>JANUYF010000002.1:367345046-367945046 GCA_026167975.1 Phrynosoma blainvillii
TAGAACACTTAAAAACAATGCAAGATTTATTTGTGCAAGCTGAACTGAGAGGAGTGGAAATTAGCAAAGAGCAGCAGTGTTATATTTTGCTCGAATCGCTAGATCCTTCTTGGGACAACATTACAAATAGCTTGCAAAATTTGCCAGAAGCTGAGCTGAACAGAGACTTAATTGTTGCCAGAATATTGGAAGAAAACTTGAGAAGAAAGTCTGAGCAGGGTGACTCAGCAAGTTTAAGGACTGTGCCAAAACAACAAACAACGCCTGGTCTACAAAAGCAGGAAGAAGCAGCTTCTACAAGGGAGCAACGGAGGTGTTTTTATTGTAAAAAGATTGGTCATCTACAGAGACATTGTAAACAATTTGCTGCTGAGAGAAGCAAGCAAGGAGAGAGCAGATGGCAGCCGCAGCAGTATCAAAACCAGTCCAAACCTCCATTTTTGAGGGACAGTGGTAATAAAAAGGGGTTTGCGACCATGATTAAGGAAAAACAAAATGCTAATTGTAAATGGTTGATTGACTCAGGAGCATCATCTTCAATGTGTAACAATATTAATTTGATAAGTAATAGAAAATCAGCTAATGTAAATGCTGTAGTTTTAGCTGATGGGAAAGAGCTCAGTACTGTAAATCAAATGGGTACAGTTTACATTCCAGGGCTAAAGGAAAACTTTAATGATGTGTTACATGTAAAGGAGTTAGAAAATAATTTGTTATCAGTGAGCAAGTTAACAGACAGAGATTACACAGTTATATTTGAAAAGGACATGTGTAAGATAAAACTGAATGGGGAATTGCGAGGCATAGGCTTGAAAAAAGATAAGCTTTATTATTTGGAGGACAATATTGATTGCTACAGGGTTGAAAATGCTAATAACATAGACAATAGTCCAATTCATAAAGACTGCATACATGAACTACACAGGAAATTTGGCCATGCTAGTTTCAAATGTTTAAAGAAGTTAATAAGTATGTGTCCAGATTTAAAAGTTGCTGAATGCAAAAATCACTTAGATTGTACTGTATGTAATCAGGTAAAGGTCAGAGCTTTTCCAGTAGCCAAGAAAACCAAAAGAATTGCCCAAAGACCATTTCAGTTTGTACATGCAGATGTTGCCCAAGCTAATTGTTTATCTTTAGGGGGAAGCAAATATTTCCTAGTAATTGTTGATAGGTTTACAAGGTTTGCTTTTGTAAGAATATTGAAAAACAAATCTGACGCTGGGCAAAGTTTAAAAGCATGGGTGAGAATGGTGGAAAGACAATTTGATATTAGAGTAGGCACCATTGTTACTGACCGGGGAGGAAAGTTTCTAAGTAATCAATTGTTTAATTGGTTTCAAAAGGTGGGAATAAGGCATGAAACTACTAATCCTGCTTGTCCTAACGAAGATGGTTTAGCTGAGAAAAAAATACAAGATATAAAAAGAATAACGGCTTGTTTGATGGCAGATGCAGAGGTAAAAGATAGTTTCTGGGCGGAAGCAACTTTGACAGCAGTACATATTAGTAACAGACTGTATCATTCAGAAATTGAAGACATTCCCTACAGGGTATTGTATGGGAGAGTGCCAAATTACAAGTATTTGAGAGTCTTTGGACAATTTGCTTATGTTTACATACCAGCTTGTTTCAGGAAGAAAGGAGAACCCAAAAGTAAAAGGCTTAGGTTTTTGGGTTATTCAGGAAATAGCTACAAGTTTCATTTGGGTGGAAAAGAAGTGCAGTATTCTAGGTCTGCAAATTTTGAGAGACATGCTGGTTGGGACAAACTGCATGCCAATAAAGAAGTTTTCTTGAGGTTAGGAAGTTCAAATGAGCCAGAAACACAAATTGAACCAACTTCAGGAAACGGAGGGGTTTCAGTTAAGCCAGAAGCATCCACTAGCAGCAGTGATAGTTCGTCTGATAATGAGACACAATCTAGACCTATTACTACTAGAATGACTGAAGACAAGAGATTTAGTCATAGAACTATAACTCCCAGTAGAGAAAGTGAGGATGAAAGAGGCAGATCAGCAGAGTTTATTCCCAGACGTAGTCACAGAGTTAGAAAGCCTCCAGATAGATTTGTTGTGACAAATGCAAGAGCTTGTTTAGCAGTGGAAGAGCCTGAAAGTTTTGAAGAGTTGGAAAGTTTGTCTAGAGAAGAACAGGAAAGATGGATTGATGCAATGGATGATGAGTTTGGTTGTCTGGTAAATAAAGATGTTTTTGAAGTCGTTGATAGACCCAAAGACAAGAAAGTAATTGGTTGTAAGTCGGTGTACAAAAAGAAAGAAATGCCAGATGGAAGTATTAAGTATAAAGCAAGGTTAATAGCTAAGGGTTTTGCACAACAGCAGTATGAGAACTATGATAAGACATATTCTCCAACTGCAAAGCCAGAAAGTCTGAGAATGGTTCTAGCTGTAGCAGCAAGAAGAAATTTAGTTGTAGAACATTTTGATTTTGAAACAGCCTACTTGAATGCTAGTTTAGATGAAGAGATCTTTATGGAGCAGCCACAAGGTTTTGAAGAAAATAGTAGTCAGAAAGTTTATAAATTGAAAAAAGCATTGTATGGATTAAAACAAAGTGCCAGAGCATGGAATTTGTGCATTAATGATGAGTTTAGGCCTCAGCAGATGGAGGCCCCGGAGACGCCGCGGGTCGGAGCGCCGCCGGAGTTCAGCCTCCGGACCGCGGCGCTCCTGCGGCGCATCTAAAAGGAGCACCAAATTGGCGCTCCTTTTAGATGTAAGGGAAAGTGCGCCCTAAAAGCGGCGGGCGCACTTTCCCTGGCTCAAACGGCGCAGCGCATGTGGACGCTGCGCCGTGAGGTCATCCCCGGTGCGCCGGCCGTGCGGACGGCCGGCGCTTCTGGGGGCGACCTCGGGGAGAGGAAGGGGCGCCGCTCGTGCGGCTGCCCCTCCTCTTCCCTGCCCAGAAGACGACTCTTTTAGTCGTCTGCCGAGGCCCTTAGTTAAGCTAGGATACAAAAGGAGCATTGCAGATGCTTGTGTCTATACAAAAGGAGACATAGTGTTAGTAATTTATGTAGATGATTTGTGCGTGGCAGCAAAGTCAAAACAGGAAATTGAATCAGTAAAAAGAGAATTGTCTGAAAAGTTTGTCTTAAAAGATCTAGGTTTATTAAAGTCTTATTTAGGTATTGGTGTTGAATGGACAGAAGAAGGACATTGTTTGTTAAGCCAGAGTAAGAAAATTGAAAATTTGATTGAAAAGTGTGGATTACAAAATGCTAAAATAGTAAGAGCTCCAATGACAACTGGTTTTGTATCTGAAAAAACAACTAGAGATTTTGAAGACAAGACTTTATTCAGGAGCATAATAGGATCTTTACAATTCATATCTTGCCATACCAGACCAGACATTTCATATGCTGTAAATGTATTGTCCAGAAGGGTTAATGATCCAAAAATTGAAGACTGGACAGCAGTAAAACACTTATTAAGATATTTGAAAGGAACTTTAGATAAGAAATTGGTAATTAGAAACAGTAATTCAGATTTAGATTGTTATGTGGATAGTTCTTTTGCATCAGAATTAGGAGACAAGAAGTCAGTTACAGGAATAATAATCAAGTACAGTGAAAGTCCAATAGTCTGGAGAAGTAGGAAACAAACAAATGTAGCGATAAGTACGACAGAAGCAGAATTCGCAGCTTTAAATGAGATAGTAAATGAGGTTCAGTGGGTTGAGCAGTTATTGAATGATTTAAATGAAAGTTACAAGATACCAGTAGAAATTCTGGAAGATTCACAGTCATGTATAGCAATGGCTGAAACTGAAAGTTTGAAGAACAGAACAAAATATGTTGGAGTAAGATATCAAAATATGCGAGACATGGTTCAGAAGGGTAAAATAGAATTGAGATATATAGAAACACAACACAACATAGCAGATTTGTTCACAAAAGCATTGACGGCGGAAAAACATGAAAGACTGACACAAATGGTTGGAATGACATTGTAAGACACATACAATATTTTATTTCGGAGGGGATTGTTAAGGAAAAAGCAACATGGGATATACAGTAATAGAAATAAAAATATGTATGTGAATGTCAAAGTGACTAAGCAGGAGCAATCAGGAAGATACACAGGTGAAAAAGATAATATAATTAAGAAGCCTTGAGAGCCAAGGACAAAGTTATAGAAGGTATATTGAGAACACCTGTGATAGATTGCAAACACCTGAGACTCATTAAGTGGTCAAGGTAAAGTGATGAAACACTTGGGTTGGTCTTAAGTATGGGATGATCCATGTAAACCAATTAAAATGAATGTATACACCCACTGGGTGGAAACTGACTAGTGGGTGGTGACTAACAATGGCTATAAGTGCAATGTTTGCCAATGCATATTGTGGAGTAGTTTTGGAGATATTGTGAAGTGTAGGGATTATAGTATTTATGTATATAGTAGAATAAAGTAGATCTTTTATATAAGACTACTGAGTTGTCTGGTGTCTTGAGGGAAGATACAAGAGCCAGAGGAATCCTGGAGAGGTTTGAAGACATCTCAGGAAGAAGAGTGAGAAGGCTTGGAGAGTTTGTCAGGGTCTTCAGCCTATTCTCTGAAACTCTGCTGCTTGGGAAAGAAGCATCAACCACTGATCAAAGCTGGTCAGCTCTGCTGCATAACAAGGTGGTGAGTTAGAGCCAGAGGTGAAGAGCTACAACTCCCATCATCCCTGACATGCAGATTCACACGGCAGAGGTGCGGTGGGGCCTTCCCAAGGCCCAGCGTGGAGCCTTCAAAAATGGCACCCCCCATGCGTGCATGCGCATGACAGCAAGCGTCGTGCACATGTGCACGTGGGGGGGCAGGCACCACCCCTCCCATTCCCCCCTCCCGGCCCCCCGACAACAAAGGTTGCCGATTTCTGGATTAGATCCTCAAGGACATGTTAGGGTGACCTGATCCTAGGTTAGGGTGACCTGATCCTAGATCCTCAAACATCACTATCCAACTAGCTACCTGGCTGGATAGATTTAATTGTTTGTATTTTATCTCGGCTTTATTTTTAACTTGTTAATGGTTTAATTTTGTTTTAAGGGGTGGGTGGGTGGGTGGGAGGTGGGGGGGCAGGAATTGTTTTACCTATTGTATTTTTAAATTGATGTACACCGCCCCGATTGCCGAGCAGAGGGGCGGGTTATAAATAAAACTTATTATTATTATTATTATTAGGTTACAGCTCAGCTGCTGTCAGAGAGAAGGAGGGGAGTAGGGCATCAATCTTATCTGAATGATCCTTAGAAATTATCTCTTTGTTGAATGGGTGGGTGGCTATTCTTTTTTGGATACATTGCCAATGATTCCAGACAATCTGCAATTGAACAATTGAATGGTTTTAATAGATTTATGAGAAGCATACTTGCACATTCCTGTGGTCACAGAGTGTAGGACAGGGGTAGGCAACCTTTCCCCTTTAAGGGCCAAAGGACTTCAGCTCCCAGAATTCCAGGAGCTATTGGTCAACATGGGACTATTGGCCAACATGGCTGAGGCTTCTGGGAGCTGAAGTCCCTAGGCCCTTAAAGGGGAAAGGTTGCCTACCCCTGGTGTAGGAAGTTAGAGTGATGAAATGGAGGAGGGTTTGTAGTAAAAATAGAGTCATTAAACAGCTGGTTTATGATGGATATCCAGACTACTTGTGAATTTCTTGTGTGTCTTCAAGTCCTTTCTGACTTATGGTGACCCTAAGGCAACCTTATCATGGGGTTTTCTTGGCATGTTTCTTCAAATGGGAGAGCATGATGGCAGAAAGGCAGCTTCAGAGGATGGAATTCAGTCTCAGAGGATGGTAATGGCAACCCCCATTTGAAGAAACATGCCAAGAAAACCCCATGATAAGGTTGTGTTAGGGTCGCCATAAGTCGGAAAGGACTTGAAGACACACAAGAACAACATAAAAGTCTGCAATTGTTTCATAGGTAGTACATGGGAATAGGAGCCAGCATGGTGTAGTGGTTGGAGTGTTGGACTACCACTCTGGAGATTCCTCACTCTGCCATGAAACCCACTGGATGAACTTGGACAAGTCACACACTCTCAGCCTCAGGGGGAGGCAATGGCAAACCTCCTCTGAACTAGTCTTGCCAAGAAAACCCCAGGATAGGGGTTCACCTCTTATCCACTGCTTCTTTGTCCTCCTGCCTCACGCCACACTACGCCACCCCTTCCTCCTCCCCTCTCCTCCTCCTCCTCCTCCTCCTCTAACCTGGACTTCCTCTCCTCCTCCTCCTCCCGCCTTGTGCCACTCCACCCCTTCTTACTCCTTCTTCACCTGGCATATAAGACGCCCCCCCCCCCAACTTTGGAGAAGATTTTTCTGGGTAAAAAGTCATCTTATATGCCAGAAAATATGGTACTAAATAAATAAATAAATAAATAAATAAATATGAATTAATGGCAGAGGTAAGAAAGCTGAACCACTTAGAAATGTTTAATTTACAGTCCTAGCACTTGCCTTCCTCTCATTCCTTCATGTGTTCCTTTTGTATTGTCTACTGTGTTTCTTCCTCACCAATACTGTCAGACATGACTTTGAACATTACCACATGAGCCCCACTCTCACAGCAATCAGATCAATTTAAAACAAATGGAAATATACCAGTTTCAGAACAGCCACTATTGCATGTATCCACAATAGGCAGTGACTTATGTGCTACACATAATGTCAATGTCTCCTCCTCTCCCCCTGTCTTCTGTCCCTTGCTATTCCCAAGCAGGTTGGTTGCCTTTATTTATTTTTTCCTATTTCTTTTCTTTTTAAAAGAACTTTACTCACAGTAGCAGAGCTCTGGAATTGTGTTAAAAAGTAAAAATAAAAATAAACCTAAAAGTCATGCTGCGTAGGGCATAGAACAGGGAGGCAGGGTTAAGGGTAGGTGCGGAGAGAGCATGATGGCAGAAACAGCCCCAATTGTTCTCTTGTGGAGACATGCAATAATGCCTGTTCTAAAACTGGTATGTTTCCATTTTTTATTAACTAAAGTGATTACAGTGAGAATGGGGCCTATTTGGTAATGTCTTTAGTGATGCATAAGTAATTAAGTAGGTGATATAGAACAGCAGCAAATATTAGTATATAGAGAGATCTTGTAGCACCTAAACTGAAAGAAAGAAGTTGGCAACATGAGCTTTTCTAGACTTAAGTCTACATCCTCAGCAGACTTAAGTCTACCTCCATCAGCAAACATTAATACTGCCATAGTGTTGGTGCTATATTCACTGGCCTTAATACACAAACACAGAGAGAGAGAGACTGTGACATGCAGCTAGGAGTGAAACTATGGCAGTTATCTAGAGCAACAAGTATGTAGCACATAAGTCATTGCCTTCAGGCAGCAGGTAGAGGCCTGGAGCCATCTCTCCCAAAAAGTTAATTAATGTTGCTCCAGGCATTAATTTCTTTTGCATGCATGCCTTTCATAGCACTGGTAACCTGACTTTTTCTTTGCAATGTTGTCAGATGCACAACAAAGCGGAAGAGCCGCAGGCCTGCAGCAATGTCGTTCGAAATGTACCTTTGGAAATCAATTGACAATTTGCCTTTCCTCCCTCACCTCACCTCACCCCAACTCTTGCCACTAATTGGACAAATCGGGTGTTTCACTGTTATCTTTCCACCTTTTAATAAAAACATGGCTAGCACTTAAGAAACAAATTTAATAATGGGATGCTAATAGGCTTAGAAACGTCCGGGGCGAGCATTCATTGCCTATATTGGCATTCATTTCACATTTCAGTCTTTGCTGTTACACCAGGAAAACACTTGAGCATGGGGTTTGTTCTTCTTGTTTCTGCATCTGCCATGGTTCAGTCACAAGAGCAACGAATAATGTTTGGGAGTTGAAAAAGCAGGCCTACCTACCTTTGGTGGAAATTTACTATAAAGATGTTGCTTAGTTGCCAAGATCAGATTGGATCTGGTGCCTTTAGGGAGTTTAGGCCCTGGGGGCATGATGGCCATCTGTAAATATCTGCAGCAATATCATGTAGAAGATGAAACCAGCTAGTTTTCTGCTGCTCCATAGACTAGAACGCAAACCATTGGATTCAAATTTCAAGGAAAGTGATTCCATTTAAATATTGGGAAGAACTTCTTTACCGTAAGAGTTGTTGGACACTGGAATAGACTGCCTTGAAGACAGGATGGAATCTCCTTCTTTGGAGGTCTTTAAACAAACCTTGAAGCAAATGTGTGAAGCTTATCTCATTTATTTGAAAACCAGCTTATCTGATCCGGATTAAATTTTAAAGTGAGTGGCATCCTGATATTATCAGAAGCATTTAGCCGCTGTAATTGCCACCCGGGTCCATCCCCACTCTCAGGGGTACTCAGTACGCCTCTCTTCAAAGCCAGGAGTTTTCTGTCTTAAGAAAATGGCCATTGGAGTGGCCCTGGGAGCGGAGATGGACCTGGGTGGCAATTTTGGTGGCTAAATCCTTCTGATAATATCAGGATGCTGCCTGTTTTAAAATTTAATTTGGATCACATAAGCCAGTTTTAAAATGAACGCGATAAGCTTCTTAGATAGGAATTTTTCATTAGTTCTTTAGCTGGGTATTCATTCATGGCAGGAGGTTGGTCTAGGTGGCCTTTGTGGTCTCTTTGGACTTCTCTGAATCTATGACAGAAAGAGGGTCCTGAAGGGTAGAAAGAAAAAGGTGAGCTTACCTGAATTTTGCTCAGGGACTCTATCTCACCCATCACAAGCTTTGGCCTGGATCACAGCTTGAATCAAGCCCCTGATAGAGTGGCCTTATGAGAATTTGCCCTTCACAGAAAAAAAAAGAAGCAAAAGTTCCCCACTGCTGCTCTGAGGACAGGACCTCTCTCTGAAATAATGCCTCACTGAGGATCTTTGCTTTGGACAGAGCAGACACTGTGACTAAGGAACATCACTGTACCTGACTTGACAAAGTCACCACCACTGGGGGAGACTTTTGGTCTCTCAAGCTCTTCTTCCTTGGAGCCTCTAACTTTTTTATTCTTTTTTTTTTTAGGTCTTACACAACACTTTTAAAATATGAAAGGCATCTTGCAATTTTTATGCTGCCTGGAAGCACAGAGCAATCTCCTCGGGGACATCACTATAACTCCCACAAGATTCAGGACAAAGAAACAGACACACAAGTTTACTTTGTCGGAGTCAGTCTCACCTAACCATTCCAGGTTTCCTCTATGGTTTTTGAAACACAGCAACTATTGATAGCAAAGATTTGCCCAAGCTTTGCAAAGTTACTGTTCGAACTATAACTATTATAACTATAACTTCCAAAATCCCCCAGAAACCATGGTGTTTGAAGATTCTGGAAACTGGGGTGTTTCACATTCCAAAACTTGGTGTAGTGCATAAGCAAAGAAAATCAAAGTGCACAAGCATCACTCATCCCCTCACCAATAGCTATGAGAACAGTGTGAGTTGTTTAGCAACAGGAGAAAGTTAATTCCCTAGTCTGTTCCCAGTCTTCATATCTTTTCCCAGCTTCGAACTCCAAAGCAAGAGCAAAAGGTATCCACCAAAGTAACAGATGCAAGCTAACTCTTTCACGCCACTGGAAGGTTGCTAACATCTGGATGTGACACTAACATGGACTGCAAAAACCATCAGCCCAATTGTAGAGGCTTAGCTCACCACAGAATGCAGCAGAATAACTTTCCCAAGTTCTGGATTTACCTGCGGTTATACAAAAGATTTGACAGTGCTTACAAAAAGAGTGAGAAGGATTGGTATAAGGTTATAGTAAAATGAAATCAACATCACATCAGAAGGCTATTTCACAAATTATGTGGTGGCAAACTATATGTGTTTGCCATAGTGTATATCTTGGTAGAGCCAGCATGGTGTAGTGCTTTGAGCATTGGACTATGACTCTGGAGACCAGGGTTCAAATCCTCGCTCGGCCATGGAAACCCACTGGGTGACCTTGGGCAAGTCACACCCTCTCAGCTTCAGAAGATGGCAATGGCACACCCACTCTGAAGAAACTTGCCATGAAAACTTCATGATAGGTTCACCTTAGGGTCACCATAAGTGTGAAATGACTTAAAGGCACATAACAACAACAACAACAACAACAACATGTTCTTGCAGAAAATTATATCCTATCTCAGGTGTGACATAGAATTGACAGTTCAGATCTACCCCAGGTACTGAGATTTCAGGACCATACCTGGGCCAGGGGCTTGTGGTGTCATAGAGGAGGGACCTGCTGATCTCACTGGGTGATGTCACGAGGAGTGGCACCTTGAGATGTCATGAAGCCTGACATATTAAGTAGCAACAACAACTACTTGGGGTGTGCCATTTAGATCAAAAACACCATGTCTAATAAAATGAGGAAACTAAATACAGTGGGCCTTGGTATCTGCTGGGGACATCCCATGGATACCAAAATCCATGGATGTTCAAGTCCCATTACATACAATGGATAGCAAAATGGTATCCCTTATATAAACTAGCAAAACCAAGCATTGCCATTTGGAATATGTATATATATATATATCTTCAAGCTGTGGCAGCTTGAATCCATGGATAAAGAATCTGTAGATAAGGAGGGCTGACTGTACACAGAAACACTTTTCAAGGCACTTCTCTTGCACTGAGATTCCTCTCCCTTGGAAATGGACTGGAAATGAGGAGCCAGGCCCTCAAATCTGGCCACCCTAGGTGTAAATGCATTTGCCTCACACATACTTTTGGGGTACATTTTAAGGTGTATGCACAGTGTGGACGCATCTGTCTAAGGGGGCAGAAATCCAAATCCCTACTTAGGAAAGTAGGCATTTTGGATTCCTGCCCCAAAGTTGAGGGGAAATGCAGCAGAATTAGATTACCCCACCCTTCACACACAGCTGTCATAATAGGAGTTGTAAGTCCAGGATCTAAAATAAATGCACCACTGTTTGTTTTTGTTGTTTGCCTTCAAGTTTTTGGGGACATGGCTACCTTATCATGGGGTTTTCTGGGCCTAAGAGAGTGTGACTTGCCCAAGGTTATCCAGTGGGCTTCCATGGCTGAACATGGATTCAAATCCTGAATCCATAGTTCTGTTCCTACGCTGAGATCACTTCACCACGCTGGCTGTCACATCACTGCACAGATATCTTAAAAACAAAGAAGCAAAAGAGCCCCTAGCTTGCTGGCTACCATTCTGACTTGCAGCCTGCATTTGATCACCAAAACAAAGTTGTAAGAAGGGGAGAGAGTTGTGCTGCTTTTGTCTCTCTTTCTTGCATTTGAAGAAAGACAGGAGCAGTCAAGGCTAGGGAACTAGCCTTTTGTGCACAGGGCCTGTTGTGTGTGCCTCACCTCCAACGGCAGGGAAAGCTGCCTTTGCGAACACCCACTAAGGGACATTTGGATGCAGACTGTTGCTTCAGGCCTATTGCCATCAATAGCCCAGGACTGAGGATGATAGCTGACAATGGGAAATAGATAGCAAACGTTATAGCTGTCAAAAGAGCAAATGGAAATTAAGCTGCCTTGGGCTGTGCGCCGTACGCAGGGGTGCCAAGCTGCATCACTGTTAGCTCCTGTGGATCTGAATCTGTTTCTTTCACACAGCAAGAATTTGTTTCTTAGACAAAGGACTGTACGTCTGAGGCTGCTTCCCTTGGTATTTTCTTAATTTGCTTCCTCAAGGAATTATGTGAAAAAGTAGCACAAAGATTATAAATGTATACATTTATATATTTATACAGATGTATATAATGTATGACAACCACTGTGGTGTAATGGTTTGAGAGCTGGACTATGACTCTAGAGATCAGGGTTTGATTCCCCACTCAGCCATGGACCTGGGCAGATCACACACTCTCAGCCCCAGAAAACTCCACGATAAGGTCTCCTTAGGGTTCCCATAAGTTAGAAAAGACTTGAAGGCACAAAACAACAGCAACATATACACATGCACATGTACACACCACTTTGTAACTGGCAAAGAACCAGACATGTGTCTGTTTATTTGGTTCCCAGATATGTGTTCAAAAGTTTTTCTGAAATGAGTTGACCATCTTGAATCCCTTTCTGAGGAGTTCAAGAAACATTCATATGAATGCTTCAGTGTCTTTGACCCATTCTGATCCAATTCTGTCCTGTTCAAGTAAGAAGCATTCAGAACTTGGAGAATTTTTTTTAATGAATTAGTTACACGCCTTCACTTCCAAGTCTTCCCCCAAGAGATTAGTTACTATTATTGCTACATTTTTTTTTAAAAAAAGAAACTCTATTTTTTCATTATTCAAAAGGAATCAAAATGTATACTTACTTACTTAAAAAAAAATCAGAATGCTAAAAGTGGTTGGCTTGTGGTACAAAACACATCCAAGTAATGAATCCACACATACTCTGAAGCTATAAAAACAACTAAAAAGTTACATTTGTAGTGCAAAAGTGGGAAATGATTCTGCTGTATGATATGATTATATTATAATGTACCTCATGCCTTCCTTGTTGCAAAAAGGATTAATTACAAGTAACTCACTGTAGCATGTGATTTCCATGCAGTATATTTGTTTTTATTATGAACACAGCACCTTGAGCCGAAACTGTTTCTTAATTCATAACTAGATATATTTTGACCCCCTCTTACACCTGCTCCATGGTTCATGAGGCCAGAATATAAGTTAGAGTCAACACACGGTGGGGAAACCTGTAGCCCTCCAAATGTTATTTGATTCCAATTCCCATCAGCCTCAACCAGCACAACCTATAGTCACAGATGATGCAAAGTATAGTCTGACAGTATATTCAAGGCTATAGATTCCCCATCACTGAAATAAAGAGAATCTTGTATGCAAATAACACTATGCATGTTTGCTTGTTTCCCTGACTATCTTATAATAAAATATGTTAGGTAGTTAAGTTTTCTTTCTGTTTCCCTTAAAATCCACAGCTTTAATGGTTTAGAGACACAAAGAAAATAGAGCAGAAACCACTTGGCCCTTAGGCTAGCCATGCCAGTGACGCTGAAGCAGCCAGAACTACAGATTGCTCTTTCTCTTGAACATTTCAAGATGCAAGAGGAGCAGAATCACTGGCCAGATGCTTAGACACATGCCCTCCAACATTTCACAGACAAAAAATGGGTCCTGTGTGGCCGATCAACATCTAAGTGTGGTCAAAAGGGCATGGCAAGGCAAAAGTTGTTAGTGAGGAAGAACACACAAAACTACTAGTTTAAGCTGAGAAACTTTATGTGCTGAAACTTTATGTACTGACTTTAGGGGCTAATCTGCACTGCAGAATTAATACAAAATTTGACACTGCTTTAACTGCCATGACTCAATACTATGGAATCCTGGGATTTGTAGTTTGGTGAGCTATTCTCTGTCAGGGAGCTCTGGTGCTACAACAAACTACAAATCCCAGGATTCCATAGCATTGAGCCATAGCAGTTAAAGTGGCATCAAACTGCCTTATTTCTGCACAGTAGATTAGACCTAGAAAAGTCTGGGGAGAAATCCATAATACTCTTGTCTGTGCACATGAGTGTGCATAGCTATATTATATAAATTTCTAAAATCAAAAATGCCTTTATCAAACCCTGCTCGAAATTACAGTCTTCTCCTCTACATGTTGAAACTCTGTTTTGTGGAACCCACCCAAACTTTTCGTACCCACCCGCTCTGCTCAATGTACATTATAGATCAGGCAAATCCCAGCTTTCCCATAACATAACACTCCTTAGCCTAAATTACATCACAGGGTTGTTAGAATAAAAAATGGGGTATAAGGAATGGGGAGACATACTGAGGAATACTTTTAGCTCCAGGAGATAAATGGAATGTAATTAGTTAAGAAAGACACGGGTGTGTGTGTGATTGTAATAAAGTAATACATGCATTCAAATTTTAAAGTATCTCAGGCCACAGACCTGTACACATTTACCAAGGAGTAAGGCTCACTGGAGCTTGCATCTGAGTAGATATCTTTATGATGACATTGTTAAGCTAAATGGAGCATGGCTTTCTAGGCTGACTGTAATCACACATAAGACACACACACACACTTCTTCCCTGGCTCTCTGGACTGCCAGGCGACTATTGGTAAGGGATAACAACCTCCACCATATCTGACGGCAGAAGTTGAATCTACGGGACTAGGATAAGCCATGTGGAAGACACATCCCTATCCTTTAAACAGAAGAGACTAGCCATAAGATGCAGGAGGAACTTTTTTTCCCCATTATATTTTATTAACATGTATGATTCGAACATACATATCAAATTGAAATATTAATGTCTTTTACAATAATTATATACAAAATATTTACATTTGACTTCCAAAGTATCTCCAGTTTGTACTCAACCATACTTCAAAGTTCGCTCATTATCTTCATATACAAGCAATTTCTTATATTAACTCCACTGTGTGTTATAACGTCCGCTTTAACCATTTTTGATCTTTAATAATAGCTCTTATAAATGTTTTCTATTAGTATTCACATACTATTTTTGAATCACTGAATATTTTACATTTTCCAATCAATTTACCTCTACTCAATTAAATTTTCTTTTCTACAGTATTGCAATATTGCATCCCAAGTTAAATTTGAAGACCTTATAATTTCAATACACTGTCAAGTGTTTCTGGACGGCTAATGTCAACACTTTCTACATTTTGTTTATTCAATCTAGCTGTGAGTATATCCATACTCATCATTCCAATAAGCCTTGTAAACCATTCACTGGTTGATGGCACCTCTTTTTGTTTCCATTTTTTTCTAATGTCAACCAAGCTGAGGTTATCATATATAATAATATTCTCCCATATTTCCTTTCAATTTTTTCTGGGATCTTATTTGTCATGTTCAATAGGTAAATTTCTGGTATCATGTCATATCTTATTTTAAATATTTCACAAATTACCTTGTGAATAGTCATCCAATATTTCCTTATTTTATCACAGTTCCACCATACATGTAGCCAACTTCCTGTAGTTTGATTACACTTCCAACATCTATTATTGCCATTTTTATGAACTTTTGCTAGTTTCACCGGAGTAAGATACCAATGCTGCTCCATTTTTAAATAATTTTCTTTCAAATCTTGGCATTGAGTAAATCTTTGTGTCTTCTTTCTTGCCCATTCCCAACCATTTAAATCAATATCCCTTCCAATATCCTTAGCCCATCTAATCATCGTATCTTTTACTAAGTCTTGTTCCAGTTCTTTTTCTTGTAGAATCTCATAATATTTGGAAGCTATGTTTTACCATTTTAAGATGCATGAGGAACTTTTGAGAAACTGCTACTGTCTGCCAGCATCTTCTGCCTGAAGTTGTTGCCTTTCCCTGCCTCGGGATTATATTTACGGGAGGGAGGGCAAGACAAGAGCATTGCCTCCCCAAATAAGAATTCTAGCCCACCCATGAAATGTTCTTTCAATCCCCAAATCTCTAGCATTCAAAGTTTTCTATTTGTTGCATTCACATGCCCTTGGCCACTTTGCTTGTGCCTACTCTTTGAATGCCTACACTGTATTTCACAAAGGTCAGCTGAAGTTTTAGGGTATTGCAATGCCAGAAATATGGAGATTGAAGGGAAATTTTATTTTTGAGGAGCAAAATTCTTGGCTCTTCCCCCCTGCAGCTACCGCTCTGCCAGCCTAATGATAGGGCCAGTCCTAACAGTCTCAAAACCACACTGTGAAAATGCATATAGGCTAAAATACTATGAGCCAATTTAGCAGTCCCTAGCCCCCCCCCCCAGTATTTTTTTAATTGCTCAAGGAAGTTTATAATTAATTGCTCAAGGAAATAATGTAGGAAAGGGAGCAGGAATAGGTTGCTCCGGCAGACTTTATGTCCAACCACTCTAAGCCAGCCAACAGCCTCCTGTCTCTAGAGCCCTCCAAGACCCAAATGTTTAGTGGGTGTATTTTAAACATCCAGTATAACTGAAGATATAAGGAACATGGCATCTTAAGTAAAGATTGATGAATGAGGCTTTGACAAAGTGCAACCCAAAACTAATTTTCTATGACAGGCCTAATTACTGCATTTGAAAACGTTACAAATGCAACATTCAGGGTAATCAGTGGATGCTTATTTTCTGTGCCTATGCTCTGTGAATCTGGCTAATATGGAATAATTGCCATCTTCTTAAACACTTAGCATGTGCATCCTCCTTTTGCTTTCAGAGACCTATGGGGGAACAATAAAATTAGATTGCAGTTGCATTTGATCTGAAGAACAATGTATTGCAGGCTTACAAAAAGTGCATGGACTGAGTTCTATCTTTTTTTTTTAATGGCATAAGAGGCAGCACCTTTAACTCAGATAGCAATATTACGGTGCACACCTCGCAGGAACTCTAGCCAGAAATAAAGCTAAGCAATCCGTGAGCTGCACAACAGTACCATCTATAGACAAGGATCCAGTATTACTGGAAAGATGTCAGATGTTATCTCAACTGCTAGAAGCACAAAAATGCAATGCTGATACATTCTTCTTATGATTTCCTATTGTTCTGCATCCCTTGTTACTTGTCTCCTATGATTTATGTTTACCAAAAGTTTTTGTCCCCTCCTCCCCTTCCACTTTTCTTCCCCATTCCCATTTCACCCACAGGGCAATCTATGGAAATATTTCCACTACTCTCCCTTGAAAGGATTTTGGTGCTAAATCTTAATGCAAAAAGCCATTTGCATCGCCTTGTGGCAAAGTCTGTTGAATGCACAATCAGCTTGCTAATGTGCCTTATCTTGGAGTCCAATTAATATTTCTCTTTTGCTCATTATATGTGTGTTCTCAAGAAGCAAAGGAGGGAGCTAATGCTTCGGCAGATGGAGTGGGGAATGTCACATAGCATAACAGAGCATTCTTAATCTCATCCTCAGAAACGTAAATTGTAAATATTTATGGTCACAGGTCTGAGGTCAATCTTGAGCTCTGAAGTGTCAAATTTTGTCTCTGCATGGCATGTGTCACAAGCTGGTGTTTTCTACACCCCTGCCATTAATTTGAAGTTGAATTCAAAATGTTTGGGGAAAGGCCGTTGAGTTTGTTTGTTTTGGAAGATCTATAACTGGTCTTTCCTGATAGCTCAAGCAGAATATTCAAAACCAAGGCAAAGAAAATCTGAACAGTTTGGCCAGCCCTTACTTTTAGGCAGAGTGAGACACTTACCAAGGAAAAAAGAATGGCAAGTGTCAGTAAGGTGTTGGAGGAGAGAGCTGGGTGCTAAGCAAATTGGCCTGTCCTCCCTCTCAACTATTCTGCTGTTTTCAGCTGTTGCAAAAGACACTGTCCCATTACCAATGTTGAAGAAAGTCCAGTCCAGTTGACTTTGCACATGGAACAGGAGCAAATGTCATATTGCTGTTGTCTTTTTTTTCCCTCAGAAAGCAAAATATCCCTGCTTAGTCCTGTGCAGATCTGAAATTTCTAATAAAGGAGGTATAGAATTGCAACATTCACAAATTTTTCACCAAAATGTCCCAAATGACAAATAAATATTAATCAATCAATCAATCAATCAATATGCATCAAAAAACCTCCCATAAACGCTAAATGTAGCCTACAGCATCTAATATGCAGTCTGCAACCAAACTACTAACCTTGCTTAGCTTCCATGACCAGGCAGTATCTGGTGCCTTCATGGCATGTTCTCCCCATGATGTAAGGAGCCATCTATTGGAGAATCCATGTTGGATGTATCTCCAGATCCAAAGCCCTCCAAATCGCAAAGCTGAAGGAGGCAGAATTTTCCTCTCCATATCCCATTTCCATCATGCTTCTGATGGTGGGAAGGGCATACAGAAGGTTTATTAGAAGATTATTACGCTGCCTTTTTCCATCCTTCCATCCCAACCTCAGTGCGGGATGAAAACTTTTCAGCATGGATTTTATCGCATGCCTCCGTGCCCAGGTCAGAGGCATCCCATACCCGATCCGGACTTCTCCCCTACTTTGCAAAGAACAGGAAAGTCCTGTTCTTTCAAAAAGTGCCAGAGTAGTCTGGATCAGGTACAGGATACCCTGATCAGGTACGGGATGCTTTCAACCTGGGCACAGAGGTGTGTGATAAAATCCGTACTGAAAAGTTTTCATCCTGCACCAAGGTCGGGACGGAAGGATGACAAAGAGCAGTGCGATAATCTCCCTAGATGGCTTCAGATTGAGGAAGCCAATTCTTGTTTCATCCTTTCATGTAAGGCAAAATAATTACTGAGAAAAAAAATCAAGTGTTCCTCAGAATATTATTTCCATATTAAAACATCCCTAGTGGTTGCAAGGAAATTATTCTGTGGAGAAAAATACACTTTTGTGCACACAAAAACTGCTTTCTGCATGGGTTTTCTGAGCAACAAACAGTGTCTGGAATCCTTTTGGTGATATAATACACATATAGTGTGGCTTACACATGCATTTTCTGTTTTAAGATGGGGTTCAAGCACCTATTCTGTATGCCTTTAAGCACATGAGGGGGTTAAGGTTGCTGCTGCTACTGCTTCATCAATGGAGGAAGGATAAAGAGGACTCTATTTGTGAATTCAGCCTCTTTATCCCTCCCTCCAGAAATCAGACCATCCACATCTTCATCATCAAAATTTCCTCCCCGCTCTGTCCCCTCTCTGCTAGTAAGCAGCTGCAAGAGTGCCCCCTCCAGCTTTGTAAGGGAAGGAAGAAGAGAAGGAATGGTGTGAGCAGAACATTACACTCCATCTTGTTGATATAGGATCTTACTTAGAGTTTTCTGCACAGGAAATTCATTTTCTACAATTAAAATTGCTCAGAGTTGTCGCTGGACAATTATTCTTCCTGGTGGGATTGACCACTGTTAAGAAACCCATTTTTCAACCTACAAATATTCAACCCATTTTTAATTACAAATATTCTTTCCATCCCCACATCACACTATCGGCCCATATGGCTCAGTACTGTTTACAGCATTGCTAGTCAAAGTGGTGTTCCCTGGATTAGTGCAGGTCCCTGAACCATTGGTTGCTGATGTCTGGTAAGTTTCCAGAAAAGGAAGGAAGGAAGAGAGGGAGGGACGGAGGGACGGGGGGACAGAGGACACAGATTTAGTGAGCCTCCCAGGTGCATTAGAAAAGGATAATATCTGATCCCTCACATGACATATCCTGAGAAGCAAGAAGGAGGGAGGGAGGGTGCATGTATATTTGTGTTTTCCCCCCTCCTTTTTTAAAAAGGAGGCTTTTATATGGGGTGTGAGCTTTAGATTTTTTTTTAATTTTTGTGTGTTTTATATCATTCTATACTGTTTTTAGCTAGATGATTTTAATTGTGTTGTGTGTGTTTTTTAATTCGTAAAAAAAAAAAAATTAAACAGTTTTATCTATGAGCTGCCTTAGGTCTCTTTCTAGAAGAAAGGTGACATCGAAATGAAATAAATAATAAATAATAAAATTCCCCTTCCTTTGATCCCAATGGAGGGGCAGAGAGGGAGAGAGACAGAAGGCTAGAAACAGCATCAGTTTGAATTGAGACAGAGACACTAGAAGCTAGAGGGAAAAAATGAACTGAAAGGTCCCCATTGGAAGGGAGTATAAGTATTTCTGCCCAAAAGCTGCTGCACTCCCCACCCATACCACATCCCAGGGACTTGTCAAGAGTATGGATGGGCTTTGGATTCTTAAATCTCCCCCCAAACACATCTGGAAGCCCAGCAATGGAGCAACATGGAAGCAAGATATGCCATTATGACAAGAAGGTTTGGGGAAGAGGTGGGATATATAAATAAACTATATTATTATTATTAAGTGAAATGTCCTCTTAGAGGATGGACAGTCCCCTCCACCCCCGTGAATGGAAATCCACAAAACTCTATGGCCCCAAGACCATTGGGCATAATGAGTGCTATATATTTCACTAAGGACTTCTTGCAGAAATTTAAGTGGCATTTGTTCTGTCCTCCAACGTTTTCTCTGTCTCTGCGAGGAAATGGGACAAGGCCTTTAATGAGAATGCATGGAGAGTTCTGTTGCCTTTTTAATTGTATGTTATTCTTCTGCCTCAGGCCTTTTCAATATCGGAGGTAATTTTGAGAGTGGAGGGGATTTTACCTTGTTCCTAGGGAAGCTCATGAAAATTACACCCAGCAATTGGAGAGATGACAAGTCATGATGGATGTGATATTATTGCACTACTAATAGTTTATTGCTTACTCTATCGTGAACGAGTTAATTATCTGTTCCTGAGTTTTGATGTATTCACTTTTAGTGTTCAGCAAGCGTCATGTGTCATTTTTACTGCAACCTACGCTCTGGTGTGCTGTGACTGAGAACAGGGCTTCAGCTACAGAAGCCACTCTGAAATCACTATACTGGCTGCCAGTGAGCCACTGGGTCCAGTTCAAGGTGCTAGCATTAACATGCAAAGCTCTAACAGCTTGTGACTATCAGATCCAATACTAACCAACTCAGGATTTAAGGTCAGCTGGGTCATTCTGCCGGTAATGCCCAGAGTAGAGCAGGAGGACTTCCATAGTGGTAGCGTCCCAATTATGGAACTCCCTTCCATAAAGGCTCTCATTGTCCTCTGTGTTTTCTCTTTCAGGTACTGACTAAAAACTTACCTATTTGGGGGAGTAGCGCAAGAGATTAGATTATCTTTACCACTATTAGTATTGCTGTTATGGTACTTTTGCAAATATCTATGATTTATGGTTTTAAGTATTAATGATTTTAGACATAATGGCCAGAATCCTGTTAGACAGGTACAAATGGGTAACCTAGAGCTACACACTCTTTACTGTTTCATATTCACAATCTCTAAATAATAATAACAACAACAAACAACAACAACAACAACAATAATTGCCCTGGTGGCACAGTGGTTAAGTGCCAGTAGTGCAGCCACAAGTTTGTGAGTTCAGTCCCAGGGCTCCGAGGTTCACTCAGCCTTCCATCCTTTCATAGGGTGGTAAAATGAGTACCCAGCTTTTTGGGGGCAATTGACTTACAGATTGTAAACCCCTTAGGATTTAAGCGGTATAGAAATGTAAATGATATTGCTATTGCTATTGCTTTCCTGCCTCTTCTCAAGGAACCTGTTGAGGCAGGGTACAACATGTTAAAATACAAAACATAATTAAAAACACATAAATGCACAGTTAAGATACAATACTATACACCATTAAAATATTCATAAAACTACATATACAATTAAAAGTCATGGTTTAAAATTTGACAGGGTAGGTCTGCTGGAAGAGATATGTCTTTAATGTTGTTTTAAAAACAGTCAGCACTTCCAGCTGTCATATCTCTCCCAGTAGGTCATTCCACATTCTTGGGGCAGCAGACTAACAGCATCTAGTATAGGGGCTACATAGACTGTGAAAGCCTCCCAATCTCCACTTATTGGGAAGCAACCATTGCAGTCAATGGCAGTCTGCTCTCCTGTCGGTCAAGAAGCAGCTGGCTGACAGTCCCATTCCACCTTGTGTGAGTAATCTCTGGCACCAGGAGTGTCACGGGGGGGGGGGGGGTTGTGAATTGCATCAGGTGACACCCTAAAAGGGGGGGTGATGCCGCTGCTCCTCAAACATCTACCTTTGGGCAGAAATGGGCTGTGGCATTACCTGCTTCTCTTTAAAATGCTCTAGGAGATGGTGGGAATCAGGTAAGGTTCAGTGGGAAGAGAAAGGAGAGGTCCCAGAGTTGGGTTTTTTTAATTAAAATTTCAAAAATTTTAATTTTTAGTTAAAAAAAATATATTTAAAAAAAAATCTTTTAACATTCTCTTCACTATGTATATGTAAATATGTTTAGGTTGTGCATCTAATATTGTAATTTTAACCAAATCTTCACTATGTATATGTAAATATGTTTAGGTTGTGCATATAATATTGTAATTTGAAGATATAATTTTAATTTTGCTAGTTGTTTATGTCACAACTATTAGCATTACATGGAGAGATCTTGTAGCAGCTTTAAGACTAACTGAAATAAAGAAGTTGGCAGCATGAGCCTTCGCATCGGTCTCAACCCATGGCGACCCTATGGATGAAACATCTCCACCCCCACCCCCTGTCCTCTACTGCTCTGGCAAGCTCCTGAAAACATTATTGTTGTTGTTGTTGTTGTTATTATCTCTTTAATAAAGTCCATCCATCTAGCTTCCTCTCTTCCCACTTCTCTCCACTTTTCCTAACATTCTTGTCTTTTCTAACAATTCATGCCTTCTCATGATGTGTCCAAAGTACAACAGTCTAAGGGCCTTTACAGACTGCCAGAAATAATGCAGCTTGAGACCACTTTAACTGCCCTGGCTCAATGCTAGGGAATCATGGGAATTGTAGTTTTTTCTGAGACATTTAGCCTTCTCTGTCAGAGAGCTCTGGTGCCACAATAAACTACAGTTCCCATGATTCCCTAGCCCTGAGCCAGTGCAATTAAAGTGGACTCAAGCTGCATTATTTCTGGCAGTCTGTAAAGGCCCTATGTCTTGTCATCTTGGCTTCCAGGGAGATTTCTGGCTTGATCTGCTCTAGGACCCATTTGTCCTTTCGGCTGTCCATAGGATCCTCAGCACTCTTCTCCAGCACCATATTATCTCAAATGCATTGATTTTCTTCCTATCATCTTTCTTAACTGTCCAGCTCTCACATCCATATATGGTAATAGGGAATACAGTGGTTTGTATGATTCTAATTTTTTGTGCTGAGCTGTATATCCTTGCATTTTAGAATCTTTTTCAGTTCTTTCATAGCCATCCTCCACATTCTTAATCTTCTTCTGATTTCCTGGCTGCAGTCCCCATTCTGATCAGTATTTGATCCCAGATATGAGAACTCTTTTACTACTTCTATTTTCTCATTGTCTAGTTTCAATGTGTGTAAGTTCTCTGTGATCATTATTTTTGTTTTCTTTATGTTCAACAGTAAGCCTGCCTTTGCACTTTCTTTTTTGATCTTCTTTAGTAATTGTTCCAGGTTGTCAGCATATCTCAGATTGTTGATATTTCTTCCTCCTATTTTCACTCCTCCCTCTTCCATGTCCAAGCCTGCTTTCCTTACAATATGTTCTGCATATAAGTTAAGTAGGTAGGATGATAGGATGCAACCTTGTCTGACCCCTTTGCCAATTGGGAACCATTCTGTTTCTCCATGTTCTGTTCTAACAGTAGCCTCTTGTCATGAGTACAGATTCTTTATTAGGACTATCAGATGAGTTGGCACTCCCATGTCTTTAAGGGCACTTCATAGCCTTTCATAATCTATGCAGTCAAAGGCTTTGCTATAGTCTACAAAGCGCATGCTGATTTTCTTTTGGAACTCCCTACTATGCTCCATTAGCCATAATATATTTGCAATGTGATCCCTATTGCCTTTTCCTATCCTGAACCCTGTTTGGACCTCTGGGATTTCTTTCTCATGTGTGTGGTTGGAGTCTATGTTGCAGTATTTTGAGCATAATTTTGCTTGCATGGGAGATTAGTGCTATGGTTCTATCGTTGCTGCGACTTTTGTGTCTCCTTTTTTGTGCATGGGGATGCATATTAATTGCTTCCAATCTGTTGGCCATCATTTTGTTTTCTATATCTGTTGACATAAATTGGTAGAGTGCTATATAGTGGAGTGGAAACCAGGGACATATATATATGCATTGTTATGTCTGTCCCACTCCACCATATGCCTCTGAGGAAGTAGATGAAAGTCTATGGACCTTATCACATGGGGTCTAGAGCAGAGCTAATCCAAAGGGTACCTGCAGCTAATACATATTATTTCCCCGTGTTTACACACGACGCTGCCCTAGAACACGGAGCTAATCTGTATTGTTTCCCCGCGTGTACACACGACGCTGCCCCGTAACTCTACAGAACCTGAAGCTAATCCGTAGCGAGTAGGGAGATTTTGACATTCGGTTTGTTGGGGAAGTACAAGCGGAGCCTTCGTATTCATTGCGCAATGGTGGGCGGGGCGGGGAAGCAGGGAGAGCTCTCCCAAGCAGAAAATCCCGGCGAGGGGAAGGGATTGGCGAAAGGCAAACCGGATTGAGAAAGAGGAGGAGAAGGAGAGGAGGAGGGAAGAGGGAGGCGATCTCTCTCTCTCCATCTCTCTCGCATTTTTCCCCACCAACACCCCTTCCCTCCTCCAGTCCTCCAGCCCTCCTCCTCCTCCTCGGTCCCCTTGGCTGCCTTTCCTCCCGACTCCTTCATCCCATCCTTGCCATCCACAGAAGCGCCTTCTGCGACGCTGGCTTTTTGGGTGGCGGGAAGGGAGAGAGAGAGAGAGAGAGAGAGAAGAAAATGTGTGTGTGTGTTTTCCTTCTTCCCACGTGAACCGCATCCCGCGGCGCCTGATCGCTAAATCCCCTTTGGAGCCTTCGTATTCATTGCGCTATGGCCGCCAGGGCGAAATTCAGTTCGTTTCGGTATAGAACTGAATTTATTCTCACTTCGGTTACTTTTCTGTTACTTTTCGCTTCGTGGCCAGCGTTTGATAAGGTCCTATGAAAGCTCATGCTGCCAACTTCTTTATTTCAGTTAGTCTCAAAGGTGCTACAAGATCTCTCTACATACTGATTCTACATACTAACACAGCTATATCTTTAAATTCTATATTAGCATTGCATTCAGTGGTATATGGGAATTAGGATTTACAAGTACAATTAATGCAAAAAAGCATTACTAAGGATTCTGTATGGTTTAGAATAGGAGGAGATCAATAGGAGGGGTGACACCATGCATTACCACACTGGGTGACATCAACATGCCACTGTCTGGCACAGGGGTAGGCAACCTAAGGCCCAGGGGCTGGATGCGGCCCCCCGAGGCCTTTGGACCGGCCCCAGGCCAGTCCTGCCGCCACCGCCCCCCGCTGCCACCGCTGCCCACCATGATGATATTGATTATTGTTGTTATTACTTGTTCTTGGAGTTTTCTTGGCAAAATCTCCACAGGGGATTTGCCATGGCTTTTCTGGGGCTGAGAGAGTATGCATGCATATTTTTTTAAATTTTTTAAAAAATATTTTTAAAAAAAATTATTTGTATTTATTTATTTATTTATTTATTTATTTATGGTGCTTTGCCCCCCCCCCCATTGTCTGAGGGACAGCAACCCGGCCCCCAGCTCAAAAAGGTTGCCTACCCCTGGTTTAGCACAAGCAGGCTTTGCAACAAAGCCCCTATTTCTATCTGTGCCTCTGGCTTCCCAGTAAGTAGAAACTGAAGGGACTGAGACAGGCGTCACTGTGTAGCACCATAACTATGGTATTTACACATACATAAATCCCAAACAAGGACTCCAGCCAAAGGAAGCAATTGGATTCCTGCAGCCCCTTCCTGTCCCTACATTGCTTCCAGTTCACCTAAGCTTTTCAGTTCATTTCCTTTTTCCAGCTTTTTGTGTCTATAGTCTCAATTCAAACTGAAGGTGTTTATAGTCTTTCTTTCTCTGCTCTTCTTCTAAACACTGAGAGGTGTCACCTTCCAAAGGAAGAAAAGAGCGATTGTCAGCCATTATGGAACACAATTGTTCCTTTTATAAGTCCCAGATCTCTAGTAGGCAATGTTTAAGTGTAATGATAATAACAGGAAAAATCATGCCAGTCAGGCCAACCAAATTCATAATCATATGAACAACATGGAGAAAGGTTTGAAAACCAAGAATTATGAGAAACAACTTAAGTAGTTAGATAAGTTTAGTGTAGAGAAGAGAAGAATGAGAGGTGACATGATAGCTATCCTTAACTATCTGAAGGGATCCCTATTTAGAGAGGTCTTGTAGCACCTTTGAGACTGACTGAAAGAAAGAAGTTGGCAGCATGAGCTTTCATAGACTAAAGTCTAGTTCTCCAGATGCATTTGGAAGGAAGTAGACTTAAGTCTACGAAAACTCATGGTGCCAACTTCTGTCTTTCAATTAGTCTCAAAGGTGCTACAAGATCTTGCTACATACTGATTCTACAGACTAACATGGCTATATCTTTGAGTTCTATATGAAGGTATGTCAAGTAGAAGATGGAGCGGGCTTGTTTTCTGCTGTCCCAGAAACCAGAACATGAACCAGTTAATTCAAATTACAAGAAAAGAGGTTCTACCTAGACATTAGGAACAATGTCTTGACTGTAAAGATGTTATCACACGGGGGAAATCTGTAGGTTATTCCACACAAATCCCAAACAAAAATCGAATTTGTGCCTCACGATTTCACATGACGTCACACAGAAACTGGTCAGAAAGTGGACAGAAAGTGGTATTATCCGAAATCTTTTTAATTTCGGGAGTTTAGAGGAAATGCATTTGCGAAATTACAGTAATTGCGCATTTACTGTAATGTGAAATTCAAATTCGCACAAACAAATCTCCTTTAAGGCTTCTTCCTGTTTCCCATGGTCCTCTGGGGCTGCTTTCACTTCCTGGTTTGCTTGCCTGTCAAACATTCTCCACTTTCTCCTTCATCAAAGGATGAAGAAAACCATCATCCTTTGGCTTCCTCTGCCCCTACCCCCAGGAAGCCTCTTTCCTGCTCCCCAGATCTCCAATATTTAGCCGGTTTCCCCACCTGCTCTGTCCCTCTGTGTGTGTGTGTGTGTGTGTGTGTGTCACACACACATCCCTCCACACAACACACACACTGCACGGCACCAGCAGGGAAGGCAAGACAAGGCAAGGAGCTCCATGATCACTCCCTCCTCCTCCTCCTCCTCCTCCTCCTCCTCCTCCTCCTCCTCCTCCTCCGCAAGGCAAAAGATCAGCAACCCAAGTCCCCAGGGGGCATTTGCTTCTTATCCTCCTCCCTCACCCCTTTCCTAATTCGCCTCTCCTTCCCCCCAAAACACCAGGCATCCTCCTTTTCCAGGATGCACCCTCCTTTTCAACCTGTCCAGGAGGAATTTCCAAAATGTCCCCCAGAAATCATGCTTCTTACTCCTGCTCCAAATGGAGGACAGTTTGACATTTCGTCCTGGAGAGGGGAGAAGGTTGAATGAAATGCAGGACCCACCCTGGAAAAGGAGGTCACAAAACACACCCATTTCTAGTACATGTACGGGTTTTTTCCACTTGTGTATGAAAGTCAAAAACGTCTTTTTTCCGCTTTTACTGTAATTATGCTTTTACTGTAATTACGTGTGAAATCCTTTTGCGTAATTAACCTCTATTTTCGCTTTAATTTCAGGATGGTTTATTTCCACTTTATTTTCTCTTTAACAACGAAACTGGCCCAGTGTGATAACATCCTAAGAGTTGTCGACAGTGGAACAGACAGCCTCAGAAGGTGGCAAACTTCTTGTGTAGGTCATCAAAAAGAGGTTGGGTGGGCTGGATATTTCTAGGATGAAATATACAGACAATATTTTATTGGACTGTGAATTACAAAGTAAACCCTCTCATTCACAGGGTTTTCTATAAGCTGGTACTGGTATGACCAGAAAGTACTTGACACTCTTAAAGTCAAATATTGTTAAAGTTAAAATTTAAACCTATTCAACTAGGTGTACCTCTTAGAGCACAGATACCATATAATTTCTGAGTATAAGCCTGAGTCTTTCACATGAGGATCCAGCAAAGCCTTTCCTATGTCTTTAGACTATAATTGCTGACAATGCTTAGAAAAGTTACTTTTTGAACAAAAACTTTCAGAGTCTTTGAGACAGCATGGCCCTTGCTGGTTATAGAATTCTGGTAGTCGATGTCTAAAAAAGTAACTCTCCCATCCTTTACTTCCTTTACTTGCTGTCCTCTCTTCCTAAATCAATAGAAGCTATAAGAAATAAATATTTATCCAAGTATGAACTGATTAATCTTTTTTTGTGGTCTCATCACTTCTGGTCACCTTTCTGGTTGTTTAGACACCAAAGCAGTTGCTGCCCAGACAGTGAAAGATTGTGGCTTTCACAATGATGAAAAATGAAAAATGGATGGCCATCTGTCAGGGATGCTTTGATTTTGAGTTCCTGCATGGGAGGGGGTTAGACTTGTGATCTCTTCCAACTCTATGATTCTATGAGATGGTGAGTCTGCTCCAGGCTTTAACCCAGACTTTAAGGACCAATACAAGGTGCTGAATTCTTTGCCTAAATATTTTTTTTTAATTAGCTTCAGCACCTTGGCAGTTATACTCCCCTGAAAATGAATGTTCTCAGTTTGTGGGCAATCCTGAATTCCTGAATCCTGAGCCTAGAAGCCTAGGTTTCATCAATGACCAGGAGTGCCTTCCTAGAGAAGTCAGATCTCACCATGGTGGTACATGCGTTGGTTACATCCCATTCAGATTACTGTAATACTCTCTGCATGGGTCTGCCTTTGAAAAGTGCTCAAAAACTTCAGTTAGTTCGAAGATTTGCAGCCAGATTGCTGTCTTGTGCTGGCTACAGGGAACAACCAACTCCCTTCTTACAACACAATTCAAAGTGCTGGCTTTAACCTATGAAGCCCTATATGGACTGGGTCCAGGTTATTTGAATAACTGTCCCTTTATGAGCCCTTTATTTGAATAACTGTCCCTTTATGATTGTCTGAAGAGGCCCTTGTCTCTGTTCCACCACCCTCTCAGGCTTGTTTGGTGGGAACAAGAGAGAGGGCCTTTTTAGTGGCTGCTCCCAGACTTTGCAGCTCCCTCCCTGGAGAGGCCATGATGGCCCCATCCCTACTCTTTGGCAGCAGGTCAAAATATATTTGTGCCATCAGGCTTTTACCAACTAACTAGGATTGGGCTTTTAATGCTGTGCAGTTCTGTTTTTAAGGTTGGCATACAGTCTTTTAATATATTTTAATATTTAGAATGTTTTTACTCCATGAATTGTCTAATTGCTTTTTAAAATTATATTTTTTTTATTAATGCCTTTGTATTTTTTTTTTAATTAGTATTGTTTTAAATATGGTGTTAGCTGCCTTGAGTCCCATGATCAGGAGAAAGGCAGGATACAAATGACAACAAAGACTTGTTTTCTGCAGCTTCAGAGAATAGGATCCAGAGCAGTGGATGCAAACTACAGGAAAAGAGATTCCACTCAACATTAGGAAGAACTTCCTGATAGTAAAAGCTTTCCAACAGTGGAACACACTCCCTCGGAGTGTGGAGGAGTCTCCTTCTTTGGGTTTTTTTAAACAAAGGCTGGATGGCCATCTGTCGGGGGTACTTTGATTGTGTATTCCTGCATAGCAGAATGGGGTTGGATGGCCTTTGGGTCCTCTTCCAACCCTATGATTCTATGATGCAAATCATTCTGTGAAACTCTTTTAAAGTTCAGACTATAACCTGGGGCAGATGACCACCACACTGGCATGGAAGCCACCGGGTATTGCTTCATGCAAAGAACCTAAGCAAGCTCCAAATCTCCCTTCTTGCTTTGGTTTCTTTGGGTAGCAACAAAGAGGAGATTTCTGATTCAAGGTTCCAAGAAAACTCCAGCAAAATCAATCTGCTAGTAATATGGTATATTATTATTTGGGCTTAGAAGAGCTCCAGGCTCAGCCTAGGTAACCTAGGCTGAGCTGAAGTACAAAATCATAATTACTACCTCCCCAAATTGACAAGCATCACTGCCTCTGTGGACAGGCAAGAAAGCCCGATAGCGCTGAGCCAGCCTGTTATTGATCTGAGAGTTATTACCGGCAGCTAAGCAAACTAATAGCAAGGATATTTCCCCAGAGACGGGAGGGCATTCTCCCCTTATTTAAATCCAAATCTTTTTCGCTAGAATGACATTTACTATCAGGAATCTCAACAAGTATCCAAAATTCAAAGTTTCCTGCCGTATTTGCATACTCTATTTGGAAATATCAGTGAGTCAACTGAAAAAGTAATAAAGGAACTTTCAGATAAAATACGGTACAAGCAGAAATGCAAAAGAGGTAGTCCCTATTGCATGGGTTGTAGATCTGGTGTCATCATTTTGTGGCCACGACTCTGTCTGTACTAATCTTGCCAGAACTGGAGGACAAGGGAAAAGTCAGGACCAAAGTTTTGGTTTGTTTTGGGGTTTTTAAAGAAAATTTTATTGTATGTAAAAGGTAACACAATGAAAATAACAGCACCACAGTGAGAAAACCTGTGTGTGAACTTCAATAAAACACTATCAAATGGCCACAACAAATCTGTATGGAGTCTATGGTCCAAAACACATGGCGTAAATAATCCAGTCTGAGACCACTTTAACTACCCTGGCTCAATGCTAGGGGATTCTGGAAATGGGTTATTTTTTGACATATTTAGACTTCTCTGTAAGAGAGCTCTGGTACCACAAAAAACTACAATTCCCAGGATTCTGTAGCACTGAGCCAGGGCAGTTAAAGCAGTCTTGAATTGGATTATTTCTGAAGTGTATTTTGAACATAGGTACCACATTTTCAAATGCTGAAAAGGTTGTAAGGTGGCCCATCCATTGAGTAAGGGGAGGTGGACATTTAACATTCTTGTTGCAATATCAGCCCTTTTGCCACCTTAGGGAAAGGAAAATGTTCTGTTGATCATTAGTTAATTTCTACTTAGCATTCTATGATTCTGATCCCAAGGAGCAGCTATAGGGAGCACATATATCTGCAAAGTTGAAAGTCTGCTCCAATACAAAATTAATTTCCAGAGGGGAAGCCTGTTGTGTGTAGTGGTCAGTTTTGAAGGGCAAACTTTCATCATGTTAACATAACAGCCTCATTCCACAAATAAAGCCCAAAAATATGCAAAGCTGAGTTGATCCACCCTGGCAAACTAGCTCTTTTTCATTGCTACCAGGAACAGATCTTTTATAAATCTAATGAGTCCCATTTGCCACGTAAGACAAAACCACTTATCCTGAAATAGTTTGCATTACACCAAGGATTGCTGGTAACAATATATTGTAGCTGTGAAAAACCATTTCCCATCCAGTTATTGTGCAAAAAATAAACTGTTTCAAGTTATGATTCTGACCTTTTGAGATCAAAAATAGAGTTCATTGGTTACAGAAAAAGGGTAAGAATCACGTGGCTCTCCAGGCGTTGCTGGCATGCACTTCCCAGGATCCCTCACAATTGAGCATGTTGGCTAGGGCTGCTGGGAGTTATAGGCCAACAACAGAGATTATCGCACTGTTCTTAAATAGTGGGATAGAAGCGGGATTGTAACTGTAATTGTTGGATCCTGCCGCACAATCTTGTGATTAGGCAGCAGGTATCCTGTAGTCACTCTGTGCTTCTGCTGCTGCTTTTAATGAAAGGGAAAATCCTGTGAATAGCTGTCAAGTGCACAGTTAACTCCTTATTGAAGTATGTGCCATAGATCATTCAGGGATAATTCAGAGAGAAGGGGATTTAAACCAGTTTCACTGCACACACACACACCATTCTCAATGAAGTCAAGACTTTTACTCCTGAGGAAGCAATCATTTAATCTTGGCAGGAGAAAAGGGATTTAAACCGGTTTCATTGCACACACCCCACTCCCAATGAATAAGCTTATTGCACAGCACTTAAAGGAATGGGAATGGAATGGAAAGAAGCAGAACGGAACGGAACAGAACAGGTCAAGAATGCATGTTACTGCTCAGGAGAATGCTACCGATGCCGCCGGGAGTACTCAAGCCGTTTCCCAGCTGTTCCTGGCAAATGATTTTGAAGAACAACTTTGAACGATTCTTCAAAATCGGCTGCCAGGAATGGCTGGGGAATGGCATGGGGACTCCCGGCAGCATCGGTGGCATTCTCCTGTGCAGTAACATGTGTTCTCAACCTTTTATTATTTTATTATTGTGTGTATTTTAGATTGTACGCCTTTGGCAGGTTTTTATTCTATTTTATACTTGATTTTCTTTTTGTACAGCGCTGTGTATATTGACAGCATTTTAGAAATAAACAATAATAATAATAATAATAATAATAACAATAATAATCCGTTCCATTCCCATTCCCATTCCTGTAAGTGCCGTGCGATAAGGTCTATAGATTCAGCCTCAGTTCCTGGCTTATGGTGGCTTCCCTCCTGTAAGGTTCTGTCTTCAGTTTATGGGTGAAAGGGATAGACAGAGACAGTGGTCTAGTGCAGCCCTGCCAACCTTTGTGCCCAAGGGCCTCTTTTCACAGTGGCTGCATCTACACTGCAGAAATAATCCAGTTTGACATGGCTTTAACTGCCATGGTTCAATGGTATGCGATTCTGAGATTTGTAGTTTTGTGAGATATTGAGCCTTCTCTGTCTCAGAGCTCTGGTGCCAAAACAAGCAACAAATCCCAGGATTCCATAAAATGGAGCCATGACAGTTAAAGCAATGACACACTGCATTAATTTTGCAGTGTGGGAGCTGCCAATGAGAAATGGACAAGGGGTTCTAACATGGATTCAAAGCTTGGGAGAGAGTCGTAGTGAATATCTGCTCAATGTTTATGGATTTGAGGGGGAAATTCCCAGATAAAAGGCAATTGTCCAGGACTGGGGAAAGAGCTGTTTGAGCAGATGAGTCACTGGTGATGGAGCTGTCACTGCCATGGATACTGAATGAAAAGGGGGAGACTTTTGACATACCTATGATGTTTAAATTGCTTACAATGGTGACTGAGGACGCCCAGGTCAGTAGGGTGATGAATCTGGTGCAGGTTTTGGACAGGTGATATTATTATTACTATCATCATCATCATCATCATCATCATCATCATCATCATCATCATCATCCTACTACTACTACTTCCCCCCCAAAAAAAAAATTAGGACTTAGACCAACAGAAAACAATTAAAAATAAAATTAGCTTTCAAGATGCTATCCAAAGTGATGCACATGTTTGGGAGATAACATTCAGCACTTTGTCTAATTCCTTGAAAGCCTGGATTAAAATCTGGGGTAAATTCAACATAAAAGCGACATGGGAACCAATAGCTGTACTGTACAATAACATCCAAAATCCACAAAACAATGATACCTTTATTGGAACAACAAAAATACACAAAATACATGATGAAAACTTTCAAAGCTTGATTTTGCTGTTTTATATAAGGGACACAGTTTTATAGTATAGAATCATAGAATCATAGAATCATAGAGTTGGAAGAGACCACAAGGGCCATTCAGTCCAACCCCCTGCCATGCAGGAACTCCCAATCAAAGCATCCCCGACAGATGGCCATCCAGCCTCTGCTTAAAGACCTCCAAGGAAGGAGACTCCACTACTCTCCGAGGGAGTGTGTTCCACAGTCGAACAGCCCTAACTGTCAGGAAGTTCCTCCTAATGTTGAGGTGGAATCTCTTTTCTTGCAGCTTGCATCCATTGTTTCGGGTCCTAGTCTCTGGAGCAGCAGAAAACAAGCTTGTTCCCTCCTCGATATGACATCCCTTCAAATATTTAAACAAGGCTATCATATCACCTCTTAACCTTCACTTCTCCAGGCTAAACATCCCCAGCTCCCTAAGTCATTCCTCATAGGGCTTGGTTTCCAGATCCTTCACCATTTTAGTTGCCCTCCTTTGGACACGCTCCAGTTTCTCCACATCCTTTTTGAATTGTGGTGCCCAGAACTGGACACAGTATTCCAGGTGAGGCCTGACCAAAGCAGAATAGAGCGACACTATTACTTCTCTTGATCTAGACGCTATACTTCCACTGATGCAGCCTAAAATTGCATTGGCATTTTTAGCTGCTGATCGCACTGTTGACTCATGTTCAACTTGTGGTCCACCTGGATTCCTAGATCCCTTTCACACGTAGTCTCATTCAGCCAGGTGTCCCCCATCGTATATCTGTGCTTTTCATTTTTCCGCCCTAAGTGCAGTACCTTACTTTTCTCCGTGTTGAATTTCATTTTGTTAGCTTTGGCCCAGCTTTCTAGTCTGTTCAAGTCATTTTAAATTTTGATCCTGTCTTCTGGGGTATTAGCTACTCCTCCTAATTTGGTGTCATCTGTAAATTTGATAACTTTGCCCCCAGTACTGTCATCCAAGTCATTGATAAAGATGTTGAATAGCACTGGGTCCAGGACAGAGCCCTGTGGCACCCCACTGGTCACTTCTTTCCAGGTTGAATAGGAGCCATTGTTGAGCACCCTTTGGGTTCGGCCGGTCAACCAATTACAAATCCATGTAACAGTTACTTTGTCTAGCCCACATTTTACCAGCTTGTTTGCAAGAATGTCATGGGGAACCTTGTCAAAGGCCTTACTGAAATCAAGATATGCTATATCCACAGCATTCCCTTCATCTACCAAGCTGGTAATTTTATCAAAAAAAAAAAAAGAGAGAGAGAGAGAGAGAGAGAGAGAGAGAGAGAGAGAGATCAGATTTGTCTGGCATGATCTGTTTCTATGAAACCCATGTTGACTTTTTGTGATTATGGAATTACCTTCCATGTGTTCACAGACTCTCTGTTTAATGATCTGCTCCAGAATTTTTGCTGGTATTGATGTCAGACTAACTGGATGATAATTGTTGGGATCTTCTTTTCTCCCCTTTTTGAAGATCGGGACAATGTTTGCCCTCCTCCAGTCTGCTGGGACTTCTCCTGTTTTTCAGGAGTTCTCAAAGACTATTGCCAGTGGCTCTGAGATTACATTTGCCAGTTCTTTTAATATCCTTGGATACAGTTCATCTGGTCCTGGAGACTTAAATTCATTTAGGTTAACCAGGTATTCCTGTACTTCCTCTTTACTTATTTTGTGCTGCATTTCCCCTATTGTGTCCTCTGCTCCATTATCCTCAGGTTGAGTACCCTTTGCCTTTTCTGAGAGGACTGAAGCAAAGAAGGTGTTGAGTAATCCTGCCTTTTCTCTGTCCCCTATTAACTTTTTGCCATCTTCCCCACACAGTGGCCCTATCATTTCCTTCTTCTTCCTTTTGCTGCAGACATACCAAAAAAAGCCCTTTTTATTGTTCTTAACATCTCTATCAAGCCTGAGTTCATTCTGCACTTTAGCTTTTCTGACTTTACCCCAACACATGCTAGCTATTTGTTTGAATTCCTCTTTGGTGATTTCCCCATTTTACCATTTCTTGTACATGTTCCATTTAAAACTTAGGGGGGGTTGCAGACTGCCACAAATAGTGCAAATTGAGTCCACTTTTAGAGTTAGGGTTAGTACTAGGGAATCATGGGAACTGTATTTTATTGTGGCACCAGAGCTCTCTGACAGAGAAGGCTCAATGGACGTTATCACACGGGGTCTAAAGCAGCCCCACCCCTTCACCATCGCTGCATCATTCTGGTTCCTTTTCCTCCGTGATCAGACGACGTCGCGGCAAACCCCGCCCATCCCTGCATCATCCTTGCGCCATCGCTGCATCATTCCGGTTCCTTTGCCTCCGTGATCAGACGATGTCGCGGCAAACCCCGCCCATCCCTGCATCATCCTTGCGCCATCGCTGCATCATTCCGGTTCCTTTGCCTCCGTGATCAGACGACGTCGCGGCAAACCCCGCCCATCCCTGCATCATCCTTGCGCCATCGCTGCATCATTCCGGTTCCTTTGCCTCCGTGATCAGACGATGTCGCGGCAAACCCCGCCCATCCCTGCATCATCCTTGTGCCATCGCTGCATCATTCTGGATCCTTTGCCCCGTGATCAGACGACATCGCGGCAAACCCCGCCTATCCCTGCATCATCCTTGCGCCATCGCTGCATCATTCCAGCTCTTTTGAATTCCTCTTTCAAAGAGGAATTACGGCCTGCGCGACCAGAATCATTCCGGTATGGCTCTGGATTGATTCCTTGCCGCTTTTCTTGCCGCTGGTGTGATAACGTCCATAGTCTCAGAAAAAAATACAGTTCCCATGATTCCCTAACACTAACACTAACCCTTAAAGTGGACTCAATTTGCACTATTTCTAGCAGTCTGCAATGGCCCTTAGTTCACTTGAAAGTTCCTTAGTCATCCATCCTGGTTTCTTGAGGCACCTCCCATTTTTCTTCCTCATTGGAACTGTTTGAAATTGTGCCTTCAGTACCTCCCCTTTGAGAAACTCCCATCCATCTTGAACTCCCTTCTGTTTTAGTATTCCTGACCACGAGATCACCCCCAGTATTTCTCTGAGTTTACTAAAATCAGCTTTCCTAAAATCTAGAATGCATGTCTGACTATGCCTGGCTTCTCCTTTCCACTGTATAATAAACTCCAGGAGGACATGATCACTCCCGCCTATGGATCCAACCACTTGCACCCCATTTACTAGGTCTTCCCTGTTAGTTAGAATCAGATCCAAAATAGCTGACTCCCTTGTTGCCTCTTCCATCTTTTGGACAATGAAATTGTCTTCAAGACAAGTGAGGAATTTGCTAGACCTTGAGGATTTTGCTGAGTTTGAATTCCAGAAAATATCAGGATAGTTGAAGTCACCCATCACTACTATATTTCTTCCTTTCTGCTCTGTGCATTAGTGTAGAGACATCGAAGACCATATGTCCCCTTTACTTGCTGCCTGTGCACTTTTTTTGCCTCCCACTGTTTTTGCCTCCCACTGTTGGGTCCTTGCACTGTTTGTCTTGTTCCCTCTATGGACGTTATCACATGTGAGCCACAAAGCGATAATAAAGTGGAAATGAGAAATCCCGAAAATAAACCAAAAATAAACCTTGATTCCGCAAATGGCTTTCACACGTAATTACCTTAAATGCAAAATTACAGTAAGCGCATTTAACGTTCACACACAAGTGAGAAAAGCCCTCGCCGCAGCTGGCGGATGTTGTTTTTGTCACTTCCTTTTCCCCATTTCATCATTGCTTTGGCTGTATGTTTTGGCCCCATTTGTGTTCCTTCACAAACTCCACATCAACCACGGCCCGATATCTCTAGTAAAAGACAGATATATTTAGAAAGACGAAGCAAAGAGGCTCATGTCTGGCTGGCAGGTTTGTCGCCCAAGCAAAACCGGAAGTAAACGTAATAAGGAGACGCTGCCTCGATGACCCATGGGAAACCCCGCGGAACCATGGGAAAATACGGGGAAATGCTTCCAAATGCGCATTTGCTTTTCACATTACAGTAAATGCGAAATTGCCTTAATTTCACATTTGCATTTCCTCAAAACAACCGAATTTCAAAAGATCTCGGTTAACACCAGTTTCTGTCCACTTTCTGTCCAGTTTCTGTGCGACGTCGTGTGAAAACGCGAGGCACAAATCCAGTTTCTGTTTGGGATTTGTGTGGATTAACCAGCAGATTTGCCCCGTGTGATAACGTCCTATGACAGTTTGACTGTTTTTTCTAGTCCTTTTGTTTTCCAGAACACTGTCTCCCTTCCCCACATAACTCAGTTTAAAGCCCTCCTGATGAAATTCTTGAAACTGTTGGCAAAAACGTTTCTTCCAACTGGCGTGAGATGCAGCCCATCCCTTGCCAGAAGTCCACCCTCATGGAACCACAGCTCATCCAAATCGTTCTCGGTGACACCATCTGCGGAGCCAGTTGTTGACATCTGCTATTTTATAATGGGACTTGAGCATCGATTTTGGTATCCACAGGGGGTCCTGGAACCAAACCCCAGCAGATATTGAGGGCTCACTGTATATAAAACATAGATGAATTTCACATTTAGACTTGGGTCCCATCTCCAAGATATCTCATTATGTATAGTATGTGCAAAAATTCCCAAATCTGAAAAAAATCCAAAATCCAAAACACTTCTGGTCCTGATCATTTCAGATAAGGGGGACCCAACCTGTGTGTGTGTGTGTGTGTGTGTGTGTGCGTGCGCACAGAAACACACACCTCTTATTTGTTAGACCTACAGTTTTTTTATGTGAATGGCATATTTTGTGCAACTGTGGCTGGTCCTTAAAGTATCATGCTTAATGATATTACTGGTGTTTCCCTTTGTAATATCCTCTGGGCCCAGCAACACACAAAGACACCTGTGACATCATGTGAGATTGACCCAGGTTTCAGATTTTGGCCTGAAATTTTAGGGCCTGGTATAGTCCTCACCTGGCAACCCTGTTTATTCAAAAAGAGGTCCAATTGAGAAGCAGAAGGTGGAGGAATGACTAGTGTTCAGTCACCTGACAACTGATACATAAATCAGAGTAACTGATGCATATTCATGCATATCTAACAGGAAATACTGGCCACAATCCAGTCACAATGAAACATTTCTAAGTCATACCATGTAGATGGGAGAGAGTTAAAGCATGTTTAAAACTCCAGCTTGCAACACAGGAACTTAAATGCCTTTAAGCTGATGGTATCTCCTGTTTTGGAGAAAAGGGGGTGGGAAATACCCCCAGGCAACGTAAAAGATGTTCAGGGCACCAGGAATTCCAGTGTTACAGCATTGTATTTGCTAGAGCTAGTAATAGTTTACTCATCATAGTTCACTGTGGAGCAATGCCAAACAAAATTAGGTTTCCATCATAGGGTTTATGCATGGTGGTAGCCATCTATGGTGTTATCTTTTCAAGCAAACTGAGAGTAGGTCCCTGAAAGCACCACGAAGATCAGAATAATAATTCCCAGCTAGAGAGCAGTCTTGGGCTGCATCCACACTGCAGAAATAATCCACTTTGACTGCACTTTAACTGCCATAGCTGAATGCTCTGGAATTCTGGGAAGTGTGGTTTTGTGAGACATTTAGCCTTCTCTCTCAGAGATCTCTGGTGCCACAGAAAACTATAATTCCCAGAATTCCATAGCACGGAGACATGGCAGTTAAAGTGGTGTTGACGTGAATTATTTCTGGAGCATGGATGCAGCCTGGGAGAATCAAACAGAGAAAAGGCTGTTCTTTGATGTCCATAAAACCTATCCAGGGGTAGCTATGCTGGCCACATAGCAAAGTACTCCATCATCCAAAATCCACAAAACAGTGATACCTTTATTGGGCTAACCAACATGTACAGTATACATGTTGCAAACTTTCGAAGCTCCACTGGCTTCTTCATTAGGCAAGATGTTAAAAACTAGGGGCCTTTGCAGACTGCCAGAAATAGTGCAAATTGAGTCCACTTTAAGGGTTAGGGTTAGGGTTAGGGAATCATGGGAACTGTATTTTATTGTGGCACCAGAGCTCTCTGGCAGAGAAGGCTCAATGTCTCAGAAAAGAAACAATTCCCATGACTCCCTAGCACTAACCCTAACCCTTAAAGTGGACTCAATTTGCACTATTTCTGGCAGTCTGCAAAGGCCCTAGGTCTCAAAGGCAGTAAGCAGCCTTTTATCTTGAAAAATGGAATTTAAAGTTTATTACTTGGACTGAATCTCCCACAGCCAGAAAAAGGGGCCAGTCTGCATGAATAACCCCTCCATACCATCTGAACTGAGAACAACAACAACAAAATGCAGGCTGGTGACTAATATCTTCAATATTTATTTCCTCCTGCATGGTTCTTAACACCTTGCCTGATGAAGAAGAAGCCAATGGAGCTTTGAAAGCTTGCAACATATATAATGTGCCTTTTGGTCAGTCCAAGAAAGGTATCACTGTTTGGTGGATTTTGGATGATACAGTCCGTTCATGGGAAGGTGGAATTGGTGTCTTCTCTGTAGATACAGCATGATGCTTTCTCTGCACCTGCCAGTTTTCTCATTCAGTGCCAGCCAGGTTGGGCTTCTTATAAACAACCACAAATATTTCCTCATTCTAATCTATGTGTTATATGGGTTTGTTTAACTAGGACAGCCACACAACACATGGGGCAGGGAGGGCTTTTGTCACGGCCTGTGACTCAACCAGAGAGGCTGGGCGTACCGGTGGATTTAACCCTCTCCTTCATTAGATTTATGGCTTAGTCATAAAAGTGAGCCTGGCCTTTTCTCTTTCTTTTTCACGCTCTCTCACTCACTCCAAGTGCCATGCCTCATTTGGCATTCGCTGCCAGGAAATGAAGACACCTGTAAGACATTCGCCCTGACAGTATCGAGGCTACGGAGAAACGCCAGGAAACCAGGTAGAACACCCTGTGGCTTTCTCAGGAATGTGAAGTCGAAGGCTTTCATGGCTGGCATCCATCGTTTTTTGTGGGTTTTTCGGGCTTTGTGGCCATGTTCTAGAAGAGTTTCTTTCTGACGTTTCGCCAGCATCTGTGGCTGGCATCTTCTCTGAAGATGCCAGCCACAGATGCTGGCGAAACGTCAGAAAGAAACTCTTCTAGAATATGGCCACACAGCCCAAAAAAACCACAAAAGACTATTTCTCAGGAATGTTTAATGTGCTCTCAAATAACCATTTACTCTCTAGGACAGCCTGTTTTTCCATCGCAACGTGAATTTGCACCCATCTGTGCGTGTGCGTGCATGTTTTGAAAATTGGTGGCTGGACGGGTGAACAGCCTTCACCTGAAACAATTTTGTTTGCAGTAATGACCCCCCCCGGGTGACCTTGGGGAAGTCACATGCTCTCAGCCTCAGGGGAAGGCAACGGCAAATCTCCTCTGAACAAATCTTGCCAAGAAAACCCTGCGATGGCTTCGCCTTAGGGTCGGCGTAAGTCAGAAATGACTTGAAAGCACACAACAACAACAGCAACAGCAACAAAAATACTATTCTCTGACTGTTTGATCCATAATGGGTGTGCTTTTGGGGGGGGGTTGTTTTGCATGTAAGGTATAATTTGATGCTGCGGAAATTGCCAATTGAATGGGGTTGCTAACTTTTCAACCCGCCTCTTCCACTCGCGTAGTAACTTGATCTACAGGAGCTGAAAATATTTGCCTGCATGCTGTGAAAATGTTCACTTACTGATCTTTGAATGTCAGGTTGCGGTAAAAGCAAAGCAACCAAAACTGCTTGAAGCATATCCCTGTACATGCTGCAAGGCTAAAAGGCAGGCCCAGTCCTGCCATTTAGCCAAGTAAGGTGATTTCCCCCCTACTTTCTAGAAACCAACACGAGACAGAAATTGCATTACTAGGCTTTTATATATTTTGTCCTTAATTCCTGCATGGCCAAGAAAGGGAAGAACCTCTACCTGCATCAGCTCTCCCTCCAGGCCACCTTAAACAGCATCTTAAGCAAACATCTAAAACAAAATGCAGACCTGTGACTGACAACAGATGCATCTACACTGGTTCCATCCTACTAATCCAGTTTGACGCCGCTTTAACATCCATGGCTCAATACTATGGAATTCTGGGATTTGTAGTTTAGTGAAATATTAAGCTTTCTCTGTCAGAGAACTTTGGTGCCACAACAAAGTACAGGTTGTAGGATTCCACAGGATGGAGCCATAAAAGTTAAAGCAGTGTCAATCTCCTTCTGCCCCCCCCCCTTGCACACAAATTGTCCTACGCTGCTGCTACACTGCAGAATTAATGCAGTTTGATACGAATTTAACTGTCATGGCTCCATCCTATGGAATCCTGGATTCTGGAGTTTGTTGTGGCAGCAGAGCTCTCTGACAGAGAAGGCTAAAGAGCTCACACAACTACAAATCCCAAAATTCCATCGCATGGAGTTATGGCAGTTAAAGTGGTGTCAAACTGCATCAATTCTCCAGTATAGATGCAACCCTGGTCTCCCTAATTTGGGACAATTCAAACTGGTGTACTGAGTGTACTGAACCCAAAGGGTGCTCAGCAATGGTTCCTCTTCATCCTGGAAAGAAATGACCAGTGGGGTGCCACAGGGTTCTGTCCTGTGCCCAGTGCTATTCAACATATTTATCAATGACTTGGATGAAAGAAAAGGGGGCATGCTTCTCAAATTTGCAGATGACATCAAATTAGGAGGAATAGCTAATACCCCCGAAGACAGGATAAAAATTCAAAATGACCTTAATAGATTAGATAGATGGGCCAAAGCTAACAAAATTAATTTCAACACAGAGAAATGTAAGGTACTGCACTTAGGGCAAAAAAATGAAATGCATAGATATAAGATGGGGGAGACCTGGCTTAATGAGACTACGTGTGAAAGGGTTCTAGGAGTCCTAGTAGACCACAAGTTGAACATGAGTCAACAGTGTGATGCTGCAGCTAAAAAGGCCAATGCAATTTTAGACTGCATTAATAGAATTATTGTGCCACTCTATTCTGCTTTGGTCAGGCCCCACCTGGAATACTGTGTCCAGTTCAGGGCACCACAATTCAAAAAGAATGTTGAAAAACTGGAGCATGTCCAGAGGAGGGTGACTAAAATGGTGAAGGATCTGGAAACCATGCCCTATGAGGAACGACTTAGGGAGCTGGGGATGTTTAGCCTGGAGAAGAGAAGGTTAAGAAGGGATATGATAGCCCTGTTTAAATATTTGAAGGGATGTCATACTGAGGAGGGAACAAGCTTTTTTTCTGCTGCTCCAGAGACTAGGACCCGAACAATGGATGCAAGCTCCAAGAAAAGAGATTCCACCTCAACATTAGGGGGAACTTCCTGACAGTAAGAGCTGTTCGACAGTGAAACACACTCCCTTGGAGTGTAGTGGAGTCTCCTTCCTTGGAGGTCTTTAAGCAGAGGCTGGATGGGCATCTGTCAGGGATGCTTTGATTTTGAGTTCCTGCATGGCAGAGGTTGGACTGGATGGCCCTTGTGGTCTCTTCCAACTCTATGATTCTATGAGTGCTTTGGGAGAAACTCATCTATCATCATTTGCTGATGTGAGGTGAACATCAGTTCTACCAGCTTGTAGATAAAAGGGGTGACTTCTTCCTTTCCCCTCAAACCATAAAATGTCTTCAACTAGACACTGCTGATATAAAGTGGCCAATTGCCTGGGATTGGGGGGAGCGACGATTGACTTTTTATGCTTTTAATAACTTGACAAATGTGATTACAAGGTCATGTTTGCCGATCGCACTTCTGCCTTAATGATACAGAAGACTCTGAAACAGGGCAAAGAAAGTGGCATCGCTCCAGCTTCTATTGGTCAAAGCAACTGACTGAATGTCTTTTTTGGTCTAATAAATCAAATCAAACCAAACTCACAATATCAAGAGCAAGCGGTACCTCCGTCAGAAAGAGGTGATTATCGAATCTGGAACAAAATAAAACAAATTAAAAAATGGAAGATAGTGTTTTAGAAATACATAACTTTGAACAATTAGCGCCTCTTCCCTCTTCCCCCATAAACTCCTGTAAATAATTTTCATGTTCTGAGGCTACACATCTCAGCCATGTAGTTGATGGAGATAGCTGCTTTTCTTTCTTCCCAGCAGGCTCTTGGTATTTGAAGGCCGCTGTTTCTTTGCAGATGAATTCTTCAGTCAGGTTTCACTTTTCCACAACCTTGACAGCGATGGTTGCCTTTGAAAGTGGAAGAGGCATCTCTGTTCCTCACTGTTTTTGGTTTTGGGTCATCCATTGTATAATTTGTTTTTCTTGTTGACATGTCTTGCATATTATAGAGCAGGAATCATTTTCTTAAAAGCAACCCAGTTTTTCCATCCCAAAACATATCATTAGAGATAAAATTATTTCACTTGATGAATAAAATGGCAAGGAAGCCGCTGTGCTTATGGCAATTCACAATACTCCTGAGGATATCAGTTGATGACAAGAACAACAACTCTTTTGCTTTGGCATGTATTAAGGACTTTTCATGTTTACTCAAACTACCAAAATGTCAGAAAGGATCACTGATCAGGGCCACACTCTTAAGAGAGATGTAGTTGAGGCCAGAGCTTCTCCTACAAACTTTTGTACTACAGCTCTTAAAATCCCTGACCACTAGCCATATTGACTAGGGCTTCTAAGATATTAACCAAAGTTCATGAATCACCGATTTAGGCAATATGGATATAGGATGGCACCCCATGTTGGGGTTATATCCAGCTTTGCCATTATTTTGGAGCTGTCTGCTAGTTTCACTTTGGCTTTGTAAGAGGTATCTGAAGATTGAACATTAGAAGGAACTTCTTGACAGTAAGAGCAGTTTGGCAATGAAACCAACTGCCTAGAGGGGTGGCTAAGGGGAGATGCAGACAGGCGGCCCTGGGCTCCGATCCTCCCTTTTGCCGGCCTGGAAAAGAGCAGCAAAATGCCGCTTCTTTCAGAGCCAGCAAAAGGGCGCCCTAAGAGCGAGCGCGTGGCTCTTTAGTGCACCTTCCGGTGCAGCACATCAAAACGCTGTGCCAGAAGGACGTCCTGATGCCGTACACCATACATAATGGCATGTGGCATCAGGCCGCTGCCGCTATGGGGTTGGGGCACCTGGCATGAGGTTGCCCCTCCCCATCTCTGCCTCCAGGCTGGTCCTTTGGGCTGGTCAGTAGAGGCCCTATGTCTCCTTCCAAAGATCTCAGAGGTGTTGTGATTGCATCCAAATATTTCTCCAAGTTCGAGGCCCAAGCACCATGGGAAGAAGTGAGCTCCCATCACTAGTCCCAGCTTCTGCCAACCTAGCATTTTGAAAACATGTAAAACTGCAAGTAGATAAATAGGTACCACTTCAGTGGGAAGGTAACAGCGTTCTGTGCAGTCAAGTTGCCCATATGACCATGGAAGTAATCTTTGATAACACTAGCTCCCTTGGCTTAGTAATGGAAATGGCACTGTCCCCTACAGTCAGACACGACCTGATAATCTTGTCAAAGACGTAAGCTTTACCTCTGCCTTGCCTACTTTCTATGAAGTAGGGAATAGTCATGTGGGAAGACTTTCTGCCTGTTATGTGCTTTGTGCAGCATGGTGGTCCCAGTAAAGAAACAGTGGCAACTGTGTATGGAGCAAGGATGTGGAAGGGGCTGCATCCGGTGTCAGCCAGAGGCCTCACAAGCATACACACATGAACAGATGACAGTTAACAGTACGGTAGAATCATAGAATCATAGAGTTGGAAGAGACCACATGGGCCATCCAGTCCAACATTCTGCCATGCAGGAACTCAAAATCAAAGCATCCCCGACAGGTGGCCATACTCTGTTTAAAGACTTCCAAAGAAGGAGACTTCTGCGGTAGTAGCAGGAAGTACCATATGTCGTAAGAGTGATCTCAGATGCCAGTGAGAAATGGATTTTTATTTACAAGAAAGGGGAATTGAGATCATGCCATCATCACACAGGGAACAGCATGAAGTCACACAGCCATTGGCTATACAATGCAACTCATTTAAGGCAAGCAACAGCTTAGATGTCTAGTTTGCAATGGGAAATCAGTGGCCAGACAATATCTACCATCACGAGCCATTGGCCATATTGGCTGGGTAGATGGTTACTGGAGTCGAATGACATTTTGGGGGGCTACAAATTCCTCACCTCAGACTGACATCTTTGTTCCAGTATCTTCTCCACTCTGGGCAACATCCAGGTAAGAATGGAAGGTAAAGCAACATAAGTCTCGTGGTTATTTCCTTCTTCAGGATTTCAGGGATCCTATTTCATTTCTTTCCTTTCCGTTTTCTGTATCAGTAGGCCACTCCTTGAGTCCTTTGCTTGTTCTGTAAAGCATTACACCAGAAGAATGTGTTCTGTTTGCTTAAGCAGGCACGTCTTTCCCATCTTAAATGCATCAATTTCACCCTAGAGAACAATGACCAAAATGAGTTCAGGACCCTCTTTTGACTGAATTCTTTCACAATGAGCAATACACGTACAATCAATTGCATTCTGAAGAAGGTCCTCTGCCAGGGGACAAACCCCAGGACCCAGTGGAATGGATCCAGGTCATCAGGTCCCCTGATATTGGCAACAACTGAAGTTATTGCAGCCTTTTGTATGTATAGAGGCTTTTATGCCTTTAACTCCTAACAGCCAAAACCTGAGCAGCAACAGGCAGCATATAGAAGAGCAACAGGACAATCTCTCTGACTTGCATTTCTTTGCTTCCCAATGTGCATTCCCTCCCACCATCTCTGTCTTGTATTGGTTTGCTTTTGGGAAGGGTGGTGCATGGAAGTTCATGTGTATTTTGGGAGGTGCATTTTGGCATACATTTTTCTAACAGATTTTATAATTCTGTGCATTTTTGCAAGCAGTTTCCCAATGACTGCAGTATATACAGCCAGTGTGGTGTAGTAGTTTGAGCATTGGGCTACATTTCTGAAGGCCAGGATTCGATTCCTGTTCAGCCATGAACCCACTTGTTGACCTTGAGCAAGTCACAGTTGCTCAACCTCAGAGGAAGGCAATGGCAAACCTCTTCTGAACAAATCCTGGCAAATCAGAAATGACTTGAAAGTACACAGCACACAAAGTGCACATTTTCCCAAGATGTATACTTCGTGTTGCATGTATTTATTTTCCTATCTAAAAAGACAAAAGAGGGAAGGATCTATTTCAGGCAGTTTCTTCCTAATTATGAGAAAATTAAAAATACACACATTCTTTCATTAACAGGCCACAAACAGCATAAATGGTGTGTGTGTGTGTGTGTGTGTGTGTGTGTGTGTGTGTGTGTTATTCAAGTAAAGCAATTTTCTTCTATAGTCCAGATAGAACCTGTTCATGAAACAACAGGAACTGAATTATACGGGCATTTACGACCATAAGCTAAACCATGTTAGATCACACCAAATATCTGTCTAATCTGTCCTTGCATTCCATAATGGCCAACCACTACCTATGTGAAGTCTGGCTGCAGGAAATGAGCACAATTGCACATACAGCCCCACACACACATGCACACACTGATATTTCCTGCAAATGGTATTACAAGACATCACTCTCTAGTAGTGTAGGCAATACTTGTAGCCACTGAGATGTTGTACACATATGTGGACATGTGGTGGTTTTGGAACAAAGACAGATGCACCATATGGGTGGAAAAAACAGTTGGGTTCTACCATCACACCATATCTGATCTTGTCTGATTTCAGAAGCTAAACAGGACTGAGCATGGATAGTTCTTGGATGGGAAGCCACCAGGGCTCTCAGATAGTATGAAAAAAACCCTAGAGAGCCATTGTTTCAAGTTAGAGCTGGCAATACAAGTCTAGATGGACCAGTATGAAGTAACTTCAGATGAGAGCAATTGGCATCATCCCAGTAGCCTCTCTTTTGTTTACCTGTATGGCATATTTTCAATGTGCAGTTGGCTAACACGTTGTTGTGTGCTTTCAAGTCATTTCCAACTTATGGCGACCCTAAGGCAAACCTATCATAGGATTTACTTGGCAAAATTTCTTCAGAGGGGGTTTGCTGTTGTCATCCTCTGAGTTTGAGAGAGTGTGACTTGCCCAAGGTCAACCAGTAGGTTTCCATGGCCAAGCTGGGATTTGAACCCTGGTCTCCAGAGTCATAGTCAAATGCTCAAACCATTCCACCATGCTGGTTCACTAGCTAACACTTTACATTGCTCCAATTCTAGCCTCCAAATATTTAAATTTATTTTAGTCCTAAGGGGGGGGGGGGGGAACACCCAATAAATATTTAGCACGACTAGTCAAGAAGACTGCCATAGTATGTATGGCAACTTAAGAGTTTCTAGTTTCCTGGTGCATATGAGAGAATCTGATATGCAGCAGCTGAAAAACAAAAAATACTACGATTCATCCTACCTGCCCAGAGCCAGAAATAGCCAGTTTCTAATCTAATGTATTCATTTGAGTGTTGACCACAGTGAGCTTGAATAGAAACCATGGAACCTGATCCTTTCTATTTCCTTCATGAATCATTTGAGGTTTATCTCTGCTAAGTGCAAATGCCTATACCTTGGATCTAACACCCCCAAGCTTCTATCTTAATTAATGGCTGTGCAATCTCCTTCAAAGAGATTCCTTGATAGCAGTGCCTAGCTGTAAGAGCCCGTTTCCTTAATTAGCTATCCCCAAGACTAGGGGATGGAAAGAAATCCTCTATTCATGTGATAGCCAGAGGCATCTTGTTAAAACCCTGGTGGACGTGGGATTTGATTTCTGTAGGAAATCGGCTTTCGTCTGACATCCTAAAAATGTAAATGACTCATTTAAACTGGACACTTCAAATGAATCGCTGCAATTGGATGAAACTTGCCTCACCTCATCCTTCATGGTAAGTTTTAAAAAGTCCTTCTAATGGAGGAATGGCTCTTTCATCTGAGTTCTTATTATGGGGACTTGTTCTCTCCATGGGCCATGCAACAGTGCAGCCTATATGATGGAGAAAAAAATTGGTTTGCTTGCTAATGATTGCCTTAGAGGCTTTGGATAAGGGTTAAATTCTTTGCTAACTTCACTTCTGAAGAAAGCAATGGAAAAAAAATTTTTTGCAGTTTTGGCTCTGTTGTGAGCCAGTCTTTGAAGGCAGTACAGTTTTCAAAGATTATTTGCAGTTCAGGACTTAATCTGTGTAAAATATGCACATGGGAGGGGTTTTTTGCACAGGAAACAGTATTTGGTGCCCAAGAAATAATAGATCTGTTGTTGTTATGTGTCTTCAAGTCATTTCTGCATATTCTTTGGAGTGGTTGAAGTTGTAGCCCAGTTCATCTGTCAGGTACCAGTTTGGGGAAAGTTGTTGCAGAAACTGCAAAATTACATTACATTCTACTTTCATCTTGTCATCTTTTCCCCCATTTTTTAAAAAAATATATATATCTATTCAGAGGCAGAGTTTTGGAGAGCTCAAAAACTTGTTCATGACATCAAGGAATTTTGAGCTGAAACTAGAAAATATATTCTTCTACTATGCTTGACAAGAACCCAAGGTACCCAGTGTTCATAGAATCATAAAATCATAAAGTTGGAAGAGACCACAAGGGCCATCCAGTCCAACCTCCTGCCATGGAGGAACTCAAAATCAAACCATCCCTGACAGATGGCCATCCAGCCTCTGTTTAAAGACCTCCAAGAAAGGAGACTCCACCACTCTCTGAGGGAGTGTGTTCCACTGTCAAACAGCCCTTACTGTCAGGAAGTTCCTCCTAATGTTGAGGTGGACTCTCTTTTCCTGTAATTTGCATTCATTGTCCCAGATCCTATTCTCTGGAATAGCAGAAAACATGCTAGCTCCCTCCTAATATGACATCCCTTCAAATATTTAAACAGGGCTATCATATCCCCTCTTAACCTTCTCTTCTCCAGGCTAAAAATACCTAGCTCCCTAAGTCGTTTCTCATAGGGCTTGGTTTCCAGACCCTTCACCATTTTAGTCACCTCTCCTCTGAACAAGCTCCAACTTCTCAACATCCTTCTTGAATTGTGGTGCCCAGAACTGGACACAGTATTCAAGATGGGGCTTGGCCAAAGCAGAATACAGTGGCACTATTACTTCCCTTGATGTAGACAATATACTTCTATTGATGCAGCCTAAAATTGATATTCTTAGATGTAGTTCATCTGCTCCTGGAGATTTAAATTCATTTAGGTTAACCAGGTATTCCTGTATTTTGTGCTGCATTTCCTCTATTGTGTCCTCTGCTCCATTTTCCTCAGGTTGAACACCCTTTTCCTTTTGTGAGAAGACTGAGGCAAAGAAGGTGTTGAGTATTTCTACCTTTTCTCTGTCCCCTGTTAGAATTTCTCCATCTTCTCTGTGCAGTGGCCCTACCATTTCCTTCTTCTTCCTTTTGCTACGGACATACCCCAAAAAGCCCTTTTTATTGTCCTTAACGACTCTAGCAAGCCTGAGCTCATTCTGTGCTTTGGCTTTCCTGACTTTACCTCTACATGTGCTTGCTATTTGTTTGAATTCCTCTTTAGTAATTTTACTCCTTTTTCATTTCTTTATACATCTCCAGTTTAAAACTTAGTTCAGTTGAAAGTTCTTTTGTCATCCAACCCGGTTTCTTGAGACATCTCCCATTTTTCCTTCTCATTGGAACAGTTTGAGATTGTGCCTTCGGTATCTCCCTTTTGAGAAACTCCCATCCATCCTGAACTCCCTTCTCTTTCAGTATTGCTGACCATGGGGTCACTCCCAGCGTTTCCTTAAGTTTATTGAAATCAGCTCTCCTAAAGTCTAGAAGGAGTGTCTGACTATGCCTAGCTTCTCCTTTCCACTGTATAAAAAACTGCAGGAGAATATGATCACTCCCACCTAAGAGAATATGATCACTCCCACGACCTGCACCCCATTTACCAGGCCATCCTCTTGGACCGCCTGAAGGGGTTAGGTATCGGGGGCACTGCTCTGCAGTGGTTCCGGTCCTTCCTCTTGGGTAGGTCCCAGAGGGTGCTGCTCAGGGACTGTAGCTCCAGTAGGAGGGACCTCACTTGTGAGGTCCCTCACCTCAGGGGGCTGTTTTGTCCCCGATGTTATTTAACATCTATATGAAGCCGCTGGGTGAGATCATGTGGAGTTATGGTGCTGGGTGTTATCAGGACGCTGATGACACCCAAATCTATTTGTCCGTGTCTCGTTCATCGGCCTCGAATTCCAATGGCATCTCCTCTCTCAATGAATGTCTTCAAGCGGTAATGGACTGGATGAGGAAAAACAGATTGAAACTGAATCCATACAAGACGGAGATGCTCACGGTAGCGACTCCGAAACCAAGAATAGGGTTGCAACCTCCAGTCCTGGATGGGGTTACACTCTTCTCCAGTGACTCTGTTCGCAGTCTGGAGGTGCTCCTCGACTCATCGCTCCTGATAACAAATCAGGTAAATGCAACAGTCAGGAGCACCTGTTATCAGCTTCGGCTGATACGCCAGCCACGCCCTTTTCTGGAAGTAAGGGATCTCGAGACTGTTGTGCACGCACTGGTAAACTCACGCCTCAACTTCTGTAATGTGCTCTACATGGGGCTACCCTCGTGCTTGGTTCAGAAGCTTCAGTTGGTTCAAAACATGGCAGCCAGGCTCATTTCTGGAACATCTAGGAGGGACCACATCACTCCGGTTTTGAGGTCTCTCCACTGGCTGCTTATCAGCTTCCGGGCCCAGTACAAGGTGTTGGTTATCACCTTTAAAGCCCTAAATGGCTTGGGTCCAAGCTATCTCAGGGACCGCCTCCTTCCATACAATCCTCCCCACGCTCTCCGGTCCTCCGGGAGGAATTTGCTGCAGCCTCAAAAATCAAGGCTTGCAGCGACCTCCCAGAGGGCTTTTTCTGTTGTCGCCCCCAAACTCTGGAACAACCTGCCGGATGAGATCCGTCAGTTGACATCACTAGACAGCTTTAAAAAAGCTGTCAAGACGGATCTCTTCCGGCAGGCCTTTCCGGATTAATTATCTCGGCCTAGGGCTCCTTGACTCCTGCGTTCCTCTTGTGGTCCCATCATCTGTTGATGGATGAGGAACGCAGTAGAGGTTGATCAGGGCATTGTAACCTGTTTTCAATATGTTTTATTGTAATATGTTTTATATCATTTATGTTTTAAATTTTATGTTTATTGTTATCTTAACTATGTGTTATTTAATACTGTTTTAAGGGGGGTGGGTTGGTTTGGAGATATGTTGTATGGGTTTTATTGTAAGCCACTTAGATTGTTTGTCAATAAGCGGGATATAAATTATTATTATTATTATTATTATTATTATTATCCCTGTTGGTTAGGATCAGATCCAAAATAGCTTATCCCCTTGTTGCCTCTTCCACCTTTTGGACAAAGAAATTGTCTTTGAGGCAAGTGAGGAATTTGCGACCTTGGAGTATTGGCTGAGTTTGACTTCCAGCAAATATCAGGATAGTTGAAGTCACCTATCACTACTACATCTCTCCTTTCTAGGGACGTTTTCACACGGGGCTTTGGTGGAGGCAATCCTACCTCCCGCCGGCCCCACTCCAGAATGGCTCAGGCGGCGGCAGGCTAATTCCTTTTAAAAGTCGGAATTACCTTTCCGCCGCTGAAGCCGGAGTTGGACGTGCTGAGGCCGGAGGGACGCCGGAAGGACGCCGGACTTAAGGCTCTGTGCGTTTGAACACACGGAGCTAGAAGCCGGACGTACGCAGGGATGACACCGGAAGGGGCAGGTGCGTTTGAACAAGCTGGAAGAGGAGCCGGAGTGGGGCCGGCGGGAGGTAGGATTGCCTCCGCCTAAAGCCCCGTGTGAAAACGCCCTGAGTGTGTGGTCATCTGTTCTAGAAAGGCATCATCCAATTCCTCAGTCTGACTTGGGGGTCTGTAGTAGACTCCCACAATAACATCCCTTTTGTTTCCTTCCCCTTTAATTTTTATCCAGATGCTCTCCACCTGATTTCCAGGATTTAAGTCCTGGATCTCTTCACAGGTGTAAACATCCCTGACATATAATGCTATTCCTCCTCCTTTCCTGTTTGGGCTATTTCTGGTTGTGGAGAAAGATGTAGTTTTCTTTATGAAGCAAATAATGTTTTTCTTGGGGATGGAAAGTTTTGCCTAGATTGTCTTTTTGCTTCCACAGAATCAAAATACCATGGGTCAAACTGGCAACTTATTCTGCAGTGGTTAGGAGTTTTTTCTAAACCCAAGTACTTCAGAATTTACACAATTTACATTGTGTCAAAATAAAAAAAAATGGGGTTAAGCTAGAAGAACTACTCCATTGGTTTTAAAATTAGATTAGGTTTTCTCCACATTCATCAATCTGAAGAGAATATTCAGCACCCAAATTCAGAATGCAGGTTACATATCCAGATAGGAACAGTGGATCAACAAAACTGTGGGAGAGAAAAAAGGATGCATGAATGTATGTCTGACTCCTTGGTTTTTACAATACAGCTTTTCACATGAGGAAGCTACATTTTTATTCCACCTTTTCGCTAGAGAAACAACAAACGGTTGTTTATAACTATTATGAATTCTCTTTTTCAATAACAAAAGGTATAATTACACTACAAGTGTAATTTTATGAGGGATAACAGGACTGTTTTGTGGAGTAATTGCACATTTGTAGCTCCTTCTATAGTTACAGGCTGAAGCCTAGGTCAGTGATGGTGAACGTTTTAGGGGCCGAGTGCCCAGACTAAAAGGCCGGGAGCAGGACTTCTGATCTCTGGAATTGAGACTTCTACCTTCCGGGGGGCAGGACTTCTCGGGTGGGAAGGCCTGGAGGGGCAAGGGGGGAAGAAGAGTAATAGGCCTGTTCCTCCTCTTCCCCCACACCCCAGACCTTCAGCTGCCTCTCCAGGGACAGCTGAAGGCCTGGGACAGCCAGGAAGAAGAGGAACAAGCATGCCTCTGTCCCTTCTCCTCCCCACCCTCCCCATTCTAGGAAAAACAGCTTCACATGCCATCTCTGGCACACATGCCATAGGTTCGCCATCATAGGCCTAGGTGGTGGAGATGGAAGATTGCATGATTTGACTGCATGATCATTTGCTTGGTGGGTGATGAAAAGTTGGGTGGCACTGGAAGGAGAATGTAGTTTGGACTTTAGGGAATGTGGGAGCTAGTGCTAGTAAAATTAAGCAAAAATACTGAGCTAGTTGAGCAAATCCAGCTGAATATGCAGGCAACATGTTACTATCAGAAAAAAAAATCACAGACTTGGAAGAATTACTGAGGGAGGTCAAGGAAGAAAGTTCAAAGGCAGGTTTAATGCCGAACATAAAGGGCCTCGGCAGACGGCTAATTGCACCGTCTCTGAGGCAGGGAAGAGGAGGGGCAGCCGCACTCTCGGCACCCCTTCCTCCTCCCGAGGTCGTCCTCGGAGCCGCCGGCCCTCCGCACGGCCGGCGCTCCGAGGGCAACCTCCCGCCGCAGCGTCCACACACGCTGCGGTTGAAGGGTCGCTGAAAGTGCGCCCCACGCTTTTGGGGCGCACTTTCGGCGACATATAAAAGGAGTGGTGATTTAGCGCTCCTTTCAGGGACACCGATGGTGCGCCGCGGTGAGGATGCCTCGGTCCCACGGCGCACCGTCCCACAGCGTCCCAGAGCCTCTCGTCTGCTTCCCCCCAAAGAAAACAAAAATAATGACCATGTCAACCTAGACAATGAGGAGATCAAAATAGTTGAAGAGTTCATATATCTAGGATCAAACATTGATTAGAATAGTGACTCCAGCTAAGAAATAAGAAAACAAATAGAGGAGGGAAGGGAAGAGAAGGTATGAAAGAACTAGGTAAGATCTTAAAGAGTAAAGATATAAAACTGAGCACAAAAGTGAGAATTGTCCAAGCCATTGTGTTCCCCATCACCATGTATTGATGTAAGAGATGGACAGTGAAAACAAAGCAGATAAGAAAATCATCTTATCTGAGATGTGGTGCTGGAGAAGAGTGCTGAGAATCCCATGGCGAGCCAAAAAGACAAACAAATAGATCCTTAAACAGATCAAGCAAGAAATCTCTCTGGACGCCAACCAAGATGATAAAATTGAGGCTGCCTTACTTTGGCCATTCCATGAGATGACAGGACTCATTTAAAAAGACATTAATGCTAGGTAAGGTAGAGGGTAGTAGAAAGAGAGGAAGACCATATACTGGATGGATAGACTCAATCAGGGAGATCACAAGTATGAATCTGCAGGACGTGAGCAGAGCAGTGGAGGATGGGGTCTTGGTGATGTCTCATCCACAGGTTCGCCATGAGAGAGGGTCAACTCAAGGGAAATTAACAACAACAAACAAAGCTGAGGTGCTTCCTCAGATGCTTAAGGCACTTCCTAGGTACCTGTTTTTCCACTTGGCTCCTACTCCCCAAGAGAATGAAAATTATATATATTTTAAAAAACCTGTTATTGGGATGGCTGAGATTATGCAACTGGGGATGGCCAACTTTACTGTGTCCAGGTGTCAATCTTAACCCCCAGGGATTGTACCACCCATCACTACCATGGTTACACTACCCTTTCACTACTATGGTTACACTACCCTTTCATGCTACAAAGTTATGCCCCTTCAATTCCACTTCATTGCTTTGCTGCATTGTGTAAAATGCTGGAATTTGTAATTTCATCACACACTATTGTTCTCTGGCAGAGGATTCATTTCTAAGTATCCCTCCTTAAACCTCAACCCCTACAACTCCATAAGATGGAACCATAGCAGTTAAAGTGGAATCATAGCACTATAGTTGCATAGTATGAAAGGCCCCTCATGCAAGGCGTACAGGGAATGGAATCCTTGTTTTAATGCGTAATCATGTTGCCATAAGCTTGATCATGTCCCAAGGCTTCAGAAACTTCAGTTTTGTTCTAAAACAAGATGCCCTGCTTCCCAAATGCTTTGTTCCAGCATCTAAATATATGGTTTAAAATCCACATAACCAAATTCAGCAATAGCCGCAGGGCTACATGGCACATAGGGGGGGAAAACACCAGAGGGTGCACAAATACAAAGAAGACTCAGTATGGCATAGTAGTTTGAGCATTGGCCTATAATTCTGGAGACCACGGTTCAATTTCCCACTCAGCCATGAAATCCATTGGGCGACCTTGGGCAAGTCACATGCTTTCAGCCTCAGGGGAAGGCAATGACAACTCTCCTCTGAACAAATCTTGCCAAGAAAATGCCATGATCAGTTCGCCATAAGTCAGCAATGGCTTGAAGGTACACTACACACACATGCACAAATACAAAGGCTGCATGTTGCACACAGGGCAGGAACCAGCAAGCTAATGGTGCCATCCAGATAATTTAGACTACAACTTCCAAAATCCTTAACCATTAATGGGAATTTATGGGAACTGTAGTCCAGAATATCTGGTCAGCACCAGGTTGCCTATTCTTCCTTTTCAGTCTAAATATATACTATTAATTATTTCCCTCTGATCCAGCATCCTTATTTAGATAAGAAGAGAGCCTCCGATTTGGGATAGCAAATCTACACTGAAATTTGTCCTCACTTCCTTGATTACTGGTTTATGTACAGTAGTAGCCTTTATCTAAGGTAATAGTCATAACCCAGCCGGATATCCCGTGGAACAGCTCGCAGCAGTGTGCTCTAAAAAGATTGTTATCAGCTGTCCGAGGGACAGAGGTACTAGCACAGAAAAAGAAAGGAAATTTTAAAATGTTACCCAAGGAGGTATATCATCCAGTTAAAAGGATAGGGAAAATCTGCGAGGTTTGCTTTCTGAGCATTATGATTTTTCCATCTTGGAATCTCAAGTTCTTTTGACCCCTATTGTGGGTGGAGGGAAGCAAATGTGGGTAAATTCTTCAAAAATGAATTAAAACAAAATCCTGAACCATTGGCACCAGACAAATAAATAGGTTCAGCAGTTCTTTGTATGAAGAGGACCATGTTTTACCTGCCGATCATATAGGTGATAAAGACAAGGAGCATTTCAAGGAACAGGGAGTGACAACCCTAACTCAGCACTAAACATGGTTGATTACATATGGATATAAGACTTAAGACCCAATGCAGTCCTAATTTAGGGGAAAAGGTGGGATATAAATTATTATTATTAATCATCATCATCATCATCGTCGTCATGATGTAAAACAGTCAAAGCTTTACCTGACCTGGGTGGATAAATCTGGCCATTTCAGTTTCTTCCCATGTCCATTTAAATATATATATATATATACAGAATTATAGGCCAATGCTCCCTCAGACAGCTGATAACAATCTTTTTAGAGCACACTGCTGAGAGCTGTTCCACGGGATATCCGGCTGCGTTATGACTATTACCTTAGATAAAGGCTACTACTGTACATAAACCAGTATATCTCAAGTTCTTTGCATTCCAGATATAGAATGCATTTGGGTAACTTCTTTTCAGAAAAAAAAATTAAATGAAATTCAAAGTGAGGTGTAGCTGGAAGAGAGAGAGAGTTTGGGATTTGTTCAGTTCCAGGTTTAGGTCTTTGATATTGGCAAGAAATGTTGCCTTTTTTTGGTCTACAAGTCCTAGAAATCTCTCAACAAGGACCTTTTCCAGGTTCTTTTTCCAGTTAAATGATTTAGGAGATAGGGAGGCTAGGAAGGTGTCTGAGGTTCTACTGCATAGCCATTATTATTATTATTATTATTTCTTACTTGCCTCTCCCCATGTATCATGGCAGGGAACAACAATGAATAAATAATGCACAACATCAGTTAAAATGCATTAAAATTTAAAATGCAAAAGGACAGAAGATTATTTCACACTTAAATAAACTGGTTTACCTGATCCAGCTTAAAAAATAAATGTGACATCTGGACCCTATTGCAAGCGTTTTGCTGCCAAAATTGGCACCCGGGACCATCCCGGGGCCATCCTCGCTCTTGGAGCTATTCTGGCGGTCATTTTCTCAAGCTGGAAAACTCCCAACTTTGAAAAGAGCTGCGCTGAGTGGCTCTAGGAGCAGGGATGGCCCTGGGATGGTCCCGGGCAGTGATTTCTGTGGCAAAACCCTTGTGATGGGGTCCATTTATTTTTAAGCCAGATCAGGTAAACAAGTTTATTTAAGTGTGCAATAAGCTCGTAAGACGTACATATTCTAAAACAAATCCACATTTAAAAGTCATCATTTAAAATTAGCAATTTAAAAACTATCTGGAGAGTCATAGGAGAACCATAAGAGAGTGTCCTTCAATGCTGTTTTAAATTCAGACAGTCTATTCAGCTGTCAAATCTCTTTTGGCAGATCATTCCACAGTCTAGGGGCGACTGCAGAAAAAGTCCTCTGGCTGCCAGCCTGGCTGACTGGAATAAATGTCCGCCAGATTCCACTTTAACTGCTATGATTCCATCCTATGAAATCCTGAGTTTTGCCATTTAAGGAAGGGCATTTAGAATTCTCAGCCGAAGAACTCTAATGCCTCCCCAAACTACAAACCCCAGGATTTGATAGGATTTAGCCATGGAAGTTAAGGAGTAATGTATCTAACTGTGTAGTATGAATACATTCTAGCCAAAGGTAGGAATCCAGTTCCATTGGATGCCTGGAGTGCAGCTTCTGTGGACAGACAACCATACCAATGGTTGGCAGGAAAGCATGGAATATGAACTGTAAACCTGATGCAAAATATGTGGGCAGTGGGGTAGGGTGACCAGTCCCTAAGACAGTTGTAAAGAGCTCCATGAAATGCCATCCTTCTCATATTGTCTTCTTCAGGCCATTGAAAATAATATGTGTTGTTTCTTTTGCTTAATGGGACCTAATTGGAGAGAATCCATCCTGTTATAGGTGCTTATTCCAACAAACAAGGGAGCCCCTGAGCGCAATTTCATTTTCCTATTAATCCCTATTAACTGGCACTTATTTCTGAAGTTGGAAAGCAAATATGCATTTTTGTCTCCATTCTGGGCACAACAGCCATAATAGTTTTCAAGCAAACATATATTTTCCTATTCTGCAAAAAGCCAGACATTAATCTCTGTGTAGTTGCGTTGGTTTACTCCTTAGAGATATGACAATTAATTTTATTGCTGGATGAACATATTTGGAATACGATTAATAGCGATTTACTTATGCATATTTGCTTAGCTGTGTTGTACTTTCGAAATGTATCCTGAGGGATAACTGTTCTTCCAAGACAGACATGTTCCATGATTGTCATCAGAAAACCATCCACTTAATTATGTAATAAATTCATTCAAAACTATAAATGCCTTGTAAAGTCCTCCCTGCCCCACAAATCCTGAATTGAGGGCTTTGCTGTGCTTCTAAACTGAGAGAATATCTACATGAAATAGCATTTAAGACAGATATCATAGAGTCCTCCTGATCTTGTTGGAGTGCAAGTTCCAGCAGCCCTGGCCAGTAAAGCCAGTATTTACCAGTGCTGGGAACTGCAGTCCAACAATATTTGGAAAAACCCAGTTATGGCAATTTGATGCCCCTTTAATTGCCACGTCTCCATCCTATGGAATCCTGGGATATATGTATAGTTTGGTGAGGTACTTTCTTGCTAGGGAAATCTGGCCCAGCTTGCTCAAATACAGCATTAAAGCTCTCCAGCAGAGAATTCTATCAAACTACAAACCCAGGACTCTATTGGATGGAGTCATAGCAGTTAAGCTGATATCAAACAGGTGTAACTGTGTACTCACTTTGCTAAACATTTGCTCCTCTCATCCTCCGCAGTGCTAGCTGCATTTTTGAAAACCAGAAGGTTATATGCAAAAGTTCATAATGAGATAGTTTGTGCCTAATGTACAATCCCAACAAACTCTCGTTCCTGTGAGCCTGCCTAAAAGCAAGGATAGCCAAAGTGTGGCCCTTCAAATGTTGTTGAATTGCAACTCCTATCATCCCTAGCCAACATCTGGAAGGGGTATAGTTCCCATATGGATCTGGCTTTGAGTTTCCAGTTTTCATGGGTTATCTCCATGTGGGACATAACGGTAAAAATTCTCCAATTTTACTGGGCTCAACTCTGACCAAGAAGAAAAGGCTTTGTGCAGATCTCCAATTTATTTTGTAGCGCAGCAGCATGCTACAAATTGCAAGGCTTAACAGATTTCCAGCTGCAATTTGCAAAGATTCTCCAGGGGGTCTAAGTACAGTGGCCCTCCATATTTGCTATAGTTAAGGGTGCGGACCCCTGTAAAAGTGATTTTTTAAAAAAAACTAAAATAAAAGCCACCTCTCTAGGAATTTCTAGGTCCTCCAGCATAACTCTGTCAGATGTTGACCATAGAATTGCACCAGAAAACCTACAAATGGCTAGATAATTCTTCACTCCAGCATGACTTCTGGCAGACCTTGACCACAGGACCTAGCGATTCCTGGAGAGACCAAATTATCCAAATCCATGAACAATAAATCTGTGAACAATCAAATCTGCAAAATTCAAAACTGCAAATGTGGAGGGCTTACTGTATATATTTAGTTATCTTTCTCCTCCTCTCTCTGTCACTGTAGTACCAGCACTTACCCTCTATTCTGCTCAGCATCCTTCTGGCTAGAAGCAAGTTGTTGTTGTGTACTTTCAAGTCATTTCTGACTTATGACAACCCTTAGGTCAGGGACATCACTAGGGGCTGTGAGAGATAAGGACTGCACCAGGTGCCTCTCTAACCAGGGATGACACTACTGTTCCCCAAACATCTGCTTTTTGGCATAAAATTTCAATAAATATAAATTCCATTTAAAACGCTGGAGCTCATGAGTGGAACAAGGCACAACGGATGGAAAAAAGAGAGCCCTCTGGTTTTAAAGTTGTTGTTTTTTTACTCTTTTTAAATTTTCTTTAAAAATATCCCATCTTACCAAATTTTCACTTTAACCACATGAAACTTATGTAAATGTAAATACATGTAGGTGGTGCATATGATGTTGTAATTTTAAAGTATAAATTTAGTGTTGCTAGTTGTTTATGTCACAACTATTGCCATTACATTCAGTGATATACAGGAATTATAATTTATGTGTAACATTAGTACAAAAGACATTACTAAGGTTTCAGTAGTCTGGCATGGGAGGTCAATGAGGGGGGTGACACCACAAGTTGCCACACTGGGTGATGCCAACTCTAGTGATGCCACTACCTTTGGCAAACCTACCACTGGGGTTTCTGGGCAGAATCTGTGCAGGCGGCGGGGGGGGGGGGGTTGCCTTTGCTTTCCTCCAAGATTGAAAGAGTGTGACTTGTCCAATGTCACCCAATCAGTTTCCATGGCCAAGTGGGGATTCAGAACCTGGTCTCCCAGTGTCCTTGTCCAACACCCAAACCACTATACATTGCTGGCTCTCTGCCACCTGTTTTGCCATTCCTAGGAAAGCTTGGTCACAGGTTGAACAAAGGGATCCAGGCTCCCAGTTTCTCATGACTACCCAAAGACCTAGAACACCATCTGTATCATGAGCAGAACAGGAATGTTCAGCTATTCACATTAGAGATTATGTGTCTCCTAACCTCAGTTGAGGTCAGCTGATGTTGTAATTTTATAACTACTCCTAAGTAACACCTAAAGGAAGGTGCCTACAAGATACACTTCTGTTAATATAAGATTGCTTTTACTTAGAATAAAAGCTTTCCTTAAAAGTGCTCCTCTTTTCCACAGTCTCTTCCTGTGCCTTTGCTCGGTGTTTTCATGCCTATGTATATATGATTCTCATCTCCCTTGAGATGGGGAGGGAAGTCTCTGCAGAGTCAGAGGGTGAAAAAGTGCAAATTAAACCCCTCAGTAATTCCAACTAGGGGCTCATCTACACCTGCCAGAATACTCCGAGCTGCTCCCAGAATATTCTGGTCCCAGAACTGCCCCGGATTCTGCCCATTACCACCACACTGTGGAGCGATGCCAGGTGATTGTCTACACATGTGTCCATGGTACCTGCTTGTGCATGTCACTCCCTCTGAAGTCACAATGAGGTGCCCAGCATTGACCACATGGCTGGGCACCTCACTGAGACTTCAGAGGGAGTTACTCATGCCAGCAGCAGCAACACCAAGTGATATAACTGAGACAAGTTTGTAGTCAGCCACCTGGCATCATTGTGGAGTGCTCTGGGTTTTCATACAAAATCCAGAGCAAAAGGAGAGTTACTTTAAAGTGGTTTAAGGAAGGGATGGGCCAGATTTATTGTGGAACTGGCCTTACATTGTGAAGACAGTCCGCATTTTAATAGGGGATTTGACTCTGCACTGTATAGATAGGTCACTGTGAGGGTGTGGGGAAACCACTTCATTTGGTCCATGTAGACATGCCCTAGGTTACTGGGTCATGTGGGGTAAATTCATGGTAGTGGCAGCAGGTAGAATCTGGCAGTTTTTAAAGGACAGGAGATGGACCTGAGCCTGATACATGGCAAGTAGGCTAGATTAAATGTTCCTGTCTCTCTTAGTAGGTGAGAGAGAAGAATAAACCCCCCATTTCACCCTCAACTAGGAACAGGCCCTTTACTTTAGGCCCTATTCAGATGGTGAAAATAATCCAGGATGAATCTCTGCGGTTCACATGCATCCCAAATGCTCCCGAGTGGTTTGGGAGGGCTGCCAAAAAAACTGGAATAATCAATACTCTCCCCCCCCCCTCAGTTTTTAAAAAGATTTGCAATGTCAGCAGTGTGAATAACTGATGCGAAAGAACCCAGGATAATTCAAGATTAAACTCTATATGCCTTGAATATGTTTTGAATACATTCGCATTGTCAACTCCATGTTTATTCAAGTGCTGGCATGTGTGAGCAACCAAACTTTCACAGATGTGAATAAATACGGATCCATAATATGAATACTGGAATGAGTGAATGAGGTCATTTGCATCGTTCTGCTAAAAAAAAGTCATCTGAATCACCTCTAAGATTTCTGTCTTAATTTTTAAAGAGGAACATCTGTATGTGTGTGTTTGAATAACAGGCTGTGGGTGACTGTGGTTTGGTACTTAATGCCTAATGCCATCACCAGGGTCTGGCCCTAGGTCTCTGGTTTTGGCTCAGAAATCTCAGAGATGGGGACGTTCCTGAAATGGCAACCCTAAGAGAGGTGTACATTGCCTGCTCCCTTTGCTTAATAGCAATAGCAAGTACATTTCTATACCACTTATCAGTGAACTAAGCATTCCCTAAGTAGTTTATAATGTGTAAGCTAAATGCCCCCAACAAGCTGGGTATTCATTTTAGTGACCTACAGAAGGACGGAAGGCTGAGTGGACTTTGGAGTCCCTGGGATTGAATTTACCTTGTGGCTACAGTACAGGCATTTAACCAATGTGCCATCAGGTCTCCCTTAAGTGGATAGGTCTCAGGACTCAGGACTCTAAGTGTTGGGAAAGCAAAACTGCAGACAATATCCACTTCTCCCCATCTGTATCTTTGTTGGTTTCCCTAAATGAGGAAGCAGTTAGAGAAGGGATCATGACCAGAAAAACATCCAAAGTGAATAGGTGTATGCACCCTTCTGCCTGCACCATTGCTCGAATCAAATTCACAGCATCTTGACGCTATGTTTTCCTTTTCAAGTAGGGGGAGGAAACACATCATTCTGTGTTTAGTTTGGCTCTGATCCCTGGCCTCTGGCTGTTGCAAGTTGTTTAAGCAGGAAGCAAAGAATGGAGAGAGGCAATGCCAAACCCAAGAGTGGCATGAGAATAAAGCAGCTCACAAAAGAGTCACTTAACATCCTCTTTCAGCACTTTGTTTATTCATGGGGTTTGATGGAGAGAGCTGTTTGACAGGGAACAAGGAAGAGTATAATACCCAGGCAATGGATTATTATTCTTTTAAAGATCCATTCTGTCTTCTTAAAGTCATCAGGGTCTGGTTCTTTTTTAAAACATGCAACAAACCAGGATGAAAAGTCTATGAGACCTTTACATATCTCTCAGAGCAGTGCCTTCTCTGGTGGCAATTATATCTGTGTGGCTCCAGATTTTATTCCAAAATTTAAAGAAGTTACCCAGGTGTTAAACCCAACACCCCATTTATGATCAGCAGCTTGGAGAGCTCCTTCAAAATTAAAAGTAAAATTTGGAGTGGATTCACCACCCCACTGACATACTGCTCTAGACTACATGGAGTGGCAGGGGCCATCACAACTCAGTGTCAGAGCACCTGCTTTGCATGCAAAAGTCCCGTTCCCTACTTTGGGTCCCCTAGATATTGTTGGACTAAAGTTATCATCATCCCTGACCATGAGCCATGTTGGCTGGGAATGAAGGGATCTGCACTTCTGCCAGAGATCTGTTGTTGTTGTTGTGTGCCTTCAAGCTGTTTCACCCTAAGGTGAACTTACCATGGGGTTTTCTTGGCAAATTGCTTCAATTTGCCATTGCCATGCTCTGAGTCTGATAGAGTGTGACTTGCCAAAGTCACCCAGTGGGTTTCCATGGCCGAGTCAAGATTCGAATCCTGGTTTCCAGAGTTATAGTCTGACGCTCAAACCACTACACCACACTGGCTCGCCACCTGAGATTCTTGGACTCTTTTACACTTCGCAGTTATAGCACTATGGTTCTGCATTCACTGCTATGAAAACATGCTATGGAATCCTGGGATTTGCAGTTTAGGAAGAGGCATTTAAAATTCTCAGCCAGGGAGCTCTAGTACATCATTGTTGTTGGTATCCGGCAGGTTCAGAATCAGAACCGGAGTTTGGGCCTTGCGTAATCAGATGCTGCCAGAACAGGAGGGAGGGGGAACAGGCCTTTTGGCCCACACAGACCTGGGTTGCATCTGCATTACAGAAATAATCTAGTTTGTCACCACTTTAACAAGCTCTGGTGTCACAACAAACTACAATTCCCAGCATTCCATAGCATTGAGCCATGGCAGTTAAAGTGGTGTCAAACTGGATTATTTCTGCAGTGTGGATGCAGCCAAAGCCTGTATTCCTATCTGATAGAAGGCCCCTTGCTATGCTCCTGGGAGCAAATAGAGCCCTGGCACCAAGTAAACCCTAGGTAAAGTAAGGCAACCAACTGAGGTGAAAGGTATTGGGAAGTAATCCTAAACTATTAAAGTACAGAATGTTATATATCTTATGTGTGCATGTTCCAAATATACATGGTTTGAGACTGATTAAACTTTTTAAATGATTTGATTTTTAAATTATTTAAGTATTTGAGCTATTTTTAGACTATTCGGATTATCTTGTTTTAGACTTTATTATGATCATCATTATTTTATTTCCTTATATCCTGGCTTTTCCCTAGCCTTGAGCCTGGCATTTTAAATTATTTATCCTGGTTTTATTGTAAGATACCCAGGGATCTTATGATATATGATGGGATATGTATGTTTTAATTAAGAAATCATACTAACAATATCCATACACTTAAAAGTTTGCATCATTTTTGTGATGTTTCAGTTGGACTTAGTGAATATAGCCCAACTATGGATTTTGTCCCCTCGTGGACTAGTTTTTCCCTTCACTGTGGGAAACAAGTTTTCTTATTTTTAATACCAGAGATGAGCAGTTATGGTGGCAGCAGAGCTAAAGTTGGGAGACCAGTGGCTTCTTTATGGTCAGCCCCCCAGTTTTTGACAAAAGTGGGTTTTTTGAACTGGAGATTTCCAAGTTCTTTCCCTATCAGCATACTAACTCAAGCCGCTCATAATAGATGTGATGTAGAAAGACAGTCTTGCTGCTGTGTGAGAAAGCAAGTGTGAGAAAAGACTTGTATTTCTATTTGCACTTTTACAGTAGAAGAGGGCAGTTATGTACTTCAGAGCTGGAGAGGATTACAGTGCTAGCAGGTCATAATACTGAACTTGCTAAGTCTTTGAAATGATCCAGCATGTCCACCTAATCTATTTGCAAAGAAGAAGAAAACTTTTACGAACTACCAGGGCATTACAAGATTTGGGCTGGGTTTTGTTTCAAGAACAGGTAGACTCATGTTTAATTTACTTAGTTCATACTCTCCAGCATTTCCCAGAAAAAAACCGAGAATCACATAGCTTCTAAACATCAGAGTGTAGTCAAAATGACAACAATTATTAATGGGGAAAAGAACACACAAGTTGTTGCAACAGTTTACTTTTGCCTGTGCCTACTGGGAAGGGCAAGATCCTGCTCTCCCTTCTCCTCCAAATTAATTAACTACCGGTAGTTGGAATTAACTGAGTTGCAAACTACTGTTACACTTTGAATTTAGTTTGCAGCAACTGAAGTTAGTTGAAGAGGAAGGGGGGAAGCATGGAGAGGAGAAAGAAAGTGGGACATTTTAAAAGGAGCTGAAAAAAATGGGATGGCAGAGGATTAATCTGGACTCTCCCTGACAAACTGTGGAAATTGGAGTGTATGTTAGGTTAGTGTATAATTATTTTCATTCCTTGTCACTCAGTGCCTTCAAGTCAATTCTGGATAATGATCCTTTCATAGTGATTTTTTTCCAAGGGTGTGTGAAATTTATTCACAAAAGGTTTGCCATTGCCTTCCTCTGAGGCTGAGAGCATTTCTCCAAGGTTATCCAGTGGGCTTCCATGGCTGAGCAAAGCCTGGTCTCCTGGAATCCTAGTCCAGCATCCAAATCACACTGTACCACTGTACCACACTGGCTCATAGAATCATAGCATCATATAGTAGGAAGAGACCACAAGGGCCATCCAGTCCAACCCCCTGCCATGCAGGAACTCCCAATCAAAACATCCTCGACAGATTACTATCCAACCTCTGTTTAAAGACTTCCAAAGAAGAAGACTCCACCACTCTCTGGGGCAGTTTGTTACACTGACAGCTCTTACTGTCAGGAAGTTCCTCCTAAGTTTGAGATGGAATCTCTTTTCCTGTAGCTTGCATCTGTTGTTCCGAGTCCTGTTCTCTAGAGCAGCAGAAAACAAGCTTGCTCCATCCTCAATATTATATCCCTTCAAATATTTAAACAGGGCTATCATATCACCCCTTAACCTTCCCTTTTCCAGTCTAAACATACCCAGCTCCCTAAGTTGCTCCTCATAAGGCATGGTTTCCAAACCCTTCACCATTTTGGTCATCCTCTCTGGACATGCTCCAGTTTCTCAACATCCTTTTTGAATTGTGGTACCCAGAACTGGATGCAGTATTGCAGGTGAGGCCTGGCCAAAGCAGAATATAGTGGCACTATTACTTCCCTTGACCTAGATACTATACTTCTATTGATTCATCAGATGGACGAATGTTCCTCAAGCATGTGTAAATTTCATATACCATGGAAGTAGGAAACAGGCTAAGCTGGGACCTCTGAAGCTGTAATTTAGCAGCAGAACATCTGCTTGGTATAGTTCACAGACTCCACCACTTGTCCAGCTCCATTCTCTTGTCCCATATAGGCATCCACTAAGACTTCATTCCCACTAGTTCCCACTAGGCCTACTTCCTTTTCTTTCTGGTCCTGTCTTATCTCCCCAGACTTCCCTTCAAAGATCTCTCAGTAGCTTAATTCTCCAGTCTGTAGGGTTACTACGTCTTTCAGATAGACCTTTGCCTTCATTGCAATCGGCCAGTAGAGAGCTAGGTCCTTCAGTTCTTTGAACAAAAAGCTGCCTTACACCTAACCTTGTATGTAGCTTACTTCATTTTCAATTTACTTTGGTTTATTTTAAGAACAGGAAACACACCCATGTTGTAATGGCCAAGTAATAGAAGAAAACTGCTTCTCAACATATTTTATAATCATGTGAGATTGGGAAGAGGGAAGGGGGGATTCTTTGTAATCATGATTTTTTATTCATTTATTGCTGTTATTGTATTTATTTTATTGATGTTATTTGTATATTGTGGTTTTTAATGCTGTAATGCTATAAATATAAATAAAATTATTATTATTATTATTATTATTATTATTATTATTATTATTCAGACGCTAAACCTGTAAGAACAGGAAACATATAGCCCTTAGTAGGCAGAGGCTTGGTGCTACAGCTGATGACTCTGAGTAGGGCAATAACTCTGCTCCAGGTTTCAGTTCAGACTTTAAATGAGCTGTCCAGCATTTTGAGTAGTTGAGACAAAACCTGGAACAGATTCATTGCTCCACTGATATTGGAGCTACCAGCATCCACTGTTCTTGGTGTTAGCCAAAGTGCCACCTTTCTGATTTGCCTATTTTCATCCAGATGCTCATGAGAAACCTTCAAATATAGTACTATTGAAGGAAACAGGAGGCAGTATGGTACAACAGTCAGTGCCTCGGACTGTACTGAGCTGGGACCTAGGCTCATAACTTTGCTGAGCCATGAAAGTTGCAGGGAATCTTGGACAAGTAAATTCCTCAGCCTTTTGCTTCCCCCCCCCCCCTTATTTTTGCAAAGCTGAAGTACTAAACACACTCTCCAACATGCCACTGTTTTATAGCATTTAATTCAATCGTTTCTTCTTTTGTTCTCTCTTTAAATCTAGGTCTGTGGCTTTCTTGCTTTAACACCTTGGCTGCAAACATCTGTGTATATTTCATTTCATTGGATCCAAAAGATGAGAGTGTCAGGTAAGAAAAGATACCACATTCCTTGATGCAAAGCATTCTCATCAGTTTCTTGCCTTCCCAGGTTGAATGTTACAGGGCTCAGCAGAATAGAAAGGGTATTAACTAGCTGGAGAGCTAGGATTCAGGGCAGTTAAAGCAGTTTCAAACTGGATTATTTCTGCAGTGTGTTTTGGACCTGGGAATTTGTTTCCAAAGGAGATCTGCCCTAAAATTCCAAGTAACTTTATGAAAGAAATGGTTGTGGGAAAGCATATCCTCTAACATTTCATAGATGAAAAATTGAGATGCACGTGGCCAAGAACATCAGAGTGTAGTCAAGGCAGCCAAACATTGTCAGTGAGGAAGAATAGATAAGTTAGGAGATGCTGACACATTTTATGCCCCCCAACCCCTCCAGGTGCCCTGTACATACCCCAAGGAGCAAGGAACCCCACAGTGACCAATTCAGAGAAAGAGTGAAGAACCTGTGGCCTTCCAGATGTTGCAAGGATGCAACTCTCATCAGCACTGGTGAACATAGCCAATATCAAACGCTTACACAAACCTTGAACTGTTGTGGTCTGCAGCTCCCAGAATCCCCCAGCCAATGTGAGCTGGTGGACTGCACTCTTGTTTAAAGCAGACCTGCACAACTTGGCAGTGGGAAGGGGCCAAAATTAAAATTGGCTAAACTTCTTTGGGCCACAGATAGGTTTTAATTAAATATTAATTAATAATATTAATTATTATTTATATTAAATATATTAAATATTATCAATATTAATTTCATCCTCTTTCTCCTCTGGCCCTTTCCTCAGGAGAAGGCCGGACAGTGGTGGAGCCTTGCAGGGTGAGCATTTGCCCATCCACTGCAGCAGCCACTGCCTGGCTTTCTCCTTGGGTGAGGGCTGGGCAGTGGAGAAAACCAGAGGGGTGAGAGTTTGCCCATCCTCTTTCTCCTCCACCACCCAGCTTTCTCCTCAGGATGGGGCTGAGCAGCAGAGGAGTGTTGCGAATGTTCACCCCATCCTCATCTTCATCCTCCACCCGGCCTTCTCCTTGGGAAAAAGCCAAACAGCAGAGGAACCTTGTAGGACTAATATTTGCCCGTCCTCCTCCTACTCCGCTGCCTGGCCTCCTTCTCGGGAGAGGGCTAGGTGGTGGAGGAACCTTGCTCAACAAGTATTTGCCCATCCTCCTCCTTCACTGTCTGGCCTTCCCCTTAGGAGAAGGCCAAACAGCAAAGGAGCCTTGAAGTCATCCCACATCCTTGTGGGCCGCCAGAAATCCTTTGGCAGACTACATGCAGCCCCCAGGCCATATGTTATTCAGGCCTGGTTTAAAGCATAATAAGGTTTTCTTGCAGAAAACAAACTAGACAAGTAAGAATGGATTCTGCAATCTGCAAAAATGAAGATAATTGGTTACATAAATGGTACCTGGTTGTTGTTGTTTTTCACAAGTTATTCTGCTTCTTGTAATATTTTGCAAAAATCTTATTCTGCACCTCAGAGTCTCAAGCAAGGGAGAAGAAAATGAGAGCATTGCTCCTCCCAAATACCATTTTTCCCACCAAATGAATTTTTCCTTCAATTGTCAAATTTCTAGCATTGCAATAACAAAACAGAGCAAATTCAAGAGTCCTAAGAGTGAACGGTTCTTTCATTGTCTCACACTCTGTAATACTAGACATTTGAAAGAAAATTACATTTGTGGGACACAATTCTTATTGGGGTATGTTTCTTTATTACCTCCTCCCTCTGCTATACCTCTGGATCAATTCAGACCTTTTGAAATCTTATTATTTGCTGCTGAAAATCTTCATGTAGGCCTTCATTGTTGTGTGCCTTCAAGTCATTTCATGGTGACCCTAAATTGACCCTATCACGGGGCTTTCTTGGCAAAATTTGTTTGAGGAGGGTGGCTTTGCCTTTCTCTGAAGCTGAGAGAGTGTGACTTCCCCATGGTCATCCAGTGGGTTTCTATGGCTGAGCAGAGATTCAAACCCTGGTCTCCAGAGTTGTACGCCAATGCTCATACCACTACACCACACTGGGTCTCCATGTAGGCCTACATCCAGTTACTAGTCCAATCTAGAATAGGCACATTCAGTCAATGAGATTGTCATAAGTGTTGAGTTACTATTCAGAAACTGATTTAATGGGTCTATTCTAGCTGGGATTAACAATTGTATTAAGGCCTTAATCTTTCTGGTATCTGTGATTTCAGCAGGTGTTATCCACACCCTTTCAATTATATCTTTATAGCAGTGATTCTCAAACAGTGGAGCAGGACCCTTGGCAGGGGTGAGAGTTGCTCAAAGGGGGCACAAGACTTGGAGGCTCTGATCTCTCCTCTTCCCATGCCTTTGAATATGTAAAATTTACACATGCATTGAGTTAAATATTGGATTTACTTAAATAAAACTGTTCTAATTTGAACAATGTTATTTCCTTATAAAATGTTACAATATGAATATACATGAATGTGTGAATAAAAATACGCACACTAAATAAACAAAATATTTTTATTCATATGCTATGTCAAGTGTGTTGGGGGGTGACGTCCACATGTAGATATAGGAAGAAAATCAACTCATTTGAGATGTGGTGCTGGAGAAGAGTACTGAGGATACCATTTGTTGTTAACTGTCTCAGGTCTATCTCGACTTATGGTGACCCTATGGATGTGACAACTCCAAGATCCCCTATCCTCCACTGCTCTGCTTAAATTCTGCAAACCCATACCCTGGACAGCCAAAAAGACAAACAAATGGGTCCTAGAACAGGTCAAGCCTGAAATCTCCTGGAAGACAAGATAATAAAGTTGAGGCTGTTATACTTTAGTCACATAATGAGAAAGAATGACTCATTGGATAAGACAATAATGCTAGAAAAAGTGGAAGATGTAGAAAGACAGGAAGACCACAGGCTAAATGGATAGAGTCTATTAAGGAGCTCACAGGCATGAATTTACAGGACCTAAGCACAGCAGTGGAAAATAGGGGGTCTTGGAGATGTCTCATTCACAGGGTCACCATGAGTCAAGATTGACTCAAGGGTAGTTAACAAAAACCACTGCTTTACAGATATAAAGTCTAGGAACTTTCTACCTTTTAAAATCTAAAAATGTTAATGATGCTGGACTCAAATGAACATTTCCCTCCTTCCACTCTTGTAGAATCAGAGTGTTCTGTCATTGCTATCATGCTTCACATTGCAGCAGCAGTTTATTTTGGTATTGGAGTGGATCTAAATGTCCACTGTTTTACAAGTTCCATCTTGGCTGCCACTGATTATACAAGAATGATGCCATAAGCAAAATATTGTTTTGCACCCAGACAGGGAGAGGTATCTTTTTGTTTGACTCATAAATCTTCCTTTAAGTCAGGCCTGTCCTTTGACAAGAAAAAAAATACATCCTGGCAAGTTCTGCTTTGTGAACCAGGCACCCTCCTCTTGCTGGTTGCTCATTCATTTTGTCCAGTGGCTGCACATGGGTGGCCACTAAGCACCCCACCCAGAATACAGAGACTAACTGGTCCTACAGCTTATGACTTTGGAACGACTATTTGAGATAGATCGATGGTGTAATTTAGCTTTGAAACTGAAGTGCCATTATACATCTCTCTTTCTCAGAACTCAGGGAAGTTGGGGGCTTTTTTGGACTTCAATCCCCAGAGTTGCTGGCTGAGAGACTCTGGTGGCTGTGGGGCAAAAAACTAACTTCATCAAACTCTGCTCTTTGTATGAGCAAAACAACAACAAGAACAAACCTTGACTGAAGAAGGAAGCAGTAGGTTTTAATGGATCCAGGTTAGCTCTGCAGTTCCAACTCAGACTCCTATAGCTCAGCTTGTCCTTTTATTCAGAGGATCCCTCTTGGAATTTGATTCTTGGACCCCCCGGGTGGCTCTTAAAATGAACATATGGATGTGTTGATTGTTGGGTTCAATGTGGTAATGGGTGACTGCCCTCCTTATTAATTATTAAATTAAAACATCCAGACAGAGATGAAGAAAATCAAACCAGTAAAGATTTACTGCATAACAAGTAAGTTTAACATATAACCTTATGTAGTTCCATCCACAGTACATTGTAACACCTCAATGTAAAACAAAATTACTCTTCTCCTTGAACATTTCCACATTCTCAGCAACCACCAAAATCCCTGTTCAGAATTTATTAGTTCCTCTATTCCTAACAGCCCCTATTTAGCTGTTCCTGTCAAGATTTCATCCATTCCTATCTTCCTCTGTTCTTAGCTCTATTCCTAACTAGCCCTATCTAACAATTTAATAGACAAGGGTCATCCAGTTCAACCCCCTGCCATGCAGGAAGACACAATCAAAGCATCCCTGACAGATGGTCATCCAGCCTGTGTTTAAAACCTCCAAAGAAGGAGACTCCACCACACTGTCAAACAGCTTTTACTGTCAGGAAGCTCTTCCTAATGTTGTGGTGGAATCTCTTTTCCTGTAGTTTGCATCCATTGTTCTGTGTCCTAGTCTCTGAAACAGCAGATAACAAGCTTGGTCCATCCTCAATATGACATCCCTTCAAATATTTGAACAGGGCTAACATATCACCTCTTAACCTTCTCTTCTCCAGGCTAAGCAGACACATCTCCCTACATCACTCCTCATAGGGCATGGTTTTTAGACCCTTCACCATTTTGGGTGTCCTCCTCTGGATACGCTTGTCAACATCCTTTTTAAATTGTGGTGGGATGTGGCACTGGAGAAGAGTGATGAGAATACTGTAGAGCTAAAAGGACAAAGAAATGGGTCCTTGAACAGATGAAACCTGAAACCTCTCTGGAAGCCAAGATGATTAAATTCAGGCTGTTGTATTTTGGCTACATCATGAGCAGGCATGAATCATTGGAAAAAACAATAATGCTAGGAAAGTTTGAAGGCAGTAGAAAGAGAGGAAGACCATATGCCAGATGTCTAGACTCAGGGAGGTCACAGGACTGAATCTAGAAGACCTAAGCAGAGCATTGGAAGACAGGGGTGCTTGAAGATGTCTCATCCACAGGGTTGCCATGAGTCAAAGTCAGCTCAAAGCCAGCTAACAACAGCCTGTCCCAGGTGCAATTTCTGGTATCACAAGTTCAAGAGATCATGTAGGAGATAGTGAGAAAGTCCTCTTTTTGCTAGAAACCATGTTAGTCAGAGTACACAGTAATGAGCTCTATGGACAAGTTGTCTAAGCTGTTATAAAGCTACTTTCTGAGTTCCCTACCTGAAAGTTTCAGCAATGTACTGCCATCACTAAATTTGTAGAACTGGGGTTGGGCCCTCTCTTTTATAGTTTTATTGTCTAGCACACCCAGCTTGATCCTCCTTGATTTGCTATGTACAGTATTTCCTTCTTACCTGCACTTTCCCTGCGCCTGATTCCATCTCCGTCTTCTGGCCCAGGTATACTGCGGATCATTGCCTTGCTGTTCACCTTAGTTACGACCTGGCTTTTTGCCAATGCCTATTTCAGCCACACATCTGTGAAATCTATCAACTTGAGGAGCTGGTTGGGTAAGTTATCATGCCATCCTGAATGTATCTGTACCACCCATCATCCTGATTTAAGAAGAAAACAGGGTTGGACTCAAGCAGTACTTGGAAAGGGGACCACTGGGAAATACTGGGGATCTTCATATAGGGATAGGAAAGAATCCTGCCAGAAACCTTGAGCATCTTTGCTACCACCCAGAGATAACAATACTGGGCCAAATGCACCAATGCTCTGATTCTATATAAGGAAGTATTGTGTTGTGTTATTACTTTTCTTCTCTTTTTGCCCCCTCCTTTGTGTTTGCCTTCTGGGTTTCCCTAGACTCAAACACAAAGTAGCAGCCAGAGGGAAGAAGCCTCTCTCACAGTTTCCCATACTCATAATGTAGAGCTTGGGAATCATGTCAAGGATTACCACAAGATACTTCTTAGGGTTGTCATATTACAAGCTAGAAGGTACTTTTATCCTAATAGCCTTGACGCAGAATCCAGCTTGTCTCAGCTGCTCATATAGGGTCTAGTCCAGGTAGAGTTGGTGGTTCCCATGTCAATTGGTTAGTGAATCCACCCCAGGTCTTGGTTCAATCTTTAAAGGAAGTTGCCAGTGTGCCAAATCTAGCATTTTGGAGTCAGAATTTGGACAGCTCCTTTAAAGTTCAACTTTTTTAAAGTCCTTTTTAAAGTTCATATTCTCTCTTTCCTGGTTTGTGATGATTGTTATTTGCTGGTGGCACATGATTTGAGCAGTCTATAACTGTCACAAGACATGAGGGCAGGGCAATGTAAGGACTTGGGGACAATGGCAGCCTCTCCAAGGTCAGTTGTTGCCACCTTCTGCCCCTGCAGTCTCCCTGGACCACCCTTTTTCATGGCCAAAGAAGAGTTGCGTTGCTTCTTTGGGAAGCTTAGCTTTTTAAAAGGTTGCAGGGGCACATTTCCAGCCATTTCCAATACTTCTGGAACATACAAAGTTGTGCATAGCTGTTATAAGAGTGAGGACAAGGAGCCAGAAATTCCAAGGGAATTGGTTTTATGAATTGTTATTGTACCAAGCTTGCAGTGAGGAGCCTTGAGGAGTCAGGGGAACAGCTTGGGGACACTAAAGACTCTTCATTTCTGCATCACATACTTGTTATCATTTATAAATCTATGCCCTCTCATGATTCTATTGCTTTTGTTTTCTTGATGCCTTGGCCAGGTGCTGACAAATTTAAGCCACCAAGTAAGTACCCTGCTTTTGTATTTATGTATGTATGTATGTAAGCCACTTTGATTGTCATGGCAGAAAGGCGGAATATAAGAATAAAGTTGTTGTTGTTGTTGTTGTTGTTGTTGTTGTTTATAACATAGTAGCAAAATGAGATGGAATAAGAGGGGCAGCCCGGATGCAAACTTTGCCTCTGATTACACAAAGTTAGCAGAACTTGGTAATGTCACTTTGGAGAGATATGACTTCCAGGATTCTGTGCCTGCATGGAATTTTTCTGACCATGCCAGCAAGGCATTCTCAAACAGCAGGGCATGGTCTCAAACAGTAATACTTTCAAACTTAGTTTAATAATACTGAAATTTCCAGATGAAATGGTCTTCTCCATCCCTTTTGGGCATGCACCTCCCAGTTCAGAACCACCCACTACAAAGTAGGAGTGGAAAAAATGTTTGAAAATATTGAAAAAATGCTAAAATAATTCATTTTATCCTTCAAAAACAAATTTAGCAAAAAAAATATGTTTACCAAATTTACCTAGAAAAAGCAAAAAGCAGAGTGTAGCGGAACTGAAATGGTAGGAAGTAAACATCAGCCTGTTTTCTCCCACAAAAACCTGGAAACAAGGCCTTGCTTTTGACACAGTGTATGAAGCCCATCCACAATATGAACTGATACTTGTCATGGGCTTGTATTTTACTTCAGTGTTTGTTTGAATTCTGTTGTTATTTTTGGTCTCTCTTGTCAGAAGCACCAGCCCTGCGACATAAGTGCAACAATAAAAGAGATTGTCCCAGCCACACCTTTGCCTTCAAGTTAATCAGTGGTGCAGCCAATGTGGTGGGACCTTCAATGTGCTTTGAGAACACAATGTAAGTTCTTCGCAAAAAAAACAACAACCCAAAAAGTGTGATTCTGTTTTATGCATACTTGTAAAGAGCCAGGGCAGGAATCTTGCAATCCTCCAGAATATTGTGTGATTGCAAGACCCAGCAGTCTATCCAACACATGCAATGGTAAAAATGGTGGGAGTTGCAGTTAAGGTTTCCAGGCATCCTGATTTGTACAGCATGCCCCATATTGGAGGTTTAAAATATGGTCCTATGTCAAGATAGGGAAGGCAATGGGAAACCTGCTCTGAACAAATCTTGCCAAGAAACCCCATGATAGGTTCACCTTAGGGTCACCATAAGTTGGGAATGACTTGAAGGTACACAATATTGTCAAGATATGAAATGCTCCAAATCCTGTATCTGATAAAGAGGTCACAAGTGGCCACAACAGGCCAACCGCTAGTATTGGGTACCATCAGTGCACTGAGTGTTACATGCTAAGGCTTCTGTCTGCTGTACAGTAGTATCCCTTATCTATGGGAATACATTCCAGGACCAGCACCCCCAGTAGATGACTAAATGTGTGGTTAGTACCAAACCCTATACCAGTAACATTTTTGGACTGCAATTTATTGTGGATAGCAGGAACCATGTAATATTTTTGGACTATGGCTGATCATGGGTAAATAAAACAGCAAAAAGCAAACCTGTGGATAAGAGTGGACTACTCTAATTGCAACCGACATGGTGCAGGTTCTCCTCTTCCTCCCCTTTGGCAGGGGCTTGCTGAGTAAACCTTTTATCTTGAGATGGCTGTCCTGTCTTGGTGCAATTTACACAGGTTGTGGGTTTCCCACAAAACTTGAAGTCTTGTGGGATCCTGGAGCTAACAGAAGAGGCTCTTCCCTCACAAGACTTGAGGAAGCCTTATTACAGACCTGTCTTCTATACTTTCAACCAATTTTGGGCTAGCCTGGCAGCTGGGAGGATCTGTCCTGTGTTGCTGTGTGGAAAATTTGACAGCTTAGCTACTGTCCAACACCATCTGGAGGACTATATTATTCCCAAACCTACTTTATGTACGGTACATATTTTGAGTGCCGCGTTTCAGAGCATAACCCTCACTTGGGGTTGGGATGACTGTATATAGTGTTTATGGCATTCTAAGTACCAGTCCTTGCTGAATTCTCTCCCCCCCCCCTTTTGTCCTTTTCAACTTTTTTAGGTTGATGAGTGCTGTGAAAGATAACATTGGTCGAGGTTTAAACATTGCACTTGTCAATGGTGAGTTTTGAGTAGTGTTACATGCTCTTTTCCTTTCTTTACCATCTCCTCTTGTACTGCATACATTAAGGCCCATTTCACATTACATAATTACTTTGGGTCCCTGGTATCCACTGGGGTTTGGTTCCAGGATCCCCTGTGGATACCAAAATCCATGGATGATGAAGTCCCATTACGTACAATTGTTATCCCAAGGTCTAGTCCTCAGCACCCCTCCCTCTTTTCTGATGTCAAGTTGATATCAAAAGGTTTGAGGCATGTAGCCAAGACAGAGCCTTCAGTGAGGGAAACTAGCCAAGACATATAAGGAGATCCATGACTGTATGTAGGGATTCCGGAGGCTCAGCATGGTGGAAGCTCAAGGGCACATAGCAAAGGACAATAAATCAAAACTGGAATCTATATATTCCCTTCACTGTTAGGAGTGATGGTGGGTGATCGACCTTGTTTTACAAATGAACAAAAATCCAAGAATACTTCCCTCTCAAAGTGACACTCCTTTGTTCAAGTACATTTGCACTGATTGTCTGGCTGTTCACAACTTCCCTTCCCATTTTTCTCTTTTGGAAACTTTACTTTAATTCTAAATTCTGCCCTGCCACAAGATTTGCCCCATAAATATGCCTGACTAGGCATCACCAATTTGGTCTCAGTTGAGGTCAGATACACTCTCTGTCCATATCTCACTTGACTCCTCAGCTTGCTGAGCCACTTCACTTACCAGTGTCCCCCGATTGAAGCCTCACTTCTGGAATTGGTATAGTATTGCCCTCTGCACCCACTCAAATTCACTATTTGCTACCAGTTTTCATTTTGTTAGTTCCTGACTGTGTGCATGGATAATTGAGTAGTTGTGAATAGTGACTTCTTTGATTCATAAATAAATCTATATTTGGAACTTGCACTCGGGAGTTCTGTTTCTCAGAACTGGTATCCAGAACCTTGATCCCCACTTAGAGTTGCCTGAGCCCCCTGATTTGCTTTTTACTAAGCTAATAAAATTCCCCAATCAAATATTAGTTGTGGGTAACGTCCTGGGACCCTAGCATTTTGGTAACACTATGGCATAGTAAAATGATGTCTCTTATATAAAATGGCCAAAATCAAGGTTTGTTTTTTTGATTCTTAAAAAATATTTTCAAGTCATGGATGACTGAATTCAAAGATGCTGAATCCATGGATATGGAAAACTGACTATATAGCACTTTGATACTACAGTCAGCCTTCCATATTGATGGATTTTTTTATGTGCAGATTCAAGCATCTATGGCCTGAAAATATTTTTAAAATATATACACTCAGTAAAGCAAACATTGGTTTTGCCATTTTATATAAGAGACATCATTTACTATGCCACTGTGTTTAATGGGCCTTTAACATCCACAGATTTTGGTATCCACAGAGTGTCCTGGAACCAGACCCCAGTGGATAACAAGGGGCCACTATACTTTAGTTGCCATGACTCTATCCTAGGGAGGCTTAGGATTTGCAATTTTATAGAGAACTGTAGTGCTTCACCAAACTATAAATACCTGGATTTCTTAGGATGCAGCCTTGGCAATCTAAGGTGGTATCAAAGTGCTATAAATGCATGGTAGGAAAGCAGATTAAGAATCCAACCAGTACCTGATTCTGCCATACTCATGAAATACTTGCTACTGTGGGAGCAATCACAAAGTCTAAAATGTAGTTTGGCTGGGAGGAAAAGAGCTGGAGTTCCCTAAATGGGGATTCACAGCACCCCAGCAAATGACAGTACAAGGATTCTTTGAAGAAATCCATTACTTTTAAGGTGATGTAATATTAATTATAAATGTGTCCAGTTGTTTGGATATGCTTCCAAATAAGGCTTGCACTGTTTATGAAGGGTCCAGACATTGATAGTTCTCTATCAGCCCAGTTTGTTCATTTTCCCTGGCAGTCTGGACTCACTGATGGTTGTCATCATGCTCAGGCTCCATTCTGAGCACACACTTTCCAGACTGATGCAGAATCTGAGTGTTAAGATACAGAGATACATGCTGCACTTTCCTTCCTTTGCTCCCTCTCTCCTTCCTTCTGCAGCAAAACGGAGCCACTCTCTTATTATAATAAAATATTAAGTATGCTGACCTTGAACAAAGGGGATGGTATCTGGCACATACAGTTGAAATTGGCACCATTCCGGTTCAGCCATTTAACACTGTCCTCTTTCCATAGTGAACAAGTTAGCAAACCGAGACTACTGTCAAGACTTAAGGCGTCTGCACCTCCATTTACCACCCTCCGCTAGCAATAATTACCCACTTCTTGTTAATCCATATATTGAATGTTGGTAGAGAAACTAGTTCTTCAGCCTGGCTAGCAATTAGCCATCCATATAGTTATCTGCAAAGAGGAAAGTTCCTCCAGGGAATCAGGCAAGTCTCTCCTGTTGTGAGAACAGAAGCAAAAGGGAGAGTAAGCTGGCATGCTCTTCCACCTTGAACAACATCCTCCTGGCTCTTTTAAAACATAAAGGAGGCAGTCCTTTCTTTAGAGATCTAAAGCTGCAAGTGGAGAAACAGTCCTTTTCATATGGGGGATGGATGAAAGAAAAGATGACGTTGAATTAAGTGTGCAGAATGGGCAGTAATAGTCACCCTCTGAAGATGCAACCATGCCTGAATGAGCTACTGGGGTAGCTACTGAGGTACTTTTATGCAGTGCAAACTAATGTCTTTATTTTTATTGCACTTTTAATCTGCCCACTAACCTAAAGTATACAGGCCTAAATCCAATTGTTAATTCTAAATAAAGAAGAACAATCAAATCAATGGAACTTATATAATTTTTCATTCACCCAAGACACATTGATTCAGTAGGTCCACTTTAGCTGGGACCAACCATAGGATTTAGACTATAAAAGAAATTGCAAATACTTGAAATAACTACTGGTGAAAGTTAAGGAAGAAAGTACAAAAGCATGGTTACATTTGAATATTAAGACAACGGAAACAACTACCACAAATGTTTTATATCTGTGACAACACAAAAACACCATCTGTCCTATGTCCAGAGCAGTTCAAAATTGCACCTATATCTATGTCTATAAGGTGTGCATGTTATGAGCAAGGTAAAATATGCATGATCAATTGAACAAATTACAAACAAGCAACATCAAGAGCTATTGCAATTAGTTTGGAACACATTTGTTTTCCATGGTGTATGTCTGCGATACTTTCATTTTTATTTTATTTTATTTTTAGTCCATGTATCAAACAGGTTATGTGACTTTTGAAACAACACAAAAATCTTCAAAATTGCAGGACACATTTTGCCTACCCCTGCTTTAAATGTGTGTGTGTGTGTGTTTGCATATGTTCCCCTGCTCCAAAGGTCTGAAAATCAATGTATGTATAATAACCATGTATTCCATTAGAAACTGTTTCAATGTCATTATCCAGGAACTACTGGACAGCTCATCAAGACAGGTGCCTTTGACATGTATTCTGGAGGTAGGTGCATTTGTTTATTTAATACTAACTGGTCTTACTGTATAATAAGGAGTGTGGAAAATCTCAATGAGTAAAACAAGGATGACCCTCTGAAGTCTAGAAGACATTGGAATGTGTTGCCACACCTCCTGGGGCACTTTCACACAATTATAGCACTATAATTCCATGCCTTCATCCTGCAAAATCTTGTGATGAGTAGTTTGATCTGCTAGATCAAATTTCTTGCTGAGAATTCTAAGCACCTCTCCTTAAATTGTCCTTGGGGTAATAAATCCATTTTGAGATTTAGCCTGAATTTAAAAAGAGCTATCCAGTGTGTTGAACTTATTTGTGAACAGGACACAGCAAATTAGATTTCTCCTTTAAAAATCAGACAAAAGACCACAGCATGTTCACCAACTCACTGAATTAGAGCCACCAGGTGCCACTGATAGCCACTGTTTCTTATTCTTGGAGATACCAATTTCCTTGCATAGGAGGGGCAGGGCAGGATCCTCTGTAGGCCAGATTTGAATCCCTTCCTTCCTTCTATAAAAGATACAGCCTATCAAGATTTTGATGTTTTAATGTTAATGGCTAATGTTTTATTATTTTAAGGGAGTAACAACAACAACAAAATTTATTTATAACACCCTTTTCGCCAAAGGGCGGAACATCAGACATCTATAATCAAGTACGAGACAATTAAAAAATTATTGCCTTGGCTCTTTCTCTTTATTTTTCACTACCACTACTAGTACTGTGTTGTTGTTATTGCTGCTGCTGCTGCTGCTGCTGCTGCTGCTGCTGCTGCTGCTGTTGTATTGGTTTACCTCATCTGTGGCTCGCACTAAATATACTAAGCCATGGAAATCCAAATCCTTTGTTGCCCTGGGAATAAGGTTTACAGAGAATGATCTGCAGGTTCTGAACTCATCTCCAGTCTGAACTCTAGTCTTCTGTTCCCAATGCATATAGACAGCCCCTTTCCTATGCTTTCCCTCCTTAGTGTTCAGTCCATCTTCCTTCTGTTCTAAGTGTAAGACAAGGCAGTAGAAAGGGGGGTGGGAGAAAGGAAAGGGTAAAAGAAGAAGGGATGTTGCAAGAGACGTTGCATGGTGGAAGCTGAAACACCATCCATGCATCATTCCCTTTCCACACACAATCCAAATTCAGATTAGTTAAGAAAGAAGCGCAGAGCTGGTAATCCCCATTGGTTTACCATGCAACTTTTATTTCCATTGGTCTGAATCTGCATTGATCAGAGAACATCTGTCAAGGTCAAGAAAGCAAAGGGACCTGTTTTAAAGGAACAGGCAAAGGAAGGAAATGGTATCTAAGGTGTTTATCACATGGGGGAAATCCCATGCAGAAACGGGATTTAAAAGGTGGGGGAAACCCGCAAAGGGAGTTAGTTTTTCAGATGATGTCGCTGTTAAAATGGGGTTAACCCGAATGGAAAGTAGTCAGAAACTACTTCTTTTTACTTTCGGGATTTTCCAAAAGTAAAAAGAAGCAGTTTCTTGACTACTTTCTGTTCAGGTTAACCCCATTTTAACAGCAACGTAGTCTGAAAAACTAACCGCTTTTGTGGTTTTTTTCTAATTTAAAGCCCCGTTTCCGCACGGGATTTCCCCCGTGTGATAAACTCCAAACTTAAGGGTCCAAAGTCATTTTCTAAAGTGAGGATTGATAAGGACATGTAGACTCTGATTTAAAAAAAAAATCACCTTTGATTATACTTTCTTTCATTCACTTGTTTTATGCTGTACCTGAAACTGACTCCTTTCAGTGTGAGTTGTGGAACAAGGGATGAATCCATGGAAGCAAAATCTAACACACACACCCTGAGTCCTCCCTGCTGTGGAATTATAGCAGTTAAAAGAAACCTCAGGCAAAGGAGGAAGTGGTTGTTTCCTTCTTAATGCTGTGTCTTTGCCTCAGTTGCCTCCACAAGAACATAAGTGCTATTATGGAACAGATCAAAAGCCTATCCAATCCAGTATTCTGTTCCCCCTGTGGCCCACCAGAAGCTTGTGAGAAACTCATAAGCAGAATGTAGCTAAGATCCTATATTGCCCAGCATAGCATGAGTTTGCAGGCCAAATTCTACTACAGCTCCATCCTCAACGCTTCCAGGACTCATGGTTTTATAGCAATAGCCCCAATGAATGGCCATTCTGTGACTGTGAAGTGGAGGGAATCAGAGAAACAGACCAACAGCATCTTCCTCCAAGATCTTCTAAGGTTCTCCTGTGATCTCAGTGGATGATGTCATCAGCCTGTGTCTCTGGCTATGGGACGAAGTCAAATGTCTCTCCAATCCCCCACGTTCCCCACTAGGCACTGAAGGCCATTCAGGGGACTATCACAGTAAAACTGTCAGTCAGGCAGGCTTTTGTCATTGCAGAAAGTGGAAGAGAATATCAACTTCTACTGTGATCCAAAAAGGATATATACATGTGTAAGGTGGACTTACACTTGCATATGTCACTAACAGAATGCCATCTCATCAGTGAAAATGGCAGATGCAATTTTCCTGTTCCCCAGCAATTGGCAAACAGGCAAGTAGGCTTCTATACAATGAAGATACAATTGAGGCCATTTTAACTGCCGTGACTCAGTGCTAGAAAATCATGGAAACTGTAGTTTATTGTGGCACCAGAGCTCTCTGACAGAGAAGGCTCAATGTCTCAGAAAAAAAAATACAATTCCCATGATTCCCTAGCACTGAGCCAGGGCAGTTAAAGTGGACTTAATTTGCACTATTTCTAGCAGTCTGCAAAGGTCCTTTATTTCATTTCATTTCAGGCAGATGGTATGTTCCATATGACTAGCATAGGCAGACTTGAGGGTTGTCCACATGGACCAAAAGGCCCATCTGTGTTCCCCATGTCCTCACATTATCCTGTTTAGATGACACAGGCCAAAACTCCAGGGCCAGGATCAGGCTGGATCCTGGCAGATCAGACATGGATCTGGTGGTTCTGGTCCAAACTCAGGGTAAAAATCAACTCATCTCCAAACCCTGCCTGTTTAAATGTCCCGCTGGTTTCCTTACCTCGCTACACCATCGCTCCTACTGAGGAGCCCCCATCGATACATCTGACATGGAAACAGCATGCCTGGACACATGGGTACAGCCAGGCATCCCATTTCCACATCAGATGCGGTGAGGGGGGACTTTACAGTAAGAACGACAGCACGGCAAGGTAAGGAGTGTATGCCAGTAGCAGGTCTCAGGGTGGCATGGAGACAGACATGTACATTCCCAGCCATGCCTGCACCAACCTGGGGACCAATCCAGGTGAGCACCCAGATCAGAAGAGCATGGCCAATCTGCTCAGCCCCTTGTAAACCTTTTTATGTGATATTGTAATTTCACATGTCTTTCTTTCAGGTATATATATATATATATATATATTTCTTTCACACACACATATATATATAAAATGGTCCTTCAACAAGGGGTCCCTATATATATTAGTGACCCCTTGTTGAAGGACCAGTTTTTGACCCAGTGTTTCCTCTTTGTTGGTTATTCTGCATATACCCTGAAAGAACCACTAGATGGCGAGATAAAAAACAGCTAGTCTGCTTCTTTTTCTTTCCTCTGTTAGATGTTAAAGAGTTATTGGATTTTCTGAAAGTTATTGACACAGGGACTCTAGTGCTAATCGCCTCCTATGATGATCCAGCCACAAAGTAAGTAACAATTAAAGTGCATGTTTTGACTTTCTTCGACCTGTATTGCAACTGCTTTACACATGAGCTGTGAGTTATACCTTCCCTGCAGCTATGAGTTCACAAGGTAGCTTCAGAAAAGCACTCTTCTCTCTCTCTCTCCCCCCCCCCCCACTTCTCCACTTCCAAAGTGCAAACTAGAATGAGATGTCCTTTGTGCAACTAGCAGTTGCAGGAATGCCTTTCTGAAAAAGTAAATAAGTGCATGAATCCTAATCTGGATTGAGACCCTGTGCGGGGGTTAAAGGGCCTTAATTCTCTGTCTTCATCTTCCTATTCCTTTTGCCCTGCCATGCACCTTTCTCCTCATACAGACATAGCAGCTGTTAACAATGGGGAAAAGAGTTGCCGTTTGTGACAAAGCAGGTTTCCATGACCCCAAAGAAGAGATCTGAGATGAGAGACCTCCTTCTACATCTGCAGACCTCTCTCTTCCAAATAACCTCTTGAGAATACCAACCCAAATGTTGGCATCCTATTAGGAACCTACACATGCGTATGTCTTTTCAAGGGCACTGTAGGGATTGGCATTCTCTTCCTTCCCCTGTAGTGCCCAACCCCCTCTCCTACCCCAAAAAAATTACTGAAGAGCTTCTGAAGCACCCTGCACAGCCATTCTGTGCCTTGTGGGAAGCAGGCGGAATTACAGAAGTGTCTGGCTATGTCCCCGTAGCCAGATACGAAATGATGGCACCAGCACTGAGCTCCATCAAGGTCTTCAGGAAGTCTCAGCACTGATGTAATCATTTTGCATCTGACTATGATACCAAGATCTATTTCCAGGCTTTTAAGAACAGAGCTTCTGTCCTCCTCCTGTGCTGTCTTTCTGCTATTTTTACAAAGACCTATCAAGTCCTCATTCTTAGGAGACCTTGAGTCAACTGGTTGAACCATTGTGGTGGTGGTGGTGGTGCTGTGGGATCCTTCCCATATTGTTAATTGTTTTGTTTTGTTTTGTTTTAAATGCTCTTTGATATTTTATACTTTTGTATAGCTGATAGAAGGGTAGTTTTTTGTTTCTATGGAAAAGTGCAAAAAGAAAAGATTTCCTGTCTTTCAGGATGAATGATGAAGCAAGAAAGATGCTTACGGAACTAGGGAGCAGCTATGCTTTTAAGCTGAGCTTTCGAGACAACTGGATATTCCTTGGTGGTAAAGGACTCAAAAACAAAAGCCCATTTGAGCAGGTACCTTCTTGTTAACTGAAGCCATAATTCCAAGTGACACATGCATGCCTATTCTTTCTTCCCTTCCCTTCCCTTCCCTTCCCTTCCCTTCCCTTCCCTTCCCTTCCCTTCCCTTCCCTTCCCTTCCCTTCCCTTCCCTTCCCTTCCCTTCCCTTCCCTTCCCTTCCCTTCCCTCTTTGGTGGCTTGGGTGGGTAGCATTCTCCCAATCTCTAGATCCTCTGTCTAGTAGAGGATATGACAGATATGTCCCACTGCCAGCAGAAGACACATGTCTGTCCTCAGAGCTCCAGGACTATATGTAGAGAACTCAAGGGACACAACTCTACTTTCCACACCATGGAAGCATGGTGCCATCAGCACTAAGATCCACTGGGGGCCTCTGGAGGTCTTGACTTGGATATAAGCATTTTGCATCAGGGTAGGGTAAGGTGAATGTGGTTTTGGGGTCTTCTGGATCCAAAGCCCCTCTGTTCCACCAGGACATGTGTGGTTAGATTCCAATACCTCTCAGCTACTCCACCCTGGAGCTGGTGCAAGTAATCCCATACACACATTGGCAAGGAGGAAATTTTGGAAACAGATCCACTTAGCTAAAAATAAAATAAAAAAAATCCCAGTAAAGCCATCCCCTCACCTCCCTCTCTGGCCACTAAGTCATTACTCATTGTCATATATGACCCAGAGGGAAGTGGGGGGGGGGGGGTAAGGTTGCCCAATCCTGCTCTGTTGGAATTTTTTCTTTGATAAACAGCAAAACAACCCTTAATCCAAACAGTTATTCAGACAGATTATTATTAATAACCCCCCTTCAAATGTGATCATTGTACTGCCAAACAAGAAAAGAATTGTGGACATAAAAGCTCAACCCACACAGGTACTATCTTTACTACGTACGTGGTGCATGGATCTCATGCAGTGCCCTTCACGTGGTTTTTCAGTCTCTGCGTACCCCAGCCCATTATTATACAGGCACAGAAATAAAGTTTGTGGAGGGGGGGAAGCATTTTAATTTGAAAACAGTCTGCACAGAAATTATGCACCTTGTTGTGCTTCCACAATTCTGCTTTAAAACAAGGTGTACAATCCCAAGGCAGCTTGTTTTCAAAATAAAACATGGAGGGGTTCATTTGGGGGGGATTCTTGCTGCCACAATGGTTCCCCACTCCCCAAAGTTGCCCACCCCTCAGTAAGATTTTGGTGTGCTGTTGTAATGCTTTTAATGCTTGAATGGTTTTTATTTTTAAAATGGGTTTAACTTATGTTTTAATGTTAGTATTATTTAATTATTTTTTAACTTTTGTAATTAATGTTTTAGTTTTAACTTTTTAAATTGTTGTAAGCTGCTTTGAAACCCATATAGGGAGAAAGGCAGGATATAAAACCCATAAAATGAATAAATAAATGGGTTTATCCAATATTCAAAGACTGGTTCAGCATGCCACAAAGTAACTTGATGACTTCAATATATCTTTTTTTAAAAGTTTTGCAAGTCAACAAATTAGAGTAGAGGGCCTACAGAAGAAATAATGATGTGAAGCTGCAGCTCTCTTGCATGAGGACCAGTGTTTCCTAGGTAAATAAACCAGTAAAGGTCCAGAACAATCTAGGCTAGTTCCTTGTAGACTGAAGATGTCTCAGGTGTCTCTTGCCACTGATTTGGCACTTGACAGAGTATTGATCTCTGCTATCTAAATCACAGACTGGATTGTCGGTGGACGCAGTACAAGCATGACAAACCAAACTAAGGCCATACAGTGCTGCATAAAACCTATACAACATGGCACCTCTCTTTTGCAGTTGCTGCTTTTCTTATTTCCAGCTGAATACTATAAATATAACCCTTTGATACCACATTACCTGTCATGGTTCCATCCTGTCAAAAACTGGGATTTGTAGTTTCATGGCATATTTAGAATCTTGTGCCAGAAAGCACTAATGCCTTCCCAACCTACAAATTTAAGGGTTCTGTAGGATGCAACTAGGGCAGTTATAATAGTATCAAAGCATTATATTTCTGTAGTGTGAAAGGGCCTTACAATAACAGTAAAGTACAGGTTGAGTCCCCCTTACCTGAAATGCTTGGGACCAGAAATCTTTTGAATTGCAGAATACCCATATTTGCATATACACACATAATGAGATATCTTGGAGTTGGGACCCAAGTCTAAGCACAAAATATATTTGTTTAATATACACCATATACACATAGCCTGAAGGTAATTTTATACAATTTTTAAATAATTTTGTGCATGAAACAAAATTTGTGCACACTGAATCATGAGAAAGCAAAGGTGTCACTATCTCAGACACCCATGAAAATGGGTTTGGCTTTTGAAACATTTTGGATTTTGGACTTTTGGATAAGGGAGACTCAAGCAAAACCGAAAAGACAGAACTGCAGCTTGTGGTTCTAGCTTTTAGAACATCTCAGGTTCAATCCCCACTTTCTTCAGTTAAAGCAACCAGCATGGCATAGTGGTTGAAGGCACACAGCGATAACAAAATCAAAGTGATGATCTATGAACCACTTCTGGTCCCTCAACCACTGGCTGTCAGGCACTGGTGAGTTTCCAAAATAGGAAGAAAGGAAAGGAAAGGAAACCAATGGGTTCAAATATGGTACTGGCCCCTGGTGCCGTAGGGGGAAAAAATTCTGATCCCCCACATCAGAAAGCTTGTGATGCACTGAGTTAAAGAATCTCCTATAAACTGTGGAGGTTCTCCAGCCATCAGAATAGACATAACTGAGCTGGATGGACCAATGGCTTGATTCAATATAACATGCATTATGCCCAGCAGTTGGCAATGGTGTGCATAAAGTAGGGAAAAAACCTATTACATTGCACAATTGACTGGATCTGTTGTTTTGCTTCCACAGTACTTGAAAAACGATAAAGAGACAAACAAATATGATGGCTGGCCTGAAGTTCTGGAAATGGAGGGCTGTGTACCTAAGAAGCTGAATTAGCAAGGAGCTCAATTCAGATCGACTGCTACATATGGCCACTTCTAATGGACTTTTTTTTTTTTTTTTTTACTATACCTTGGTCTCAGCTGAGAAACAAACAATGCCATTACCTGCAAATAGTTATGGCAAGCAGGGGACAACAAAAGTTACATTCAAAAGTATCATAATGAATAAGCATGAAGTTGCTTTAATAGTGTAGCAAGTAACTGTTTCTAGTTACCTTCAGGATTTACTTTTTAAGGGCATTTTGACAGGTTTTTTTAAAGTTTTGTAAGTTTTTCATTACAGTCAAGATTGTGGGTTCAGAGCCTGTGTGTTAGCTATATGTCTTTGGGGTGTGTGTGTCTTTTTTTCTCTTTTTCACCCATCTCTTTCTCTTCTTTCTTTTTTCCTCTTCTTCTCTCCTTCTCCCCCGATTTCTTTATCTTTATATATTATTTTGATTGTAAATTAGATTATGTTAAAAATTAATAAAAGTTAATTTTAAAAAATCATAAGGGTTTTTTTTATCTTAGAAAAATAGAAAATAATAGGAAGGTAACAAGGAGCATAAAAAAGTAGTGGAACCAGTTATTTTTCCAGGATTGGCAAGGGACCACTCTACAGCCACAAGTGAGGAGTGACTGGAATTAATAACTATGGAAAAATAACTTTCTAAGCTCTGGCCCAGGGTGTGGGTTACCTGATTCAATCTGATCTCTGTGATTTTGAACTCAGTGCAAACTACCACGCTGCTTTCAAACAAGATAGCAAAAAGGATATGGCTGATAGTTTTGATGCATTGTTCTATTGCGTTCCTAATGGTTTCTACAGAGGTGAATAATAATAATAATAATAATAATAATAATAATAATAATAATAATAATAATAATTTATTTTTATCCCGCCCCTCTGCTTAGCAATCGGGGCGGCTTACAGCAATTAAAAATACAATAGTTAAAATACATTCTGGTATCCCAATCCCTCCACCCATCCCTCCCACCCCCCTTAAAACAGAATTAAACTTGAGAATTTAAAACAAATAAATAAATTAAAAGCAAATGTGTGTGACACTGGCAGAACAACAGAGAGCTTGGGGAGGAGATTCAATGTTCATTCTCTAAGGAGAATCATTCTGGGAAGGCCTGCCGGAAGAGATCCGTCTTAACTGCTTTCTTAAAAGCAGTGAGTGTTGTAATGAGACGGATCTCATCCGGCAGGCCGTTCCATAGTTTAGGGGCAGTGATGGAGAATGCCCTTTGCGAGGTCTGTTTAGATTTTGTTTTCGGTTGTTGAAGTAGGTTCTTCCCGGCTGACCGAAGGGCACGGGGGGGCTCATATGGGGAGAGGCGGTCCCTAAGATAAGTTGGACCCAGGCCATGTAGGGCTTTAAAGGTCAAAACCAACACCTTGTACTGCGCCTGGAAACTAATTGGCAGCCAGTGGAGGGATTTAAGCACTGGTGTAATGTGCTCCCTCTTAGATGTTCCGGTAATTAATCTGGCTGCCATATTTTGTACCAACTGAAGTTTCCGAGTTAGGCACAAGGGTAGCCCCATGTAGAGTGCGTTGCAGTAATCCAAGCGTGAGGTTACCAGTGCATGCACGACGGTTTCCAGGTCTTTCTTATCCAGGTATGGGCGCAGCTGACGTATCAGCCGAAGCTGATAACAGGTACTCCTGATCCGGTGAAGAAACCGGATCAGAAGAGGACCTTCTTTTCTTGAGTTTGTTCATTATTTCTGGGAGTCCTGCAATCAAGTGGGAAGAGCAAATGCTTTGGGAAAACCTCATCAGCTGAAGAGAGGCATTAGAAATGAAGGCATACAATAGCAACCAAAGGAAAAGAGAAAACATTTCAAATAAGCACATTTTAAAGTTAATGAAGAAAAATGTCAACAGGAAAAAAGTTTTTTTAAATCCATATACATATGTAACATATGAACAACAGGATAATAACACAATCAGAGATAAATTCATTCTTCTTAGCTAACTGGACTGTGGTTTTAGTCAGGTTTGTTATCCAGGCAATATCTTAGCTACTTACTCCACTTGTCTTAATCTGTCCTCCAGTTCCAGGAGCTCCTGATGGATCCAAACAAATTAATATCAAGGTAATCATGTCTGATTGTATCCTGACTTCTTGTGTTCAATTCATATGATGCACACACCCTTCCAAACAAAGCAGTAACTATTCCTATCCATCACCCATCTTGGCAATAAAGATGAAAACTTACCTGTCTTAACTCTTTCTGGATTACATGTGTTTCAGCATACCTCAAATGCGTAGTCCCTTTTTCTACACTCACTGTGGTATCAACTCGAAATTCTTCTCCTCTGGCCCCTGCCACATCAGTTAGATCAGTAATTTCTCAAACATTGGGGTGGGTCCCCCAAGGGGGCATGAGAGCTGCTCATGGGGAGCACAAGACTTGGAGACCCTGATCCCTTCTCCTCTTCCCCAACTTTTTTTATGTATAAAATTTACACATGCGTTGAGTTTAATATTGAATTTACTTAAATAAAACTGTTCCAATTTGAACAATGTTACTTCCTTATAAAATGTTACAATATGAATATACATGAATGTGCAAATGCAAATATGCACACTAAATGCACAAAACATCTTATTCTTATATTATGTCAAGTGTGGGGGAGGGAGGTGCGACATCCACATGTAGATGCAAAGTAGAGGAGTCCCAAGTGTAAAAAGCTTTAGTACTACTGAGTCAGATGGCTTCCAGTCAACTTGATGAAAGGGACTGCAGCCATCACCACAATGGGTGCCCCTGTAAGCCAACCCACAGTAACTGACACAGTAGTGTGTGCAAGAAACTTCACTTCAGAAAACACACACACACACCTTTTTATTCAATAAGAATTGAGGCAAAATTTGTTAACGCAGTGCACAGTTCTAAATGGAAGAGCCAGCATGGCATAGTGGTTTGAGGACAATGATTCTGGAGACCAGAAAACATATCCAAGGGTAGCTGTGTTGGCCATATAGCAAAGTAAAGTATCATCCAAAATCCACAAAACTGATACCTTTACTAGCTCAACCTGCATGAATACCCTTCCATACCATCTGAACTGAGGACAACAACCACAACATCTTGACCAAATGCAGAGCTAGGACTAACATCATCAGGTTTTTTCTTTTACCTATATAATTTTTTACACCTTTGTCTGGTGAAGAAGCCAGTGGAGCTTTGAGAGCTTGCAACATGTATAATGTTCATTTTAGTTGGCCTACTAAAGGTATCACTGTTTTTTGTGGGTTTTTCGGGCTGTGTGGCCATGTTCTAGAAGAGTTTCTTTCTGACATTTCGCCAGCATCTGTGGCTGGCATCTTCAGAGAAAACTGGAATGGAAGAGAATGGATCTATATATGGACTGGATGGCCCTTGTGGTCTCTTCCAACTCTATGATTCTATGATTCTATGATATACTGTGAGACCCTGGGTAGGGAGGAGTGGTTCCCAGGTGAACTGTGTGTTCTGTGTTGAATAGGTATTGTTCTGTTGTTAATGGCATAACTCAGGGTATGCAATCAAGGGTATTGTCTGCTATTCCCATGTAAACTGTGCATTGTTCTGTGTTGAATAGGTATTGTTCTGTTGTTGATGGCATGGCTTCCAGGTAAGGATATGCAATCAGGGAGATTGTCTGCTATTGTCTGCTGGGAAAGCCCCTGACCCTGGTTGTTTTCCCATTTGCATTTGCTGAGTGCTGATTTTCTCATTTTGTAGGACTGATAGCCAAACCTTATTTACTTTAAGGGTTTCTTCTTTCCTGTGGAAGTTATCCAAGTGTTTGTGGATTTTGATGGCTTCCCTGTGCATTCTGACCTGTTGTTGGCATGGTCCAGAATTTCAGTGTTTTCAAACAGCATTTTATGCCCAGGATGGTTTATGATGTGTTCTGCTACTGCTGATTTTTCTGGCTGGCCCAGTCTGCAGTGTCTCTCATGTTCCTTGACTCGTGTTTGTACACTGCATTTGGTGGTCCCTATGTAGACTTGTCCGCAGCTTGGACAGCATTACTGTCATTACACTCCATTGAATCCTCCTACTGATAACTTGTATTCCACTGAATGCCCACGGAGTAGCCAGTAGTGGTGCTCCATTGCTCCATGTTTGCCAGGCACCATAACATCATGACGGGACAAAAGAAATATGGAGGAAGGAAAGGAAGTGGGAGGTGATAATGAGTAATCTGAGCAATTTTCTTTTTGCTATCAAACCACATTTAAAAACCATGCAGTTTCCAAAGGCTATTCGCAATCTGGGAATTGTTTTGCACAATATTTGTACAGTGTTTTGCAAAGAAAACAGCATTTTCTACACAGGGAACAGCTTTTTCTGCACAGAAGAAAGTGGCAACACTGTCTGTCAGTACAGGAACTCCTGGTGTCACATTCCCTATTGACCTTCTCCCATACCACACCGTACAGAATCCTTAGTAATGTTTTTTGTATGAATGCTACTCATCGATCATAATTCCTGCATATCACTGAATGTAATGGCAATAGCAAAATTAAAATTATACCTTATGTTACAGTATCCTATGCACAGCCTAAATGTATTTACATGTACATAGTTTCATGTGAAAGTGAAAATTTTGTAAGATATGGCTTTTAAAGAAAAATTTAAAAGAATATTTTAAAATAAATAAATTTTGAATTTTAAATGATTCACCCTCTCACCCTCTAGAATATCCTTCCACCGGAGACTAGGCTATCCCTCTCCCTGGTCTCTTTTCACAGGCAGGCAAATGTAGTGGGGTTTTTTCCAAGCATAACTGACCCCAGGGAGGCTTCTTATTGAGGTGGTTGCTTTCGTATGCTTTTTTAATGGTTTTAGATTTTTAACCTGTTATATTAATGTGATGTTTTTAATTCTGTTGTTAAAACCATATTTTGAAAGGGTATCTTTTGTGAGCCACCTTGGGTCTAATTTGGAAGAAAGATGGTATATAAATAAAATAAAATAACTTGGCCATGTTCCCATTTCCTTTGTTACTTTGCTTGCTCCTTTTTTCTCTTTGGATAAACTCTATTTATAAATGCTCAATTGTAGTTTTAAATTACTGCAGTGCTACAATTCAGAAACATGGACGTATTAGTCTGGAATATCAGCATGCAAATGGATCTTGTAGAACCTGTGCAAAAGAAGTTGTAGTACAAATCTTTGTAGACTTGGTCTTCTTCCTCAGATGCATGGAGTGAACTGGTGCCCAGGAAGGATCTTTATAATCAAACTGTATGAATTGCCATGGGAGGCAGTGTTGCATAGCGGTCTGAGTATTGGATTACAACTCTGGAGAACAAAGTTTGATTTCCAGCTGAGCCATGAAACCCATTGGGTGACCTTGGGCAAGTCACATGCTCTCAGCCTCAGAGGAAGGCAATGACAAACCTCGTCTAAACAAATCTTGCCACAAAAGCCCCAAGTCAGAAATGACTTCAAGACACACTACTACAACAACAACTGAATAGCCATAGAAATGCAAAACTTGTGGATATGGTGATACGGTAAAAAGTTCTTGGAGGACTGAAGGAAAATTTCATTTATGAGGCAGAATTCTTATTAGGGATGCAATACTGTCATTTGCCCTCCTCCTCCTGAATATATTAATATCTAAAACAGTGCTTCTGCATAAAATGATATGGCTCACTACCATATTTATTATTGTTATTGTTATTAGTAATAATAAATTTATTTCTATCCCGCCCCTCTGCAGAAGCAATCGGGGTGGCTTACAACAGTAAAATACCGCAATGTACAATCCCAAAGCCCACCCCCCCTTAAAATAGTATTAAACATCAAAAAAAAATTAAAACAATAAGAGAACAACATATAATAACTACTAAGAAATCATAATAGCAGGCGGACAATCAGTAATAAGTGTGGCAGAGGGTAGGGGGAAGGATGAACTTGCTCCTTAGGCCGGGAAAAACTAGTCAGGAAAGGCCTGCTGGAGAAGATCCGTCTTCACAGCCTTTTAAAAGCTATTTAAACTGGTAATCTGATGGATCTCGTCTGGCAGGCCGTTCCATAATTTGGGAGCGGTTGAAGAGAAGGCTCTCTGGGAGGTTGCAGACAGCCTAGTTTTAACAGGATGAAGCAGATTCCTCTCAGAGGACCGGAGTGTGCAGGTTGGGTTATATGGAAGGAGACAGTCCCAAAGATAGGTTGAACCCAAGCCATTTAGGGTTTTAAAGGTGATAACCAACACCTTGTACTGATCCCGGAAACTGATCGGCAGCCAGTACAGTCTTTTTAAGACAGGTGATATATGGTCTCTCCTAGATGTACCAGAGACCAGTCTGGCTGCCATATTCTGTACTAATTGAAGTTTCCGGACTAAACACAAGGGTAGCCCCTTGTAGAGAGCATTACCAAAATCAAGACAAGAGGTCACCAGTGCGTGTACCACAGTTTCAAGATCCCTTACTTCTAGGAAAGGGCACAGCTGGCAAATCAGCTGAAGCTCATAGCAGGGGCTCCTGACCAGTGCATTTACCTGATTAGTCATTTGGAGCAACAGGTCCAGGAGAACCCCCAGACTGCAAACACAGTCCTTCGTGGAGAGTATGACCCTATCCAGGACTGGAGGTTGTATCCCAATACCTAGTTTTGGGGCTACTACTGTTAGTATCTCTGTTTTAACTGCATTCAGTCTCAATATGTTTTTCCTCATCCAGCCCATTACTACCTTAAGAGAGTCATTAAGGGGAGAGACACCATCCGAAGTAATAGCCAATGACCGAGGCATGGAGAAATATATCTGGGTGTCATCAGTGTAGTGATAACACCCCGCCCCATGTCTCCACATGATCTCTCCCAGAGGCTTCATATATATATATTGAACAACATCAGGGACAGGATGATACCTTAAGGGATGCCACAGTTAAGCTCCTTCTTAGTGGAGCAACTGTCCCCGAGCATCACCCTCTGGAATCTGCCCGAGAGGAAGGAAAGGAACCACTGCAGTGCCTCCAATTCCTAACGCTCTCAGGTGATCCAAGAGGATGTTGTGATCTATTGTGTCAAAAGCCGCGTAGAGTCTAAGAGCAGCAGCAGGGTCACACTACCCCTGTCGATGCTCAGATGCAGGTCATCAGCCAAGGCCACCATGGCAGTCTCAACTCCAAATCCTGTCCTAAAGCCAGTTTGAAATGGGTCTAGATAATCGGTTTCCTCCAATACAGCTTGGAGTTGAAAAGCGACTGCTCTCTCGATCACTTTGCTTAAAAAAGGTAATAAAGAGACCGGCCTGTAGTTGTTCATATCCAGGGGGTCCAGGGAAGGCTTTTTCAGAAGCGGCCTGACTGCTGCTTCCTTCAAGCAAGATGGAATATGACCTTCCCTGAGGGATGCATTGATGATGTCCCTAAGGAGCAACCTCAATGCATCATTCCCCCCCACACACCGGACAGCCAGCCATGATAGGCAAGGATTAAGGGGGCAAGACATCTTCCTCACACTTCCAAGGAGCTTGTCCACATCATCGGTACTTACAGATTCAAATTGATCCAGTATAATTTCACTAACGGGATTGCTGGTGACCTCATCAATTGATTCTGTTACAACGCTGGCATCTAAGTTGGCTCTTATCTGAGAAATTTTATCTGCAAAAAAGTTGTTAAACTCATCACAGCAGGCTGTTGATGGGTTAAGTAGTGGGTTCTGAGCAGGTGGTACCCATGTCAGCTCCCCTACCACCCGAAACAGTTCTTCTGGATGGGACTTTGCAGATGCAATACATGCAGAGTAGAAAGATCTCTGTGCTGCACATATTGCTTCTCAATAGGAACAAAGAAAGTTCCTATGACGATTCTTGTCAGATAAGAGTTGAGTTCTCTGCCAGATGCACTCCAGTCGTTGTCCAACCTGCTTCATCTTCCTAAGCTCTACTGTATACCATGGCTTTTGGTTTGAAGCGGGTTGGAAAGGACACTTGGGAGTGATTGTGTTAATAGCCTTGGTAAGATTGGGGTTCCAGGTATTAACCAAAGCTTCAACAGAATCATCAGCGTTACCAACCATTAAACCCTCTAAGGCTTTCTGGAATCCAATTGGCTCCATTAGCCTTCGAGGGCAGACCATTCCAAAGAGAAAGCCCTCAATGGCCAGCTTGGAGTGGGGGGGGGGGGGAGGCTGTCTGCTGTTAAAGCCAGGATGATGGGGGGGGTGAGAGTTTCTGTCCAGTCCTAATTCTCCGCCCGGCTCTTGACATCGGTGCCACGGCTACTACTGATGGAGGAAGGACTGGGCAGGCCAGATGGAAACTCTCACCCAATACCCAACTCTCTGGGTCTGCCACTCCTGTTGAGGAAAGGGAATGGTCAGGGTTGATGGCCTCCATCCAAGTCTCTCTGTGGCCTTGCCGCTGCTGCCGCCGCCACACTACCACAGGTGGTGGTACTCAGGCGGGTTCCTGAGCCTCCACCCAGCCTCTCTGCGGCCTCTCCACTGCTGCTGCTCCTGAGCTGCCAGAGGTGGTGGTACTCGGGCGGGCTCTTGAGCCTCCGCCTGGCCTGTCTGTGGCCTCACCACTGCTGTTGTAACTTTCAGCAAAAGTTTGAGCTATTATGCATTGTAACTTTCAGCAAAGGTTTGAGCTATCAGAGATGTTCATTTCTGTGAGTTTTCCTTGTGACAGTAACATCAGAGAAAGCTCCTGCTAGTTGCACAGTTCTGCCTTGCTAACATAGGCTATGTTTACAGGCTGGAAACAAAAGTTACTTTGAAAAGGATGAATGTTCAGTAGAAAACATTGCTATGCTCTATACTGAATATACAATTCTCAAGAGTACAGAACCAATAGTTCAAGTGACAGTTTTCTTTTCTAGCCAGCAGGTGGAAACCTTCCCATAAGAAAGAGAGCAAATGTTAGACTGGTGGTTATAGTTAAATAGAAATCATTCTGTTTTTGTTGTCATTTTAAATGACAGGCATGGGGAATTTTCCTCAGACAACACTCTTAGCTAAGGATGGAAAGAAATTTCCTTCAACCCAATGGTCAAAACCAAGATAGAATATTTTTCACCTCCCAAGACTTCTGAGAAAATGAACACCTCGTCTCAAGCATTCATCCATTTTATGACAGTTCAAAGCATTGCGGGGGAAAACACAGGGCCACACAAACAATATGAATATTTTAAATTGCGAATGGTTAAAATAAACATAACATAAATATTACAAAAAGGATATTAAACACATTTTAGTCATAGAGGAAACTGCCTAATTTAAGTATAAATGTAGAAATTATGGTAAATGCATCGTGTGTGTAAGTTTCAGTACTGTCAGGCTACTGTCAGGACAGAACATGGAGAAACAGAATGGTTCCCAATTGGAAAAGGAGTCAGACAAGGCTGCATCCTATCACCCTACCTATTCAACTTATATGCAGAACATATTGTAAGGAAAGCAGGCTTGGACATGGAAGAGAGAGGAGTGAAAACAGAAAGAAGAAATACCAACAATATGAGATATGCTGATGACACCATAATACTAGCAGAAAACCTCACAGACCTGGAACAACTACTAAGGAAGATCAAAGAAGAAAGTGCAAAGGCAGGCTTACTGTTGAACATAAAATAATATGACCATATAATAATATGTTGAACATACTGTTGAAATAAAATGATATGAACATAAAAATAATGACCGTAGAGAACTTACACACATCATGAGGAAACAGAAATAGTAAAAGAGTTCTCATATCTGGGATCAACATTGATACAAATGGGGACTGCAGCCAGGAACTCAGAAGAAGATTAAGAATGGGGAGGGCGGCTATGAAAGAACTAGAAAAGATCTTAAAATGTAAAGACATACAACTCAGCACAAAAGTCAGAATCATACAAGCCATTGTATTCCCTATTACCATGTATGGATGTGAGAGCTGGACAGTCAAGAAAGAAGATAGGAAGAAAATCAATGCATTTGAGATGTGGTGCTGGAGAAGAGCTCTGAGGATCCCATAGACAGCCAAAAGGACAAACAAATGGGTCCTAGAGCAGATCAAGCCAGAGATATCCCTAGAAGCCAAGATGACAAGACTTAGGGGGATTGCAGACTGCCAGAAATAGTGCAAATTGAATCCACTTTTAGGGTTAGGGTTAGGGTTAGGGAATCATGGGAACTGTATTTTATTGTGGCACCAGAGCTCTCTGACAGAGAAGGATCAATGTCTCAGAAAAAAAAAAAAATCCCATGATTCCCTAGCACTAACCCTAACCCTAAAAGTGGACTGAATTTGCACTATTTCTGGCAGCCTGCAACACCCCTTAGACTGTCGTACTTTGGACACATCATAAGAAGGCATAAATTGTTGGAAAAAACAATAATGTTAGGAAAGGTGGAGGGAAGTAGAAAGAGAAGAAGGCCACATGCTAGATGGATGGACTTTTTATTAAAGAAACCATGAATATGAGTTTGCAGGACCTGGGCAGAGCAGGAGAGGACAGAGGGGCCTGGAGATGTCTCATCCATAGGGTAGCCATGGGTTGAGATTGACACGAAGGCCGTTTAACAACAACAAGTTTCAGTATAGGGAGAACACAGTCTTGCAACCTGATACAAAGCAAGTATGAGAAAAACCCAAGGAGGATCTGTAGAAGCCAATGAAATTAAAACTGAGAGGTTTTTACATTCCTCTCTGTGTGTGTTTGTAGTTTGAGTGCTGGACTATGACTTTGGAGACCACAGTTCAAATCCTGACTCAGCCATGTAAACCCACTGGATGATTTTGGGCAAATCACACTTTCTCAGCTTTTTTTTTTTTTTTTTTTTTACACTTTCTCGGCTTTAAAGGATGGGAATGGCAAACCCTCTCTCAAGAAACTTGCCAAGAAAACCCCATGATAAGTTCACTTTAGGGTTGCTATAAGTCAGAAATGACTTGGAGGCACACAACAACAACATGTGCTTTCAAGTCACCTGTCAATTTATGATGACCCCATGAATATTGTGGGGTTTTCTTTCTTTGGCAAGGAATACCAAAGGTGGTTTTGCCAGTTCCTTCCTCTAACATATAGCCTAAAGCACCTGGCATTTCTTGACAGCTTCCCACCCAAAGCCACCCATTAACATTAAGAACTTTTAGTTCCCACTGATTTAAACTAGAAATCATTAAGCAGATAGTTAACTCTTATAGGACTTGTTACCACATGAATGAGCCTTCCATCACCCCTAGTTCTCTTTTTATATAAGCTTGATATTAAAAGTGACTCACAGAAGCCCCACACCCTCAGGAACAAACACACTCACCCAAGTCTGAAAATGCAGCCAGTCAAGGATGTACTCCCAGACACAACTCTCCTTCTTCTTCCTGTGCAGGTACTGAGTTTGAAAACCTCTGGCAGCTGTTATATAGGGCTAGGCTGCTAGCTCCGCTCCCTGTGACTCACAGAAGCCCCACCCCCATAAAGGTGTGCACTATTTCTGGCAGTCTGCTTAGGCCCTTAGGGGGATTGCAGACTGCCAGAAATTAGGCCCTTAGGGGGATTGCAGACTGCCACCCCACTCACAGAAGCCCCACCCCCATAAAGGTGTGTGTCTTGCACCCCCAGTATACAGCACAATCTTCTATCCCAACCAGTTAAAAACTGAAGGCCCACTTAAGTAAAATGGTCTTTGCCTGCCAGCGAAAGGAGGCCAGAGAAGGAACCAACACAGGGCCAGTACAGACCAGCCAAAAGGGCCAGCCTGGGGGTGGAGTCAGGGTGTGGCGACCACACGCCCGCCGCCCCAACTCTGTCCCCGCATCATCCTCATGCTGCCCACCCAAATAGATGGCGGGCAGTGTCAAGGCACTCCATTGGTGCAGCGTTTAGACATGCTGCACCAAAGGAGTGCAGAAAAGATGCCGCCATGGCAAGGGCGGCTTTTTGCCACTCCAAAAAGGAATGGCATTTGCCAGCTCTTTTTGGAGAGGCAAAGTGCTGAATCAGGACTGCAGCATGCGGTTGCTGCAGCCCCGATCCAGTGCTCCCAGGGGCGGCATGGAGCCACCCCTTAGGGGCTGTCTGTAGAGCCCCTAAGCCTCCTTTTGGAGAAATCCATGAAGTTCCAGTAGGTAGAAGGAGGAGAGCAATCCACGATTTGTTTTTATGCACCTTCAAGTCAACTTCAACTTATGCCAATTCTGTCACAGGATATTCATGGCAAGGTTTATTCAAAGGAAGTTTGCCATTGTTTTCCTCTTAGGGATAAAGAGTGAGACTTCTGCAAGGTCACAGTCCAATACTAATACCACTACACCACGCTTCATCTGATTCCATACCACTTATAGTATAGCAACACTACACAATTGTGGCACTTTTATCCCACTTCAATTGTTATGGATCCATCCTAAGGAATCCTGGGATTTGTGGTTTAGGAGAATTTTTAATTACCTCACCAAACTACAAAATCCAGGGCTACTCGGGATGGAGTCATAACAGTTCAAGGGGCATCAACCTGTTCTTAACTATGTCATGTAGATATACTGTGTCTCTACAGTACAACTTTCCCCCCTTAAAACAGGTGCAAGGAGTCACAATCAATCATCTCCCCAAAACAAAAGAATGGGGCAGGGGGGAGGAAAGGTTATTAAAATAACTGAGACAAAAGAAATATAGACCATGGGAAGTAGCAAAATAATCATTTAGTGCAGGGGTAGGCAACCTTTTTGAGCTTGGGGCCGAGTTGCTGTCCCTCAGACAATTGGCGGGCCGAAGCAAAATAATAAAATAATAAAAATAATAAAAATAAAATAAAATAAAATTTAAAAATATGCATGCACACTCTCTCAGCCCCAGAAAAGCCATGATGGCAAAACTCCTGTGGAGATTTTGCCAAGAAAACCCCAAGAACAAGTAATAACAACAATAATCAATATCATCATGGCGGGGGGGCAGGATTGGCCTGGGCCGGTTCAAAGGCCTCATGGGGCCGCATCCGGCCCCCGGGCCACAGGTTGCCTACCCCTGATTTAGTGGATGAGCAAAATCCTAGGTTTGGCATCTGGCAGAAGTGACAATGGGAATTCAGGTGGCATCATAAAAGGAAACAGAGCATCCTCCCTTAGGAAGTGTCAGCTTCATTGCCTAAGAATAAGGAGACTTCTTGGGTGGAGGGTGGGGAGTCGTATTTAATGCTGCAAAGCTGATAGTATCAGACCTCTGCTTTGGGCAGGCCTTACCAGGAATACTGTGTCCAGTTCTGGGCACTACAATTAAAAAAAAATGTTGACAAGGTGGAGCATGTCCAGAGGAGGGTGACCAAATGGTGAAGGGACTGGAAACCATGCCTTATGAGGAATGCCTTAAGAAGCTGGGTACATTTAGCCTGGAGAAGAGAGGATTAAGAGGTTATACGATAGCCCTGTTTAAATATTTGAAGGGATGACATATTGAGGATGGAGCTAGCTTGTTTTCTGCTGCTTCAGAGAATAGGACCCGGAACAATGGATGCAAGCTACAGGAAAAGAGATTCCACCTCAACATTAAGAGGAACCTCCTGGCAGTAGGAGTAGTTTGACAGTGGAACACACTCCTTCAGAGAGTGGTGGAGTATCCTTCTTTGGAGGTCTTTAAACAGAGGCTGAATGGCCATCTGTGGGGGTGGGGGGGTGCTTTGATTGTGATTCTGTATCCCTGCATGGCAGGGGGCTGGACTGGATGGCCCTTGGGGTCTCTTCCAACTCTATGATTCTATGAATAAGGAGGCTGGGTTTCTTGGGTAGAGGGTGGGGAGTTGGATTTAGTGCTGGAAAGCAGACTTATTCAGACAGATCTGTCAGTGAAATCTTTGGCATTTCATGGGCCCTCTGTTCCAACTCCAGGCAGCTGTTTGCACCCGTGTCCCAACATGCCAATAAATGACCATGGAAGTGTGTTCCAGTGCTCAACAATTACTCTGGGGATGTGGGAGGGATGTGAGGAATGTTATGTTCCACCTGCATGATGTAAAAAATCTTTCCAAGAAATTTATAGATAGTTTTACAATGGCATAGAAATTTTCTTACATTTATGGGGGGGGGGGGGATTTTGAAAGAAAAAAGTGCAGAAAACAGGCCACATGGGTGAAAACATTGGTAAACCCCCAGCAAACAAAGGAGTCCATTTCAGATTTCAAGCCTTGTGTGAAATGTCTTACAAGAGAATCCACTTTCTTAAGGTCATGTCAGAGCTTGAGCTACAGAGTGAGAGAAAGGTAACACACCCCTTATTTTTGTTGTTGTTTCTGTTATGTCCTCCAAAGCTGGTGGATTTCATTAAGTTTAATCCATAATTTGAGAGCTGGCCAAAGTCCAGCTCACAGCACATGACCTTAATCACTATGCCACCATATCCTCCAACAATTCACAGATGAAAATGGGAGCACGTGGCAAAACAACATCAGAGTGTTGTTAAGATGGCAAAAGTTATTAAAATGAAGAAGAACACACAAACTAGGAAAGGCTCAGCAGTTTGCTTTTGCCTGAGCCTACTGGGAAGAGTGAGATTCTGAAAAGTAGGAAAGTTTAGGATTAACCAGGATTGTCCCTGTCAGGTCAGGACACTTGGAGAATATGTGTCACACCATTAAGTTACTATCAGGTGGCACAAAAAAAAACTTACATACTTAGCCTGCAATCCTATACCTGCTCACCTGAAAATAACTTCTCCTGACTTGATGTGAATAGCAGTGCCTTGCAAAAGAAGTATGTATAAAACCATGGACAATGCAGAGGCCTATGTCCATCCATCCAGGCTCATTTGCTCCATGGCTGTGGCTTGCTGCCTTCACATTGTGCAACTCCATGGTTTAAGCTCCTTCTCTGGAGGCAGTAGAAAGAATTGGAAGTGGGGAGTTGTTCAGGAATCTCTTGGCTGTCTGATCTCATAAGCCAAGCAGGTCTGCAGTACAGCCAAGCAGTAACTCGTATTTGATCAACAGCAGTAACCCACTGCTTTGCTATGCTCCCAAAGTGCTTCTCAGACACATTTCTTTCTCAAGTTCTTTTACCAAAGCTGCACTGAGGTGAGGCACAAGTGGAGCTGCAGGGGGCCAGGGTGAGGGAGACTAGATGGCACAAATCCCCATGCGAGGAAGGCACTCAGCTCTCATGCTGTTCTTACTGCTGGGGCCCAACTGTGCCACGCAGGTTGAATTCTTCGCTCCGATCGGCTCTGTGTTCTGTGTGACATCTTGCTGTGTCAAGTCTGATTACTCTAATCTTCAACAGGCTTTCACAATGAGAAACTCTGCTTAGAAGCTGGGCTCCAGCAGCATGAAAGCTGTCTTTGTGCGGATTCTCTGGCAGTGTACAAGCTGGTTCTTAGGTGTATAAGGGTAAAAAAATGAATTCTTTACATGCCAAGATAAGCTGTCAAAGAAAAACTTTTTTGCTTATCATCACTACTTTGAAGAGCTGGCCGTTGCTTTTTTCCCCTTCTTACTCTGCGAGTAAATGGGATTGCATGATGCTGCGTTTCAGTACCCTTTCCAGCGCTGGATGCAAGACATGTCTGTCCACATACGGTGGCATGGATAGCATGGCAGAATAATAAGGACCCATTAAGCAGCTCATGTAGTACAACTTCTTTTCTCTCACACGAAAACACATATACTACAAAATCAAGGACGTTAAAACTGCTGCCGGAGGACGACACTTAACTCCTAAAATCATGGGAGCAACTCATGGGAAGAAGGTAATGGTGGTTTTATGTTCTGTGTTTGTAGTCTGGTGGAGATGGCGCCATGTACTTTGGTTTCACATGTGGTCTAAGTAGCATCCTTTTATCCAATCAGAGGGATATATTAGCCATGTTGGTGGAGTAAGGGAGGCAGGAAAAGGTTTCTGAAAGCCAATGAAGAGAACAGGGTGGGCCCCAAACTGACAGCTGTGTAGGTGGTAAAGCTGGAATTAAGCCCATCTTTTGCGTCAGTTTTGTAAAAGTGGTTCCTGGAGGGATTCTCGTGAATGTGTACATGACACATATTTTCATTCAAATAAGTCACACAAATAATGCAATCATAGGGGATATTGTGAACCTCAGATTTCCAGGATATTCATCTCATCAGAAGCTTTTTGGTTAGGTTCAATAAATTAAAATATTGAATTTTGGGACAGGTTGGAAAGTTCTCATCTGACATATACAATACTGTCAGTTGTGATGTTTGTTTATTATTTCTCCATTCTTGTTTGTTATTGGACAAACAATCTGAGACTATCTTATCCAAAATACTAGGGACCAGAAGTGTTTTGGATTTCAAATTTGTTTGTTTGTTTGTTTGTTGGGTTTTGGAATATTTGCATCTTGGAGATGAGATCCAAGTCTAAACACAAAATTCAATTATGTTTCATATACACCTTATACACATAGCCTGAAGGTGATTTTATACAATAATTCTAACAATGTTGTGCATGAAACAAAGTTTGTGTACAATAAACCATCAGAAAACAAAGGTGTCACTATCTCAGCCACCCATGTAGACAATTTTGGATATTGGAGTTTTTCAGATTTTGGAATTCTGGATAAGGGAGACTCAACCTGTATTGTATTTATTTACTCCTGGAAGTGTATCCACAGTTTAAAATGCTGTTAAAGTTAAAAAGAGAAGAGAACAATATAAGCAAAATTCATGTTCTATGGCCACTTAAGGGGGGGTATTCTGAAAAAGGATGAGCTGATGTTAGCTCCAGTGTTTTGGGTGGGGAGCTGGGACAAAGTATTTTCTGTGAATTTCATCTTTCTCTCAGCCTCATCTTTTTATAGCACTGCTTATTGCTACAAAGAAGCAGCTGATCTAAGTTTGGTGGGGAAAGAAATGAGGGTCCAAAGTCTAATGAAGTGCATCCACTTTTTCCTTCCCCTGAGTGCTCAGAGCATCTGGATCTTCATGGTCTGAATAGCCTCCACCTGTGCTCTCCCTTCCCTCTAGTAATAAGGAGCATCAGCAGACCCTACGAATAGTGGAAGAGATGTGGATGGAGTGAAGGGCAAGGGAATGGCCCTCTATGCCCTGTCCAAAAAGGGACTTATTTGCATGTGCACGCAAGTCACAATCAGGATGTCAATCAATATGTACTAAGAAGAAAACACAAGGGAAGTGCTGCTCCACTTCCTCATTCTTTCCATTGTTTGCATGCTTAGAGATGGCTGGTGAACTGGCAGCAATTTCAAGGAGGATCAGGACCAGGAAAGTTCAGAGAATAGCAGTGGGGTCCCCATTGAGATGTGGGCCTTGACCTGGGCCCTGAGAAGAGCAAATGAGCAATTGGGAAACCTGAATGATCAATTGTCCAATGGGAGCAAATGCTCAAGGGCTCCCATGCTTCTGGCAGTGCTGCACGCTCAGGTGTACACACTTACACATATACTCACAATGTTCTTGTACTATGAAGCAGGCAGGAAAGAAAAGCTCCTTGGGAATGGAGAAGTGGAAGGTGTCTCGCATTCTGGATTGGTAGCACTGACTGCCCTTTTCCCCAGATGTAGTGGGGAATGAGGAGGCAAGTGGTAGGTGGTGTTTCTGCCTCAGACTCCAGGCTTGGACATGCCAGCTGAGGCACCCGCTCTCTCACACCTGAACAGGGTTACCTGAAAGCACGGGGGGGGGGGGGAGTCTCATGGCCCAGCAGCACACCTAAACCCAATCTGCCACAGCACAAAGCCAGTCTTCCAATGGGGAGACCTCATATATATGCACAAAGGTATCACCTCTTTTTAGAACTAGCCCAAGGCCCTGTGGCAAACTGAGCACTATTTTGGTGAAATTTAATCCCACAAAACCTGAATATTAAAGACATAAGGGTGTCTTTATAGACTAAAAAAGCTGGGTGTCTCTAACAAGCCTGCCATCTAGTTCTGGGCATGAAAGCACCTAGGTCTTCCACATTCACTGGGATTAGGGGTGCAGGACCCCTGTGAAAGGGTTGGGGGGGGGGAAGGAAAGTTAAAAACACTTTTTTAAAAAACCGGAGAAACCATCTCTTTAAGAATTTCTAGGACCTCCAGAGCAATTCTATGGTCAACATCTGACAGATGTTGACCACAGAATTCCATTGGAGGACCTTTCTCTAGCAATCCCTAGGTCTTCCAGTGTGACTCTATGGTCAGCTACTGGCAGAGTCATGCCAGAGGACCTGGAGATTCCTGGAGAGGATATACTAATCAAATCTGCAAATAATCATAGAATCATAGAGTTAGAAGAAATCTCAGGGCCATCCAGTCCAACCCCATTCTGCCATGCAGGAACTCATAATCAAAACATCCTCTGTGAGAGATGGCCATCCAGCCTTTATTTAAAAACTTTGAAAGAAGGAGAATCCACCACACTCCGAGGGAGTGTGTTCCACTGTTGAACAGATTTTACCATCAGGAAGTTCCTCCTAATGTTTAGGTGGAATATTTTTTCCAGTAGCTTCCATCCATTGTTCCTGGTCCTATTCTCTGGAGCAGCAGAAAACTTCCTCAATATTGCTCCATCCTCAATATGATAAACTTTCAAATACTTAAACAGGGCTCTCATATCACCTCTTAACCGTCTCTTCTCCAGGCTAAACATACCCAGCTCCCTAACTTGCTCATCATAAGGCATGCTTTCCAAACCCTTCACCATTTTTGTTGCCCTCCTCTGGACATGCTCCAGCTTCTCAACATCCTTTTTGAATTGTGCTGCCCAGAACTGGACACAGTATTCCAGGTGAGGCCTGACCAAAGCAGAATAGAGTGGCACTTTTACTTCCCTTGATCTAGACACTATACTTCTATTGATGCAGCCTAGAATAACATTGGCCTTTTTAGCTGCTGCATCAAATCCACAAAAGTTAAAGGAGCAAAAGTGGAAGGCCAACTGTACTCTGCTTCCTCAACCCCTGAATGTTATCCTACTTTAGGCTATTCATCCATCTAGCCTAATACTGTCTGCTTCTACTGGCAGTGGTTCTGGAGGTATTAAAGCTGGCATTGGTGACTGATGGTTTCCATGTCAGTAGGGAAGTGAATCTGCTCCAGATTTTACTGAAGACTTTAAAGGAGAAACCCACAGTGTTGAAACCTATCTGCAAAGTGGTCCAGAACCTTGGATAGCTCCTTTTAAATTCAGATTAAAACGTGGACTGGATTTACCAGTCTTTTATCTGATCTTTTTCAGCTGAAGACAGCAGGAATTGTACCAGGTACTGTCTTCTATATGCAAAGTGTGTACTATTCCACTGAGCCGCAACTTCTGCTCTCCCAGTCCCATGTTAAAATGGCACCTCCCACCCCATGTGGCAACTTAAACATGGATGTATTGCCTCATAATAAGCTTATTCCATCAAAGCTTGTGCAACATTAATCTGTTAGTCTTTTATTGTACCACCTTTGATGCCGTTGCTGCTGGTGCTAGTGCTATTTCAGTACAGCCATCTCTGGAAGGTCTTCCAATTGGGGTCTCTGTTAAAATAAATCTCCTTCATGTCCCATACATTTTGTGCAGCCCCTCTCCTATTTTTCTGGCGGGGGGGGGGGGAGAGCTATTTAAGAAAAGCCTATTAGCTTGGTCTTCCCCTCCGCCTGATCTGACCTAATCCCATTGTCTTGTGACTAATTTCTTTGTTCCTGTTCTTGCCTGTCAGGGACTTGAAGGACCTTTGGGTACTTGAAATGCATTTGCTACATTAGCCCTCTTGCAGCTGTTGTGCAATAGTGTGGCTACATTTTCTTTTTCGGTTGCAATTGTCTTATAATTTGACCACTGCTGAGGCAAGGGTGGGGAAACTGGGACTCTTGCAACCCTGATACATGTAATAGTTTGACTGATATTCTGTTCAGCAGTTGTGAACGTATAAACAAGACTTATGCACTCATTACTGTTTCATAGTCACAATCCCTATATAGCCACTAGTTTAGGTGCTACATAGGGACCATGAAAATCCCCCAATCTGCCCTTATTGGGAAGCAGTTGCTGCAATTGATGGGGACCTATTCCCCTATCAATTGGAAACAATCGATCTGACAGTCCCACCTACTCTTCATGCAGAGGATCTCCAGCATGGGCAAAAATTGCTGCAGGAGTCTTGTTTCTGCTTGTCAGATCAGAGATCCTTCACCTTAGCAGTTTCCCAATTGACAGGGGAACAGACCCTCATTGATCACAATGGCTGCTCCCCAGTAACTGAAAATTGGAGAGATTGGGACAGGGTATAGTGTATAGAATATTTATAATATGCCCCCATGTTTACATTCTGTAAAGCAGCAATAATAGCAAGGAATGCACTGGGTGACAGGGATTTAGAAACAAAGTAAGGATGTAGCTGTTGTTGCTGTTAACTGCTCTCAAGTCAACCACGACTCATGGCAACCCTGTGGATGAGACATCTCTAAGACACCTGTCTTCCACTGCTCTGCTTAGGTCCTGTAAATTCAAGCCCATGAATTTAATAGAGTCCATCCATCAAATATGTGGTCTTCCTCTCTTTCTGCTGTCTTCTACCTTCCCTACCTTCTCATACCATCTCATGATCTGCTAAAGTATGACAGCCTTAGTTTCATCACCTTGGCTTCCATCTTGGTGGATTTTCATAAGGATCAAAGCACTGCAGTCCCAGTCCTGATCCAAGCACACTCTGCTGTCACTTTTAAAGGCAAAAAGAAAGAAAGAAAGAAAGAAAGAAAGAAAGAAAGAAAGACTATATTAACTGCATGTACACATTCAACATTTCATCTATTTTGACCTTGTAGTGCATACTTAGATGCAATCCTGCACATGTCTTGTCAGAAGTACATCATACTGAGCTCAGTGGAAACCATTTCCACGTAAATACATGTAAAGTTTTGGCCTTCAACTAGCTTGATCATCTTTCCCTGGGAAGCTGCTTCCACAGAAAAAAGACAGACAGACAGACAGACAGACAGACAAGCTACAGTCCACAGCATTCCATGGGGAAAAGCAGTCTAGGGATCCTCCACCCAAGTCCCTTGTCTGCTTGTATTAGGGAAAATATAACAATGCATCACATAAAGCTAACCAAACCTTACATAGGTCCTATCCTATGTCCTATGTATTTGTCTAATTTGGTATCTGCCCCTTTCCCACATTGCTCTTCCATTCTACCCTTGCCTTATGCATCACTGCATCCAATACCTTTGAATGCCTGAACTTCAATAGGATGTTCAGCATTTGGATGGAAATTTCAACTCTATTGCCAGCTTGCCTGCAACATGCTGGAAATTCCTAAAAGAGGTCCAGAATCTTTTTTCCCTCCTTTGGCTGGGCAAAGAATAAAAAGATCACACATTTCCGTACCAGCTCACATATTTCAGAAACAATAGTCTTCCTCTATGGGGCTGCCAAGACATTGGGGCTGGGAAATGGGGCGGGAGGAAGGGGGTTGGGAACAAAAGAATCACAGAATCACAGAGTTGGAAGAGACCACAAGGGCCATCCAGTACAGTCCCCTGTCATGCAGGAATACACAATCAAAACACCCATGACAGATGGCCATCCAGCCTCTCTTTAAAAACCTCCAAAGAAGGAGATTCCACCACTCTTGAAGGGAGTATGTTCCACTGTCAAACAGTCCTCACTGTCAGGAAGATCTTCCTGATGTTGAGATGGAATCTCTTTTCCTGTAGTCTGAATCTGTTGCTCCAGGTCCTAGCCTCTGAAGCAGCTGAAAACAAGCTTGCTCCAGACTCAATATGACACCCCTTCAAATATTTAAACAGGATTATTATATCACCATTAACCGTCTCTTCTCCAGGCTAAACATACCCAGCTCCCTAAGTCTCTCCTCATAAGGCATCGTTTCCAAGCCTTTCACCATGTTGGTTGCCCTCCTCCAGCTTCTCAACATCCTTTTTGAATTGTGGTGCCCAGAACTGGACTCAATATTCCAGGTGAGGCCTGATCAAAGCAGAACAAAGTGAAATTCATTTTGTTAGTTTTGGCCCAGCCTTTTAATCTATTCAGGTCATTTTGAATTTTGACCCTGTCCTCTGGGCTATTAGCTACTCCTCCTAATTTGGTGTCATGTTCAAATTTGATAAACATGCCCTCTATTCCTTCATCCAAGTCATTGGTAAAATGTCGAATGGCACTGGGCCCAGGACAGAACCCTGTGGCACCCCACTGGTCACTTCTCTCCAGGATGTAGAGGAGCCATTGCTCAGCACCCTCTGGGTTCAGTCAGTCAACCAGTTACTAATCCACCTAACAGTTGTATTGTCTAGCCTACATTTTGCCATCTTGTTTGCAAGAATATCATGAGGGACCTTGTCAAAAACCTTACTGAAATCAAGATATGCTATGTCTACTGCATTCCCTTCATCTACCAAGCTGGTAATTTTATCAGAAAAAGAGAACAGATTAGTCTGGCATGACTTGTTTCTCAGTGAACCATGCTGACTTTTTGTGATTTGACTTCTTCCATTTCTTATACATGTCCCATTTAAAACTTAGCTCAGTTGAAAGTTCTTTAGTCATCCATCCTGGTTTCTTGAGACACCTCCCATTCTTCCTCCTCGTTGAAACTGTTTGAAATTGTACTTTCAGAATCTCCCTTTTGAGAAACTCCCATCCATCCTAAACTCCCTTCTCTTTTAGTATTCCTGACCATGGGATCATCCCCAGTATTTCCTTAAGTTTACTAAAATCAGCTTTCCTAAAGTCTAGAATGCGTGTCTGACTATCCCCGACTTCTTCTTTACACTGTATAATAAACTCCAGGAGAACTTGATCACTCCCTAAGGATCCCACCACTTGCACCCCATTAACCAGGTAATCCCTGTTGGTTTGAATCAGATTTAAAATAGCGGATCCCTTTGTTGCCTCTTCCACCTTTCAGAGTTAGACAATGAAATTGTCTTCCAGGCAAGTGGGGAATTTGCTAGGGTCAGACCTTAAAGTTTTGGCTGAGTTTGACATCCAGCAAATATCAGGATAGTTGAAGTCACCCATCACTGCTACATCTCTCCTTTCTGAGTATGTGGTCATCTGTTCTAGAAAGGCATCATCTGTTCTAGAAAGGCATTATCTCCAGCCCTGGATGAACTCCTGCCTTTTAAAATACTGTTTCATCCACATAACTCAGTTTAAAGCCCTCGTGATCAATTTTTTAAGACTGTGATCAACTGGTGTGAGGTGCAACCCATCTCTTGCCAGAAGTCCCCCCCCCCCTCCTGAAACCACAGCCCATGATCCAAGAATCCAATCATTCTTGGTGACACCATCTGCGGAGCCAATTGTTCACATCCACTATTTTCATCTCCCTTCCTGGACCATGCCCTTCAACTGGGAGATGAGAAGAGATGAGATAACAACTTGTGCATCCAGCTCTTTCAACTTCCTACCCAGAGCCTCATAATCCCTTATGATATTCTGAAGGCTGTGTCTTGCAGTATCATTGGTTCCCACATGGACCAAAAGGAAGGGGTAACAGTCAGTAGGCTTGACAAGTCTTGTCAGCCTCACTGTCACATCACAAATTTTTGCTCCAGGGAGACAACATACCTCCCAAGATTACTGATTCTGTGCCCCTCAGCAAGAAGTCCCACCACCACCACCACCACACGTCTCCGCCAAGGCTTAGCCATGGCTACTCCCTTTGGTTGTACTCCCAAGGTACCCTGCACTTTTCCTGAGGACTGGCCCTACTGCTCTTCCTCATCATCCCTAACAGAGCTTCAAATCGATTCTGTAGCTGCAAGCTCCCAGAACAATCCCTGTCTTCCTTACTTCTACTTGTCACATTCCTTCAAATGTCTACCTCCTGTGTATGTGAAATGATCTCCACCCCAGAAACCTCCTCTCTGTGATCCCCATCAGGACCATTCATTCAGTCCTAGAAACATAGAGTTGGAAGAGACCACAAGGGCCGTCCAGTACAACCCCCTGCCATGCAGGAATTCATCCCCAACAGATGGCCATCCAGCCTCTGTTTAAAAGCCTCCAAAGGAGACTCTACCACACCCCAAACAGCTCTTACTGTCAATAAGTTCCTCCTAAAGTTTAAGTTAAATCTCTTTTCCTCTAGCTTGCATCCATTGTTGCATGTCCTATTCCCTGGAGCAGCAGAAAACAAACTTGCTCCATACTTAATATGACATTCCTTCAAATACTTAAACAGGGCTATCATATCACCTCTTAACCATCTCTTCTCCAGGCTAAACATACCCAGTCCCCTAAGTCTCTCCTCATAAGGCATGGTTTCCAGACCTTTCACCATTTTGGTCATCCTCCTCTGGACACATCCTGTCAACATCCTGTCCAGGAAAACCTCTTGCTCCCTAATATACTGAAGTGTACATGCCCAGGCCTCCAACTGCTGGACCTTCTCTTCCAACAGGGCTATCAACTTGTACTTGATACTGGTGAAGTTACCCACATCCATAGGCAAGTACACAAACATGGCACAACTGTTGCAGGTGACTGCAGCAGCTTCCTCACTGTCTATATTCATAAGTCTTAAGTAGGCACTGAAATAGGACTCTGGGCTTCCCCCTCAAAAACTCAAAAAAAGGCAGTCCGGATATAAAGTTACACTTTCAGAAAAAGGAACAGGCAAAACCACCTCTAAATATTCTTTGCCTAAGAAAACCCTATGAAATTCATACATCAACAGGTGACTTGAAGGTACATACATACAAATGTAAATAAAATAATATCAGATTTGCTTGCTCTATGCCAATGCTACTCATAGTGATGGTCTGTAGACCAGTGCTGGTGTCCGTGCCATTGGCTGCCAGTCCCTAGTGAGTTTCCAGGAATGAAAGAAACAGTTGTAAGCAATGAGTACAGATATGTTGACAGTCCCTGGCATTTTGGAGCACATTAATTGCCAGTCCCGCACATCAGATAGTCCAAAGAGCACTGCTCTGTGCAGTGAATCTGTCTTGTTTTACTGTTTTGTTTAGTTTGATACTGGTCACTCTTTCTAAGTGTGCTTCCAGAAGAAGTTTTTATCTTGCAATCATTCTAACGTGCACACAAAATTTTACAGGGGATCCAGGCAATAGCATCACTTGGGGTGGGGTGCAGAGAATACGACTCACATTGGGTGACACGTCAGGAGAGGGGTGACACCCAGTTGGGCCCTCCTCCTGCTGCAGGGTAAGAAGGGGCAAGCATGCCCCTCCAGGCTTTGCCACACCGGCTTCCTCCTCAAGAGGAGGCCAGCACACCAGAGAAAAAGAAGGGCAACCATGTCCTTTTGGCCACTGACACCCTGGTAGCCACTCCCAACAGCCCCACATACACATGGGTGACACCACGGGTGGGGATGCCACTGGATCCAGGATGCATTACCTCCCAAATGTAACCCTCACATGTTTTCCCTCTATTTATTGCATCTCTTTACCTTACCAGAAAAAAATCCACAAAGTACAGAATGCATTAGGAACCCTGAATCTAGAGGCACTTTAAGAAGGAGAAAGGGTCCTAGACAAAAATCTGAACTGGGTGGTGGTGGCCTGCATTCATTAGCCAGAATCCTGCTAGTGACATAAGCAGGTGTAAGTTGTGCTATGTAAGCACAGTGAATTTTGTGGCCAATGTACTATGGTTTTATCCAGTTGACAGTGGCAAAAGCGGAGGTCCCCCTGTGCACAAGCAGATGTTCATGGAGAGGCATGTGAATGCAAATGTGCTCCACACTGGCAGTGATGTGCATTGGCCACCAATGTGCATTCATTCTGCTGTGTGACTATTCAGTACAGGGCTTGTGCAATAGAAAAATAACATACCTCCGCTGAAAGAAATTTACCTTACAGTGAAACAACATATGAACTTGGCCATTGAGGATGGACAGCACCTTTAAATTTTAAATGAAAAGTAAGTGGGGTGCAATCCTTGTTAATTAATTGTGTTATTACACAGCCTAGATCAATGACTAGTCTCTAGATCCTTGCTCTAGAAGGGGTGACCAGAGGGATATTGGGGTATCCATGGGTACGAGCCCAAAAAGAGAAGGGGAAATAAAACCATACTCTCCAACTGTCCCTGTTTTAACAAGGACAGTCTTAATCCTTTATTTTGCCACTTTTTCAATGGCTTTTAAAATGTCCCAGTTTCTCTCTCCTCCTCCCACTTCCTCCCTTTGTCCTCAGCATACTTCACTTGCAGCAAACTGAGTACAAAGAGCAAAATTAGTTTGCACTCAGTTAACTCAGCAGATGGGAGAGGAAAGAAGGGGACGTAATATTCCTCCTCCCACGTTGTTGTTGTTGTTGTTAAATGCCATCAAATCCACTTGGTTCAGGCAAAAGCAAACTGTTGCAGCCTCTCCCAGCTTCTCAGTTCTCCTTCACTGATCACTTTGGCCATCTTGAACACACTCTCATGTGTTCATCTGTGAAACAGCGGAAGTATGTAAAACCTTTAGTCCAAGCATTGAAATCTGTTGTCCCAGATACAAGTATGCATGTTCCTTATTTTGGCAAATGGGAGAGAGCAGACAAGAGGGTAGTGTTTTCAGCCAGTGAAACGGAGGACAGCTTTATAGCTCTAAAGGAAAATACCTCTTTTTAATTCTAAGGGGTAGGCAAAGGGGAACCCTTAACATTTCCAGGGGATTAGCAAGTAATGCCAGCCACTTAGACAGCTTGGTCATGAATTTCTGCCAGCAATTTAGGACCCTGAGCAACAGTTTTATAAAGAGAAAGGGAAGAGATGCCATTGCTAAAAGATGCAGCCATTCACATACCCTTCTTTCAATTCACTTTAGGCATTCCTTCTCTTGGAAGGCAAAAGGGTCTGGCAATGGAAAAGAGAGCTCCCCCAAACTGGGATGGGATGCAGGTGGGGCTCACCATTGATCTCCAGCTTCTGGGCAGTTGGCAAGATGAAAATATTATTATTTCCATGGCATAGCAACAGGTAGAAGCCAATACCAGCAGCTGGGCAAGTTGGGTGGCTGCCCAACTTGCAGAGGGGCCCATTCTCGTCATGGATACCAGCCAGAGGGAGAGCTCCATTTTGTTCTTTTCTCTAGCATTCTCATTACGGAAGAGAAGAAAAATTCAGAGCAGGAGATTCATCCAAGCTTTGGGAGCACTGGGTAGCATTGACTACTGGATGCTGCAGAGAACTAAAGGAAAACCAAGGCTGGGAAATGTTTACCCTTTAGGACTACAACTCACAGAAGCAAGTTCCTTACACCACTGGCTACCCTATGTCCTCTGCTAATGCTTCCCCCTCCAACTACACCCACTTCTTTATCTTCCAGGAGTGATGTGGGAGTGAGCGAGGGGGACATAGGGCCTAAGCAGACTGCCAGAAATAGTGCACATTAAATTGAGGCACTGCCCTGGCTCAGTGCTAGGGAATCATGGGAACTGTAATTTATTGTGGCACCAGAGCTCTCTCACAGAGAAGGCTCAATGTCCCAGAAAAAAATACAGTTCCCATGATTCCCTAGCACTGAGCCAGGGCAGTGCCTCAATTTAATGTGCACTATTTCTGGCAGTCTGCTTAGGCCTATAAAGGGCTTCAGATGAGAAAAGAAGGCATTGAAGCCTCATGACAAGAGCCGGAGTGTATCTATAGTAGACAGGTAGACCTGGTAGATACCACTTTAAGTACCCTGGCTCCAACCTACAGAATCCTGGAATTTATCATTTGTTGAGGTGTTGAGGTATTGAGAACCAGCGTGGTGTAAAGGTTTGAGTGCTGGACTCTGGAGACCAGGGTCTTTATCTCAGCTGCGCCACTGAAACACACTGGGTGACCTTGGGCAAATCACATTCTCTCAGCCTCAGAGGGTGGCAATGGTAACCCCCCCCCCAAAGAAACCTGCCAAGAAAACTCCATGATAGGGTTGCTTTATGGTCGCTGTTAGTCGGAAACTACTTGAAGGCACACAACAACAACGTCAACAACAACAAATGAGATGTTGAGGAAAATGTCTAAATACCTGACTACTCCAGGTAGTGAACTAAAATTCACTAGCACAGAATTCTAAGTCCCTCACCAAACTGCAAACTCCAGGACTAGATAGGACAGAGCCATGGAAGCTAAAGTACTATCAAGCTGTAATAACTGAGCAATGGGCAAAAGCATCCAAAATCCACAAAACAGCAATACCTTTACTTGAACAATCAAAAAGGACAAAATGCATGGTGGAAGCTTTCAAAGCTCCATTGGCTTCTTCGTCAGGGAAGGTGTTAAAAATCATACAGGACTAAAAAAGTATAAAATGACAGTTAGTCAAAGGTCTGCATTTTCTCAAGGGGTGGTTGTTGTGTTGTTATGCGGAAGGAGTAATGGAGATACACTTCTGAACTCTTTGTTGCTTTCTGGATTCTATCCTTATTGCAAGGGCCACCTTATACAAGAGTGGTTAGTTTCCCATGGCAGGTGTGGAATAAGAAATTTAATTGTTGAGCTTTACCTTCTGACTGAGTAGCCAGCAGATGGCAGTGAAAGGATTCTATACATTCCATACATCTGCTGGCCAATTCATCCAAAGTGCAGTGTCCGGGGGATCATAGAAATTCCATCAGCAGGTGATGCTGGTGATTGGAAACAAGCAAGAGATACCTGGGATTCACACAAACTATAGCAAGCTACCTATACTCTGGGAAATCACAGTTTTGTTCACATTTGGCATATGTACAGCCCATTGCTTAATGGAAAATATTTTCCAGGAGAGGTGCATTTGCTCAAAATATCTCCACCCCATGGCAAACCTTCCAAATCACCTGATAGATCTGGAAGTTACAATGGGAAGTTTCTTTTTGTTACAGTTTTGGGCCAAAAGTGGGGCAATGTGGCAGTAGCCCACACCATCTAGGCACAGCCAGTCTCTGCTTCTGGGATTTTGAGGTCTGCATGGAGTGGTTTAATTGGACGCAGCAGTCAGGTGCACTGCCTTATCTTACTTTGTAGGTCTGGAACATCCTGGGATTATTGTATCTTCCCAAAGCATTCCCGTCCTATATACTTTCCCACCAACTCCTTTTCTACTTGAAATCATCACAGTCCCATCTACTACCTTAAAAGGGCTTGACACCAACCTGTCTCTGAAACCCTTCAGCTAGCACAAAAGCTTATTGTCTGCTTGGCATTGTCTACAGCAGCTTATTCAAAAGGCCTCTATGTTGCTGAAACACAGAATGCAAATGAAATAGGTATTCTATGGGACCTGTGAATCCAACATACTCCACCCTGATAGCACTGTATAGATTGAAAATTCACAGATGTGCTGCCCCCTTACATATTATTGTATGCAAGCCATCACACCTATATAGAAGAAGATGTGCCATGTAATAGACAATGTAGAAATGTCAATTCTCAAAACTGGGAGTGTCCTACTGAATTAACTGAAGTAACTGGAACTTTCATCTAAGTAGATCAGGTTGATATCTAAACTATTTCTACTCAGTTGGTCGTGAGCAAATCCATTATACAATATAAGAGAAAAACTGGCAAATGGACTATTTGCTTGACTGGCTGTTGGCCATGGCACATGTTACAATGCCATGGTAACACACCACTGTGAGGATATCCTATTAATGAGGCACTGTGGCTTCTGTCAATATGACATGTTTTGCTAAGCCTTTCCAGAAACTATTTCACATAAATATTACCATTTCTGCCCCTTCTTTCTCAAACTCTCTGTCCTCCTTTGCGGCTTGGAAATTTTGTGGGTGTGCCTGTGTATTTGTCTTTAAGTTTGACGATCAGCAACACAATCTTACAACAATAATTTCTCAGTCCTCCCAAGAGCACTGTGCTATCTGATACCTACTAAAACCGACTGTGTGGAGATCAGGAAATGAATGTAATATAATCTTTATGCATCACTTCCAAAATAAGCAGGCACCTTGCCTGCACTTCTGTGTCTGTGGGTAAGGGAAAGGAAGGGCAAATAGAAGTGATGACACACTAACAATGGGATCAGCAGAGAAACTCCTGTGCTTGGGCTTAAAATCAATGTGAAGAAAGCCATGACAATGGTCTGGATCCTATTATTACTCACAACAAGAGGTAGCCCATTGAATCAGTGGGATTTACTTTTCATGTTGACTCACCATCCAACCATTGACTCAATAGGTCTGCTCTAGTCAGAGATAACCAAAAGGAACCAAGCCAGTGTATTTAAATCTAAAGAGGAAAACCCTCTCTCAGAAATAATAATAATAATAATAATAATAATAATAATAATAATGGTGTTTCAAGGTGTTACCCCATCCTATCCTGGCAATTTGGGTTGGGTTATAATTTAGTGAAAGCAGTAACCATTGATATAATAGCCCTCCATTTTAGACAGAACTTGGAAAAAAATTAGTTATTAGTTATTAGTTAACCCAAAGTGGTTAGGAAGATAGGATGCTGCCTTAGACCAGGCCAAGTGTCTTTCTAGACCCACTGTAGTCTATTCAGGTTAGCAGCCACTTTTATTCAGCTGCTTTTAAAATGTCCCAGTTTCTCTCTCTTCCTCCCACTTTTCTTCTTCATCTTTAGCTCACCAGATTTGTTACTGTTGTTGTTAACTGCCCCTAAGTTGATCTTGACCCATGGTGCCCCTGTAGATGAGACATGTCCAAGGCTCTCTGGCTTTGACTGCTCTGCTTAGGCCCTATAATTTCATACCCGTGGCCTCCTTAATAGAGTCTATCTGTTTAGTATGTGGCCTTCCACTCTTTCTACTTCCCTCCACCTTTCCAAGCATTATTGTTTTTTCCAATGAGTCGTGCATTCTCATGATGTGACCAAAATACAACAACCTCAGTTTAATCATCTTGGCTTCCAGGGAGATTTCCAGCTTGATCTGCTCTAGTACCCATTTGTTTGTCTTTTTGGCATCCTTAGCACTCTTCTCCAGCACCACATCTCAAATGAATTGATTCTTCTTATCTGCTTTCTTAACTATCCAGCTCTTGCATCCATACATGGTAATAAGGAATACAATGGCTTGTATGATTCTAACTTTCATGTTCAATTTTATATCTTTGCTCTTCAACATCTTCTTTTGTTCTTTCATAGCTGCCCTCCCTATTCTTAATCTTCTGATTTCTTGACTGCAGTCTGAGCAATGTTTGATCCCAGGATATGAGAAATCTTTTACTATTTCTATTTCCTCATTGTCTAAGTTGAATTTGTGTAGATTCTCCATGGTCATTATTTTTGTTTTCTTTATGTTCAACAATAAGCCTGCCTTTGCACTTTCTTCCTTGATCTTCATTAGTAGTTGCTCTAGGGACTTTATCACACGGGGGCCAGTTTCATCTTTAAAAAGATAATAAAGCGCAAATAAAACATCCCGAAAATAAAGTGAAAATAGAGCTGGATCATGCAAATGAATTTCACACATAATTAGAATAAATGTGAAATAACGCGAAAAGCGATAAAAAGGCGTTTTTACATTTCATACAGAAGTGAAAGAAATCTGTAAATGTACTAGAAATGGTATACTTGCACATGCACAGAAAGAGAAAGCAGAGAGGCTCATATCTGCCTGGAATGTTTGTCACCCAAGCAAAACAGGAAGTAAAAGCAGCCCCACAGAACCAGGGGAAAACTGGAAAAATAATTAAAAGAGGCTTATTGTATGAATAAACCGAATTTGACTTTCACATTAGAGTAAATGCACAATTACAGTAATATCGAAAATGCATTTTCACTAAAATCCCAAAAGTAAAAAGATCTGGAATAACACCACTTTTTGACCACTTTAATAGCAGTTTTTGTGTGATGTCGTATGAAATCGTTGCATGTAATTACGTGTTTTTTGGGGGATTTGTATCCCCAACTATAGATTTCCCCCATGTGATAAAGTCCTAGGGCTGTGATTTTTTCTGCTAGTATTATGCTTTTATCTGCATATCTTAGATTGTTAATATGCTTTCCTTACAATATGTTCTGCATACAAGTTGAACAGATAGGGTGAAAGGATGCATCCTTATCTGACTCCTTTGCCAGTTGGGAACAATTCTGTTTCTCTGTGTTCTGTTCTGACAGTAGCCTCTTGTCCTTAGTACAGAATCCTCATCTGAACTATCAGATGTGCTGGCACTCCCATGTCTTTAAGGGCTTTCCATAGACTTTCATGATGGATGCAGTCAAAGGCTTTGCTGTAGGCCGTAAAGAAAATGCTGATTTTCTTTTGGAATTCTTTGGTGCACTCTATTAGCCATCGTATGTTTGCAATGTGGTCCCTAGTGCCTCTTCCTTTCCTGACCCCTTCATGAACCACTTCAAATGCTGCTGCTGAGAAGAGAAAAATCTCCAAAATATACTCTTTTCTTCTAGAGAAGGAATTAGAACAAGAAGTCATTAAAAAGACAATGATCAGATGGGTGAAAGACATCGGCCAACCTATATCATTAGAAAGCTGGGGAAATTCTTGGAAGAAAACAAACTCATTTACAGTATGTCAAGATTTAAAGGAAAATTTTCTGAAAATGTTCAATAGATGGTATTATACACCAGTAATATTGAACAAAATTAATAAAACAGGGGAAGACAGATGCTGGAAGTGTCAGAAAGAGGCTGGCACACTATATCATATGTTTTGGAATTGCCTCATCATTAAAAAATCTATTCAATAAAAAAATTGAATTTTCAATATCCCTTTGTAACTATACTTATTAAATATAACTATACTTATTAAATATGATCTCAATACTTTAAAAAGAGGACAAGAAAGCTTATGGGAGAATTATATTGTATTTACTGATAGCAGCGAGATTAATTATAGCAAAGGGATGGAAGACAGAAGAACCTCCAAAAGTAGAAGACTGGAAAATAAAAATACACAACATGAAAGAACTGGACAAATTAACATTTTAATTAACAATAAATGCATAACTGAACTAGAAAGAGAATGGCTACCATTTGAAGAACAGTTGAGAATTAAGTGATAAGCATAAACTAAAAATACTAAAATATATAGATTACAATATATAGCCATTGCAGAAATTTAAAAAGGCAAGAAATAAAGGAAATTTTGGCAATTTAAGTTAAGGAAGAAAGAAGAGAGATGGCACGTGTTGGTAATCTGTTACTTAAAATAGAGGGAACATGTATTAAATATATGGAAGTTAGGGTGGAAATTCTTTTATAAGTTCTTACATAAACATTACTTAAATTGTGAATATTATGACATAATAGAGGACGTGGGAATCTTTTTAATGGGTTTAAAGACAGTATCAGAGTATCACCTCTAACTAAAGTGGGGGGAAAATAAGGAAGTGTTATTTTGTGTAAACGATTGGTATGTGATAAGTGACGGTACTTTTATTAGAAAATAAACAATAAAACAAATGCTGCTGCCTACGTTCAAAGTGAAAAACTAGTTTGCACAGAAATAACTCTACCAAAGTGACCAGATGTCATTGGCACAAAGGAGGACAAAGCACCACAACAGGTAGGGCATTCAAGAAAAATGTAGGACATAAATAAATAAATAAATAAATAAGCTAAAGCACTACTATAAATATACATTCATAAAATGTACAAATATAATTTCTTTTTTAAAAAAAATTCCCAATGACCCGTGATGCTCTCATGGCCCCTTCACCCCCCAAACCCACACACGAAGAGGCAGCCACACACATGCCCTGACCCGCATATGAGGAGGCAGCTGTGGCAGCACCAGACCTCCCTGGGGCACATGGCCACTGGCTCTGGAGCCCTCTGAGCAGGGAAAGAAGAAAAGGGTGGAGGAGGTACCCTCCCTTCGGGCAGCACCTCTGAGCTAGGCTGCCTTGGCTGTGCCCTCTCTGGCCTGAATTGCTTTCCCCAGTAGTGGTGGCAGGAGGAGGAGGAGGAGGAGGAGGAGGTGGAGGAGGCAGCACTGTATACCTGCCTCCCAGCCCAGGCGAGAGACAAGGAGGCATCCCCCTATTGCTGCCCTCACCAGCCTAGCCCACTGGCCTTCTTTCTCTCTTCCCTACCTTGGCAGTTCCACCACCCTGGCTCCAGTCCAGCTGTGCCCAGTCCAATCCCACCCCTTCCCATAGCTGCACCAGGGGAGGTGACTCTTGAGTGGTAAAGAGCCCTGGTAGAGAGGTCTGGTGGGGGAAGATAGAATCATAGAATCATAGAGTTGGAAGAGACCACAAGGGCCATCCAGTCCAGCCCCCTGCCATGCAGGAACTCCCAATCAAAGCATCCCCGACAGATGGCCATCCAGCCTCTGCTTAAAGACCTCCAAGGAAGGAGACTCCACTACTCTCTGAGGGAGTGTGTTCCACTGTCGAACCACCCTTACTGTCAGGAAGTTCCTCCTAACGTTGAGGTGGAATCTCTTTTCTTGCAGCTTGCATCCATTGTTTCGGGTCCTAGTCTCTGGAGCAGCAGAAAACAAGCTTGTTCCCTCCTCAATATGACATCCCTTCAAATATTTAAACATGGCTATCATATCACCTCTTAACCTTCTCTTCTCCAGGCTAAACATTCCCAGCTCCCTAAGTCGTTCCTGATAGGGCTTAGTTTCCAGACCCTTCACCATTTTAGTTGCCCTCCTTTGGATATGCTCCAGTTTCTCCACATCCTTTTTGAATTGTGGTGCCCAGAACTGGACACAGTATTCCAGGTGAGGCCTCACCAAAGCAGAATAGAGTGGCACTATTACTCCTCTTGATCTAGACACTATACTTCTACTGATGTAGCCTAAAATTGCATTGGCCTTTTTAGCTGCTGCATCGCACTGTTGACTCATGTTCAACCTATGGTCCACCTGGATTCCTAGATCCCTTTCAAACATAGTCTCATTCAGCCAGGTGTCCCCCATCGTATATCTGTACTTTTCGTTTTTCCGCCCTAAGTGCAGTACCTTACATTTCTCCATGTTGAATTTCATTTTGTTAGCTTTGGCCCAGCTTTCTAGTCTGTTCAAGTCATTTTGAATTTTGATCCTGTCCTCTGGAGTATTAGCTACTCCTCCTAATTTGGTGTCATCTGCAAATTTGATAACTATGCCCTCAATACCATCATCCAAGTCATTGATAAAGATGTTGAATAGCACTGGGCCCAGGACAGAGCCCTGTGGCACCCCACTGGTCACTTCTTTCCAAGTTGAAAAGGAGACATTGTTGAGCACCCTTTGGGTTCGGCCAGTCAACCAATTACAAATCCATGTAACAGTTACTTTGTCTAGCCCACATTTTACCAGCTTGTTTGCAAGAATGTCATGGGAAACCTTGTCAAATGGTTTGCAAGAATGTCATGGGGAACCCCCCCACCATAGCCTTACTGAAATCAAGATATACTATATCCACAGCATTCCCTTCATCTACCAAGCTGGTAATTTTATCAAAAAAAGAGATCAGATTTGTCTGGCATGACCTGTTTCTCTGAAACCCATGTTGACTTTTTGTGATTATGAAATTATCTTCCAGATGTTCACAGACTCTCTGTTTAATGATCTGCTCCAGAATCTTTCCGGGTATTGATGTCAGACTAACTGGACGATAATTGTTGGGATCCTCTTTTTTCTCCTTTTTGAAGATGGGGACAACATTTGCCCTCCTCCAGTCTGCTGGGACTTCTCCTGTTTTCCAGGAATTCTCAAAGATTATTGCCAATGGTTCCGATATTACGTTTGCCAGTTCTTTTAATACCCTTGGATGTAATTCATCTGGTCCTGGAGACTTATATTCATTTAGATCAACCAGATATTTCTGTACTATCTCTTTACTTATAGTATAGATGCTTGGCACAGCCTCCTCTGCCTCAAAATGGAGGACATTTCTCAATTACTCCTGCATCCCCAGGCAGAAGGCTAAAATTTAGGACATAGCAATAACAATACCAAGTACGTTTCTATACCACTTATCAGTGAATTAACACTCCCTAAATGGTTTACAGTGTGTAAGCCAATTGCCCCCAACAAGCTGGGTACTCATTTTACTGACCTACAGAAGGATGCAAGGCTGAGTGAACCTTGGAGCCCCTGGGATCGAACTCACAACCTTGCAGCTTGCAGTACAGGCATTTAACCACTGCAGCACCAGGGACAGGTCCAGGGAAAAGAGGTTGTATTATTATTATTATTATTATTATTATTATTATTATCCTGCCCCTCTGCAGAGCAATTGGGGCAGCTTATAACATTAAAACAAGGTCGCCCTGAACTCTACAGGGAGGGAGGAGGGATCAGAATCTTGTTCTTCCCAGTAGGCTCAGGCAAGAGCAAACTGCTGCAGCTTTATAACTTTAGAATTATAATGTTAAAAAGTAACTGTTCACATGTACATCACTCAAAATTAATTAAAACAGTTACTTTTTACTTTTGACAAAAGCAGAGCAAGCCACTGGCATGTGATAAAAAAAAAACCCATCCGCTCATCTACCTTGTTGTCACTATCTTCCCATCTACCTTGTCATTTCAGCGTCATAACAGAGCACACAGTGGCAGCATGGGGCACAACACAAGCCAGCTCTTCAACAATGTGAAATTCCTCCTTCTCAGCTCATTTGTAACCAGTTACTTTTGGCTTTAGAGTTCTAATAAGCTTCTTGTCAACACTTGGGTTAAGATAGCTATGGACCTCGAGCCAGTGTAGTGTAATGGTTTGAGCACTGCACTATGACTTTGGAGATTAGGGTTTGAATCCCAGCTCAGCCATGGAAAGCCACTGGGTGACCTTGGATAAGACACACTATCTCAGCCTCAGAGGGTGGCAATGGCAAACCCCCTCTGAAGAAATGTGCCAAGAAAATTCCATGATAGGTTTGCCTTAGGGTCACCATAACTCTAAAGTGACTTGAAAGTACACGACAACAACAACCCTCACAAGTTCTTTGTCTGACACTATGCGCCTGCAGGCTGGTCCTAGGTTTAATGTTTAGTGGTGCTTTCTGAGAAGTCATTCAGTGCCCATGTGTAGGTGGTAATATACTTGACTTTAACTAACTGACAGCCATGTTTCATGTTAGTCTGACATTTTAGAAGATACATGAATAGCTTCCACAAATAAATGGATGGTGTCACTGTGACACAAAGTACAAAGAAATTATTCAGTGATAGATTGTGGCACACAGTTTGAAGGGAATATTATTCTCTGTTAATTTTTTATGGAGGTGGGATGTAGCTTAATGCTAGAGCTTATGCTTTGCATGCCCAAGGTTTCATATGCAGTCCTCTAACCCTGCCATATCTCCAGACAGGGCTGGGAAGGGTTGTTGTCTAAAATACAAAAGCAGTGCTTAATTATCTGATGTAGTAGACCAACAGTCCACCACACCCCCACATGTACCATGGACTGCGACTGAATTTGTGCCATCTCAATATAATATATTTGTACCACCTCACCAGCACCTGTCTACCAACCACCACTGTCCTCAAGAACTATTCCCAGCCAGTGAAACTATATAACTGAGCTAGATGGAGCAACTTTCTGGCTCAATATAAGTCAGATTTTTATGACCCGCAAATACCACTGGTCTTTATCACATGATGAAAGACAATTAAGGATAATAGAATCATAGAATCCTAGAGTTAGAAGAGACCACAAGGGCCATCCAGTCCAACCCCCTGCCATGCAGGAACTCTCAATCAAAGCATACCCAAGAAATGGCCATCCAGTTTCCGTTTAAAGACCTCCAAAGAAGGAGACTCCACCACTCTCCAAGGGAGTCTGTTCCACTGGCGAACACCTCTATCAGGAAGTCCCCCCTAATGTTTAGGTGGAATCTCTTTTCCTGTAGCTTGCATACCCTCCAACATTTCACAGATATTGTGGCCAAGCAACATGAGAGTGTGGTCAAGATGGCAAAAGTTAGTAACAACTTCTAATGATTTTTCCTCATGATGTGGCCAAGGTAGTCATCTTGGCTTCCAGAGGGAATTCATGCTTGATCTGTTCTAGGACCCATTTTTTGTCTTTTTGGCCATCCACAGTATTCTCAGTACTTTTCGCCAATATCACTTCTCAAATTGACTTTCTTCCTATCAGCTTTCTTCACTGTCCAGCTCTCACATCTGTACATGGTGATGGAAAATGCAATGGCTTGGACTATCCTCACTTTAGTGTTCAGAGTTATGTCTTTACAGTTTATTATCTTGTCCAGTTCTTTCACTGCTGCCCTTTCCAATCCTAGTCTTCTTTTGATTTCTTGACTGCAGTCTTCTTTCTGCTCAATATGTGAACCAAGGTATAGGAACTCTTTGATTATTTCAATTTTCTTGTTATCTAGGATAAATTCTTGTAGATCTTCCTTGGTTGTTATATGGTATCTACTTGGAGTCAATTTAATATAGTTCCCAAATCTTGATATATACACTGATATATACACAGGGCTCTGGCATATTCCTGAAGTCCTGGTCTCTTTTAGGCTAGGGTTTTACACACCTTAATACTTCTGAATCACGCTGGTTTATCTGCTATTCCATCCCTAGTTTATGAGATCAGATTTTAAATAGCAGCATAATAGAGTGCTGACAAGGTTGTAACACAAGGGTTTTCGCACAGGCCTGAATTTATTCTCAGGCACTCTTGTTACAGAGCAATTAAGTCTGCATTATTGGTACTTAGATTATGTGCATGCTGACAGCTGGCTTTACCTAAGCAGCCTAAATCAAAGCAAGAACACAAGCACCAATTACTGACAGCATTCATTTTCTTGAGGGGTGACTCCATGCTAGCCAGGTGTAGGGCAATTATCATATGATTAATACTTTGCATGGAAGAGCAGGCTCATAGCTTTGGCAAAAGTATTGTTCTTTTTCAAGAGAGCCATTAACTCAGGAATTTCTGTGGAATACAATTTTTGCCATTGTTACTATCAGATATGAAATGGCAAGCAGAGAAAAATGTTTTGCCAAAAATATACTCAGCTTTTCTAGGCTGAATCTACATGAAGACTATATCCCAACTCCACTGCATATGCCCTTGCTCCTTTACTGCCTTACACACCTGCTTTAATCCAATCTGAAATCCATTTAGAAAACCACAAGAGACCCCCCCATTGCATAGCCATGTTGCTACAAGGGGGTGTTTCTTGTAATGCATGCACATTATTGCCATATTGGTGTATGTCTGGTCAGAAGACCACAGCAGTTGCTGTTTGTTGGGTTTTTAAATAATTTTTTATTGGACACACAATTTTGTAGCATAAAATGTTATATATATGGAAAGACCATTATACACAATACAAAATACATATAACACTACAATACAAGACAAATCTAACTAAAAAGGGGGGGAGGCTACACAGCTGTCTCCCAACCTGTCAACTACTGATGATAGTTATCTACTAATGCTACCTCCTGCAAAGCATTGCCAGATAGACTTCTGCTTATTAACCATATTAATATCTGCATAAGTACTTTAAACAGACTTGATCATAACTTTCAACTTCTGTCCATGATGGTTTTAATCCATTTAGGCCATACTTATTTAAAACATTTTTATTTTTATTTTTATTTTTATCTGACATAAGATCTCTTATATTTATAAAGTTCTCACCATTTAAGAAGAAAAAGCAAATACCCCCAAAAGAAACAGACTCCAATTTGTATTATTGCTTTTATCACACATATTACCGTAGATTTCTTCTATTTCTTCTGTGTAAGACCAATTGCAGCTTAATCTTCACTTTCTATTTTTAACTTAGAAACTATTTTAAAAATCTGGATATATTTCATCTTGATGTATCATACAAATGTACCAAATCCTTAAAGTCCTCCATTGTTCTACTAAACTAGGTTAAGCCGTGCCATATGTAAATCTTTTATATTTATATTTGACACGAGGTCTCTTAACACATTCCCACCATTTAAAGGGGGGGATGCCCCCAAAGGGGCAGACTCAGAACAACATATATTATAATGTTCACCAGTATTAATTGATTTCCTTCTGTGAAAGACCTTCTTCATTTCATATCTATCCTTTCACCTCATTTCATAGGGTGAAGGCTAACAGGATCTTCGGGGGGGGGGGGGTTAAACTCCTCACACCCAGATGGGAAGGCCTGCAATCCAAGTGGCCACTCCACAGTTGCCACTCCATAGTTGCCCATGGAGGCTTGGGGCCATGTGCCCATCAGAGAGAAGGTGAGCTGCTCAGTATCTAGATACTTTGCCTCATACTGAGCAAAGCCTACACATCTTTCAATAATAAAGTTGTGAGCTTACTTTCTCCTTTGTGTCTTCAACCATCTCATTAACTGATGAACCTGCAAAGAGATAAATTATTTCTGATGTTGAAAAACACAAGATCTCATATGCACTTATTTACTCTGATACAAGTTATATATATGCTATTTTGTATATTAAATAAGTCAGTAACTGAACATGAAAACTAGGATTAATATTTGCCTCATTTGATTAATTTCCCATCTGTGTTCTTTATATGACACATATTCAGGACAGTCACATACATTCACCCCTGGATGGATGAATTTGTTATTTGTTGTTAAGTCAGATTCAGTTTATGAAAACCCTAAGTGTAAGAAACCATCAAGAGCCCCAGTCATTGACAAACCTCCTCAGGTCTTCAGGTCTTACAAACTCAGGACCATGGTTTCCTTGACTGAGTCAATCCATCTGCAATCTAGTCTTCCTTTTTTTCCTACCTCCTTCCAATTCCAAGTATTATTGTCTTTTCCAATCATATTGTATTACAGATAGACAGACAGACAGACAGACAGACAACCCACATTTGTCCCAATGGCGGACCCCAGGCAGTTCATGATATGTCCAAAGTACAATGGTTGTTGTTGTTGTTGTTGTTGTTCTATGCCTTCAAATCATTTCCAACTTATGGTGACTTATGGTTTTCTTGGCAAGAGGGGGTTGCCTTTACCTTTCTCTGAGGCTGAGAGACTGTAATGTTCCCAAGGTCACCCAGTGGGTTTCCATAGACAAGTGGAGATTTGAATCCTGGTCTCCAGAGTCCTAGTCCAACACTCAAACCATTATACTACAGTGGCTCTGTTCAAAGTACAATAATCTCAGTTTAGTAATTTTGGCTTCTAGAAACAGTTCAGGTTTAATTTGTTCTTATGATTTGCTTTCAGAATCATGGCATGGATTATTCTGAATCGGAGGCAGCCAGAGCCATTAAAGCAACCTAGCCCCATTTTATGAGTGTAGAGCGATAGTCTCCCTAGTTTGACCAATAGCAGCTACCTCATACCACACTAAGCAGTCTCTAAGCAGTTTACTATAAGCTAATTGCCTCCAACAAGCTAGGTACTCATTTTTGTGACCTCGGAAGGATGCTAGGCTGAGTTGACCATGAGCCCCTGACTGAGATTGAACTCACAACCTTGTGGTTCGTGAGTGAGTGGCTGCAGTACTGGCATTTAACCACTGCACCACCAGGGCTCCTTTCATAGCTTCCCTTCAACATCTTTAGTTTTCTGATTTCTTTTTATCATCTCAATTTTGACAGATGTTTGAGCCAATATTTAGAAATTTTTAACTATTTCAGTGTTTTCATCATTGCTTTTAAATTATGTTTCCTTAATATTCAGATGTAACCCTGTTTTTGTACTTTCCTCCTTAACTGTCACCTGTAGTTATTCCAAGTATTTACTATTTTATACTAATAACATTTAGTCCTCTGCATATCTCAATTTTTTTTTAGGTTCCTCCCTCTGAATTTAATCTGGCTTTCCCTATAATATAGTCTGTGTCTAATTTAAACAGATGAGATGATAAAATGCAGATTTGTCTTACTTCCACCCTATCCAAATGGAAAACATTAAGTTTCTCCATATTGTGTCCTATCAGTAGTTTCTTGTCCATAGTATAGGTCAGGGGTAGGCAACCTTTCCCCTTTAAGGACCGAGGGACTTCAGCTCCCAGAAGCCTCAGCCATGTTGGCCAACAGTCCCATGTTGGCCAATAGCTCCTGGAATTCTGGGAGCTGAAGTCCCTCGGCCCTTAAAGGGGAAAGGTTGCGTACCCCTGGTATAGGTTATACATCAGGACAATCAGATGTTGCGACACTCTCATTTCTTTTACAGAGGTCCATAATTGTTCATGACTTACACAATCAAATGCTTTGCTATAGATTATAAAACACAGGTCATTTCCCTCAAAAATTCTTTGGTGTGTCCTATTAGCCAAATGTGATATCTACGAGTAGTGCCTCGTAGTGCCCCTTCCTTTCCTAAACCCAGCTCAGACATCTGGGATTTCTTATTCTTGAGTATCATTTTGCTGTGTCAGGGATGAATGCAATGTTCTGATGGTTACTACAATCCCTGGTGTCCTCTTTCTTTGGGATTGGAATATATATTTAACATTTCCAATCTGTGGGACATTGTTTTGGTTTCCATATTTCCTCACAAATTTTGTTAGAATTTGAATGGATTCCATCTGTACATCTTGAAATAGCTCTATTGATATGCCATCTGTTCCTTGTAATTTTTTGCTTCCAAGTGCTTTGAGTGTAGCTTGAACTTCACTATCTAAAACTCTGGGGTCCCTGTCAAAAGTATCTGTCATCCTTTTCACCTCTTTTATACCATTTTTCAATGCATTTTTATTATCTATTTAATAGCATGAAACAAATGTTTGATGAGCAACACCTAGGTTTTTATTTTTATTTTTTAAATAACAGTTCCATGCAGAAATAAATCAAAAACAATTTTCTGGAAAAAGCAGCAGTTTGTCAGATGCCAATCTAATTGTCAATCCAGCAATTTATTTGAGATGTCAATCTAATTATAAACACCATTCCTGAGTAAAATTGGTTCTTAAATGTGCATTCTAGAGCAAAAATTACAGAAATCCCAAGTACGTGTTTGAGAGGTACCAAAAGTAGTTGATGGATCAGGGACCAACATGTTCTTATGGTCTTTGTTTCTGTTCCATTAAATACCATGCCTATGTCTGGTGACACTGTGATCAAGCATGTGGAATTGTATAGCACAACACATCAGCACTTTAAATAATAAAACAAAAGTAGAGAGGTGTTTTCTATGTAATATTCCAGTTTGAAACCCAGCTAATTAATTTATTCCTGAGTGAGAGCTGACTGCCATTCAGTATAACAGTTTTAACCAAATGACTCAGTGCTGTCGCGCCACCTCATTTCATGCTGTGTCCTTCCACACAGGAAATTTGAAATGTCAGTTTTCTCAGAAAAAAAAAACATGCTATACGATTGCTTAAATAGAAGAGAATAATCAGATGGTTCAGTACTCTGTACACATGCACAGATTTCCATTTTCCTTGTGTTTTATTAATCTTGTCACAGTTCAGATCCTTCAAAAAAGTATTTTGTATGTTTAGCATTGCTAATCTCCTTCAGATATGTTTTTAACAATAAGATCTATGCTACCTTCAATACCAGTATTGCTAGAGCAACATAAAGAACAAAAGATAGCATAACAAACAAACAAAAAGAAGAAACCAGAGTAGCATATTTATATATAACAGGAAACAAAACATATTCAGGGGTAGCTGTGTTAGCCATAATGCAAAATTCAACATCCACAAAATAGTGATATCTTTATTCAGACAACCAAAATGCACAAACTACATCATGCAGGCTTTCAAAGCTCCACTGGCTTCTTCATCAGGCAAAGGTGTTAAGAATCATACAGGAGACGAAAGTTTGTAACTTTAAAATAATCTCAATTTAACCATTAAAAACCTAGGGAAGTGAGAAGATCCATCTCAACCAAGGGAGAGAATTTCATAATCAGAATGCCACCATTGAGGAGGTCTTCTCCTCTGTCATCATCTACCTGACAACAAGAGCAGCACCCAGAGGAGAGCTTCTGATGATAACCTTAGCATATAGGCAGTCATTCCTTGTTGTACCCTTCTCTAAAATCTATATAGTTTGTAAGAGAAGCACCTGCACTTCTGAACTGAACTCAGATGCATACTAATCCCAATCATAGAATCATAGAATTACAGAACCATAGAGTTGGAAGAGACCACAAGGGCCATCCAGTCCAAACCCCCTGCCATGCAGGAAACCACAATCAAAACAGATGGCCATCCAGCCTCTGTTTAAAAACCTCCAAATGAGACTCCACCACTCTCCAGGGGAATGTGTTCCACTGTCCAGCAGTTCTTACTGTCAGGAAGTTCTAATGTTTCGGTAGAATCTCTTTTCCTATAGTCTAAATCCATTGTTCTTATTCTCTGGAGCTGCAGAAAGCAAGTTTGCTCCATCCTCAATATGGCACCCCTTCAAATATTTAAACAGGGCTATCATATCACAAAGTGCAAAGGCAGGCTTACTGTTGAACATAAAGAAAACAAAAATAATGACCACAGAGAACTTACACATATTCAAACTAGACAATGAGGAAATAGAAATAGTAAAAGAGTTCTCATATCTGGGATCAAACATTGACTGGAACGGGGACCGCAGCCAGGAAATCAGGAGAAGATTAAGAATGGGGAGGGCGGCTATGAAACAACTACAAAAGATCCTAAAATGCAAAGACATACAACTCAGCACAAAAGTCAGAATCATACAAGCCATCGTATTCCCTATTACCATGTATGGATGTGAGAGCTGGACAGTCAAGAAAGAAGATAGGAAGAAAATCAATGCATTTGAGATGTGCTGAAGAAGAGTGCTGAGGATCCCATAGACAGTCAAAAGGACAAACAAATGGGTCCTAGAGCAGATCAAGCCAGAAATATCCCTAGAAGCCAAGATGACAAGACCTAGTCTGACATACTTTGGACACATCATGAGAAGGCATGAATCGTTGGAAAAGACAATAATGTTAAGAAAGGTGGAGAGAAGTAGAAAGAGAGGAAGGCCACATGCTAGATGGATGGACTTTATTAAAGAGACCACGAACATGAGTTTTCAGGAGCTGGGCAGAGCAGTAAAGGACAGGGGGGCCTGAAGATGTCTCATTCATAGGGTCGAAATTGACGCGAAGGCAATTAACAACAACAACAACAAAATCATATCACCTCTTAACCGTCTCTTGTTCAGGCTAAAGATAGCCAGCTTCCTAAGTCACTCCTCATGTGACATGTTTTCCAGACTCCTCACCATTTGGTCACCCTCCTCTGGACACATTCCAGACATAGAAAGTTTCCATAATCCAAGCGGGGATTCAAATCCTGGCCTGCAGAATCATAGTCCAACACTCAAACCACTACACTACACTGGCTCCCTGCACCATACCCTCCAACAATTCACAGATGAAAAATGAGGCACATGTGGCACAGTAACATGTGGTCAAGATGACAAGCATCATTCAGGTAGAGCATACAGTTAGATTTTGTCTGAAAGGGGCAACACTCCATCCACTTCTCTCCACTCCTCTCCTCTCTGCTGAGCAGTTGCAAAATTGGTGCAAAAATTTTACACTTTGAACTCAGTTTGCAACAACTGAAGTAAGCAGAGGATAAAGAAGGAAAGTGGGAGGAGTGGGAAAGTGGCACATATTAAAAGCAGCTGCAAAATTGGAACATTTGAGGATTAATCAGGACTATCTCTGCCAAATCAAGAAAGTTGGAAGGTATGCTGCTTATTTGCAAGGATAAAACGAAAATCATATACATCTGATATTTGTGTAAAACACAAAATATTACTTCCTAAAAGTAAAAAAAAATCATAGTAGCAGGAATGAATGAAATTCAGTAAATTTCCACTCACTGGAGCTTGTCACAGCCTGTCACTGAATCTCCCCTCTAATAATAATAATAATAATAATAATAATGATACAGTTGCCCCTCCATTTTCACTGGGGATCCATTCCAGACCCCCTGCGAAAATGGAAAACTGCAAATATTTAAGCGCCATAGGCTTGAATGGGGGTGCATGCCCACAGACACCCATGGTGCACCACAGACACAGACCCCATTTTATCCCCCTCCATTTGCTGCCCACAAATGGGCAAGGGACGCAGGCTTGAAGTCCACGAAAACGGAGGGACAACTGTAATAATAATAATGATGTCTTTCTAAATTATTTGGCTGTTGTGGAAGCTGGGCTAGTGGAATAAAAGTAGGAAAGATTTGAATGTGTCAGTTTTATCAGCAAAAAGGAAATGGATTCAATGTCTCAACCAAGTGACAAGGCATCAACATAAATCATTGTGCATACAGGTGAATGAAGCATATCCATATTATTGTTGTTGTTGTGTGCATTCATGTTGTTTCCAGCTTATGGCAATCCTAAGGATGAACCTATCATGGGGTTTTCTAGGCAGGATTTGTTCAGAGGGAGGTTTGCCTTTGCCTTCCTCTGAGGCTGAGAGATTGTGACTTGTCCAAGGTCACCCAGTGAATTTTCATGGCTGAGTGGATATTCAAATCTTGGTTTCTAAAGTCCTAGTCTACCATTCAAACCACTACACAACGCTGGTTCTCATATCCTTCAAGAATTCACAGATGAAAAACAGAATGTGTGGCCAAGCAACATCAGAGTGTTGTCAAGATGGCAAAAGTTTTTAAAGAGGAAGAACACATAAGGTAGGAGAGGCTGCAGCAGTTTACATTTGCCTGAGCACTACTGGAAAGGGCAATGCTTCACCTTTTACACCTCTCCTCCCTGCTGAGTATTGAGTACAAACTAGTTTTGCATTTTCAACTCTTTGGTTTGCAGCAACTACAGAAAGCTGAGGACAAAGGGGGAAAGTAGGCGAGAGAGAGAGAAACTTGTATATTTTCAAAGTAGCTGAAAATGCAGAACTGCAGAGGATTAATTGATACTGTCAGTGCCAAATAGCAATGGTTGAAGGATATGCCTCTGTGGATTTAACCACAGATCGAAAAACCCTTTCTCCTTGATGTTTCATAGCTTAACTTTCCAAATGATCAAGCCCAATAAACAAAAAAAGCTATGAATGTACAAATCCATCTGGGTTGTGGGGCACTATCAAGTCACGTGTGTGAATTTATTTATTTTTATTTTATATTATTTGATTATTTATTGGCCTGCTGGGTGAAAGCCATAGCTGTGTCCTTGTTGCAATGAACTCCTAGCTCATGGAAACCAACATTGTTCTCTATAACGGTATTAGTTGACCTGGAGAAGCTGAGAGAGACATTTGGGGATGACTCTTTTGAGGACATTATAAAGGTGTTAAGGACTTTGCGCAATAACTCTTCTAGTGTTATGTAATATTACTCTTGGAGATGAAGAGCATCGTTCTGTGGAATAGTGAACTAAACCCTTAAGGTTTAGTCCATTTCTTAGAGGCAAAGGTGATTTTGGTATTTTATTGCCCACTTAGAAGATTATCGCAGTATGTTATAATGCGATTTACCTGAGCCAGCTTAAAATTAGAAGCGGGCGGCATCCTGATACTATCAGATGCATTTAGCCGCTGAAATCGCCACCCAGGTGCAGCCCGGCTCCTTCGCCTCTCAGAGGGGCTCTCCGGCAGCCATTTTTTCAAGCCGGAAAACTCCCAGCTTTGAAAAGAGGCGTGAGGAGCACCCCTTGGAGAAGCGATGGAGCCAGGCTGCACCCAGGCAGCGATTTCAGCAGCTAAATGCATCTGATACTATCAGGATGCCACCCATTTCTAATTGTAAGCCGGCTCAGGTAAGCCGCATTATAACATAATGTGATAATCTCCTTACACAGTGCCCTTTCACATTACCTGATTATAGCACTATATTCCACTTTAACTGCCATTGTAACATCATGTGGATTCCTGGAGTTCATGGCTTGGTGAGGCCCTAGAGCTCCCTGGCTGAGAATTTTAAATACCAATCTCTAAAATCCAAACCTCACACTTCCAAAGGCTGGGATCATGGTAGTTAAAGTCGACTATAAGTGTGTCATGTGAAAGGGCCCCCACTGTGGAGAGGTAATTCTCAACTTCTTTTTAATTTTTCTTATTGGTTATATCACCCAGAATAAATTTAGTGTTATCAGCCTCTTTACTATTCACCTCTTAATCCAAATTATTTATGATCACTTTTTAAAAAAAAATAAATACATATTCCATTACAGCTCCTTGAGTAAATCCTATTTCTTCCATCCTTCCGTTCCCAGAACTGTCTGCTTAATCCTAATTCTGCTTCCTATTCTTTGACTTGTTATTGTTCAATAAGAGGAATTGTCCTGTGCATCCTATGTATGTGGGGGTTGCCCCCCAGGTTTTGTTGGACTGTAACTCCCATCAATCCTAGCCATAACAGTCAACAGTGAAGGATGTTAAGCATGCAAAGGGATCTTGCAGTACCTTCGAGACTAACTGTGCAAGAAAGGTTGTAGCATGAGCTTTCATGGACTTGGTCTACTTCCTCAGATGCATAGCTGTGAAGGATATTGTAAGATGTAATTTGAATAATAATAATAATAATAATAATAATAATAATAATAATTTTTATTTGATACCCCACCCCTCTGAAACCAATCGAGGCAGCTTACAGATAATAAAATTACAACATACAAAATACACACCCCATACCCGTCCCCTTCTGGAATTTGAAACCTTCTGGAAGGTCACATCATGCCCATCCCTGCCTATAACTGGTATGTTTGCCTATCAGTCTCTAGTGGGAGATGTTGTGGATGGGATGGTTATGGTCTTCTCGCAGAAAAAAGAGAACACTAGCACTACTTCTGAGCCTGATCCAGGAATCAAATATTCACTGTTGGAGGGAAAATGAACTGCTCTTGTTCAGGAGCAATGGCAACCATTTAGACAGCAGTTCCAGACCAGACATCCTCCTGTCCCAGGACATGGATTTTGGTATTCATGGAGAGTCCTGGAACTAAACCCAGAGGATGCCAAGGGCTCACTGTACAGATTAGTTTATATAAACTCCAAAGCAAGCTTTCAGTATTGTTAAAAAAAAAGAGGAGTTTTTAGCACATTTTAAAGAGAAATGGATATTTATTTCATTCCAGTACAGGGAGTGAAACTGATAAAAATAAATGGGCATAATGTGTTCTCTTTCAGAAGAACAGCTGTCCTTATTGTGCCAAGATGTTTACTAATGATACAGGCAAGGCCAGAAGCAGGACACCATCTTTAAGCCAAACATATTTTTGCCAAGCCAAGTAAGACCCTGAATTCAGACAAAAAAAAAAGGGGGGGGGAATAAAAAAGGAAGCCTTTTTATTGGGGCAGCACAATTTTTAACAATATTTGGAAGGTTTTTTAATATTGCAGACATATTTGTTTGGCAACTGAGAATCCCTGAGCCAAAACAGAGCAGAGTGGGATGCTGCTGTATTGACTCTTGATGTCAATCTGATAGCAAAAGAGGAATTTGGAAGTAGAAGCAGTGTGAAAATGGAACTTGCCAGCAAGGGTGAGACTTTGGGCCTTGGCCCATCAGTGTCCATTTCTTCCTCAAAGTGCCATTCTACCAAAACAAATAGTTGTCTGCTTAGGGGAGAGCAACTTATGGCTTGTTTCTGGACTGCAATTCCCATTAGCCCTACTCAGCACAGTGAGAGGTGAGGCATCCTGGGATTTGTCATCTATCAGCATCTGGAGGGTTACAGGTTGACCATCTTTATCCTAGGTTTTTCACCTTCAGGAACCCAGGAGAGCAACTGATCCCTGTTGCTGTTGTTGTAGTAGTTGTTATTCCTTCCCTACCCCTTACTCTAAGGGGGGTTGCAGACTGCCAGAAATAGTGCAAACTGAGTCCACTTTTAGGGTTAGGGTTAGGTTAGGGAATCATGGGAAGTGTATTTTATTGTGGCACCAGAGCTCTCTGACAGAGAAGGCTCAATGTCTCAGAAAAAAAAACAATTCCCATGATTCCCTAGCACTAACCCTAACCCTAAAAGTGGACTCAATTTGCACTATTTCTGGCAGTCTGCAACCCCCCTAAGTTTGTCTTCTCCTTTTTTAAGTTTCTTCTCTCAAATCTGCAACAAGTATTCTAGTTTTATCTCTTTAGGTCCCATTTTGATTCTACACTTAAATCAAACTTCTGCATAAATAAACCTAGCTGGGACTAAGCCCACAACCCCATAAGCCACAAAAAGCAAATGGACCAGGACCATACCTACATACTTTCCCTCATGGTTTGATAGGGATAGTCCTTTTTTGTCCCACTTTTCCAGCTGCTTTTAAAATGTTCCAGATTTTTCCTCCTTTCCCCCTTGGTCCTCAGCTTATTTCAACTGCTGGAAACTGAATTCAAAGAGCAAAAGTAGCTTGCACACAATGAACTCAGCTGGGAGGAGATAAGAGAAGACAGTGGAGTCCTGCGCTTCCTTGTAGGCTAAAGGCAAAAGCAAACTGCTGCATCCTCTCCTAACCTATGTGTTCCTCCTCACACATAGCTTTTGTTATTTTGTCCATACTTTGTTGTTACTTGGTCACACATGTCCTATTTTTCAGCTGTGAAATGTTGGAGGGTATGCTATCTACTAAAATCTGGAGAAATCAGTTGTATTTTCCCTTCAGGATGGGAAAGCCAAGAACACTGCTTTTTTGCAGCGGTACTTTGGCCAAATATGGACAGTGGAAGGAAGACACAAATATGGCCTTTGCCTTGCATGTGGCCCACAGTATACATGTTGCCCATTCCTCTTTCATACATACTTCCAGGGACCCAAGCAATGTCAGTGATTCCAGCTGTGTTGATCCAGTCGCAGCAGGGCAGGACTGGAAAAGCAAGCATGGAGCACAGAATAAGCCCATGGGGATGCAGGAAGGAGATATTCTGTTTTAAGCAAAGGGATCATGTAGCACCTTTGAAACTCAATGAGCAGAAAAAGCTGTAGATCCGGGGTAGGCAACCTTTTTGAGCTGGGGGCTGGGTTGCTGCCCCTCAGACAATTGGGGGGCCAAAGCACCAAAAATAAATAAATAAATAAATAAAATTAAAAAAAATAAAAATTAAAAAAATATGCATGCACACTCTCTCAGCCCCAGAAAAGCCATGGCAAAACCCTTGTGGAGATTTTGCCAAGAAAACCCCAAGAACAAGTAATAACAACAATAATCAACATCATCATGGCGGGTGGTAGCGGCAGTGGGGGGCGGCAGCGGCAGCGGCATCCGGCCCCTGCTGTAGATGCACCAAGTCTACAAATGCTTGTGCTACAACTTCTTCCACCCAGTTAGTTGCAAAGGTGCTACAAGAGCCTTTTACATACTGATATTCCGGGGGGGGGGGACAGCTATATCTCTGGATTCTGTTTTAGGAGGGAGGAAATGAGCCTGTCCAGAACTCCTCCAACCTAATTCCCAGGCCTCCTTATTAATTCCCGTCATAGTACAAGATAGGAAGAATCTGCTAACAACAATGTTTACTTGCAAATTCCTCCGATTTGAAATGAAACTTTTATGGAACATGCTATGCTAGCACTGAGATAAATGTTTGCCAGTGCACCTATTATCATCTTGTATTCATATTACATTGTCTCAGGGTATCAAGTGCAGGAATCCCAGGTTTCTAAGTGTCATCGCAGGAGGAGAGGTCCTCTAACCCTGAAACTTGCATTGTCCAAAGGAACAGCTCCAGAGAAACATCACCTAGCAACCAGCAAGGCTGACATGCAGTAACCTTCAGGGAGCTGTGGAGAAACACAAAGCCTTTTTGTCCAGAAGTCTTAAAGAGCACAGGTTGGAAATGTGCCCTAATTGAGATGCCAAATTGGGGTCTTAGAGCTCAAGTTAACTTCTGGAAAAACTGGTTTTTCAAATCTGAAACCCACCCTTGTTAATTCCTGCCCAGGTTTAAAGAGGTCAAAGTCACATTCCTCACCTCATTTATTCTGTATATGGGCTACCCAGTGTAAAGGAGTGGAACAGGATGGGAAAAGCTCCTAGTTACATAGCAGTTTGATACCACTATAACTGCCATGGTTCCCTCCCACAGGATGCAGGGATTTGTACTCTGGAGAATTGGGCCCGAATCCTGTTATTCATCCCAACTAGAATAAACCCACTGAATCAATGAGAATTATGCATTTGTTGACATATTATTCAGCAATGGATTCAGTGGGTCTACTCTAGTTGACATTAATCCACAGAATTCATCCCATACTTAGAAGTTTCTGCCCAGGAGCTTAAGTCCTGTATCTCAGGGGAAAGCACTACAGCTCTCTAGCAGAGAATTCTAAGTATCTCATCAAATTATAAATCATAGTGTTCCATAGACGAGAACCATGCCAGATAAGGTGGTTCTTGTTGTTGTCATTTGCCATCAGGTTGACTTCAACTTATGGTGACCCTATAAATGAGGAGTTTTGGTCTTCAGCTGCCCTGCTCAGGTCTTACAAACTCACGGCTGTGGTTTCCTTGATTGAATCAATCCACTTGCGATACAGTCTTTCTATTTTCCTACTGCCTTCCACTTTACCTAATGTTATCATCCTTTCCAGTAAGTCATGTCATTTCATGGTACAGTATGTCCAAAATATTACAGTTTAGTCATCTTCGGTGGTATCAACACACTGTTGTAGAGAGTTATACTCTCTCAGATCTTCTACACTGCAGAAATAAAGCAGCTGGAGACCATTTTAACTGCCATGGCTTCATCCTGTGGAATTCTGGGATTTGTAGTTTGGTGAGGTATTCAGCCTGGTCCCTTGCCAAATTACAAAACCCAGGATTTGGTAGGATAGAGATATGGCAGTCAAAGTGATGTCAAGCTCCTTTATTTCTGTAATGGAGATACACCCTCTGACTCTGAAAACACTGGCTGAGATCCTACATCAAGCAGGTACAGCATAAATCTCTGCCTACACAATTCTGTGGCCTCCTCATACTTCCCATTTGGATGTCAAGCCCCAAGAAGGGCTGTTGTGGCTGTTCATTACTGATGGGGAGGAGAGGGAAGGAAGAGGCAATTCTGAGGAAGAAGACAAAACTGGTCCAGGCTCTTAGGGGAGAAGAAATGAAGGTGCCATGAGTGCACCATCCTTTTCCTTTTCCCTGGAACAAAGCTAAGACATTTCTTCCTCCTCTGAATCACCTCTCCCATTCCATCCCCACTCTCAAATAAGGAGCAGTACCAACCCTACCAGGGTTAAGCAGCTGTTGGGGGGGTTGAAAAGGGTGCAAGAGGCAAGAGAATAGCTCCTCATTGCATCCCCAAAGAGGCATGCATGCACGTATGCCACAGTTACACATGCATAAGCCACTAACAGGATTCTTCCCAGCTGAGGTATCTATACCACGTTGACATATTAGTAGGATCTGCCTTTATAAATAACTAGAGTACCACCTGCAGCCAGGAAATCAGGAGAAGATTAAGAATGGGGACAGTGGCTATGAAAGAACTAGAAAAGAAAATGCAAAGACATACAACTCAGCACAAAAGTCAGAATTATACAAACCATCGTATTCCCTATTATCATGTATGGATGTGAGAACTGGACAGTCAACAAAGAAGATCGGAGGAAAATCGACGCATTTGAGATGTGGTGCTTGAGAAGAGTGCTGAGGATCCCATGGACAGCCAAAAGGACAAACAAATGGGTCCTAGAGCAGATCAAGCCAGAGATATCCCTAGAAATCAAGATGACAACTTAGACTGTCATACTTTGGACACATCATGAGAAGGCATGAATCATTGGAAAAGACAATAATGTTAGGAAAGGTGGAGGGAAGTAGACAGAGAGGAAGGCCACGTGCTAGATGGATGGACTTTATTAAAGAGACCATGAATATGAGTTGGGAGCTGGGCAGAGCAATAGAGGACAGGGGGCTCTGGAGATATCTCTTCCATAGGGTTGCCATGGGTTGAGACCTACGCGAAGGCAGTTAACAGCAACAAAAACCACCTGTTCTGCTTTACAGAGAACATTCCACTGTTGGAAGATCTGGACCAAAAGAAAGGAGAACAGGGTGATGAAGTTGCCCCTCAGTCATTATCAACTGTTCAAATTATTTCATTTCTACTTAAATCATAAAGGGTGTCTCCAGATTCACAATAGTACATATAAATTAGTATGTGACATCTTTTTACCTCTTCATTTTTGTGATGCATTTCTAAATCAGACCAAGAAATGGAATACTGTGTCCAGTTCTGGGCAGTACAGTTCAAGGATATTCCCAAATTAGAACAAATTAGAGCAGTTTATTTTCTGCTGCTCCAGAGACTAGAACATGAACCAATGGATACAAATTACAAGAAAAGAGATTCCACTTAAACATTAGGAAGAACTTCTTTACTGTAAGGGCTGTTCAGCAGTGGAATAGACTTCCCCAGATGGTGGAGGATTCCCTCTTTGGAGGTCTTTAAACAGAGATTGAATGGGAATCTATTAAGAATACTTTAGTCGTCTATTCCTACCTGGCAGGGGATCAGACTAGATGCCCTTGTGATCCTTCCAACTCTAAGATTCTATAATATCCAAGATCCAAAATTATACAGCCTTTGGCTCATGGCCATGCCAAAACAATACAGAAGGAGAATACCTTTTAAATACAGTGGGATCTTGGTATCCGATCCCATGTGGATGCCAAAATCTGTGGATGCTCAAGTCCCTAGATCTACAATGAGGTAGTAAAATAGTGTCTCTTATATACAATGGTAAAATCAAGCTTTGCTTTTTGGATTTATTTTATTTTATTTTTAGTATTTTCAAGCCATGAATACAGAATCTATGGATATGGATGGCCAACCATAATAATCTGTCTCCTATGTTTTAGAGGCGCACCAGGAATTTAATAATAAACCAATTGTATTTATTTTTCCTTTTCTTTTCCCCAGAAAGAATACTCTCTTCAGTCCACGTGTCACAAAAAGAATGGGAAACATGTTATCAATGGCTCAGGTGAGTGTTTGAAATATTGTGAGCCTAGGTGGGGCAAAGGGAAGCATCTAGAGTTGGACCATAATTTCTCAGAAAAGACAAACCTGAGAAAATCTCCAGAGAGCTTTCTTTTTCAGGCTTTATTTGAAGGAAGGAATTTTCCAGCCCCACCCCTGGTGAAGATTATTTGGTAAATTGGTCCCTGGTCATTTGAACACCTGTGAATAGGACAGGAGATATCAGGTGGAACATGGGTCCAAGGTTTAATATGAGCCATATAAAGATAATGAATATCTGAGAGTACGGGGGGAGGGATGGGAATGTGTGGGGTTAGCTTTGGGGGGATGCAGACGGGTGGCCATGGGCCGCCCTGGGAAGCGGCAGATTGGGGCTGAGGCTGCCCCATGCCTTGGCCCCGATCCTCCCTTTCGCCATCTGGGAAAGGAGGCTAAAATAGTGCTCCTTCCACAAGCCGCGAAAGGGGCGCCCGAAGAGCCACCATGCATCTCTTCTGCACCTCTTCCAGCTCAGCATGTCCGGACGCTGAGCCAGAAGGCTGTGGAAGGGCAGCCACTCCAATTACATCCTCAGGAAGGGGTTGGGGCACTCAGCATGAGGCTGCCCCTCCCCTTCCTTGCCTCCAAGACGTCACTCAGTAAGGATGAATACACCAACAGATTTGTGACTGAAGACAGCTGTCTTCCTTGTGAACATAAAGAAAAAACTCCAGTTAATCTGGGTTTGTATTCTTGTCGAGCAAAGCCTATATAACTAGAAAATGACCCCTTCACATACTGAGATGACCCATATGTAGGGGTGTCAAAAAAGAAAGTTTTGTTCTGGGGGGGAGGGAAGCTCAATATAGTTCACCTAAGAAATATGTACAGCCTTTTCTAGGAACTGTTAAAAAACAGGTGGAGCAAGACAAAGTGTTGTTTGTTGTTAACTGCCCTCATGTCAACCATGTGAATGAGACATCTCCAAGTCTCCCTGTGTTCCACTGCTCTGCTTAAGTCCTGTAGATTGAGGCCCATGACCTCCCTGCTTGAGTTTAGTTGTCTGGCATGCACCCTTTCTCTCTTTCTGCTTCCCTCAATCTTTCCTAGCATTATTGTCTTTTCTAGTAAGTCATGCCTTCTTATGATGTGGGCCCAATTTAATCATCTTGGCTTCAAGGGAGAGATCAGCTTTGATATGTTCTAGGACCCATTTGTTTGTCTTTTTGGCCATCCACAGTATTCTCAACACTCTTCTCCGGCACCACATTTCAAATGAATTGATTTTCTTCTTATCCTCTTTCTTCACTGTTCAGCTCTCACATCCATACAATGGGGAATACAATGGCTTGAACAATCTTCACTGTAGTGCTCCCTTGTATATTTTTACACTTTAGGATCTTACCTAGTTCTTTCATAGCTGCCCTTTCCATTCCTACTCTTCTTATTTTTTCTTAACTGCAGTCTCCAGTCTGATCAAAGTTTGATCTAACTCTTTAACAATTTCTATTTCTTCATTGGCTAGATTGAATTTATGTAGATCCTCTGTGGTCAATATTTTTGTTTTCTTTATGTTCAGCAGAAAGCCTTTGCACTTTCTTCTTTTATCTTCCTTAGTAATTTTTCCAAGTCTGTAATGGTTTCTGCTAGTAGTATGGTGTCATCCGCATATCTTAGATTGTTAATATTCCTTCCTTCCATCTTCACTCCTTCTTCTGAGTCTAAACCTGATCTTCGCATGATATTTTCTGCATACACATTGAACAAGTAGGGAGATAAAATGCACCCTTGCTGGCCCCCTTTGTCAATTGAGAACCATTCTGTTTCTCCATGTTCTGTTCTAACAGTAGCCTCTTGTTCTAAGTATAGATTTCTCATTGGGACTAAGATGTAGTAGCACTCCCATGTCTTTAAGAGTCATCCATAGCTTTTCGTGATCTACGCAGTGAAATGCTTTACCATAGTCAATGAAACACATGCTGATTTTTTTCCTGGAATTCCTTGGTACACTTCATTAGCCATTGTATGTTTGCAAGGGAAGTATATTGATTGTTTCCAGTCTGTTGTCCACCAGTTTGTTTTTCACATTTGTTGGCATATATTAAAGCAGGGGTAGGCAACCTAAGGCCCGGGGCCAGATGCGGCCCCCTGAGGCCTTTGGACCGGCCCCAGGCAGGTCCTGCCGATGCTGCCGACGCCGACACTGCTCATGATGATATTGATTATTGTTGTTATTACTTGTTCTTGGGGGTTTCTTGGCAAAATCTCCACAGGGGTTTTGCCTTGGCTTTTCTGGGGCTGAGTGTGCATGCATATTTTTTTAATTTTTAAATTTTTTAAAAAATTTAATATTTATTTATTTATTTATTTTTGGTGCTTCAGCCCCCCAATTGTCTGAGGGACAGCAACCCGGCCCCTGGCTCAAAAAGGTTTCCTACCCCTGTATTAGAAGCTTATCACATAGCTAAAATAAAGCATTTTACCTGAATCGAATTTAATTTTAAATCAAGCTTCATCCAGACTCTGTCACAAAGATTTTGCCACCAGAATCGCACCCGAATGCAACTTAGGTCCATCCCTGCTCCCAAGCGCCCCTTGAAAAATGGCCACCGGAGCGCTCCTGGAAGCAGAGATGGACCTGGGCTGCATTCAGGCAGCGATTTCAGTGGCAAAACCTTTGTGATAGGGTCTGGATAAGCTCCTTAGTTAACACTAGAGCTGATTCTGTCTGTGTGGATTGTAGCAGTTCAATTGTAATATCAAATGTTTCTGGTGATCTGGTTTTCCCAATTTCTTTTATTGCAGCTTCAAACTCACTTTTTAGAATTTGAGGTGCATGAGGGCATACATTTGTATTAATAACACAAGCCTACAATTTTTCAATATTGCAGCTGTTCTTAATATATTTTGGGGTGCTGAATTTAAAAAAAAATAAAAATGTCATATTACACAAATTTGATATTTTTGTCAATTCTGTGGTTACTCTCTTTGATTAAATGCAGATACTGATGTTCCAGTGCAATTTCTTTTAGTGTTTTTGAATGGATTTTTGTGTTTCGTATTAGTGAATTAAAGTGTTTTGAAAGTCTATTAGAAGAGTTTAATCCCTTTCTTACTCTTTCCAGAATAATTCTTGGCAGGATTATTTCATTTAATAAGATAATACAACATAGAAACATCAAAGCAAGTTGTGAAAAAACTGTACGCAATGGAGCAAATCTGGGGTAATTTTTGGATTTATAATGCCAAATTCCTATAAAACCAGTGTACAGTTTTTGAAAGTTTTTATGACCCTCAATTTTGTAGACCTGTGTAATTCTAAAGAGAACTTGTATACCAAGTCCAGAGGTATATAGAACTCCAGAGGCAGACGTTCAATAATAGCGAGTTTAAAAAGAAGAAGTAACATACTCACACAATGAACACACACAAACACACGGAAGACGCTAAAGAAATCAAGGGTAGAAGGTTAGGATAGAAGTGAGGCATCCCTCATGGTTATACAACACCTGAACAGATCTTGTCTCCAACTGCTGGGGTCCTGGATGAAATGGAGGACTCAGACAGCTCCCAATGCATGGGGATGGGTGAGCTGTTGAGGTGCTAAGCCAAACAAACTGACAGCATTCTGCCTGCTGCTGGACTAAACCAAAGACACAAAGGAAAGGTACCAATATTTATAGTAAATGTATGCCTTGGGGCAAAATCCAAGGTATTGAATTTGTTTGAAATGGGTTTTGAAGTACTTTGGAAATGTTTGGAGATGTTTTGAAGTATTATTCCAAGGTGGTAACAATGAGTGTGAATGGGCATAAATGGGCGCACATTTCCAGGCAGATGGGAATAGCGCGCAAGATTGCCGGTGCCTTGTTTATACCAAATCTGCAGCCCATTAATCTTTAGATTATGGATCTCCTCGCCTTTCAGAAGGTTTGGAAAAGCGGGGGGGGGGGCTGCAACTCCTTCAGCTAGCCTACATGTTGAGCACATTTTCTGGTAATGGCATCCACATCAGGGTCATGGCAGGGCCACACAGCATATACCTTTATTAAGGTTCTGATATCAAAAGAGGAGGGGTGATCAGAGACATCCAATGGGCCTAACAAATGTGGCCCCAAGTTACTGAATAAAAACTTATGTTTTGACTTGATGCTGGAAAGAAACTAGCCAATTTCCTCCATGAAAGGAATTTCTACAAAAGGGGTGCCACAGCAGAGAAGGCCCTCTTCCATGTCCTCCTGCACTGCATTTTCCCCTCTGGTGAGAGACAAAAGAGAGCCTCTCCAGCAGATCTCACTCCTCAAGAAGGATACAGAATGGGGGAGCATTTTTGCTTGGCTGTAGGCCTGCAGCTTGTTCATCAACATCATGCCAAGATCCAGTGGGGTTGTTTGCTTGGTAGAAATGAGAGGCAGGAATCCCCTCTTCCCTCTGCAACCCCCTCTCCCATGTCATCAAAACCTGTGCAGGAATGCTAGGAAACCATCCAGAGTAGGTTCTGCATAATTCAAGAAGCTGCAGCAAAGAGGAGAGTGGGAAATTTTCAGTTTCAGTTAGTGCTCTTACACTTGATGTCTCCTAGGGTCGTCTAATTTTGAGAGCCTCCAACCAATCTGTGAATGTCTGATAGAGCAATTTGATCCATGGGTTGTAAGAGAAGATCCTTCCTTTCTTCCTTTCTGCCAGATCTCTACATCAACATAATCCATTGTTTCAATGTTTTCCCTGCCCTTCCTCATAGGACTTTCGGGATGGCTAACAATCTATGAAATGCAAATATGCAAATGACCCTGTGATTCAATGACTATTTTTTTTTCTGAAAGGGGTAGCAGGTTGGATGACCACCCCTTTCCTCCTCCTCCTCCTCCATCATTGTTTTGATTTTTTCCCCTGCCTTTCCTCGTAGGAGTTCCAGGTTGGCTTACAATCTATGAAATTCAATACAGTTGGCCCTCCACATTTGCAGATTTGACTTTTGCGGATTTGATTATTCATGATCAATATGTTCTCTCTAGGGACGTTATCACACGGGGTCTAAAGCAGTCCCATCCCCATCGCATCCCCGTCCCAATCTGCTTCCTTTCCCCCTGTGTTCACATGACGTCGCAGAGAAACCCCACCCATCCCCATCGCACCCCCGTCCCATTGCGCTTCCTTTCCCCGTGTCTTCACACGACGTCGCACCCATCCCTGTCGCATCCCCGTCGCATCCCCGTCCCATTGCGGCATCACCCGACATCATCCCCGTTCTTTTGAATGCCGGTTTCTTTGGGAATTACATTTTGCCGTGACCAGAATGATACCGGAATGATGCTGCTTTCTGTATGCCGGTAAGTTCTGGATTGAAAAGGAACCGCAATGGGATGGGGATGCGACGGGGATGGGACTGCTTTAGGCCCCGTGTGATAACGTCCTAGGACTCTCTAGGTCCTCCAGTACAACTCTGCCAGAGGTTGACCTAGAGATTCCTAGAGAAAACACTTTTCTAGGCATTTGTAGGTTCTCCAATGTAATCCTATGGCCAAGATATGCGAAATGTTGGCCATAAAATTGTGAGGGAGGACCTAGAGATTCCTAGAGAGATGTTCTCTCAGGTAAAAAATAGTAATTTTTTATTTGCAATTTTCCCACTTTCATGGAGGTCCTGTGTGAATGTGGAGGGCCCACTGTATATGCAAATAGCCCTGGGATTCAGTTACTAATATTTTTCTGAAAGGGGTAGCAGCTTATATGATCACCCCTTTCCTAAAACTTTGGATTGCTGCTGCTTTTCAGAGTAAACAATATAGAGATACATGGATGAGTGGTCAGATCCAACAAAAGGCAACTCCATCTGTTCATGTTTCTGCTGACCTTCGGCTGTTAAACATCCAGCCCTAGATCTCTGCCCATGATAGTAGCACTCTGTAGTTTCCATGTCAAAAATACTAAGGATTCATACTTCAAAGGAACTATCCAAGGTTCTGTTCCCACCCGCTTGGATAATTCTTGAATTTTAGAGTCTTAGAATTCCATAGCATTGAGCCATGGCAGTTAAAGTGGTGTCAAACTGGATTATTTCTGTAGCGTGGAGGCAGCTGTAGTCCAACAACATCTGGTGGACCACAGGTTTCTTACCATTTATGCACAAGTACCCTAAAACCACATTATCCTTACTTTGTGGGATAGGACCAGTAACTCTGTATCTTCTAGATAACATATCTTTGAGTCACTTTATCTGTATGATCATGCCCACCTAAATATCTTTTGAGTGTTTGACCAGAGATGACTGAAGCATGTACGTCCTGTAGTTGCCAAGCAACTACTAAGTACATCCTTCAATACTGTTTTTGAACCCTTGGGGCAGGACCTCTGGGAGACTTGTAGCACCCTTGGCTGACATTCCAGCTATCCAGTAGGTAGACAGCCTTGATCCTAGAGTCACTCCACTGGTGATTCGAGCTCAGCAACAGAAAATTGATTTGGTTTGGTCCATTCAGGCTTACTTTAAAGCTAAAATGGAGAACATCTGCTCCTCTAGATGTTGTGGCCTACAGCGCATATCAGCTCTACTCACCATGGCCAATGCAAAGGTACTAAGGGAACTGTAGTCCAGTTGGAGGGCCAAGGGCTTCCCACCTCTAGCTGAAGGATTTATCCTTTTTTACTTCATATGCTGTTAATGCTGCCTCTATAAGGAAAGCCATCTCTGGCTGTTGCAACCTGGGTGCTAACTATGATGCTTGTTTTGATTTTGTGTCTGCTGTTCCAAGCGTAGGAGTCATTCTGCAAATGTTCCTGTCTAAATTGCCACTCCAGCAACTCCTTAGCTCATTGGAAGCTGGTTCCATAACGCATTCTTTTGCAAAATGCTACCCAGTTGCTAATTTTCAGTGCAGGGTGTGTGTGTGTGTATGTGTGTGTGTGTAAGAATCTTCCTGAAATGAACAAAAAACATGATTCTTTAGCCAAGAAAGCAACAAGGCACATAGTTCTATCTTACAAAGTTCACATTGCATGAACAACAAGCAAAGGAAATCTCACAGGCCTCCCTCCTTAAAGGTGTGGGCTGATGCATTTGCACAGCAAGTAACATAATGTCACAGGATCTGAGGGAAATGGTTTTTTTTTTTTTTAGCAGAATGTGCTTGTCAGCAGGGGAGGTCCGTAGCTATACAGCCACTCGCAGAGTCACGTGACTGCTTATTCTCATTGCCTTTGAAAAGATCTTTGCACAAGTGAAAGGGCTTAGCTGTATACTGCCAAAAAGTAATGCATACTTAGAAACATGCAGAAGAACTGGAAGGAAGGAGAAGCTTAAGTTAGCTGGCAGGGTGCAAGGAAACCCACAAGGAGCCCTGAAGGGCTTACAGCTATAGAGGATGGAAGACCAGGTGAGAATCCCACCTGGAGCAACTGGGCTGTACAGAGCCATGCTTATCAAATCAGGTAAGCTCAAAGCTTACTGCAAATCTTGTCTTAGTTTGGTACTTTCTGCTTTCCAGGAAACATCCAAAGAAGTCCAACCGGCATAGGATTAGCAGCTGGAACATGTGTACGCATACACCCCTTTGCTTTGGCAATAGGGGTTGTAAATCTCATACTATCTTGGAGCTTCTCTTTTGCACGGCAGAATCCTGCATGTGTGCTTGTTTATGTGCGCGCCTTTCTCCCCTGCATTTTTTATTCATCCAATGAGCCTTCTCCAGAAGTGTCTTCTTGTGATTGCATGTTTGTTGTTGTTGTTAACTTTATTTGGCTCTGGAAGATTAGCACTACCACCACACAAACCATTCTTCCTTCTACCATTGCTCTCTCCTGGAAAAGGGGATGGCCAAATCTGAAAGCTATAAAGTGAGTAGTGTTGTACTTGGAAAGTGATTTTTCTATAGGAAAGACCATCCACAAATAAACCTGTGTTGAACTTGCTTTGCATCATCAGATGGCTGGGGAGGGGGCGGGTTCAGGAAGGTCTGTAGATAATTAATTAATAATCAAACAATGACAATGTGTAATTGCATGTGATTATTTTTAGTGCCTAATTCTGCTTCCAAATTGTATGGGCTGATTAGTATACACAACCACTTCATATATAACGATTGCATTAGCTGTATCAGTGAAAGAGTAAGATCTTTTCAAGAGGAGGGGGAAATCAGTTACAGTACTGTCTTTGCAATTGTTTCTATTGAAAAAATGTCACTGGCGACTGGAATGTACTTGGTGAACAGCAAGTGCTTGACATTTCAGAGAGCTATTTAAAGTGAGTCACTGCATTTGTTAATGGAGAGAAGGACAAATATGTGACTTGTCATGTTTCTTTGACTGCAATCTGCTTTTTTTAATTAGAACAAATACCCTACAGTCCAATTCAAGGAGCTTTTAATGAGCTTCTAAGTCACTTTAAAGAGAAAGTTGAGTTGATCCTACATTAAGTAAGGATGGCTTGCCATATGTATAATCCAGCTTATTTCTGACTGCGTGGCAAGAAGCATCATGTATACAGAGAAATCAGGCCTTAATGTTCCTTTTTTCTGAGATCAACGGTAATGCCTACAGCTTGGAAACATTATTTTCTGCAGGGGTAGGCAACCTTTTTTGAGCCAGGGGCCGGGTTGCTGTCTCTCAGACAATTGGGGGCCCGAAGCACCAAAAATAAATAAATAAATAAATAAAAATAAAAATTTAAAATTTAAAAAAACAATTTAAAAATATGCATGCACACTCTCTCAGCCCCAGAAAAGCCATGGCAAAACCCCTGTGGAGATTTTGCCAAGAAAACCCCAAGAACAAGTAATAACAACAATAATCAATATCATCATGGCAGGCGGCGGCAGCGGCGGCGGCGGCAGGACTGGCCTGGGGCCGGTCCAAAGGCCTCAGGGGGCCGCATCCGGCCCCCAGGCCTTAGGTTGCCTACCCCTGATTTTCTGGGTCAACAAGTCATTTGGCCATGCTAGCTGGGGGATTCTTGAAGTGGCATCCAAAAAAAATAATAATAACTTTTCCAAGCTCTGAGAATGATCAGGATGAAGCCAGCCTCTGCTTCCAGATGCCTTGCTGCATTATGAATACAGGCAAATTAGGCTTGCTTAATTATTTAATGTTTCAGATGCAACCTGCACAAAGGGAGCTTGGATTCTCCTTTTGGAGCTTTTGTTCCCGAAAGATGCATTGTCTGGCCTTAGGGTGAATGATTAGAGAGCAAAAGGTGCCCTGTCTAAAGTTATGCTGTGCATTTTTCTCTTAGCTGACAGGCACAATTGGGGTAGTGCTAGAATCTCTACATAAGCCAAACTACCACAAACTGCTGAGGCAAAGGTCTTACAATAAAAGGAATAATGGTGCAGAGTCACAGGCAGCTGAAATGTACATATTTTTAAAGACGTTCAGAGATGACTGGCTATATCCCATTTTGGGAGAAAGACAGGATATAAAACCCTTAAATAAAATAGATAGATAGATAGATAGATAGATAGATAGATAGATAGATAATTACCCAGGCAATTTATTGAGGAAATGTTAAGGGTTAGAGAGTTGTGTATAATTCTGTGTTAACCCAATCCTAGAACATATGAAGGCTTAAGTGTCTGCCAGGGGTTCTTTTTTCATTTCATTGGAAAGGAGGCAATGCAGATTTTTCTGCGGAGTTGCCCTACCACAGAAATGGATGAGAAAACTTACTCATGTAGGAGCAAGTTTCCTCATGGGAGCTGAATTGGGGTCTGTGTTGTTCAGTTCACATGAGTATGAGTATCCAGTATTTGCTACCGTAAATAACCAAGGTTCAAAACACACTGCAGAAATAATCCAGTTTGAGACCTCTTTAACTGGCCTGGCTCAATGTTAAGGAATTATGGAAATTGTAGTTTTGTGAAACATTTAACCTTGGTCAGAGAAATCTGGTGCTACAATAAACTACACTTCCCAGGATCCCCTAGCACTGAGCCAGGGCAGTTAAAGTAGTCTCAAACTGGATTATTTCTGCAGTGTGTTTTGGATCCAAAACATCAAAGCTTTGGCCTTTTTTAAAAGCGAAGGAGTTTTTTCATGGTTGTGATGAAACACCATGCTTCATTTTTGTTAATAATTAAGAAACTAGAGTAAAGATATATGTCAGGCTTGAGGTGGCAAAACGTTCCTATTCCATCCAGTCCTTTATTATTCTATCAACATTATTTCTATTGATGGTCAATCCCATGTAAGTGTGTGGATGATGAGTGTTGCAGTGATGCTCTTAGACACCCAGCAGAATCTGCAGGACAAGCTGGCTGAGAAAGAATCACAATGGATTTTACTTAGGGGGGTTGCAGACTGCCAGAAATAGTGCAAATTGAGTCCACTTTTAGGGTTAGGGTTAGGGAATCATGGGAACTGTATTTTATTGTGGCACCAGAGTTCTCTGACAGAGAAGGCTCAATGTCTCAGAAAAAAAATTCCCATGATTCCCTAGCACTAACCCTAACCCTAAAAGTGGACTCAATTTGCACTATTTCTGGCAGTCTGCAACCCCCCTTAGTTATCTTTTTTACTTTTGTATGCCTTAATAAAACTATACTTTTGGACTTTACAATGTGTCTTCTTGAGCTAGTTGATGGTAAGAGATACAAAGTGGCTGTGGATCACAGCAGCCAGCTTGTCCTGCAGATTCTGCGGGGTGTCAAAGAGCATCACTGCAACACCCATCATCCACACACTGACATCCCAGTCCCCTAAGCTTTTACCAAGTTTATTATCCCATTTCTTTTTAAAATAAAAAAGGCTTAACACCTTGGCTAAACAGCAAAGTTTTTAAAAATTGAATTTTTTCTCAATTTGCAAAGTTTTTTTTTTTTTCTTGTTAAAAAATTCCAGGTTCATGTGATTTGGGAGCTTATTGCATACCCGAAAGAGGCATCTTACCTTTTCTGGGTTCAGTCCTTGATCTGGGATACACATGGATATTATCACACATAATTCGCCACCAATTCTGCCGCAACGCCACCAGCTGCATCCAGCCCAGATCCAAGGAGCATTCAGCTGGCCAATTTTTAAAGTCAGAAAACTTCCAATTTTTGAAAAAGTGCTGGCTGAGCACAGCTTCGACCCAGCTGGATGTGGCAGGCAGCATCGCAGCAGAATCTGCGGCAAATTAGGGACCTTATCCCACGCTGCTCTCAAAAGTGGCAAGAAAGCGATATGAGCATCATTCCAGTACTATAGCGCTAGTATAAATATGGCGCTAGCGCTATAATAGCGCTATGGATCACCTCGCGCTATTGCAATGCCCGCTGAAACCGACATTCAAAAGAATGCGAATGATGCTGCATTCCGAGCGGTTTCTTGCTGGATTCTGAGCGACGTCGTGGGATCACGCGGAAAACTATAGCGCTATAGCGCCTGATTCTTAGCGGATTCTGAGCGATGTCGTGGGATCACGCGGAAAACTATAGCGCTATAGCGCCTGATTCTTAGTGGATTCTTGCTGCTTTTGGCCCCGTGGGATAAGGTCCTATGTGTGACAAGTTATGCTGTGTGGTGTATCCCAGATCGAGGATTGAACCCGGAAGAGGTAAAACACCTCTTTCGGGTGTGTGATAAGCTCCTTAGAATGAAGTTCAGTTCAAAACTTTGAAAAGTTGCAGATGTTAGTAGAGCTTGGGAAAAAAGCTAATTGTTTTGGGCTATAATTCCAAGAATTTCACAGCCAACCTGACCACTGGCTGTGATCTTTCTGGGAAAGGTCTTTTAATGGGGTGTGCCGTGCTTTTATCTTTTTTGTTTGTTTTTGTTTTACAGTGCTTTAAATATGCTTTAAACTGTTTCAGTGCTGTGCATTTAATAGAACTGTTTTGTTTAATTAAAAATATTTTTGATAATGCTTTGTAAGGAGAGTTGCAGACTGCCAGAAATAGTGCAAATTGAGTCCACTTTTAGGGTTAGGGTTAGGGAATCATGGGAACTGTATTTTATTGTGGCACCAGAGCTCTCTGACAGAGAAAGCTCAATGTCTCAGGGAAAAAAATTCCCATGATTCCCTAGCACTAACTGTAACCCTAAAAGTGGACTCAATTTACACTATTTCTGGCAGTCTGCATCCCCCCTAAGTCACAGTTGGTTCCGTGCTAGAAGAAAGATGGGATACAAATATAATTAATTAATTATAATATACTGCGGGAGAATCAGCCCTGCAGAGATTCAGCTGAACCCAAGGGAAACCAGGTTCAAATCTTCATTCAGCGCAGGGTGGCTTCCCAAATGGCGGCCGCGTCACGCATGCATGCGTGGTGGTAAATGAGCATGCGCAAGCGCGCACGCACCCACCCAGGGCCCCCCCGCACCATTTCCCCCCCCTCCCAGCCCCCTGGCAACAAAGGTTGCCGACCCCTGTGCTTAGGCATCCTATAGCACGATATGAAGCGGTATATAAATGAAGCTGCTTTGCTTTGCTTTGCTAAGAGAGAGAACACTGCTCTGGAAGATTAGATAGATAGATAGATAGATAGATAGATAGATAGATAGATAGATAGATAGATAGACAGTGTACTGCTGACTCCTGCTCTAGCAGGCTACTTCAGAGTAGTTTAAATTCTCCAGAGACTTCCTGCTCTCCTCTCTTTCCTTTGTCTATCTAATCTTGTGTTGTTGTTTTTATTTGAAGGACATGCCCTGAGCAGCTGTAGTTGATGTTTAGCACATTCTGTTTAATGACAACACCGGGCTTTGTCTACATGACATCACCACACACTGTCCCTAGGATTCAAGTTTGGGCATGAACTTTCAATGCGTAGGATGCCTCTGACCTTGCAGGCCTAGGACTCTTGCCCAGTCCTTTTTTGATTGAAGAAAATGTGATTGCAAATCCTTGGGCTGGGGGCTGAGTTTCATTAGTTGTGCAGAGAAGGGCTGAACTGAGAAAGGGGGCAGAAGGATGAGGCAAGAGGGTAAGGCTTCAAGAAAATGGAAGAGTCTTGTAAGAAGAAGGAAATCCCAGCTTCTCATGAAAGGATGTCATGTAGAAGGTGCAGTGAGCTCCTTTTTGACTGCTCCAAAATACAACACTGACTCATGGATTCAAATTACAAGGAAAGATTCCATCAAAACATTAGGAAGAACTTCTTAATTGTAAGAGCTATTCATCATTGGACCAGACTGCCTTGGGAGGTAGTGGACTCTCCTTTTTGGAGGTCTCTAGTGAGCCAGCATGGTGTAGTGGTTTGAGTGTTGGACTGCGACTTTGGAGATCAGGGTTCGATTCCTGCTTGGCCATGAAACTCACTGGTGCCCTTGGGCAGTTCATATGCTCTCAGCCTCAGGGGAAGGGAAGGCAAATCTCCTCTGAACAAATCTTGCCAAGAAAGCCCCATGATAGGGTCACCTTAGGGTCGTCATAAGTTGGAAATGACTTGAAGGCACACAGCACACACACAAACAGAGGTTGGAAGGTCATGTCTTTGGTTATGTAGTCCTACCTAGCAGGGAGTTGGACTAGTTTGCCATTGCAGTCCCTTCCAGTTCTATGATTCTATGCTTCTGTGTCACCTTTCCTGGAAGATCTCTCAGGAGGATCTAGTCTCTGCAACCAAACCAGTTTTCCTGGCCCAAAGGAGAATGTCAGGAGCTGTGACCTCTGCTTTGCCACTGTTCTAAAATGATAGGAACTGACTGCGCATTTATTGATTTTTCTAACCACTGTAATGTCAGGGGCACTTAGGGTGTCCCATGACCAAATAAAGCCAACTAAAGGAAATAATCAAGCATGATTTACATTAAACCAAATGTTAAGCAGGGGGGATATTTGGGGGCATCCCCCCATTTTTCTCATTTGCTGCAGATCCCAGAGTTCCCGCACACAATCTGTTTCCTTTCTCCTCTTCCAATCCATTCTCAGCTAGTTCATAGATGTTAACTTAATCATTCACTCCAATATATGACCTTTTGTAGGGCACTATGGTAGAATGACCAGCTCTAGAGAGGTGGTAGGTCTGGTTTCAAATCTGCCTTAAACCATCAGCGGAGCTGGGTGACTGTGAATGGTCACTCCCAGTCTTTTGTGTAGATTCCCCTGTTTCTTGTCTTTCTTGTCTTTTGTCTATCTGAAATATTTTTATTTTTATTTTTTGGAGGGCAGAATTGACATTGGGAGGGTGGGGAAAGAGGGTTCGAGTGAGACATACTTTTAATGTTGGGTCTTTCCAGAATCCCTTGCTGAACAGTGGAAAAGAGAGAGAGAAAAGGCAAAGCAGATAAGTCTGCCTCACCAGCTACCCTTAGATGTTAAAAAAGCATATTTCTTTAAGGAGAGAGCTGATTAGACTGCTTCATCAACTACCCTGGCATGTGGGAAAAGCATAATCTATAACTTTCACCACAAAAGAGCAAATCATAAGAAAAGCTAAGGGTGTTGAAATAATAGTCATCCCTTGATGCATTTTAGAAGATGCTTTCAAGTAATCCCTACAAGATTCAAAATGTTTTTGTTTACTTATGCAAGGCTAACCTGACTTTGTTGTCTAGTTTCACATAAGCATTTGAATTTTAAAAATTGAAGGTTTTCTGAAACATGTTGCTCTTCTTTTTTGTAGTGTAGAATCTATCTCAGTACTTTCCATATTATTTCTACCTCTAGTACCAAAGTTTCTGTGAAAGAAGTATAGCCCAGGAATACATCTGCTTCATTAACTGAAGTGTTGTTAATTGTTGTTGTCGTGTGTTTTCAAGTTGGTTTCAACCTATGGCAATACCAAGAAGAATCCATCATGGAGGTTTCTTGGCAATTTGTTTCTTGGCAAGAGGGTTGCCATGGCCTTCCTCTGAGGCTAAGAGATTGTGACTTATCCAAGGCCACCCAGTGGGTTTCTATGGCTGAGTGGGGATTCGAACCCTGGTCCCCAGAATCGTAGTCCAGTGCTCAAATCAGTACACCATGCTGGCTTTCACTGGCAGGCATCTATTATACTTGCAGGTTTGTTGTGAGTACAAAGTGTAGAGTGGGAGAGAACCCTGTGGGTCAGTTTTTCTTCAGCAGAGGAGGGCTGGCCCAGATAGCAAGACTGAAGAATAAATATAATCAGGTCCACAATTTATTTTGTTGCCAGGTCTGATGCTTTGCTAAAGGAAAGATAAACCAGAAACATTCTGTCCTTGACAGCAGAACAAAGTGACAAAAAAGATGTGAAACTTGGTAACGAATCAATAAAGAGCCCTTTGTAATAACTTTAAGCCAAGGATTCTTCTACATTCTTTTTTCCGAGCATCAAGATGAGCTCCCTCTCCCAATGTGGACTTTTGTGACGGTGGGTCTGCTCAGCCATGAAACCCACTGGGTGACATTGGGCAAGTCACATGCTCTCAGCCTCAGGGGAAGGCAATAGCAAACTTCCTCTGAACATGCCTTGCCAAGAAAAAAACATGATAGGTTTGCTTTAGGGTCGTCATAAGTCAGAAATGACTTGAAGATACATCACAACAACAAGGTGGAGAGAGAGAGCACCAGCATAGTATAATGGTTTGAGTGTTGGACTGTGACTCTGGAGACCAGGGTTCAAATCCCCACTCAGTTATGGAAACTCACTGGGTGACCTTCAGTGAGGTACACATTCTCAGCTCCAGAAAACCCCATGATACGTTTGCTTTAGACTTGTAGGCCAATAAGAACAATAAGATGGAGTTGTGAGAAAGAGCTTAGTGGCAGGAGAAAAAAAAAAGATGTGTGCAAAATATACCAGGTTCAAACCGTGGCATTTCATGGAAGGGCTGGGAAAGACTTCTACCTAAATTTCTTGGACAAATGGTCTAACTTGGCATAAATCAGCTTTGTGTACTCAAGGTGCTGGCAGTGATAGCTGGTAACTTTCATGGGAGCAGAATGGTGAATCTATTTGGTGTTTCAGTCCAAATTATAAAGGAGCCACCCAATGTATGGAACCTATTTACAGCTCCTTTAAAATTCATAGTAAAAACTGAAGCAGATTCACTGCCCCATTGGCACAGAAGCCACCAGCACATGCTGTGTGATGGAGTATCTCAAGTACAGTATTGTCCTGAGATTTGGAGAAAAAAAGATAAGATTTTCACTGTATGATAAACTATACTCCAAACTGGGGCTGAGGAGCCAGCCCTGCACAGGAGCTTCAGTTGAACTTAGGCAAACCAGATTCAGATCTTCATTCATTTTGGAAGCCCCCCCCCCCCGCGAATTTGCCCGCCACTGGCACAGGGGGGGCTTCCCTGGGCCTTGGAAAGGCCCAGGGAAGCAGCCGCTGCAGGCGAATTCACCCGCCGCAAGCATAGAGGGGCCTTTCCAAGGCCAAGGAAAGCCCCCGCCACGGCCGCTGTGGGCGAATTCACCCACCGCGGGTGCGGGGGGGGCTTCCCTGGGCCCAGCACCACCGCGAGAGGCCCAGCACCGCCCGCGGGGGCTCCCCAGGAGGCTTCCCTCGGCAGTGACAGGCCTCCAAGAGGCCCAGCGCTGCCACCGGGGCCCCCCTGGAGGCTTCCCTCGGCAGCGACGGGCCCCCGCTGACCCCCGCCACTGCCACTGCCGAGCGCGCCGCCGCCGCCATTTTGTTTGCCAAAATGGCGGCCGTGGCTCGTTCGCGCATGCGCAGGAGTACTGTGCATGCGCAAACGAGTCGTGGCCGCCATTTTAGCAAACAAAATTGTGGTGGCGCGCACGTCAGCGGGGGTCAGTCAGTGGGGGTCCACGGGCCAGGTGTGGCCCACGGGCTGTAGGTTGCCGACCCCTGCATAAGTGGTTTACAACTGTAAGCTCATTCCCCCCCAACAATCTGGGTACTCATTTTAGTGACCTCAGAAGGATGCAAGCCTGAGTTGAGCCTGAGCCCTGGCTGGTATTGAACTTGCAACCTTGTGGTCTATGAGTGAGTGGCTGCAGTACAGGCATTTAACCACTGCGCCACCAGGGCTCAGTCTTAGGATTTTATCACACTGGGGAAAAAGATGGGAGCATAACAGGATGCTTCCGTCAATACTGCACGATTTGGCAAAGATTATCACACGACAACGCAGGATGTCGCAAATATCCTGCAATTATCCCATGAATAAAGACGAATTTTAGCACTGTTTTTTATTCAAAGGAAAATCCAGATCTTCCCTATCTGCTCCATGTTTTCCTTTCTTTTTTCAATGCTACAGTCAGCCTTCTGTATCCAAAAATTCTGTATCCAAAAATTCAAGCTTATTTTTTTTAAAAGTATAAATTCCAAATAGCAAACCTTAATTTTGCCGTTTTATATATGAGACTCCATTTTACTATGCCATTGTATTTAATGAGACTTGAGCATCCATGGATTTTGGTATCGGGGGGGGGGGGTGGGGTGCTAGAACCAAACCCCAGCAGATTACAATAGACCATTGTATTCCCTTTCTTCTTTCTCTAATGTTTAATATAGCAAGTCACCCACGCTGATGTTTGGAGGTTTTGTGGGAGAGTGTTGAATTCTAAAGTGGTTCCCTTACCATCAACTTGGTTGATGCAGAGCAAGTGAAGGTTCATGCACATGCATGTGAGATCAGCTGAACACAGGTACTGAGCCTGAAAAGAACCCTTGAAAAAGATGTTTGCACCAAGATATTTACATTCATCAAGCTATAGTTTGGGCCTAGGTCACCATCTCCTATTTGACTGTTCAATGAGGTCTTCAACAGATGTCATTGGAATGGTGTGGCTGGTGATGATATGAAACATGGATTTTTCAGCAAGGACACTAGGATTGGTGTCACTCAGTGCAGGAACTCATGGTGTCATCCCCTATTGACCTCCTCCCATTTCACACCATACAGACTACTTAGTAAGGCTTTTTTGCACTAATGTTACACGTAATCGTAATTTCCATATACCACTGAATGTAATGCTAATAGTTGTGACATAAACAACTAGAAAAATTAAAATTATACCTTCAAATTGCAATATCATATGCACAACCTAAATGTATTTACATATACATAGGGGAAATTTAGTTAAAATGTGATGTTTTTAAAGAAAATTTTAATTTTTTTTTTTAAAAAAATGAAATTTGACATTTTAATTTTAAAAAATTCTGTGGCCTCTTCTTTCTTCTCCCACTGAGCTTCACCCCACTCCCACCATCTCTTAAAGCAATTTAAAGGGAAGCAGATGAATACTACAGCCTGTTCCTGCCAAAAGGTAAGCATTTGAGGAGCAGTGGTTTCAACCCCCCTTAGGGTGTCACTTGGTGCGATTCACATACCACACACATCCTGCACCATTACCCCCCAGTGATGCCACTGAGATTCAAATATTCCCATGTTCCACATTTTCCATTATTTGCTCAAGTGAGTCTGAATCTGCGCTGCACAAATGATGCAGCTTTACACCACTTTAACTGCCATGGTTCAGTGTTATGGAATTCTGGGATTTGTAGTTTGTGAGATATTTAGCCTTCTCTGTCAGAAAGTTCTGATGCCACAACAAACTACAAATCCCAGGATTCCATAGGATGGAGCCATGACAGTTAAAGTGGTATCAAACTGCATTATTTATCCAGTGCAAATTCACCCTGAGTAATTTCACCAGGCCATTCTGTTATCATTTATTTTCCCCCGGTATGCTCTAATGGCTTAGCCTTAAAACATCATTTTTCTCTTGCACCATGACCATTATTTTATTTTGCTTTACTAATGTTCTTGTATTCATGTGTGTAAGCCTTTTTGAGGGCCCATCTAAGCCTTTTAATATCCCCGTACCAAAACAAGGTGATTCTTTGTTGAGTTGAGGGGAGTTCATCCATCCCTAGTTATGAGATAAGCAGCCATTACAACAGAGTTATTTGCAGGACTGTTGAGGCAGTTATGTAGAGACCTGTACTGATCATTTAGAAAAGGTAAAGTATCAAAGCAGAGCATCCTGGTAATAAGAGGAGTTTTGATCATGAACCAGTTTCGAGTGCTCTCTGCTAGCTCCTTTAGCACAGAGGATGAGGAATAATTTGGGGAGTGACAGCCCAACTTTTCTCAGATGAAAACAGTGGTATCACTAGGGGTTGCATCACCTGGTGCGGTAACTCATGGTGTCCTCCCCACACTGACTTCCTCCCCTACCACACCATACAGAATCCTTAGTAATGTTTTTTGTACTAATGTTACTCATAGATCATAATTCCTGGATTATTTCTTCTGTGTAGATGCAGTTTGAGAAAGACCAGTGTAATTCATTACATTGCCATAAATTGACATCAATCGACTTGAAGGCATGCACACACGCACATGCACACACGCACACACACACACACACAAGACTTTACTTACTTGAGAGAAGAGAGGACAGGGCATGGGAGAAGGATGGACCATGGGATAGAAGTTTAACACCTCTGTGGTGTGTGGATGACAAAGCAGCCAAACTAATTAATACGTGGTACTTGGCACAGCAAGGAGGAACTAAGTCACCCATCCCTAATTGTAATGGAGCTAGGTCTCAAAAGACTTTTTAAATGGCGAGGTTCTTCAGCTCCAACAAATCTCACTTCCAAAATCACCATGGCCGTTTCCCTTTCCATTTCTCATTCTGTTTGGAAGTAGAGGAAATGATGTACTGTATTTCAGTCTCTCTACCCACACTTCATTCCATCAAAGGGAGGGGAGGCAGTGTGCTTTGCTCTGCTTATTGTTGCTGTTGTGTATCTTCAAGTCATTTCCAACTTATGAAGACCCTAAGGTGAACCTATCCTGGGGTTTTCTTGGCAAGATTTATTCAGAGAAGGTTTGTCATTGCCTTCCCCTGAGAGCATGTGACTTGCTCAAGGCCAAAGGCAAAGCAAAGCAGCTTCATTTATATACCGCTTCATAGCGTGCTATGGGATGTCTAAGCGGTTTACACTGTAAGCCACCCAATGGGTTTTCATGGCCAAGCAGGGAACTGGACCCTGGCTTCCAGAGTTTTAGTCCACACTCAAACCACTATGCCACACTGGCTCTCTTATTATAAAGGTAAAGGTATTCCCCATTGACAAGGTTGTCAAGTCGTGTCCGATCGTAGGGGGGGCAGTGCTCATCTCCGTCACTAAGCCAAAAAGCCAGCATTGTCAGAGACTACTCTGTGATCATGTGGCCAGCATGATTGCACAGAACACTGTTTACCTTCCCACCGAAGTGGAACCTATTTATCTACTTGCATTGGCATGCTTTCGAACTGCTAGATTGGCAGAAGCTGGGACTAGTGAAAGGAGCTCACCTCATCATGCAGCACCCGGGCCTCAAACTGCCCACCTGCCCATCTTGCAATCAACAGAATCCTAAAAACAATCCCAGCTCAGTCATGTAAACCCACTGGGTGATCTTGGGCAATTCACACACTCTCAGCCTCAGAGGATGGCAATGGCAAACTCCCTCTGAGGAAACTTGCCAAGAAAATCCCATGATAGAGTTTCCTTAGGGTCTCCATAAGTCAGAAATGACTTGAAGGCACACAACAACAACAAAAAACAACCACATAGGGAAAAAAACATGTAGTTTCTATTTCTGTGTAATAATTTTAGAAGAGAAAGAGATGTTTTTGTGGGGTGGTGGGGAAATATACTTCTCTCGACAATAAGAACAAAAGTTCTTTGGGGTTTTTTTTAAAGAGTTTGGAACAGATCAGATTTGGGCACTGAAATGTTGAAAGGGAGGAGGCAGAATCTGCGTTGGCATGGAAACCCTTTTGTATTTAATATTTGCACTTTGGCAGGAAAAACGCCTGCTGTGTTTAATGGGCCGACTGGAACGTCAGCCTCTTGGAAGCACCCACTGTGTTGTTTGTCAAGGAGGAAAAGGTTCTGAGATTCTTATTTCACTGGATAGTATATTGTTTTTGTGTTTTGCAGTAATCTCCTTTTTTTTGGAAAATAGCATAAGACCTTCAAATTGTAATTATAAAAATATAGAATGGCAGAATGGCAAGGGATCTGAATGTGATTTGTTCTAAGAGTGGCCAAATAGAATCTCAGGAGCCACATGCCATTTGTGAAATATTTGCATGTCCAGTCTGCATGTTTTAGTCACCATGTGCGGACAGCTAGTGTGGTTTGAGTGTTGGACTACAACTCTGGAGACCAGCATTCAGATCCCTGCTCAGCCATGAAAACCCATTGGGTGACCTTGGGCAAGTCACACTCTCTCACACTCAGAGGAGGGCAGTGGCAAACCCTCTCTGAACAAATCATGCCAAGAAAACTCCATGATAGGTTCATTTTAGGGTCTCCATAAGTCAGAAACGACTTGATGGCACGCAAAAACATAAACTAAGAATACAATCCTTTGCACACTTATTAAGAGTAGGTCCACTAAGTAGACATACTTAGGATTGCACTGTTAACAAGGGCCCACTGGGCAATTTCTCCATACAGTTATTCTGGGGTTTGTCACTGTGCTGCCTAGAGAAATTGTAACATTCCCATTAATGGTCACCACTTCCTCCACTTCCTAAGATCATGCTTTTGTGAATGTTGTTGTGTGCCTTCAGGTCACTTAAGGTGAACCTATCATGGAGTTTTCTGAGGCTGAAAGTGTATGACTTGCTAAAGTCATCCAGTAAGTTTCATGGCTGAGCGGGGAATCAAGCCCTGATCTCCAGAGTTGTAGTCCAACCCTCAGACCACTACACCATGCTGGTTCTCTGTTTCTAATTCTATTGATAGTTTAATTTTAGCTGTATCAGTTTTTACTTATACATCATGCTGAGTCCCTGACTGGGAAAAAGATAAGACATAATATATAAACAAATATTAAACTGATAAGAACAGATTAAAGCTTTTATTAGAGAATGTTTAGAAATACAATTTAACATAAAATAATAAGTAATACATATCAAGTCCAAGGAATGCAGTTGCGCGCATATATATATATATATATATATATAATGGTATAATAACATATAAAGAAATTAGATATAGAGCAAACTTCATTCCTAGAATGGATTAAATTATTAAAACACATTTTAGGTAAATTAAGACATACTAAGGAGACCAAAATATATATCCTTTACTTTTAAATCACCAATGGCAATCACTAATATATCTAAACAGTTGCATACCATAGAAGGCAAGAAGAAGAGACAAAGAAATATAGTAGAGGAAATGAAAGTGGAGAAGAAGAAGGAGGAGGGAGGAAGAAGGGGAAAGAAGAAGAAAGGAGGATAGGACGAAAGGGAAGAATAAAACATCATAATTCCTTCTCTACCAAAACCGCAGCTGGTTCCTCATACTGACGATGGCCCGAGATGTGCTCAATGTAGATGTCGCAGGACCATCTAATGGTATCTGACACCATTAGTTTGCGCATGAGTTTTGCATAGTGCTTTCCCACTCCACAGACTCTCAGCACAGGTTCATTTGCTGGATCCCAGGCTCCCAGGGCTCCAACAGGCAATGCATGGACAGAGACCTCATACCCCTTTTGTATCAGTACATCAGCCAAAGGGATGTACTTTTGATGCTTACGTTCTCTGGCCTCCCTCATGGCTGACTTCTTGTTTTCAAAGGGGATGGTGACATCCACAATAGTGATCTTTTTGTGATCTTCATCTGTGATTACTATATCAGGTCTCAGCTGACTATCTGTCCCAGGCACAATTCGATTTAGAGAGATGGTGCCCAATGAAGCTGGGACAGCTTTAGCCAGCCGATTCGAAACAGCGTCGTGCCAATGTTTCCAGGCTGTTGAGTGTGGGGGACAGTTACAGAGCACATGTGGAAGTGTCTCATTTGGGTGGCCACAATGACGGCAACGTTTATCATGCTTGCCAGTTTTGACTGCACCATTGAGAGGTACAACATTCAGACTGGCTCGGTGAACAAATCGCCAGTCAGCAAAACGGGTGAAATCTCCAAGTGGTATAAAGTGATTGCTTGAATCTCACTGCGATGTCACTTCAAAGACCTTGCCCTGATCAGGCTTGCTCAGAAGTGCAATGGTATATTTCTCCCTTAGAAGATCTTTCAATGAACTTTCTAACAAACGTCTTGTTTTATGGGAGAAACATTCAGGAGCCATATAGGTCCAGACAAAAGCGATATTAAATATTAAATAACAACAACAACAACAACAACATCTAAAGAGTTATGCCTCTCATTGGATATTAACAAAAATCCAAAAATGGCCATAACTTTTTTCCCTCTTTGTCAAAATTAGATGAAATGTACAGGCATAATAACCCTCAGGCAGTGAAACAGGAGGATTTCTGAAGACGTTTGGACAGATTCTAATAGTTGGACAGATAGCCTTACAATGTTAGATGAAGTAGAAGAAGTTTTTGTGTTGTTTTTTTCATTTTTCTTATACTTAAAACAAGTTTTAAGTGGACACAGAACTTCAGTAGGCAAGCGACCAGACTGTATTTCTTGTTCCCAACAGAATGACCCTGTCAGAACAACATATTTTGTGATGTAGCATAATTCCTACAGGCACTGTTCATTAAAAAAAAAATCTTTGTCCCCCAAATCTCTAAAATGCTTGTCCCCAAAATCTCAAAAATTCACTGAACACTTCAATCTTAAACAGTGGTTCCATTAGGTGTCTGGGACTATGTTACTCAACAATGTCCTTAACAGTGGTTGAAATCCTTTTATGTTATTTATTTATTTATCTATTCACAAGTGCATCATCTTATTCATAAAAGCCCCTTGAAATATTAGCTAGTAGCTTCCTTCCTGGAACTTCTGCCCATTCTGTTACTTTCTGTTCAGTAAGGGAGGCATTAGCTTGTGGGAAGGTGTTAGCTATGGGTCTCTTTTCATTCCCACCCACCCCCCTTTATATCAAAATAATGATCTTTTTGCAATACAGGAAAGAAAAAATAATGAAAGAAATCAAAAATTAAAATCTCTTTCTGAAAGAAGAACCTGGTTAATCAAGTGTCAGTCTGGGAGGATAAAGAGGACTGACTTCACAAAGAGGAAATTTTTAATTAAAAATACTGTAGTGATGGGGGGGAAATAGCCTTTTGTCACTCCATAGTGGACATCCTAATGTTACTAGTGCCTGAATTACATTACATTGCATAATAATAATACCTGGAAGAAGAAGAAGAAGAAGAAGAAGAAGAAGAAGAAGAAGAAGAAGAAGAAGAAGAAGAGTGTGAACAAAATTGTGGAAGGTTGGCAGAGAAAATATAATTTGGCAATGCCATTATCTGGATTCTCCATAAGAAGTGAGTAAATACAGTAGAGCAGTTCCAGGAAAGTCAAAGCAACCTTAGAGTATCTCTGCAATCCCCAGTTATACCAGTATGGTGCCACTTTAATTGCTGTAGCCCCTTCCTGAGGAATTCTGGAACTTGTGGTTTGCTGTAATTCAGGGAAGTAGGCTAGCATTCTTTAGCAAATAATACCAGATTCCCAGGATTGTCTAGGATGTAGCCATGGCAGCTAAAGTGGGATCAAACTATGGCTGCTGCCACATTGCAGAAAAAAAGGAGTTCAACACCAGTTTAACTGCCTCATAGCATTGACTCAATGCTATGGAATTCTGAGGACGTTATCACACGGGGCCTAAAGCAGAAAGAATCTTCACCCAATCCCGTCCCATTGCGGTTCTTTTTCCTGTGTGTTCACACGATGTCGCAAGCAACCCCGTCCCAACCCCGTCCCAATGCTGCATCATCCCCGTTCTTTTGAATGCCGGTTTCTTGGGGAATTGCAATTGCGCAACCGGAATGATACCACAATGATGCTGCTTTCGTCGTATGTCTGATCACGAGATACGTATTGTGGAGCCCAGGCCCCGCGCAGGCTTCGGAAGGGGGGGGGTGTCCCTTCCCAACCCAAGCCGAGAAAGAGAGCCGCTCGGAAGGGGGGGGTGTCCCTTCCCAACCCAAGCCGAGAAAGAGAGCCACTCAGAAGGGGGGGGGTGTCCCTTCCCAACCCAAGCCGAGAAACAGAGCCGCTCTGAGGACATCTGTTCAGAGCGGCTCTCTCTTGGGAAGGGGTGTGCGTGCGTGTGTGACAGCTGGCTGTCACACACACACATACACACACACCTTACCAAGCCTGGAAGCCTGGTTGCTTTCCTTGGTACGAGGCCGGGCTCGGACCCCGGCCTCATCCCAAGGAAAGCAACCAGGCTTCCCTTGGGACGAGGCCAGGGTCGGAGGAGCCCTCCGAGCCTGGCCTCATCCCAAGGAAAGCAACCAGGCTTCCAGGCTTGGAAAGGGGTGTGTGTGTGTGACAACCGCGGCAAGTGACAGCTGCGGCTGTCTTGTTTCTGCGCATGTGCAAGAACATCCTTGCTGGGTTCTGGAGGGGATCTTCTCACTTGTGTGTGAACGGCAGATACGGTCCCCAGGACCGCATCTATCGCGGTATCGTTAATTGCGCAATTATGCTAGTTGCGTCTGATAGCCATTTCCGTCTTGTGGGGTCTATACCAGTATAGTTCTGGATTGATTCCATACCGCTTTCTTGCTGCTTTGAGACCTGCGTGTGATAACGTCCTGAGATTTGTAGTTTTGTGAGACATTTAGCCTTTCTTGTCAGAGAGTTTGGGTACCCCACTAAGCTACAAATCCCAGAATTCCATAGCATTGAGCCATGGAAATTAAAGTGGAATCAAACTCTTGAGTCTTAGAGTGCAAAGCCCTAGTCAGCAGCCACAAAAAATAAAAGTAGACCTTCTGAAGACAATCCAGTTTCATGTAATAAGCAAAATTACCATTTTTTAAAAAAAGACAAATGATGAATATGAAATGTTCATAAGTTCACAAGTGTTGTAGGAAACTTCACTTTTGAGAATATTATTCATTCCCTCTGTCAAAATACAAGAATCACAAATCATTCAATGAAATTAATAAGCAACAGCTTTAAGTGAAAGAAAATATTCCTTCATACAATCTATCATTATCTTATACTTCTTCACTGCCACAGGGCTTCTAACATAAATTCAAGACTGCTGCTGGATTTGCAGCTCCACTAAGCTTGCGAAAAAGCATTATTTCTGTGACATCATCAGTGTCCAATTTCCATGTCCATTACTTGACATTGGTGACATCAAATGATACCTTGCTTGGGTGAGGCAGGGATGAAAGATCAAACAAGAAAAAGAAGAGTTTTCCTCTTCATTCCAAACCCTTTCAGTGTATGTTCATGTTCTTGCATGCCTTCAAGTCATTGATGACAACTGGGTTTTCTAGAGCTGAGAGTGTGTGACCCACCCAATGGGTTTCCATGGCCAAGATGGGAATCAAACCCTGATCTCCAGAGTTGTAGTACAACACTCAATCCATAACATCATGCTGGCTACTTATATAACCAGATATAAGTTCCATGGTGGTAGAATTCAAAGATATAGCCATGTTAGTCTGTAGAATCAGTATGTAGAGAGATCAAAAACAATATACAGTAAAGAAACAAATACATAATATATGCAATGTATGTAAAACATAGTAGGACTGTGCTCTTCCTAGACATACCCCAAAAGGTTGCTTACTCCACTGGTCCTGCCCCTGGCACTGATGCACACAGGCTGCCTTCACACTAATGCTAAACTTGGGACTGCCAGAGTATGTAGCCAGCATGTGGCTAAAACTGTGCCATGTCCCTCCACTATGCCCAAGCACTCATTTATGTAGAGATTGTCTTCTGAATGTTATTTCAGCATGGGTCAGGTTTGGACAGACCATCTTCCGAAGCCATAATGTATGCATTTTTGTGCCAGCTTCCCAAGACCTGACTTAGGCTTAATTCAGCACATTGCCACATACAGTGATCTTTCCCACCCCCAGAGAGATGACAATGTTAAAACTGCATTAGTTGGTTTTCTCCTATGGACTCAGGGCCAGTTCTGTCCTAATTCAGAGTGAGGTGCTCCCTCAGGCAACTAATTTCAGGTGTGCAAAAAGGCAACAAACTGTTAGTGGTTTGATTTCTTCTTAGGGCTCTTTTACACTACACAGTTATAATACTCTGATTCCACTTTAACTCATAATTACATTCTATGGTATCCTGGGATTTGTAGTTTGGGAAAGCCCTACTGATCTCTGAGTGAGACTTTTAAATTCCTAATAAAACTGAAAATCCCAGAAATCCATAGAATAGGTATAAAGACATAGAATAGACTAATAAGCTTATCGCACTAGTACCTGTAACGTTCCCATCAAGTCCCTGGAACATAACGATATGGGAACAGGTGTTACCGCATTAGACAATTGATAATGTGATAGTAGCGTTATGAGAACACATATCATCGTATTGCATTTACTGTTGTACCAGTACCGGCACTAAAGTAGTTCCTCAGCCGTCCCTCATTGGCACATGTTTACTGTTGTGAAAACCCCTATGTCTGCATTGGAAAGAATGCCACCAAGAGGTTTAGGTAGCAAGCATTCATTGCTTTTTCTTGTAAACACAATGCAATTCAATCTACAAAAATAAAAATAAAAACATTTACATTGCCTGTGGCACCTTCCTTGTATCAACACTGGAAGAGTTGAGTTGAGTTTGTGGACGTTCTAGGACAGGAGGGGAGGAGGTTGTCTTAGCCAATCAGAACACGAGGATGGATTGAGACCAGGTAGGATTATCACACACACATCATCTGGAATGGTCTGAAAGTGTTCTTGCTGGCTGAGGACGCATTTTTACAGTTATCCTGCTGGAACGGGGTAGAGACTATCAGAGCACAGAATGGGAACTCAATGAGGATCAAAACGTGTGATAAAATACGTTCCGTTCCATTCTCATCACGTACTCGTTACATTTCGAGAACACAGTGCGATAGACTTAATAGAATAAAACTGTGAAATAAAAGTGGAATCAAACTGTTTCAGTTTGTACAACTGTCAAAGGGCCTTTACTGTACCCTTAGGACTTGATCACATGAAGCTATAAAAGCAGAATTTTAACAGGATCAAAGTGCCCTTGCCTGGTACGTACCACACAATGTTCTGTCCATTCTGCTGTTGCCTTGCTTTAATTACTGTATTACTGTAGTTCACCTTTTCATTGACAAGCAAAACCCATCAATAGGCTCTCAATCTCACTGTTATTCCATTACTGGCTTTGTGCGATAAGTCCCTTCTGCTGCAGTTCCGCTTCTCAGGCAGTCACATGGTGTGAATGGGTGTGATCCTGCTCCTCTCTCCTTTTCTTCCTTCCCCTTGCAGTGATCATGACTACCAACATGTTCCCAAAGCCAGCTGATGTGTGCACATTCTCACAACAGCTGTCTTCAGGAGACACTTGGCAAACATGATTGCTCCCCCACTCTAAAGCACAGGGCTGCTGTGTGAATGTGCACACAGCAGCCCTGAACTTCAGGATGGGGGGAGGCTCAATGATCGTGGCTGCCAACACCTTCCGGATGTTGGCTGTTGTGTGCACATTCACATGACAGCCAGTTTTGGGAGAAGGGGGGAGCAGTGATTGTGGTTGCCAACACCTTCCCAAAGCCAGCTGCTTTATGCACATTCACACAGTAGCTCCCACCCTTCCTCACAGAAGATGGTGTTTAGCAGTGTGGAAGATGCAACCATGAATCGCCAATACGCTATTGTGAGGGAAAGTGTCAGAAAAAATGATGATAAACTGGTATGCTTCCATTATTAAAGTCACACAGTTGTGGCAGGGCAGCAGGCTGGTATGATAAAGTCCTTATTCTCAGGGAATGGCACTTGGGGGGGGTTTCTGCCTCTGGCATCAAATTAATTTGGCTGGCCCAGAATGCTAGGAATTTTTACTTGCGGGGAAAGGGGTAACGAGAAGGTGGCAATTTGCTGTTCCATCTCAGACTACAAATTCATACCTTCCAACATTTCACAGATGAAAACCAAAGGCCTTATCACATTGCAAAAGAAAGTTGAGAAGCAGCAAGATAGAAGCAGCTTTTCTGCTTACCTTTCTGCATGCCCACAAAGCATTTCCATTCTATTTCGAACGAAGATGATTGTAAATGCCTGCCTTTTGTCCTGCTGGAAAAAATCTGTTTGGCAAAAGCAACACTTTTATGGAATGGCTTCCTCTGGAGAGAGAATGGGATTACTACAACATCATGTGGGAAGGTAAGTAAAAAGCCACTTCTATCTTGTTGCCTCTCATCATTCTTTTGTAATGCATTAAGGCCCCAAGAAACATGTAGCCAAGCAACATCAGAGTGAGGTCAAGAAGGCAAAAGTTATGATCATGATATCTGCCCTGCCAGGTAAGGTATAAGGTATGAGGAGTTGTGTTTAGTTTTATTATAAAGAATATTGTATTCAGTATGATAGGAATTTTTGATTGGTAATGGTGATGTTGTATGAATATATGATTGTTCTAATAGATGAGTAATAATAAATATCATTTCAAAAAAAGAAGGCAAAAGTTATTAATGAAGAAGAACACACAAACTAGGAGAGGCAGCAGCAGTTTGCAAAAGTCTGAGCATACAGGAAAGGGCAAGATTCTGCCCCTCCACTCCTCTCCCCCTGCTGAGTTAACTGAGTAAACTACTATTGCATTTTGAACTCAGTTTGCAGCAACTGAAATAAGCTGAAGACAAAGGTGAAAAGTGGGAGAGGGAATGTAGACATGGACCTAACAGCACCTGAAAAAAGGGGGGGGTGTGATAGAGGATCAACTGGGACTGTCCCCACCAAACTGAGACAGTCACAGGGTATGCAAAAAGATGGTCCTGTGTGGCCTCCATTTATCCTGAGAAACTGCAGGAATAGTTTATTCTCCTTTGCTGCTTAGAAACAAAGAGAAATTCCCAGTGAATTTGCTATCCAGCTAAGGATGGTGCAAAATCATAGCTGGGTCAGTTGTTTATCATGCCTCACAAGACCCTCTCTTCTAGCAGAAATGGTTGACCTTTTAACAGGCTTTTCCCCAGCTGCCATTGCTGTTGGCTAGGAGTTTAAAACATAACCAAATACCCCAAACACATAGTAAATGATTATCATTTTGGTTAATATTGTACATTGTGATCTTGGCTTAGTGTCAACTGGCATTGTTTTTGCTATCTATTAGCTTAGCTCTAGGCTGATACTAGTTTTGATTTCGCTGTTATGAGACTAGATGTATCTAGTAATTAGGTATGGAGGACTGTTTGCCATCTTTGTTCAAAAGATGGCAAGCAGGAAAGGTCACTGATCTCTGTTGTTGGACTGAATGTCCAATGGTGGAAAGACTGGCAAAGCTACAGTAAGAAATGCTAGAGCTGCTTCTCAGTTAGACTGCTGTAAAATGCTCTAAATAGAGCTGCCTTTGAAAAGCACTGAGAAACAGCAACCAATGAAAAATGGTACAACCAGGTTGCTTTCTGGTATACATTTTATGGGTTATATACTGCACTAGTTTTACATCTTTTGCAAACAAGATTTCCAGTTCACAATGATCTCAGGCCCTGAGGTTTAGAGGCCAAAACCTGAGATCTAGGGATGGCCCCTGGTGATGTCATTAAATGTTATGCATTAAGTAACAACCATAGTTGCTCACAACCATTCAAATACAGGTTGAGAAAGAGGAGTGGGAAAGGAAAGGAGAGAGAGTATTTTCCCTTTGGGCAATTGAGACATAAAGTGTATGCCGAGCAGTGGCATACCTAGGGTTGGTATTACCCGGTGCGGTAGCTCATGTGTCACCCTCCTCATTGACCTCCTCGTCCCATTTCACACCATACAGAAACCTTAGTAAAAAAAAATTGCACTAATGTTACTCGTAAATCATAATTCTCATATACCACTGAATGTAATGCTAATAGTTGTGGCATAAACAACTAGCAAAATTAAAATTATACCTTCAAATTACAATGTCATATGCATAACCTACATGTATTCACATATACATAGTGAAGATTGGGTTAAAATGTAATGTAATTAAAAAAATTAAAATCTAAAATTTTGAAATTTGAAATTTTCATTTTTAAAACTTTGGGGGGCCCTGCTTTCTTCTCCCACCAAGGTTCACTTCACTCCCACCATCTCTTAAAGCATTTTAAAGAAATACAGGCAAATGCCACAATGTTTCTGCCAAAATACAGGTGCTTGAGCAGAAGTGGTGTCACTCCCCTTAGGGTGTCACCTGGTGTGATCCGCACCCCCAACACTCTCTATTGGCACCACTGATGCCGAGCAGAGTAGATTGTGAGACCACAATAACTGGGAGGGAAGGAAGAAGCTAATGTTCCCCCTGAAGAATTTTTGCAAGTTGCAGAAACAAATCAATGAATTTTTCCAAGCAGTATCAAGCTGCTGCTCTGTCACTAAACTGGAGATTTGTGCATAGCCCTTTTTACTTGCCTGGAAGTTAGCCCACCAAAACTAGGGAATTTGCATTCTTGGAGAATTTGCACCTGGAGGTAGCCTATGAAAACTGAAAACTTGGGGCCAGGCCCTAAGATCTGGTAACCCTAATGACACAGGGTTCAGAAGTTTATCTGAAACAGATCAACTTTTTAAAATGCTAGTTCCTACAAATCCCTAAATCAGGGGTAGGCAACCTAAGGCCCGGGGCTGGATGCAGCCCCCCGTGACCTTTGGACCGGCCCCAGGCCGGTCCTGCTGCCGCCGCTGCCACCACCCCCTGCCGCCGCTGCCGCCCGTCATGATGATATTGATTATTGTTGTTATTACTTGTTCTTGGGGTTTTCTTGGCAAAATGTCCACAGGGGTTTTGCCATGGCTTTTCTGGGGCTGAGAGAGTGTGCATGCATATTTTTTTATATTTTTTAATTTTTTAATTTTTTTAATTTTTATTTTATTTATTTTATTTATTTGTTTTTGGTTCTTCAGCCCCCCCAATTGTCTGAGGGACAGCAATCCGGCCCCCGGCTCAAAAAGTTTGCCTACCCCTGCCCTAAATGGTTCTGGGGCCATGATATCAGAAAGCTGACTCCTTCTATATGAACCCACTTGTAATTGACAATATTCACTGAAGGTCTTGATTGTACATCCCATTACATAGGGTCTACATTGACCAGAATACTTCAGGATGCTCCCAGAGCCCTAGAGCTGCCCCGAATTCCCTCCTTTACCTGTACATTGCAGAGTGAAGCCAGGCAGCTGCCTATATGTGCATCCCACTGTGCTGCCTGGCATTGCTACCTCTGGTGCAAGTTGCTCTCTCAGAGGTTAAACATGAAGTGCCCAACATTGACCACATGGCTGGGTGCCTCACTATGACCTCAGAGGAAGCAACTTGCAGCAGCGGTGATGGCTCCTGGTAAAGGTTTAAAAAGTAAATATTTGTAATGCTGTTTAAGGCAGGGATGATCTGGATTTGGTGCAGAACTGGTCTCCCATCATGAAGATAGCCTGCAATCATATTGGGGCTTTGGCTCTGTGATGTGAAGACAGGTTGCAGCGAGGGCAGGAGGAAACTGATTTACTTGGCTCTTGTAGGCATGCCATTGGACAAGTTACCGTATTTTTCGGCATATAAGACGCACTTTTTCTTCCCCAAAAGGAGGGTGGGGAAGTTGCTGCGCCTAATGAACCGAATATAAAAGCTGAGGGCAAACTGCCGAGGCCTAGGCTAAAAGTAGGCCTCATTTCAACCTCAGCCTTGGTGCTCCAGTGGGCTCCTCCCATCCCAGGAAGAGCCCATTGGAGCACCCAGGACGGGGGTGGAAAGAGTCCTCTTTTCCTGGCTAGTTGAATGTGCTCCTCCTCTTTCCACCCCCATCCTGGGTGCTTCAATGGACTCTTCCTGGGGTCAGAGGACATCCTCCCATCCCAGGAAGAGTCCATTGGAGCACCCAGGACGGGGGTGGAAAGAGTCCCCCCCTTGAAGAAATCTTCCAGGAAAACCCTCATGGTAGGATCCAAATGATCCAGAAATTACTCCATGGCACTGGATTAGTACCCTGGCCAAGTTACACTGTCTCAGCCTCAGAGGGTGGAAATGGCAAACTCCCTCCTCTGAGGAAATCTGCCAGGAAAACCCTCATGGTAGGATCAAAATGAGCCAGAAATTACTCCAAGGCACTGGATTATTACCCTGGCCAAGTTACACTGTCTCAGCCTCAGAGGGTGGAAATGGCAAACTCCCTCCTCTGAGGAAATCTGCCAGGAAAACCCTCATGGTAGGATCAAAATGAGCCAGAAATTACTCCAAGGCACTGGATTAGTACCCTGGCCAAGTTACACTGTCTCAGCCTCAGAGGGTGGAAATGGCAAACTCCCTCCTCTGAAGAAATCTGCCAGGAAAACCCTCATGGTAGGATCCAAATGATCCAGAAATTACTCCAAGGCACTGGATTAGTACCCTGGCCAAGTTACACTGTCTCAGCCTCAGAGGGTGGAAATGGCAAACTCCCTCCTCTGAAGAAATCTGCCAGGAAAACCTCATGGTAGGATCCAAATGATCCAGAAATTACTCCAAGGCACTGGATTAGTACCCTGGCCAAGTTACACTGTCTCAGCCTCAGACGGTTGAAAATTGCAAACTCCCTCCTCTGAGGAAATCTGCCAGGAAAACCTCATGGTAGGATCAAAATGAGCCAGAAATTACTCCAAGGCACTGGATTAGTACCCTGGCCAAGTTACACTGTCTCAGCCTCAGATGGTGGAAATGGCAAACTCCCTCCTCTGAAGAAATCTGCCAGGAAAACCCTCATGGTAGGATCCAAATGATCCAGAAATTACTCCAAGGCACTGGATTAGTACCCTGGCCAAGTTACACTGTCTCAGCCTCAGAGGGTGGAAATGGCAAACTCCCTCCTCTGAAGAAATCTGCCAGGAAAACCTCATGGTAGGATCCAAATGATCCAGAAATTACTCCAAGGCACTGGATTAGTACCCTGGCCAAGTTACACTGTCTCAGCCTCAGAGGGTGGAAATTGCAAACTCCCTCCTCTGAAGAAATCTGCCAGGAAAACCCTCATGGTAGGATCAAAATGAGCCAGAAATTACTCCAAGGCACTGGATTAGTACCCTGGCCAAGTTACACTGTCTCAGCCTCAGAGGGTGGAAATTGCAAACTCCCTCCTCTGAAGAAATCTGCCAGGAAAACCCTCATGGTAGGATCAAAATGAGCCAGAAATTACTCCAAGGCACTGGATTATTACCCTGGCCAAGTTACACTGTCTCAGCCTCAGAGGGTGGAAATGGCAAACTCCCTCCTCTGAAGAAATCTGCCAGGAAAACCTCATGGTAGGATCAAAATGAGCCAGAAATTACTCCAAGGCACTGGATTAGTACCCTGGCCAAGTTACACTGTCTCAGCCTCAGAGGGTGGAAATGGCAAACTCCCTCCTCTGAGGAAATCTGCCAGGAAAACCCTCATGGTAGGATCAAAATGAGCCAGAAATTACTCCAAGGTACTGGATTATTACCCTGGCCAAGTTACACTGTCTCAGCCTCAGAGGGTGGAAATGGCAAACTCCCTCCTCTGAAGAAATCTGCCAGGAAAACGCTCATGGTAGGATCAAAATGAGCCAGAAATTACTCCATGGCACTGGATTAGTACCCTGGCCAAGTTACACTGTCTCAGCCTCAGAGGGTGGAAATGGCAAACTCACTCCTGTGAAGAAATCTGCCAGGAAAACCCTCATGGTAGGATCAAAATGAGCCAGAAATTACTCCAAGGTACTGGATTATTACCCTGGCCAAGTTACACTGTCTCAGCCTCAGAGGGTAGAAATGGCAAACTCCCTCCTCTGAAGAAATCTGCCAGGAAAACCCTCATGGTAGGATCAAAATGAGCCAGAAATTACTCCAAGGCACTGGATTAGTACCCTGGCCAAGTTACACTGTCTCAGCCTCAGAGGGTGGAAATGGCAAACTCCCTCCTCTGAAGAAATCTGCCAGGAAAACTCTCATGGTAGGATCAAAATGAGCCAGAAATTACTCCAAGGCACTGGATTAGTACCCTGGCCAAGTTGCACTGTCTCAGCCTCAGAGGGTGGAAATGGCAAACTCCCTCCTCTGAAGAAATCTGCCAAGAAAACCCTCATGGTAGTGTCAAAATGAGCCAGAAATTACTCCAAGGCACTGGATTACTCTGGCCAAATCACACTCTCTCAGCCTCAGAGGATGGAAATGGCAACCCCCCCCTTGAAGAAATCTGCCAAGAAAACCCTCATGGTAGGGTCAAAATAAGCCATAAATTACTCCATAAGACAATGGCCTAAAAACTCCAAAGGTACCAGTCCATCTGATCTTGGAAGCTAAGCAGGGTCAGCCCTGGATAGTCCTTGGATGAGAGACCGCCAAAGAATCCCAGGTGCTGCAGGCTGTATTTCAGAGGAAGGAAACTGGCAAAACCACTTCTCGAGTCTTCCTTGCCTAAGAAATCCCTAAGAAATTCATGGAGTCACCATAAGGTGACAGGAGACTTGCAAGAAAGTTGGGCAGGGAATTTGTGCAATACTTGGCCCTGCTGCTGGCTTAAACTTACATTTACAACTTAAAATTGTTCTTAAACTGCTGTTAACTTTATAAAGTTGATATAAAATATTTTACTACAGTATTTGGTTAAGAATCTTTTTTTTCTAGATTTTCCTCCTTTAAAATTGGGTGCGTCTTATATGCCGGAGCGTCTTATATGCCGAAAAATACGGCAATTTGGTGGAAATAGGTGATGGGGCCTTTTTATGTTTTAACCCCTTGAATATGTGGCTAAACTTTTTTGTTCTACAGAAAGTTTGTTGGTTTTTAAAGGGTGGCTAGCCAGTTTTATTGCAATGTCTTCAGTGTTGCCTTATCGTTTAAATGGTTTAAATGTTTGTTTTTTGCACTGCCTTGAGGCCCGTGTTGTTAGTTTAATAAATAGATACATGTTATATAAGGCATAAAGAGAACTTCAAAATACTTTGTATGCTGAAAAGGGTTAAAGCAATTATCACTTTACTCTTTTTGTACAGCAGGCTTAGCTAAGATATACTAGAACTACATCTTCACAGCTATAGCACTTTCATGTCACTGTAACTGTCAATTCCCCATCTTATAAAATCCTGTGATAAAGTCCTAAGTCACTATTCCACACATTTCCTAACTTTATTGGAATCTCACTCAAGCTTCACTTCCCCAAAGGGTTGCATTGACATGATCGAGTTTTTAATTATCAGTAACATAGGTCCCCTTAGGGTCACCATAAGTTTGGAACAACATGAAGGTACACAACAACATCTACAATCTGAACCATGATCACAGATTTTTCTGCCTGATGATCTCAAGTGGGTTGCAATCTATTGAAGTAAATTTCATAGAAGTCCTGCACAGCACTGAGACAGAGAGACTGGTATAGATGTGCAGCAGACAGTAGCTTCCATGGAGGGACTGCTCACAAAATCCTTCATGTCTTCCACCATGTTCTCATGGGATCATCAGACATCCTTCATGGTGTCACACTGCGGTTAATAGCATAAGCCAGCAACGGGCAACGTGTGTTGCAACCATCACTGTTTCTCTGCTACAGCCTAATCAACTTAATCAAGAATGCATTTGTTATACCAACTCTTCTTGTTTCTTCCATGGTTCAGGAAAACATTTTGGCATCTTTCTAATCTACACCATAGAGAGGAGTAGATGCCACAAAATTTCAATGGTGACTATAGCAACAACAAATTTGCTAACTACTTATAGAAGCATAGAATCATAGTGTTGGAGACGACATCAAGTCCATCCCACTGCTCAGTGCAGGAACTCCAGCTAGAGCATCCCCAGCAGGTAGCCTTCCAGCCTCTTTTTGAAGACGTCCAGCAAAAGAGACCCTACCACCTTTCTAGGCTACATTGCCAAAATACCATTACCATCAAGAAGTTCCATCTACTGTTCAATCAAAATCTACCACACTGTAACCTAAAACTTTTAAGCAACTTAAAATTTACTTTTCCTTAAAAACAAAAGAATCAGGGTCTACAGACCAGAATGACAAACAAGTCACCCCAATTTTCTGTAACTTAAAACTTTTAGACCTGGTCCTACCCTCTAGAGCAGCAGAGACCAGTAGCATCCCCACATCTAGTTCACTCAGTGTACAAGGGGCTGCCAGGGGGCAGAGGTGACCAAAGGGCACACTCGGCCCTCTCCTTTGTCATGGCAGTGGAGGTCTCCTTGTGAGGAGGCCTCCATCACAGCAGCAAAGCCAGGAGAGGGGCACTTGGCTGTCTCCTTTGCCATGGTGGTGGAGGTATCCTCCAGGAGAGGCACAGCAGGAGGAGAGCCCAATTGGATGTCACCCCTCTTCTTGGATGTCATCCAATGCAGACTGCACTCCCTGCACCTCCCTAGTGACACCACTACAGAGAACGAATATGCACCCTCCCCTCTGTGACAAGTAAACTGCAGCAAGAAACTGAACAGCAGGACAGCCCAGATTGGTTTGGTATGGTCCAATGTGCCCCTCCAACCCCAGGAATTCCCCTTGCTCCTCACAAACTACATGCTGGATTTCGTGGATTCACTTATCAGATTCAAACACTGACAGCTATTGAAAATCAGGGTGACTTCTCGTAAGGAGACACTGATTCTTTTGTTTTTAAGGAAAACCATGGTGATTCAGCAGGAGTGATCCAGCAAAAGTCTGCTATACCCTTCCTTTTTGTTGATACCAGAGTAAATATTTGTCTGAAACTCACTCAACTTGTCAAGTAAGTGCATGCTTCAGTTACCCTGAGCTTGCAGTCACCCATACAATCTTTTTGGCAACCGTTCTACATTTCCCCAACTTCACGATTCTGTTCTCTGCTAATCCGGGCATTCAGTGCTGTTCTTAAGTGCCTTGTGAGCTGTGCACTACAATTATTTACCTGTGCTGCTGCACAAGACAGAAGCTGGTATTATTAGTTGTAGAGAAGGGCAATCAAAATGGACTAGAGCAATTCCTTTATGGGGAAAAACACTGTTTGGCTAAGAAAAAGGTGAGTAAAGAAAAAGATGACAGAAGTGTGTAATATTGAGCATGGTGTGGAAAAAGAAATAGAGGGTTGGTTTTCTTCCTTTTTTATGATATTAGAACCTGGAGTCATCCTCTGAAGCTGCATGGTGGGAGATACAAGACAGATAAACTATTTCTTTACATGGTACTTACTATAGAATTCATTACCACAAGATCTTGTGGAGGCTACCAGTATGTATGCCTTCAAAAGAGGATTAAACAAATTCTCAGATGTTAAGGTTGTTGTGGCTACCAATCTTGATGGCTGTGTATTTCTTTCTGTATCAATAGTAATATGCCCATTATATGAGGAGCATGAGCAGAAAACTGCTGCTACCCTCATGTCCATCATGTGGGGTTCCCCTGGGTCTTTGACTGGCCAGTATGTGCAAACAAAATGCGAAATGATGGATATTTGGTCTGACACAAGACAGGAGAGGCTGCAGCAGTTTGCTTTTGCCTTGGTTTAGAGAGAAGGACAAGATTCTACTTCCTCCTCTCCTCTCCATGTTGCTGAGTTAGAATCATAGAATCATAGGCCTGGAAGAGACCCCAAGGGCCATCCAGACCAACCCCCCTGCCATGCAGGAACTCACAATCAAAGCACCCCCGACAGATGGCCATCCAGCTTCTGTTTTGAAACCTCCAAAGAACGAGACTTCAAACTACTCTTGCTCTTTGAATTCAATTCAAGGAGCCCTAGTGACACAGTTGTTAAATGCTGGTACTGCAGCTACCACGTTGTAAATTCAATCCTAGAGGAGGGCCCCAAGGTCCACTCAGTCTTCCATCCTTTCACAGGTCGATCAAATGAGTATCCAGTTTGTTGCAGGCAATTGGCTTACACATAGTAAACCACTTACGGAGTGCTAGTTCACTGATAAGTGGTATTAGAATCATAGAATCATATAGAAATGTACTTTCTATTGCCATTGCTATAATTTGCACCAATGGAAGTAAGTCAAGGAGAAAGAGAGAAAATGGCAGTAAGAAAGAGAAACAGGGACATTTTAAAAGCAGCTGAAAAAATATAATGGCAGAGGATTAATTAAGACTGTCTCTGCCAAGCTGAGACAGTGGGAGGATATGAAATGGACTACTTTGGAAGGTGGTGGACTTTCTTTCTTTGGCAGTCTTTAAACAGAGATTGAAATGCCATGTCTCAAGAATGCATTACTTGTGTATTCCTGTGAAGCAGGGCATTGGACTAGATTACCCTTGCAGTTCCTTCTATTTCCATAGGCTGGCACTCTTGGTCCCTCAGAACCTGATAATAATAATTAATAATAATAATAATAATAATAATAATAATAATTAATTTGTATACCGCCCAATGCTTTCCCAATCCGGGCGGTTAACAGCATAAAAATACAATACAAAATATAGCCCTCCCACTCTTAAAACAGTATTAAACAATTACAAATTAAAATCAATATATCAATTACATTAAAAATCAAATAATTACAATTTAAATAACCCCATGAGATGTTTTCGATTTTACACAATGGGGAGCCAGGTGCCACGTAATATCCTAGACGTAGAGACAGCCTGAGGCTGGATATTTAGTCTGGAAAGGCCTGCCGGAAGAGATCCATCTTTACAGCTTTTTAAAAACTGTCCAAAGATGTTAACTGACGGATCTCGTCCGGCAGGTCGTTCCAGAGTCTGGGGGCAAATATAGAAAAGGCCCTCTGGGAGGTTGCAGATAACCTAGCTCTTCTTGGTTCCAAAAACTTCCTCCCAGAGGAACGGAGTGCGCGGGGGGGGGGGTTATACGGGAGGAGGCGGTCTCTGATAGGAAACATTGCTGATGTGGATGATGGGTGTAGAAACACATTATGTATTGGCTCCAAATCACACCATGTGGTGTTATAGAGGAGGGGGAGAACTTTACTATGGAGATGCAAACCTGTGTAGCAGAGGTGCACAACCTGCCTTAAGCTGCTCCTTGTGTAGTCCCCAGAACTGGTGGGACTCTCTCCATCCAATTTCCCCTGCAAGCCACCTGAGCTGCAAGGCTTGTGAGGCAGTTCCTTAGTTTCCAAGACTGTTGGTAGTAGCAGCAGCATGTGAGCAATGATTCCTAGTGGAGATTCCTGGGATGGTAATACACTGCTTTGGGGAGAGGGAAGTATTAGTGGGGAGGGGTAGTACATGTGTGTGCATGTGCATATGAGTAATCATCCAGTGGCTCCCGTTATGATTTGATAGAATCATAGCAGGGGTAGGCAACCTTTCCCCTTTAAGGGACAAGGGACTTCAGCTCACAGAATTCCAGGAGCTATTGGCCAACATGGGACTATTGGTCAACATGGTTGAGGCTTCTGGGAGCTGAAGTCCCTCAGCCCTTAAAGGGGAAAGGTTGCCTACCCCTGAATCATAGAATCATAGAGTTGGAAGATACCCCAAGGGCCATCCAGTCCAACCCCATTCTGCCATGGAGGAACTCACAATTAAAGCACCCCCAGCGGATGGCCATCCAGTCTCTGTTTAAAGTCCTCCAAAGAAGGAGACTCTACCACTCTCTGAGGGAGTGTGTTCCACCGTCAAACAGTTCTTACTGTCAAGAAGTTCTTCCTAATGCTGAGCTACAATCTCTTTTCCTGTAGCTTGCATCCATTGTTCCAGGTCTTATTCTCTAGAGCTGCAGAAAACAAGCTTGCTCCATCCTCAATATGGCACCCCTTCAAATTTTTAAACAGGGCTATCATATCACCTCTTAACCATCTCTTCTCCAGGCTAAATATACCCAGTGCCCTAAGCCATTCCTCATAGGGCACCGAGAGGCCCAGCGCCACCGCGGGGGCCCCCCCAGGAGGCTTCCCTCAGCCGCGCCAGGCCTCCGAGAGGCCCACTGCTGCGGGGGGCCCCCAGGAGGCTTCCCTCGGCCACGCTGGGCCTCCGAGAGGCCCAGCGACACCGCGGGGAGGCCCCAGGAGGGCTCCCTCGACCGCGCCAGGCCTCTGAGAGGCCCAGCGCCACCACGGGGGTCCACCAGGGCACCATTTTGGATTCCAAAATGGCGCCCCAGAGTCTAGTGCAAACTTTCCAGTGACTGGAAAGGTCGCGCGAGATTCCAGGCGCCATTTTGGAATCCAAAATGGCACCCCGGAGGACCCCCATGGCCACGAAAGGTGGCGACATGGTAGCGGCGGCGGCGGCAGCAGCAGGACCAGGCAGGGACCGGTCCGAAGACCTCCGCGGGCTGCACCTGGCCTGCAGGCCATAGGTTGCCAACCCCTGCTTTAGGGCATGCTGTCCTTGATGTAGTTGAAAAGGTGAATCCCTGACATAGTGGTTAGGCCAGCTCCCTCTCCCCTGCATTTGAAGGACGTTAGTTGCGGAGAATGTGGGTTCAGATCTGACTTCAAAGCATTGGCATGCATGCCTTTCAACATTGGCATGCATGGCTTTCAACATTTCACTGATGAAAATTGTGACACATGTGGATGACCCACATGGAAGGCAACAAGAGAACAAAAGATGAGGAAGAACTACTGTTTTAAATAGAAAAAAACAGTAATTTATATAACCTGAAATTTAGGAAGATCCCCTCCTCTTCTCTGCCTTCTGCTGAGTTGAGTGCAAAACTCTTCTACACTTTGAATAGTTTGCAGCAACTGAAGTGAACCAAGGAGAAAGGGAGGAAGTGGGAGGAAGAGAAAGAAACCAGGACATTCATTTTAAAAGCTGCTTGGAAAGTGGACTGTCCCTATCGAACTGGCAACTGGAAGATATGGGCATGGAAGTGAGTTATTTTAACATGTCAGGACAGTAGTGAGTAACTTCTGAGTGTCAGGGCCCAGTAAATTCAGAGAGACAAAATGAAGTGGCACAAACAGGCTGGTGATCAGATTCCAGAAAGCAATCAGACAAGGGACTAGTGGTCCTTGATGATCTGGTCTAAAAAGAGCTGTCATTCATGTTTTTGAGCAAGTAGGCTTGTTTAGCAAGTTCTCTCACAGTTGAGAACCAAGCCTAGGAGAGTCCTTGGATAAAGGCCAACAGGACCTCTACTGGTTTATCAAGTTCCTTGATTCCTTTCCTCCACTGCTAAGACAGCAAAGTTGAGGCTGTTCAAATCCCACAGTGAATATTCCCTGATTTTGGCTGCATCCATACTGCAGAAATAATCAAAGTTTACACTACTTTAAATGCCATGGCTCAATGCTATGTAATTCTGGGTATTTTAGCTTTCTGAAACATTTAGTCTTCTTTGACAGAGAGCTCTAGTGCCACAGCAAACTACGATTCCAAAAATTCCATAGCACTGAGTTAAAGTAGTGTCAAACTGGATTATTTCTGCAGTGCAGATGCAGTCTCTAGTTACTAATGGTGATTTACAGTGGGAAAAGATTCTAACCTAAATCCAATCCTTACTCCCAATTGGAGGTAAGACCATTGAAACTTGATTCCTTGCCTTGATTTTTTCTTTTTTATATACTATGCCATTATGGGATTTGACCATTCACGGATTTTGGTATCCAAAGGGGATCCTGTAACCAAACCCCAGCAGATACCAAGGGCCCATTGTATAGTCTAGGCATCCAAAGAAGACATCCAGATTTCTAAAGAGAATGAGAACACAGCAAATACAAATATTCTAGGTTTGAACAATGTTCAGTGTCACATTCTTTGAAATGTTAGAAATTTGGAGACTTGGGACTTTATCACACAAGGTTAAAAGGGGGAATTTTAATAGGATAAAGGTGCATTTGGCTGGTATTTATCACACAACATCATGTCTGTCCTGTTGCTGCCTTGCATTCCATTAATTACTTTGGCTCACCTTTTCATTGTCAAGCAAAACCCATCAATAGTCTCTCAATCTCCCTGCTATTCCATTACTACATTTGTGCAATAGGTCCCTTCTGCTGCAGTTCCACTTCTCAGGCAGTCACGTAGCATGAGTCACCATGATAGTGCTCCTCTTCCTTTCTACCCCTGCCTCTCACAGCTATTGTACTGCCAACAGTGTCCTGAAGCTGGCTGCTGTGTGCATATTCAGATGGTTGGCTTTGGCAGGTGGTTGGCAACTAGGATCACTCATTTCCCCCTTTCCTCCCAAAGTGCAGGGCTGCTATGTGAATGTGCACACAGCAGCTTTGTGCTTTGGAAGGGAGAAAGAGCAGCACATTCACACAGTAGCCAGCTTCAGGAGGCATGTGGAAAACCGATCATGCCACCATGGATCACCGTTATCTTGGGGGAAAGTGTGGGCCTCGGCAGATGACTAATAGAGTCGTCTCCGAGGCAGGGAAGAGGAGGGGCAGCCGCACGATCGGCGCCCCTTCCTCCTCCCGAGGTTGCCCTCGGAGCTGCCGGCCCTCCGCATGGCCGGCGCTCCCAGGGCAACCTCCCACCGCAGCGTCCGCACACGCTGCGGCGGATAAGTCAGTGAAAGTGCGCCTTACGCTTTTGGGGCGCACTTTCACTGACATCTGAAAGGAGCGCTAATTTAGCGCTCCTTTCAGAGGCGCCGATGGTGCGCCGCAGTGCGGATGCCGCGGTCCTGTGGTGCACCGTCCCGCGGCGTCCTGGAAGCACTCGTGTGCTTCCCCCCACAGATGATAAATTATACCATGCCAAACTGGTATGCATCCATTCTTAAACTAGTGCAATTGTGGCAGGACAGCATGTTGGTATGATAAAGTCCTGAAGAGAAATTTCATTAGGGGGCAGACTTCAGGGGGATCAATGACTTCATTTTGGGCCCCATAGCTATACCACTGAGAACTTTATTGCACAGATAATAAAACCGGCTTACCTCATCTGGCTTAAAATTTAAAACGGGCAGCATCTTGATGTTATCAGAAGGATTTAGCTGCCAAATCCACCACCCAGGTCCATCTCTGCTCACAGGGGCACTCCAGCAGCCATTTCCTTAAGCCGGAAAACTCCCAGCTTCGAAAAGAGGTGTGCTGAGTGCCCCTGCAAGTGGGGATGGACCCAGGCAGCAATTTTGGTGTCTAAATCCTTCTGATAATATGAGGAGGCCACCCATTTTAAATTTTAAGCCAGCTCAGGTAAGCTGGTTTTATTATCTGTGTGATAACCCTCATTTACACCACAAAAAGAAAAAAAAATAGCCCTCATTAAGTTACAACCATAATTTGCTGCTGTTATCTGCCTTTTCCACTAGTAGTAATGATGTCCTCTGCATATCTTAGATTGTTGATATTCCTTTTTCCTATCTTCACTCCTCCATCTTCCCTGTCTAAACCTGTTCTACACAGGATATTTTCTGAATACAGTTTGAACAGATAGGGTGATAAAATGTAGCCTTGCCTGATCCCTTTGCCAATTGGGAACCATTCTGTTTCTCCATATTCTGTTTTTATAGTAGCCTCTTGTCCTAAGTACAGATTTCTCATCAGGACTGTCAGATGTAGTGGCACTCCTATATCTTTAAGAGTATTCCATAGCTTTTCATGATCTATTCAGTAGTTATACCTTTGTTATTGAAAAAAGAGGAATTTGCTATAAGTAACCTGTTATTTGTAGTATGTTACATCCAAGCTCTGTATTTTGGACAATTCCATTTAACCTGTCTATGAAAGAACAAATTTCAAGCTTGTTTAGTAAAGAAGGAATGGATTATATAAGAGTACTTTGAAGAAATAACCAGCAAAGCTATTCTTTTCTCCCAGGAACTGTGTCTCTCTCTGTACGTCTCATTTTACACTAAAATAGCCAAGTGGGAACACTTACTTGTCACAAAGAAATGAAAGGTTCTCTGGCTTTTCCCTTCTATTATTGCCTTTCATTTCTAATTCAAAGAGTACAGTGAGAGGTTTATTCTTCATCCATGCATACATATCGAAATATGTTTAAAATCCATTACAGCTAATAATGTTTTATGGCCAGAATCCAGCCATTGGGCATGTATAATTCAGGCAGAAGCAATGTATGACTTTAGTAAGAAGATTTTATTTGGCAAGGGGACTTTTGTGAAATATAGAGACAGCCTGATCGTAGCAATATGTGAAATAGGGTAATTCAAAGCTTAAGGAAGGGTGGTTAGGGGGCATGTAAAGCTTTTTTTTCAGACGCATGAAAGTTAATTTTGGTGGAAAAGCCTTCATTAGAATCCCAAAACAATTCAGCATGCTACAAAACAGCTGCGCTCAGAGAAATACATAAAGAAAAATGTTCCTTACTCCAAGGAAATTATCGCACTGCTTTTTTCCCATTCTGGGCAGGGGCTGAAACCATGTGTTATCGCACAGCTCCGTGCCCAGATCAGAGGCATCCCATTCCCGATCATAACATCTCTCATTACTTTGCTAAGAATGGAAATGACCCATTCTTAGGACTTTATCACATGGGAGATAAGCGCCCTCATCCTGTCATTAAATCACCACTAAATCCTGTCAATATCCCATAATGGGATGCTTTTCATACAACGTCTCATGATGTCGCCATTATCATGCCATTATCCTGTGAATAAAGCAGCAAAATTGCACCACTTTTTATTCACAGGAAGACCCCATGAATAAAAAGCATCATGATTTATTCATGGGATAATGGCAGATAATGACGATGTCACACAACGTCGTATGAAAAGCATCCTGTTATTGCGGGATATTGATCGAATTTAATGGTGATTTAATGACAGGATGAGGATGCTTGCCTTCCATGTGACAATGTCCTTAGCTAAATATAGGAGAAGTCCCGATCTGGTATGGGATGCCTCTGATCTGGGTATGGGGCTGTGCGATAAGACATGGTCCCAGCCCGGTATCAGCCCCTGCCCAGATCGGGAAAAGACAGTCAGTGAGATAATTTCCCAAGTATTTCTAATCTTGGAACTGAAACATCACTCTTGGAACAGCTTCCCTGTGCCCTGTGCTTTTAAAATCACTTTTGTGTTCCAAATATGTAAAATGTGTTTGTAATCTTTTTTTGGGATTTTTCTAATATTGTTCTCATCTTACAGGTGAGGGGCAAAGGCTGAAAGGAAGAAAAATCATAACAGAGCAAGCTTGGGTATAAAACTCTCTTAGGTCATAAACCCATAGCTTTCCTCACATAGCTTGCAGATTTTTACTGCTTTCAAAGCTACAGATTTATTATTATTAGATGTGGTTGTTGTCTGCCTTCAAGTCATTTCTGACTTATGGCTAACCTCAGGCAAACCTATCACAGTTTTCTTGGCAAGATTGGTTCAGAGGAGGTTTGCCTATGCCTTCCTTTGAGATTGAGAGAGTGTGCCTTACCCAAGTTACCCAATGGGTTTCCATGGCTTTCAGGGGCTTCAAACCCTGATCTCCAGGATTGTACTCCAACACTCAAACCACTGCACCACCCTATCTCTCTTTACACTTTAGGATCTAGTCTAGTTGTTTCATAGCTGGTCTTCCCATTCTTAGTCTTCATCTTATTTCTTGACTTCACTTTGTAAAAAACAGAATTAAAGATTAACAAGTTTGGGATAAATTTATAAAGCCCAAAGGCCTTGATGAATAGCCAAGTAGTGTTTAAGATCAATCACGCACCATCTGAAAAAATTCAGTTATTCACAGGAAAGAGATGGTTATGGAGTTGTGTTGTTCTCAGGTACGTAAACCATAGATGCCCCTTGTATTGTATGAAGCAATGATGATTTGCAGCAAGAAACATCTGTGAGCAAGAACAGCAATGGCCAACCTAAACAGCATTTTTGTTGTTGTTGTGTGTCTCCAAATCATTTTTGTCTTTTGGTGACCCTAAGGTGAACCTATCATGGGGCTTTCTTGGCATGTTTCTTCAGAGGGGGTTTGCCATGGCCATCCTCTGAGGCTGAGAGCATGTGACTTGCCCAAGGTCGCCCAGTGGGTTTTTATGCTCAAGCAGGGAATCGAACCCCGATCTCCAGAGTTGTAGTTCAATGCTCAAACCACTACACTACGTCAGTAAGCCCTCGTAAGCAATGATAACCCGCAGCAAGGAACATCTCTGAGCGAGAACAGCAATGGCCAACCTAAGCAGCTTACCCCCTCCCTTTTTTTATTTGCAAAGCCAACAAAGGTTTCTGAATCTCATGTAAAATAATTTGATGGAAAGAGTCACCAGACCTCCGTATTCCTGTGGCGTTTAATGAGAGCATTGCACTTTTCACCCCAATTATGCTGATCTAATCGGTTGTGATCTATTTTTCTCCCCACGGTTCCACCCCCTCGGCCGTAGCTGTGGGATGCTACTCCTGCTAGCATGCAATGTGAAGTTAGTTGTTCAGCATTGTGAATATTCCTCTTTTCAACCCCTCCTTCCTATCTTCATGAATTTTTATCTGATTGTAATTCACTTAACCCTGACCTGTTTTTTCTCAGCTTTCCTTTTGACTTTGGAAAAGTTTCACAGGATTCAGTTCCTCGGTCACAAGGGATGTCATGAGTGGGGGAGCAGAGAAGGAAGAAATAGTATTCAGATTGAATACTTTTCCAGACATTGTTGGACTGCAAGTCCCATGAGCCTATGGCTGCATCCACACTGCAAAAATCATGCAGTTTTTAACTGCCATGGCTCAGCGCTATGGAATCCTGGGATTTGTAGCTTGGACAGAGAAGGCTAAATAGCTCACAGAACTACAAATCCCAGAATCCCACAGCATTGAACCATGGAAATTAAAACGGTGTCAAACTGCACTATTTCTGCAGTATAGATGAGGCCCACATGGCCATGGCCAATGATGAGGAAGGATGAGAGTTGCAATCTAACATTTGAAGAGCCCCAACCTGCCCACTCTTGCTCTTGCTCTAATTGTATTCACACAAAGACCACCAACCCTATATGGAGGGGACTGAATTCATATATTCATTTGTGGAATATTTTCAAGCTGTAGATGGTAGAATCAGTGGATCTAGAGGGCTGACTATATTTGAAGCCAGACATGAGATATGCCTCATATTCTCTGAAAATGTCATTTTATTTATTATCTTAAGAGAGATTCTCATATCATCTCTCTCTCTCTCTCTCTCTTCCCCCAGCATCTATGTATACTGAAATACAGAGAGAGAGGCCTGGTATTGGGAATATCATGGCTCATCCAGACTATTTTGATGGAAACCCTGATCTGATCAAACCTAAAAAGCTGCTCAATCCTGTGAGAGCCTCAAAAAGCCACCAAGAACTTCACAGAGAGCTCCTTATGAATCACAAAAGGTAAGAAGGAAAATGGTGACACATTTGCTTGCAATACCCTACCTCAAGGAATGCCATAGAATCATAGAGGTGCAAGAGACCACAAGAGCCATCCAGTCCAAACCTACTCTGCCATGCAGAATTGTAAAAATATGAAGTAAGAAATTACTGCAAATGTGAACCACTGACCATCCACATGCAAACGCTGAAACATATTTTTCAATCCTAGAATGCAGAATATTATTTTCTGCCAAGGTTTTGCTCTGTAGCTAGGAACACAGGGGTACATTTCATGTGTCTTCCTGAGGGCCACTGATATGTAAAGGGTTCATCTACACTGAAGAAATTTACGCCATTTTTAATGCTGTAGTTCCATCCTATGGAATCCTGGGATTGGTAGTTTTACAAGGACATTAGCCTTCTTTGCCAAAGACTATTGGTGCCTCACAAAACTACACATCCCAGGATTCTGTAAGATGGAGCCACAGCAGTTAAAGTACTGTCAAACTGCATTATTTCTACAATGTAGATACACCCTAAGATCAGAGGATCAGAGCTTGGAATCACAGGAAAGAAAGCTATGAGAATAGAAGTCAATTTTGGAAGGAGGCTCTCAGTAACTCAAGGGACTCCATGGTACTATTATTCAGAAGCCATGTTAGTCTGGATCAGTATGCAGTTCCTCACAGACGTCTTTCTCCCTATTAATCTCAAAGATGCTACGAGATCCCTTTTTCACCAAGGGACTCCAATTATTGAAAGCCCCCCCTTCAGAAATTACTTACAACTTTACAAGTTTTCCTTCACAGACATGAGGATTGGGAACTCAATATTCAGTTTGGTGGAAAGTCCCCTGTGTGTGCTAAAGAAGGGATGGAAAGCCTATATCCTTCCACATATTGTTTAACTACAGTTCCCATCAGCCCCATCTAACCTGCCCAGTGATGAGGCATGGAAGGATGCAAGTTTCTTTCTCATCATATAGGGACTTGTGGTGGTAAGCAACACTTGGGTGGTCTATTGCTTAGTGGTAAAAGACATATGCTATGGGGAAGAAGCGCCTTAGTCCAATCCAGAGTTTGGAAAGGTTACTTTTTCTGGACCAGAGTTTCCAGAACTGGAGTTGTAATCCAAAATGGTAACTCTTCCCAAGTCTACTGGATTAGTCGAAAGGATCAGATGAGGAAGACCTCTGCCTCAGTAGTGGTGATTCCCTGCCATTTGGAGTTGACCACACTGGGCAATTTTTTTAAACATTTATTTATTTATTTTAATTTTATTTCTGTGTTGCTTTTCTCACAATATGGTACCCAAGGCATCTTATAACCATATTAATACGAGATACAGTTAAACACTTGATTATAAAAGTTTCTTTAAAAATCATTCAATTACAGTAGCTATCGTGCTAAAACACCAATAATTTAAAACAGCATAAAATTGTGCTTGCTGCACAACCTGTGAACCCCCAAATGTGTCCCTTTGCTTGCCAAACCAAGGAAATAGGACTAGCCTAGTCTCCCATGGCAAGGAATTCCAGAGTTAGGTAGCAGTCCCTGAGAAGGTCCTGTCATGCATCCTCACTTAATGGATCTCTGAGGATCTTCTCCTTAGCATCTTACAAACTGGGCAAGCTCATCTAAGGAGACAGTCTTTCAACTTAGCTGCATAGGTTTTTGTAGAAAAGGGGCCACATAATCAAGGTGTCTCCCCTGTCAAGTAAGTCATTCAATATCATCAAATATTGGGGGGGGAGGGACCTGGGATATAAACAAAATATTCCTTCAGGACTCTTAGAGGCTCATCTAGATACTAACAATTTATTTGTAAATATAAAAGTATAAATGCATTACAAAATGTAACACATGTATTACAAAATGTAAATATAAATACATAACACTGCTTATAGGGGGCAAACACAATCAAGGAGATAGATGATACTTATGGAAAGAGTTAACTAATTAATTTTATAATGTATCAAAGCAGAATTACTTTTTCTTTCTATTCACAACTTTGTATAAATTAAACAATGCATTGAGGGAAATGTTAGAAATTATGTACTAAGGTTAACAAAGTCTATTTTATGAAATGTGATGAACTACATGGAACTGCTATGAAAAGAAGATATAACTTTTGATTTCGACATGCATGAAAAAATTAAAAAGGGTCACGTGGTCAAATAGGCTGTCCTGATACAGAACTAGATTATTATGTCCCATTGTGAGTTCTGGATTCCTGCTCATGGAGTTAATTGGATTGGCTCCATAATGCACAATATAGTACAGGATACATAGATCTTTTCTGTATCAAAATCTCCATCCTTATTATCTCACGACCCAGGATAACTTCCATCAGTCAATAGAACCCTAATACATGCAGCACTGTTTATTTTACTAGACTTTAATCCCAGGCGTTGGGTATTTGATCAACTTGAGGTTGAAAAGATGGTTCATGTCTGTCATCTGTCATTAGCCACAGAAACATTTGGTAAACTATAATCTGAAATGAATGGGCTGCATGACTTGGGGCAGCCTGTGAAATGAAGCACGCATGGATGCCTCAGGGGAGTGACCTTTGGTTTCTCAGCAGGGCAAATTCAGACAGACAGAATCCATGCAGGTGATGTGATTTACCCTGAGGACACCCTGCAGTGTACCTGTGTTACGTCATACGTGTACAGAAACATATACTGCTAGAACTAAAGAGTGACTTTTGTTGAAAATGTTTTCCTTAGCCTATTGTGAGAACTAATTCTGTAATGCTGCTGTCCTAAACAAAGCAATATGGACAAATATTTTGAGTGGGACTGATTTCTAAATAAATATGCATAGGATTGTTCTTACTTTCCAACTATTCAAATCTGGCAGGAATAGTCTTGATTAAATTACCTGTCATCTGGCCTTTTCAGCTGCTTTAAAAATGTCCCAGCTTCTCTCTCCTCTCTTTAATGTTCAGCCTTCCATATCCATGGATATATATATCCAAGAAGTAAGCCTTGATTTTGCCATTTTATATATGGGATACTATTTTACTATGTCACTGTATACAGTGGGACTTGAGCATCCATGGATTTTTGTATCCATGGTGGGGCCTGGAACTAAACCCCAGCAGATACCAAGGGCCCGCTGTAAAAATTTAACTTTTCAAAATTCTGTTAGTGGAAAAATACATAGAATTCTTTTCTTCATGCCCATATTACCCCAAGCCAGTAGTGTCACGGGGAGGGGGGGCCAAACTGGGTGACACCCTAGAAGGGGAGTGACATCCAAGAAGGGTTGGCTCTCCACACACACCCCAGTGCTGTTTTGGCCCTCGTGGGAGCTCTTTGGGGCTTCGGTGGGCACTCCTGGCCCCCACCTGGGCCTTTCAGTGTTGTGGCAGGTGCTCCTGAGCCCTGCCTGGCCCTTTTCCCAGCTGCAGCAGGCACTCCTGGGCCCCACCCGGCTGCTCTTCGGGACCACAGTGGTGCTGCTCTGGCCCGCAGGAGTGCTCCCATGCACCCACACCCACCCTGGAAACCCCACCAGAAGTCCAAGCCTGGATGCCCCCCCCCCGAAACCCCGCTGGAAGTCCAAGGCCAGAGATTCTACCCCCTGGAAGCTCCCCCCCTGCACCATGTGTCACCAAGCCTGGTGATGCCACTGCTCCAAGGTCTAGCCTCCCTCCATATCCCCTCTTTTCAATATTAGATTAATATCAAAAGGGATGTCTGAGGCACGTAGCTTAGGAGGGCACACCCAGTGCAAGAAACTAACTGTGCCATATAAGGAAATCTGTGATCATATAACAAGATACAGTAGGCTCAGCATTGGGGAAGCTGAGAACATATCAAGAGCATATAGTCAGGATAGATTTATCAAGATCAAAATATGCATAATCCCTTCAATGAAAGGAGTAATGGTGGGTGATAGACCTGGTGTTTGCAAATTGTCTAAGATTATCTCCCTCTGGGAGCGATACTCCTTTGTCCAGCAATATTTGCATTGATTGTCTAATCATTCACAAGTCCACCACCAAATTCTCATTCTTCCCTCCTGGAAACGTCATCCTAATCCCAAAATCTGCTCAAGGACAGATTTTTCCCTGTTAATATGCCTGCTCAGGCACCACCAATTTGGTCTCGTTTGAGGCCAAACAGATACTTTGCCAGTATCTCGCTGGATCCCTCAGTATTGCTGGCCATGCCACAATCCACTGGCAGCTTGCTGAGCCACTTTCATCTCACAGTGCCCCCAATTGGAGCTCTACTTCTAGAATCAATACAGCATCACCCTCTGCTACCACCTTTTATATCATTAGTTCTTGGATGTGCATGTGAATGAGTGTCTCTGTGTGAATGGTGATTCCCTTTGGCGTAAAAATAGAACTTGTACTCTGAAGTTCTGTTTCTCAGAAGTGATATACATAGTCTTGATCCCAGCTTTGGGTGCCCTCCTGGGACCCTGGCATTTTGGGTAACACACACCTCTAAACATGAACTTGTAGCCAGAGTTTCTTTTTCAGCATTAAGTTACGGTGCTGTTGGGCACCATAAAATACCTCCCTGTCCACACTCACAACCCTATGATTTAAAAAAATAGCAATAGCAAGTACGATGTGAAGTTGAAGGCTTTCATGAATAGTTTTTTGTGGTTTTTTCAGGCTGTGTGGCCATGTTCTAGAAGAGTTTCTTTCTGACGTTTCTGAAGATGCCAGCCACAGATGCTGGCAAAACGTCAGAAAGAAACTGTTCTAGAACATGGCCACACAGCCTGAAAAACCCACAAAAAACAATAGCAAGTACATTTCTATACCACTTATCAGTGCACTTAAGCAATCCCTAAACAGTTTACAATGTGTAAGCTAATTGGGCCCCAACAAGTTGGATACTCATTTTAACAACCTATGGAAGGATGCAAGGCTGAGTTGACCCTGAGCCCCTGACTGATATTGAACTCACAACCTTGTGATTCGTGAGTGAGTGGCTGCAGTATAGGCATTTAACCACTGTGCCACCAGGGCTCCTAAAAACATCAGTTTTTTACCTGTCAACTAGGGCACACAGCAAAACTAGCCATGTTTCCTACCACCAAACTCTTTCTGCCAGAATGCCTCTAGGATCCACGTGACTTCAGAGTTGTTCTCTGTAAAAGAAGCTGGCATGTAGCTTTCTAGTGCCCTCTAACCAACTGCTAAACCTGGAAGAAAGAATGCCAGAGAGAAAGAAAATACAATGTTGTGCTGCTGCTGTGCTGCCTATGAAACAAGGTATGGGCAGGACGGGGAGGGGGACAATTGTGGGGTGTTGAGCTTGTGGTGCATTCCTGAATTTAGGGATGCCAGGGAAATCATGGTCAGGTCGCAGAGTGACTATGGTAGAGAAAGTAGGGCAGAGGCCTACGTATGTGCTTTCTATCTCGTGTGTGTGTGTGTTTGGATGCAGGCTTTATGTGTCCACATATGGGATGCATGGCATTTGTGTGGTTTCAGAATCAAGTGCATTGTTTATGAGTCTCTGTCATGCCATTGGGAAACTGATTTGGGATTGACCTTCCTATTAAAGTGGGTTTAAAGTGAGTAGTTTTGTGTTTGGGATCTCAGATGCCACCTTTGCTTTTGCACACAATTTCTTGAGTGAGTTATTTATTTCTTCACCCCACCAGTTTGCCTTCTGTGAAATTAGCTATGTGAGGCAGAAAAACTGTTGTGCACCACCACAACAAACATCCTTTTTGTCTGTCTGCCTGTCTCTGTGTCTGTGTAAGACAGTATTCACACCACTTCCTCAAGGTTCAAAATGTAGCTACCAGTTAAGATTGCCAGAATGAAAACTGGAGTGGGTTCCTGCACCTTTAATGGTTGCATGGAGGAATGGATTTCAGCTGGTGTTGCTTGTCACACTATCAGGTAACAAACAACATCCTCATAAATTCCCTCTTCCACACAATAATTGAAGGTGCAGGAGCCTTCTCCAGTTTTCATCCCAGCACCTCTGCCACCAGTCCAAAGTGACTGGGGATTACTTCAAGAAAGGTTGATGCAAAACAAGCAAGCCACTGTCATTTTGACTCACCTTACTTAGCACTGGGAATTATGGCAGCAGTAAGATCAAATGCATATTCATTTTTAGTTTTCTGTGGGTTTTGAGGCAATGTGGCTGCGTTCTAGAAGGATGTATTCCTGATGTTTCGCCTGCATCTGTAGCTGGGATCTTCAGAGATCCTCTGAAGGTCCTCCAACCTCTGAGGTCCTCCAACCTCTGAAGATGACAGCTACAGCTACAGATGAAACATCAGGAATAAATTCTTCCAGAATATAGTGACATAGCCAGAAAAGCCCACAGAAAACTATGGATGCTGGCCATGAAAACCTTCTACTTCACATATTCATTTTTGTTTAAAGCTGATTCTATGGCAAGGTGACCAAGTATAAAAGCAGACTAGCTCCTGCACATTTAATAAGATGCACAAAAGAGAGCATTCCAGCAAATGTAATAAATAACAGGTGCTGCAGGCTATATTTCAGAGGAAGGAACTGGCAAAACCACCTCTGAGTTTTCCTTCCCTAAAAAAACCCTATGAATTTTATGGGGCCACCATAGATCAACAGTTCTCCTGAAGGCACATATGTACAAACAATTTGCTGGACCATTTCTACCTGCCCTCTGCTTGTTGTTGCTGTTGTGTGCCTTCAAGTCATTTCTGACTTATGGCAACCTTAAAATGAATCTGTCACTGAGCTGAGATTTGTTCAGAGTGTGTTTGCCCCTAGCCTTCCTTTGAGGTTGTGAGAGTGTGACATGCCCAAGATCACCCAGTGAGTTTCCATGGCCAACCAGGGATTCGAACCCTGGTCTCCAGAGTCCTAGTCCAACACCCAAATCACTACACCATGCTGGCTTCCTGCTACGTAACAATTAATGGTGCAGGAACCCTATCTGCTTTTTACAGGGCCACTCTATCAATGAACCAAGTTATTGTTTTAGTGGACACATCAAATAGACCAAGCACATGCTAGCATTGCTATAAACATTCATATGTGGCTGTGTTGATGTTTGGTTTCCTGCATGCTTTTTATCTTTATGTAAAATTACAATCAGTCATGTAGCTGTATAGCCCCATCATATAGGAGACAAATTCAGATCACATTTCTTAGCTCTGGGTGGACTCAGACAAGTCAAACAATGTAGACCATGCTCTGTTTTAAGATTTCCCAAACCCTGCAAGGAGGTGTAAAAGAAAAATGAGGCCATTTGTAAAGATGTTTCTACTAGATAAAAAGAGAAGGGAGAGGAGATGGTAAACATCCTGTTTTCCAGCGGCCACTACTTTTATTTACAGAGTTCATTTACAGGGTAAGTTTGTGTTTCAAAAAGCAAGCAGGGAGCAGTTAGCACAGGTCATTCAAAACTGATAATGCAGTAGAGCAGGGGCCGGCAACCTACGGCCCCCGGGCCGGTTCCGGCCCAGGTCACCAGACTTACCGGCCCATATGGACCCCTGCTGCCGCCGCGGCCGCGTGTTTTAGCCTCCGTGCAGCCACGCGTGCCGTGGCCGCCATTTTGATTTCCACAATGGCGGCCATGACGCGTTTGCGCATGCGCAGGAGTACTGCACATGCGCAAACGCATCGCGCCGCCATTTTGGAAATCAAAATGATGGCTGCGACATGCGGCGGCTGTGTGTGCTGCGGCGGCGGCAGCGGCGGCGGCAGTGTCGGCGGCAACACACGCGGGGGGGTCGCACGTGGTGGCGGGGGTGCGCGCACCCACATGAGCGTGCGCGCCACCATTCCCCCCCCTCGGCCCAGCGGAGAAGAGGACTTCGGGGGACTGGTCCGGGGCTGAAAAAGGTTGCCTACCCCTGCAGTAGAGGGAAAAATTCATTTTATTTTTTTAAAAAGCCAACAGAAAACTTATCATGAGATGAACAAGGATGATCAGATGCTGATTTTCATCTTTTTGTCAGCGTATTTATTTGTTTAATACATTTATTCCCTGTCTTTCAGTGGAAAACTTCCTTCTGAGGCAGAAACTTAAAACAAGATCAAACAACAATGCAAAGCAAATTAAAAGCACCTAGACCTAAGAAATGTGTTTATATAACCATAAATGATACAAAAATGTTTTATCGTTTCTGTTGTATGCCTTCAAGTCATTTCTGATTTACAGTGACCCTAGGTAAACATATCACAGGGTTTTATTGGCAGGTTTCTTCAGAGGGGGGTTGCCATTGCCATCCTCTGAGAGACTGAGAGAGTGTAACTTACCCAAGGTCACCCAGTGGATTTATATGGCCGAGCCAGGATTCGAACTTTGATCTCCAGAGTCAAAGGAGATTATCGCACTAACATTTAACCCGACTGCACCCTAATGGGGTGCAGCCAGCAGGGAGAATACAGGCAGGAATGATCACATGTAATTCGCTGCCAATTCCACCGTCCAAGTGCAGTCCAGCTGCAGTCTGGGTCTTAGGAGCACCCATCAAGCCTCTTTTCAATGTCGAACAACTTTGAAAAGCGACTTGCTGAGCACTTCTGGGACTCGGACTGCAGCCAGGCTGCACTCGGCTGGCAGAATCAGTGGCAAATTACATGCAATAATTCCTGACTGTATCCCGCCTCTTGGGTGCAATCGAGTTAAATGTTAATGCAATAATCTCCATAGACCAACACTCAAACCCCACTACACCACACTGTCTCTCACAGAATGTTTAATGGACCACTTAAAGGCAGATACAGATACTGTGTTCTTTGGGGAGGGAATTTTAGAAATTTGAGGACACCACTGAAAAGGCCCTTTTTCCAATACTGAATTCTCCAATCTCATGGTTCTTGAGATCAGGGTCTCTAAAGCTAATTCCAGGTGGGGCAGGTTTTTATGGATATAGGCAGTGTTGTTGCTGTTGTGTACCTTCAAGTTATTTCTAACTTGTAGTATCCCCATGGCAAACCTATCACAGGGTTTTCTTAGCAGAATTTGTTCAGAACAGGCTTGCCCTTGCCTTCCTCTGAGGCTGAGATAGTGAGACTTGCCCATGGTCACCCAGTGGGTTTCCATGGCCAACCAGGGATTTGAATCCTGGTATCCCACTGTTCTAGGGGTTATTCAAACATTATTGTTTTTCACGTAACTATCCAAATAATCTCATTCATGCATTCTAATTTAGTTGGTCACACTATTTTTTTTTTATCAGAACCACATTTATGTACATCTCTGTGAGCTCGATTGCTCACATGTGTCAGCACTCGAATAAAGATGGAGTCGATGATGCAGATGTATTCAAAACGCGTTCAAGGCATACAGAGTTTTATCCCAGTTTATCCTGGGTCTATTCACATCAGCTATCTACACAGCCGACAATGAAAATCTTTAGAGGGGAAATCCATGATCGGTTATTCCATGTTAAGTGGCTTTTTTGGCAGCCTTCCAAAAAACTTCCTCAGCTGCATTCAAAATGCATGTGAATAGCAAAGATTCAACCCACATTCTACCCAAATTATTTTCACCATCTGAATAACTCCCTAGTCCCACACTCAAACCACTACAGCATACTGCCTCTCTGGCAATAACAGAAATTATTTTGCAAAGGAAAAAGTGTCATCATTGGTCTTGCTAGTGATACTAAAGTTGGAACAATGGGCAAAACTGTTTAGCTTCTGTGGTGTTGAACTCCAAAATGGAAATGGGTAATCAAAGAGCAAACAAAGATACCCAGGAATGATTTTGAAATGGGAAGAAAAAAGCAATACCTGAAGTACTAATGCTAGAGTCATGCATGCAATTACTGATTAAAATCCTCCCCCTGCTGGAAGAAAGTAAGAAAGTATCTACACATTTTAAAATTAGGTAATCTTACTAAATAAGATCAATTGTATACTTCATTAAAACTGATTGTTTATTATTGCAGTTCTTTCATCTTATTTTTAAGGCATAGGAGGATTAAAAAAAATTGGGAAGCATCTTTGCACTGATGGATATGGCTCCTGATATGTGTGGCATAGTGAATCATAGAATCATAGAGTTGGAAGAGACCACAAGGGCCATCCAGTCCAACCCCCTGCCATTCAGGAACTCCAAATCAAAGCATCCCTGACAGATGGCCATCCAGCCTCTGCTTAAAGACCTCCAAGGAAGGAGACTCCACTACTCTCCGAGGGAGTGTGTTCCACTGTCGAACTGCCCTCACTGTCAGGAAGTTCCTCCTAATGTTGAGGTGGAATCTCTTTTCTTGCAGCTTGCATCCATTGTTTCGGGTCCTAGTCTCTGGAGCAGCAGAAAACAAGCTTGTTCCCTCCTCAATATGACATCCCTTCAAATATTTAAACACGGCTATCATATCACCTCTCAGCCTTCTCTTCTCCAGGCTAAACATCCCCAGCTCCCTAAGTCATTCCTCATAGGGCTTGCTTTCCAGACCCTTCACCATTTTAGTTGCCCTCCTTTGGACACACTCCAGTTTCTCCACATCCTTTTTGAATTGTGGTGCCCAGAACTGGACACAGTATTCCAGGTGAGGCCTGACCAAAGCAGAATAGAGTGGCACTATTACTTCTCTTGATCTAGACACTATACTTCTACTGATGCAGCCTAAAATTGCATTGGCCTTTTTAGCTGCTGCATCACACTGTTGGCTCATGTTCAACTTGTGGTCCACCTGGATTCCTAGATCCCTTTCACACGTAGTCTCATTCAGCCAGGTGTCCCCCATCATATATCTGTACTTGTCGTTTTTCTGCCCTAAGTGCAGTACCTTACATTTCTCCGTGTGGAATTTCATTTTGTTAGCTTTGGCCCAACTTTCTAGTCTGTTCAAGTCATTTTGAATTTTGATCCTGTCCTCCGGGGTATTAGCTACTCCTCCTAATTTGGTGTCGTCTGCAAATTTGATAACTATGCCCCCAATACCATCATCCAAGTCATTAATAAAGATATTGAATAGCACTGGGCCCAGGACAGAGCCCTGTGGCACCCCACTGGTCACTTCTTTCTAAGTTGAAAAGGAGCCATTGTTGAGCACCCTTTGGGTTCGACCAGTCAACCAATTACAAATCCATGTAACAGTTATTTTGTCTAGCCACCATTTTACCAACTTGCTTGCAAGAATGTCATGGGGTACCTTGTCAAAGGCCTTACTGAAATCAAGATATACTATATCCACAGCATTCCCTTCATCTACCAAGCTGGTAATTTTATCAAAAAAAGAGATCAGATTTGTCTGGCATGACCTGTTTCTCTTAAACCCATGTTGACTTTTTGTGATTATGAAATTATCTTCCAGATGTTCACAGACTCTCTGTTTAATGATCTGCTCCAGAATCTTTCCGGGTATTGATGTCAGACTAACTGGACGATAATTGTTGGGATCCTCTTTTTTCCCCTTTTTGAAGATGGGGACAACATTTGCCCTCCTCCAGTCCGCTGGGACCTCTCCTGTTTTCCAGGAATTCTCAAAGATTATTGCCAATGGTTCCGATATTACATTTGCCAGTTCTTTTAATACCCTTGGATGTAATTCATCTGGTCCTGGAGACTTATATTTATTTAGAGTAACCAGATGTTTCTGTACTATCTCTTTACTTATTCTGTGCTGAAATTCTCCTATTCTGTCCTCTGCTCCATTATACTTAGGTTGACCACCCTTTGCCTTTTCTGAGAAGACTGAAGCAAAGAAGGTGTTGAGTAATTCTCCCTTTTCTCTGTCCCCTGTTAACTTTTTGCCATCTTCTCCACACAGTGGCCCTACCATTTCTTTCTTTTTCCCTTTGCTGCTGACATACCCCCAAAAGCCCTTTTTATTGTTCTTAACCTCTCTAGCAAGCCTGATTTCATTCTGCGCTTTAGCTTTTCTGACTTTACCCCTACACGTTCTAGCTATTTGTTTGAATTCCTCTTTGGTGATTTCCCCATTTTTCCATTTCTTATACATGTTCCGTTTAAAACATAGTTCAGTTGCAAGTTCCTTAGTCATCCATCCTGGTTTCTTGAGACACCTCCCATTCTTCCTCCTCGTTGGCACGGTTTGAAATTGTGCCTTCAGTATCTCCCTTTTGAGAAACTCCCATCCGTCTTGAACTCCCTTCTCTTTTAGTATTCTTGTCCATGGGATCACCCCCAGTATTTCTCTAAGTTTAGTAAAATCAGCTTTCCTAAAGTCTAGAATGCGTGTCTGACTATGCCTGGCTTCTCCTTTCCACTGTATAATAAACTCCAGGAGGACATGATCACTCCCGCCTAAGGATCCAACCACTTGCACCCCATTAACTAGGTCTTCCCTGTTGGTTAGTATCAGATCCAAAATAGCTGACTCCCTCATTGCCTCTTCCACCTTTTGAAGAATGAAATTGTCTTCGAGGCAAGTGAGGAATTTGCTAGACCTTGAGGATTTTGCTGAGTTTGACTTCCAGCAAATATCCAGATAGTTGAAGTCACCCATCACTACTATATTTCTCCTTTCTGAGTGTGTGGTCATCTGTTCTAGAAAGGCTTCATCCAATTCTTCTGCTTGAGTTGGGGGTCTGTAGTAGACTCCCACACTAACATCCCTGTTGTTTCCTTCCCCTTTAATTTTTATCCAGATGCTCTCCACTTGGCTTCCAGGATTGATGTCCTGGATTTCTTCACTAGTGTAAATATCCCTGACATATAATGCTATTCCTCCTCCTTTCCTGTTTGTCCTGTTTCTCTTGAAAAGGTTATACCCCTTTATTTCTAAATTCCAGTCATGAGACTCATCCCACCAGGTTTCAGTGATGCCTATTATATCATATTTGCTTTCCTGTGCTAGGAGTTCAAGTTCATCTTGCTTATTTCCCATGCTCTGTGCATTAGTGTAGAGACATCTAAGACCACGTGTCCCCTTTATTTGCTGTCTGTGCCCGTTTTTTTGCCTCCCACTGTTGGGTCCCTGTACTGTTTGCCTTGTTTCCTCTATGACAGTTTGATTATTTTCTCCAGTCCTTTTGTCTTCCAGGACGCTGTCTCCCTCCCCCACATAGTTCAGTTTAAAGCCCTCCTGATCAAATTCTTGAGGCTGTTGGCAAAAACGTTTCTTCCAACTGATGTGAGATGCAGCCCATCCCTTGCCAGGAGTCCGTCCTCATGGAACCGCAGCCCATGATCCAAGAATCCAAATCGTTCTCGACGACACCATCTGCGGAGCCAATTGTTGACATCTGCTATGGTGGTTTGAGACTATGGTCTAGGAGCTTATCGCACATGTGAAAGAGATGTCTTAGGGCCTTTGCAGACTGCTAGAAATAGTGCAAATTGAGTCCACTTTAACTGCCCTGGCTCAGTGCTAGGGAATCATGGGAATTGTATTTTTTTTCTGAGACATTGAGCCTTCTCTGTCAGAGGGCTCCAGTGCCACAATAAACTACAGTTCCCATGATTCCCTAGCACTGAGTCAGGGCAGTTAAAGTGGACTCAGTTCACACTATTTCTGGCAGTCTGCAAAGGCCCTTACCTCTTCCAGGTTCAATCCTTGATCCAGGATACACCCTGATGTTATCACACATAATTTGCTGCCAATTCTGCCACGATGCTGCCGGCCGCATCCAGCCCGGAACAGACATTTTCCTACTATGCGCTCCTTGATCCGGGCTGGATCCTTGATCCGGGCTGGATGTGACCAGCAGCATTGTGGCAGAATCAGCAGCGAATTATGTATGATAACATTGGGGTGTTTCCTGGATTGAGGATTGAACCTGGAAGGGGTAAGATAACTCTTTTGTGTGTGCGATAAGATCCCAAAACACACTGTAAAAATAATCCAGTTTGAGATTGCTTTAACTGCCCTGGGTGAGTGCTAGGCATTCCTGGGAATTGTAGTTTATTGTGGTGCCAGAGCTCTCTGACAAAGAAGGCTAAATGTCTCACAAAACTACATTTCCCCAAACTAGCATTGAGCCAAGGCAGTTGAAGTAGTCTCAAACTGGATTATTTCTGCAGTGTGCTTTGGACCTATGACTCTGGAGACCAGGATTTGATTCCTCATTTGACCATGGAACACACTGGGTGACCTTAGGCAAGTCACATGCTCTCAGCCTCAAGGGAAGGCAATGGCAAGCCTCCTCTGAACAATTCTTGCCAAGAAAAGCCCATGATAGGTTCACCTGAGGGTTGCCATAAGTCAGAAATGACTTGAAAGCACACATAAAGTTGGAGAGAGCAAGAGCCAGCATGGTGTAGTGGTTTGAGTGTTGGACTGGGACTCTGGAGACTATAAGTTGGAAATGACTTGAAGGCACACAACACGAACAACAAATTTAAAAGCACCCAACTGATCCACCCTGGGGCTTCCGAATGACTTTTTGGTGCCATGAATCTCACAGGGATTCATGGGCCTCTTGCTTCTTGCCTCCTTTTCCTAGGGAATGGAAGCTCTGCTGTGCTCAGTCAGCCAAAATCCATGTACGAAGACCCCTTGCAGCCAACTCCCTGCCACTTCCTATCATATGCATGCACTTTCAGATAGGCTTCACTGTTAGGAAGATCTTGACAATGCAGGCCACTCTTTTTCACTACAGGTTTCTCTGGAAGTTGGATTGGCAACCTCCTTCCGCCAGGGCTAGTCTGGTGCTTGGACAAGTTGCATTTCTCTGTAGAGGTTCTTCACAAGAGGCTTATTCTTCCCTAGAACCAGTACTAGGAAACACAGCTTCCTGCTGAACATGTGCTCCTTAATAAAAGTGTTTGCAGCCCTGTTTTGAAATACGTACATTGGTATTTAAAATGCATACAGTATATACTCTCCAATATTTCACAGATAAATATTTGGACAATTAATTAATATGATAGATGTCAGTTTGCAAGAAAAAGAGAAATGGGGAAGAAATTGTAGGTAAATAACAGAGTATAATTAAATATAAATATTATAATATTATATATATATATATAAATATACATAATATATAAATATTTGTATTTATAAATATAAAATGTTATAATATTTATATTTGTAATATTTATATGTATTTATATTTATTCACTGTATTATATTTTAATGGTATTATATTGTATTATGTAATTGTACATATTATCTTGTATAATATATTCAACTGTTTCAAATATGTCCTATTGGCAAGAGCAAATATTGGGAGTAAGGAGCATATGACTGGATAATTTTTTCTCCTCCAGCACATAATTCAATCCCAATTTATGCATTTTCTTCTCTCCATCCATAGAGGATTGGGAGTGGAAAGCAAACCAGAACTTCAGCGTGTGTTGGAGCATCGGCGACGAAATCAACTGATACGACAGAAGAAAGAAGAAGAAGAGGCAAAAAAATTAAAGTCTCCTTTTGAACAAGAGCTCTTGAAGAGGCAACAAAGGCTGGATCAGGTAGAAAAACATTCTGAAATCTATTCTAGAATCATAAAATCTTAAAGTTGGAATGGACCACAAGGGGCATCTAGTCTAACCCTCAGGAAAACACAACAAAAGCATTCTTAAAAGATCCAGCCTCTCTTTAAATACTTTCACAGATGGTGAGTCTACCATATAGTCATGCATATACCGGTAGTTATCTTCAATAACACAGGCCTGTGATTTAAACTTTTTTCAGTATTGTAGCTGTTTTTAATGTCTTTTGGGGTGCTGAATTAAAAAAAAACAATAAAAATGTCTTTTACCAATTTGATATTTTTATCAATTCAGTTACTCAGTTTTGATCACCATGTTCAGACACTGGTGTTCCAGTGCGGTTTCTTTTAATGCTTTTGGGTGGATTTTTGTGTCTCATATTGGCAAATAAAAGTGTTTTGAAAGTCTGTTAGAAGACTTTAAGCCTTTTCTTATCTTTGCAGGATGTTTCTTTAAAGGACCATTTGTTTCAGTCACATATTACAATATGGAAATGTCAAAGCAAATTGTGGGGAAAAACTATATGTGATGGAGCAAATCTGAGATCATTTTTAGATGTAGAATGACAAGTTCCTTAAAAAAAAAAACAGCATTTTGTTGTTGTAACTGCCCTCGAGTCAATCTCAACTCATGGCGACCCTATGGATGAGACATCTCCAAGACCCTCTGTCTTCCAGTGCTCTGCTTAAATCCTGCAATCCCTTAATACCCGTGACCTCCTTAATAGAGTCCATCCATCTGGCCTGTGGCCTTTCTCTCTTTCTACTTCCCTCCACTTTCCCAGCATTATTGTTTTTTCCAGAGTCCTCCCTTCTCATGATGTGTCTGAAGTACTACAGTCTAAGGGGGGAAGTCTTGTCATCTTGACTTCCAGGGATATTTCTGGCTTGATCTGCTCTAGGACCCATTGATTTTTCCTTTTGGCTGTCCATGGAATTCTCAGCACTCTTCTCCAGCCCCAAATGCATTGATTTTCTTCCTATTATCTTTCTTAACTGTCCAGCTCTCACATCCATACATGGTAATAGGGAATATGACAGCTTGTATGATTCTGACTTTTGTTCTGAGTTGTATATCTTTGCATTTAATAATAATAATAATAAATTTTATTTATATCCCGCCTCTCTGCATAGCAATCAAGGCGGCATACATCAGTTAAAAAGAACAGTTAAAATCTCAACCCCAGCCCCAGCCCTCCCCCCGTAAAACAGAATTAAACTAGCTTAGAATTAAAACATGAGCATAACGATTAAAACAATAAACTAAATAGGGTGAACATGTCATGGCGGCCAGAGGATGAGCAAAGGATCGCCATCAGTTAATCAGGGAGATGTTCCGGGAAGGCCTGCCTGAAAAGATCCGTCTTTACTGCCTTTTTAAAGTCAGCCAGAGTAGTAATATGACGGATCTCGTCTGGCAGGCCATTCCAGAGTCTGGGAGCAGTTGCGGAAAAGGTCCTCTGGGAGGTCTGCGAAAGCTTGGTCTTCGTGGGCTGCAGCAGATTCCTCCCAGAGGACCGAAGGGCACAGGGGGGATCATATGGGGAAAGGCGGTCCCGAAGATAAGATGGACCCAAGCCATGTAGGGCTTTAAAGGTCAAAACCAACACCTTGTACTGTGCCCATTTTAGCATCTTTTCTAGTTCTTTCATAGCCACCCTCCCCATTCTTAGTCTTCTTCTAATTTCCTGACTGCAGTCCCCATTTCTAGCAATGTTTGATCCCAGGTATGGGAATTCTTGTTGGTGTGTGGATGATGAGTGTTGTAGTGATGCCTTTTGGCACCCAGCAGAGTCTGCAGGACAAGCTGGCTGCTGTGATCCACAGCCACTGTGTAGATTTGCCATCAACTGGCTCAGCTTCTCTTCTCCAGGCATCCTGTCTTCCTCAGTCAAGAAGACACATTGTAAAGTCCAAAAGCATAGCTTTATTAATGCATATAAAAAGTAAAAATAAGATAACTAAGTAAAATCCATTGTGATGAACTTGTCCAGTTCAGCCATATAAGATTACATCTTTAACAATCCCAAAAGCATTAGGATCCAACGTATTGCAGTTAAAACTACTGCATCCACACATGCTCACATCTTGAACAATAAACAATTCTTAGACAAAGGATTTTCTAAGCCCATCCCATACTCCACCTTCTAGGTGTTAACTTTATGTTAATTGGATAATGACAGTATGATGTATGCTAACCCAGCCTCTTTGTCAGGGATGATGGGAGTTGTAGCTCTTCACCTCTGGCTCTAACTCACCACCTTGTTATGTAGCAGAGCTGACCAGCTTTGATCAGTGTTTGATGCTTCTTTCCCAAGCAGCAGAGTTTCACAGAATAGGCTGAAGACCCTGACAAACTCTCCAAGCCTTCTCACTCTTCTTCCAATGATGTCTCCAAACTTCTCCAGGATTCTTCTGGCTCTTGTATCTTCCCTCAAGACACCAGACAACTCAGTAGTCTTATATAAAAGATCTACTTTATTCTACTATATACATAAATACTATATGCCCTACAAATCACAATCTCTACACTTCACAATATCTCCAAAACTACTCCAAAACTACTCCAAAATACTCCACAATGTACATTAGCAAACATTGCAATTTATAGCCATTGTTAGACACCACCCACCAGTCAGTTTCCACCCAGTGGGTGTGTACATACATCTTGATTGGTCCACATAGATCATCCCATACCTAAGACCAACTCAAGTGTTTCATCACTTTACCTTGACCACTTAATGAGTCTCAGGTGTTTGCAATCTATCACAGGTGTTCTCAATATACCTTCTATAACTTTGTCCTTGGCTCTCAAGGCTTCTTAATTATATTATCTTTTTCACCTGTGTATCTTCCTGATTGCTCCTGCTTAGTCACTTTGACATTCACATAAATATTTTTATTTCTATTACTGTATATCCCATGTTGCTTTTCCTTAACATTGCTGTCCATCATCCACCACGTGAGTAACTTTCCCAAGCTAACGATGTTTACGTATTTGATATCTCTTTGTTAACCATAACAAAGTCTGGTTCCATTAGTTCTATCACTGGGAAAGTACATTGTTGATGTCTCTGTTACCACCTGGCGTTGATTCACCCTGTTTCTCTAAATATTGTTTGTGCCTTGTCCAGAAACTGTTCTCAAGTGGAAAATTACAGACACACACACATCTTTACATTTCACCTTTGACTATATATCCCATTCATATCCTAACAATTCTTTTACTATTTCTATTTCTTCATTGTCTAGGTTGAACTTGTGAAGGTCCTCGGCGGTCATTATTTTTGTTTTTTTTTGGGGGGGGGATGCAGACGAGTGGCCGTGGGCAGCCCTGGGAAGTGGCGGATTGGGGCTGAGGCTGCCCACGGCTGCTCATCATGCCTCTCAAATGACCATCACCCACGCCTCGGCCCTGATCCTCCCTTTCACTGCCTAGGAAAGGAGTGCTAAAATAACTCTCCTTCCACAAGCCATGAAAGGGGCGCCCGAAGAGCCGCCATGCGGCTCTTTTGCGCCTCTTTCGGCTCAGCGTGTCCGGACACTGAGCCGGAAGGATGTCATCAGAGTGCCTTCCGTGTGCAATGGCAGGCACTCCGATTACGTCCTTGGGAAGGGGTTGGAGCGCCCGACATGTGGCTGTCCTTCCCTTTCCCTGCCTCCAAGACAGCGCTTTGCACTGTCTGCAGAGGCCCTTTATGTTCAACATTAAGCCTGCCTTAGCACTTTCTTCTTTGATCTTCCTTAGTAGGTCTGTGAGGTTTTCTGCTTGTACTATGTGTCATTTGCATATCTTACATTGTTGAAATTTCTTCCTCCTATTTTCACTCCTCCTTCTTCTGTGTCCAAGCCTGTTTTTCCTACAATATATTCTGCATACAAGTTGAACAGATAGGGTGAAAGAATGCAGCCTTGTCTGACTCCTTTGCCAATTGGAAACCATTCTGTTTCTCCATGTTCTGTTCTGACAGTAGCCTCTTGTCTTGAGTACAGATTCTTTATCAGGACTATCAGATGTGTTGGCACTCCCATGTCTTTAAGGGCATTCCATAGCCTTTCATGATCTAACCAGCATATTTAAAAAAAAAAATGACCCTCCATTTTGCAGAACTGTGTTATAGCCATGATCCTAGATTAAAGCATGAAATGCATAGCATTCCACCCCCACAGCTCAATACCTCCCTAAGACAGCTGTCAGGCCCTGGGATGCATCTACAGTCATTTGCTGGCTGAGGGACATCGAGGCAACCAGACACATCAATTGAGACTGCAATTGAGGAAAGAGAAATGAGATTTCTGACAGCTACCTGGGATGGTGTCTTTGTATACTGTGCAAGGAGATAGTGAATACCTCCTCCCACAATATCTAAAAAGACACACACATGTGTAACATGCATATGTCACTACCAGGGGTCCAGCCAGTCAAGCACATTATCTCAGGAAGGATTCCTAAATAACTGATCCTCTTAAGTATGCATTTTGATTCCAATATGTCTACAGTCCTTTTTTCCACCTCCACCTCCTCTATTTATCAGTGAAAAGTATTTTAGATTTTGCAGGTTTAAACTTAAATAACCCTAATGTGTTTTTAGGTCTAAACAATTATTTCTTGCGATTTCTGCATACAACCTTGGGACTGTAGCACCAGCAACCCCTTGCATAAATGGGACAGGGCAGGATACTGATATAAAAGGAATCAATCTCCAAAAAAATTAAAGGAACAGAAGCGGTTATTTGTCCTTTCCCCCTTCATCCATGACAAAGGATGCCAGCTGAACAGGAAGAAATCAGATTGGCCTTCTTTTGTGTCTTTAAGAGCAACCAGGTAGGAAGATAGGTAGACAGATAGTGGTGATAATTTCATGGCAGGGAGCTAAGCATCTGTTAATCTACTACTGTACTAGCATCTACCTAAATATTAGGAAAAACTTCTCTACTATAAGTAGGAGCCAGTGTGGTGTAGGAATTTGAGTGCTGAACTCTAGAGACCAGGGTTTGATACTCCACTCGGCCATGAAACCCACTGGGTGACCATGGGCAAATCACACTCTCTCAACCTCAGTGAATGGCAATGGCAAATCCCCCTGAAGAAATTTGCCACGAAAACCCTGTGATGGGTGTACCTTAGGGCAGGATGATGAGATGTCCCAAATGAAAAGGAGGACAAGGCATTGCAAAATGTAAGACATTCAAGAAAATGTAGGGCATAACCAAATAAAACTTAAAACACCAATATAAATGTTAATTCATACTTCTTAGTCATGCTCAAAATGGAGAACATTTTGGAATTTATCCTGGATATAAAGTTGAAATGTAGGACATGTCCTGGAAAAGGAGGCCATCTGGTCACCCTGTCTTAGGGCCACCATATGTCAGAAACAATTTGTAGGCACACAACAACAACCTTCTGCTATAAAAGCTGTTCAACTCTATAATAGAATGCCTTGGAGGGTAGTGGAGATGTTTCCCCTCTTTGGAGATGTTTAAACAAAGGTTGGACTGTTTCTGAGAAGTGTGTGTGTTATTTTTTCCTGCACAGCCTGGGTTTGGACTTGTTGGCCTTTGAGGGTTTTTTTCTATTGCTATGATTCTATGAGTCTACAAACTTTCCCCTTCAAACTCCAGATTCAATCTGTGACGTGGTATTGTGTTCTATTACCTTTTGCTCAATACTCACAGGAATATCCTGCAAGTTTTCAAATAACTATTTGAATACATGGTTGCAATCTGTGTTCTTCCTCCAGCAATATGGTTGGAACCACAGGTTTCCTAAGCCTCCTGATTTGATGGCTGAGCAGCTGCATTTCTATCCTTACTTTGTCCCCAATCTTATGCCATTTACCAGCTGTTAAATCCCATTGAAGTAACTGAGAACTCTAAACTTGTAAACAGTTCAAGAATATTTCAATTTTTTTCTATCAGCCTAACAGAGTGCTAAGGTCCCCAACATGTTACCCACTGCATTCTGGCAAGATGGAGATCTTAATTGTTGACAAACCTGTGCACACATCTCCTGAAGGCATAACATCTTGCTGTGTTTTCAACATCTTGCTGTGTTCATGCTTCTTTTGGTTAATCCAGGCAGGTTCCTTCTCTCTGAATGTGTTTAATCACAGGCACTTCCCAACAATGCAAGACAAGTCATGATGTACTGAATGTTTCATGCCTTTGGCGAAGCCCTACATAAGCTTAGCTGGAAAGCTGCAATGAAGCTCTTTTATTAATAGAAATACCCAAAGCCTACTTAAAGGAAATGCTCTTGTATTTAATTAAGAGACTCCTTACTGTCTTCTTTTATTTTCATGCCTCCTAATCGTTTTTATTAATTAATTTAGTTTTAGTCATTTTCAAAATGTGATCAAAGCAGTAGTAAAAAATAGGAAAATAGGAAAATACAAGATCCAAATGTCTTTTAATTAAGAGCTTTTAGCTGCTGCCTGTCATTTTCCAATAAAGGTTGAGTATCCCGTATCTGAAATGCATGGGGCTAGAAGTGTTTTCAATTTTGGATTTTTAAAATTTATTTTTATTTTTATTTTTATTTTTTTATTTTTATTTTTTATTATTATTATTATTATTATTATTATTTTGGATTTTGGATTTTGGCCATTAACTAGTCTGGAATCCCATTGTCGATTCCTGGGAAAGACCATCAGGTCTTTGTCACATTGCAAGTCATCATCAAGCACCCCCAAAGGCTAGTTATCAGATAAAAATATTAGTCCTAGCCTCCCCGTGCACACAGCCAGCATCCATCTCTGTGCACACAGTTGGCCCCTAGTCTGTGCTCCATGTGCACAGAGAGATTTTCCCATGCAATGTGTCATCTTCAGACTCCAGTCTGAGTGCCTCCCACTTTCTGTGGTCTTCTCTTCAAACAGGTAATGATCACCCTTCAAACTCAACTATGCAATTTCCATATTTCTATTTCATTTAGCTCTGAATGCTGTGTCTGTTTGAATTACTATTATGTGTTTGATTGCACAGTTGTTAATCTCATAATAAAACCTTCTTAATTCATCCAAACCGGGCATCCTTCTCAGTGAGCACTGGTATATACCTAAAGGTTACCCAGCCTCTTGCCAAGCTTAAGCTAATTTCCCCAACATTTTAAAGTGAAACTGATAGTTGGTGGGGACCGCTCAGTACCCCCACCTTTCTTTGTGTAACATTGTAAACATTGTCCCTCCTTGCTCATGGTGGTTTGACTGCTGTATGAAGTTCTAACTATGGTTTACAATCTAAACTGTCAATAGCATATGCCATGATTTGGTGTGGTGCTTGGCCTGAGCCAGTGGCTCTTGAAACCAGTCATCCTACTCATCATGCCTCTCAAATGACCATCACCCAGGCCATGTTAGCTTCCTGGGGGGGGGGGGGGGGAATTGTTCTCTCTGCTATTTTTTCATGCCAGAACTAATTTTGTAAAAATTTCAGTAACACACAGGAATTTATTTTTTCTTAATTTAATTAATATCTCCTGCCTTTCTTCCACCAGCTGGAAAGGGAACAAGAGAAGGAGGAAGAAAATGCACCAGAATTTATTAAAGTGAAAGAAAACCTGAGGAGAACATCGCTGCTTACTGGGACTGAGAAGGTTGCCTAATAGGCATCAGCTGAGACCAAAGTGTACAAGAACCTTCTGCTTCTTTGAATACCTTCATGCTGACATCTTTGTAAACAGTGGACGTTCGCAGTCTGTGTCATTGGGGCTACTTCCTGTTTATTAATGCTTGCTCCAATAGAAATCCCAAGAGGGCATCTACATTGGGTAAAGAGTAACACCCAAAACAAAAGTGCAGTATTCTACCAGTAGAGTACGCAGATGAGAAAACAGTGAGGGAAGATAGAATGAGTTTTCTTTTCAATAACTGGGACCATGTTAATGCCCTTTCTCCATTGCTTATGATTAACCCTTGTCCTAACCCTTTGAGACTCAGCACATGTTCAGGATGGAAGCATTTGGGGAGTGGAACACGTTGCACGAATAAGGGTTTGTTAAATGCCAGGATTTCAAGTTTCAACATACTTGAAACACTGCTGGTATCCAAATCTCTAGTACGCTAAGCTAACTGTTGGAAGGAGTTTATTAGAAAACTAGTGAGGATGGGGGGGGGGGGGAGGAAAGTATCCATCAGCAGGGAAAACACTAGCTATGTTTTAAAGCACATCTTTCTATACTTGCATGATCTGTGCTGTATCTACCACAACACCACCCAGCCAATGCAATTGTTTCAATAGACCCCTGCAAGGTAGAGAAAATTGGGATGCTTCCCACATTTGTAGAGAAACTTGTAATGCCTGGACTCTGAAATGAGGGGCAGGGATAGGCTGAACATGCGTCAGAGGAAATGTCTAGGAGTGTACAAAAGGGAGAAGAAATCACACATACTGAACATTTAAACTGATTCACTTGTGTGTGTGTTTTAATGGCAAAGCCAGGATTGTTAAAAGGAGCCAAGACAAAGTGATAAATTAAGTGGTAAACAGCGCATGTGTGGAGGCCAAAATATCGTGAACAAAGTTTGGTTTGACATTGAAGCCCATTGGGGCTTTGCTTTTACGCACAATTGGTGGGAATTGGAATTAAAAGAGAAGTTCCACAGGGTTTTAATATAACATTATCTAGAATTCTTCTATGCAGCTATACCTTTCTTCCTGGCCAAGATCCAAATATAATGTTTACTCACAACTAAATCTTTTCCACTAAAGGTGCCGGCAGCTTCAATTAAAAGTGTATTTCTTGCAACTTCAACCCACATTATGATTTTCTCTTTGTTCTGTTCAGGGGACTAGCAATAAATTGATCTGTTTATTAGACTCTTGAAAAGGCTCATTGAATTGCCCTAATGGCAGTTTCTCTACTGACAGAGGAAAGGTGGAAGGCTTTCATTAATGTTGTTTTAATTGCATGTTATAAGGGGGGAGCCATACTGCACAGTTTATAGAGGTTTGCTCCCATGGCTCCATCCTAAAGGATCCTAGGATTTTCTCTAGTGTTTTCTCTAGGAACATCTAGGTTCTCCAGCACAACTCTATGGTCACCTTCTGGCAGAGTTGCACTGGAGGACCTAGAGAATCCTAAAGAGAACATATTAATCAACACCACAAATAATCCAATCTGCAAAAGTCAAAGTCAAATGTGGAGGGTTAACTGTACCCAGATTTTTGTAGTCCATTCTTCCCTGAACTACAGTATAGCAGCTCTCTGGCAGAAAAATTTAAGGACCTCAGTAAACTCCAAATGTCATGATTGGATAGGATAGAATAGAACAGGGGTAGGCAACCTTTCCCCTTTAAGGGCCGAGGGACTTCAGCTCCCAGAAGCCTCAGCCATGTTGGCCAATAGTCCCATGTTGGCCAATAGCTCCTGGGATTCTGGGAGCTGAAGTCCCTCGGCCCTTAAAGGGGAAAGGTTGCCTACCCCTGGAATAGAACAATCAAACCAAAGTGCTATAACAGTACAGGGATACAGCCCTGGTGTAGAAAAAAAATCATAGAAGGATAGTACAGGAAACAACCAGAGTCCCATAAGCTGGCTGGATGCCTGTGTGAACAAAGGATAATTCCAGAGAAAAGTGTTGTAGTGCTTCCTGGCAGATAACTTCTGCTGTTCACAGTTAAAAGACATTGTGTAGCCATTCTGTCATTTTTCTTTTGGATCTTTCCAGATCAGCCTTTTACTGTGCAATTGTGCTACCTAATTCATGGAAGCTGGTGCGAGAGGGCCAGATGACATCATCTTCAGTTTCCAGCCTTCTTGTGTTTTCCCTTTGTTTGTTCTGTTCTTTTACTTTCTAGGGAGATTTGTTTGGGAAAAGGATGCAATGGCTGCAATTAAAATGTCTTTCAGTTGTGAACAGTAGGAGTCCTCTGTATGGAAGCATCCATAGAGAGTTTTCTCTGATAAGAAAAAAGATGGCTGAAACAGTGGGGAAACAGGAACGCTGCTCAACTGAAGAAGGCATTTGACTCTCCCATAAACCTCCATGGATGAGGCAATACAACTGCACAGTAAAAGCCTCATTTGGAAGCAAACCTAATATGCAAGTTACCAAAGAAAAATGGAGTGTTATATCTGACCACAAAAGGTTTTACTTAACTCTTTCAACTTTTTAGACAATGACAGTCCATAAAGATCACATTTTAATTTTATTTTGTTCATCAGATAAAAGCTATGGATTATTTATGTGGTACATTTAAATGAGACAGGAGTACTTCTCTTGATGGTCATACACAATCTCTGGTTGCAGTATCATATTACTGCCTATGGCCCAGGCTGTTTGTGATGAGTTCAAACTAAATATGCAGCAACAGCAGCATAAGGAGTCAAGTTGATGCCCATTTCCATGCTTTGCAGGGAGGTGGAGATCCTCAGCTGAACAAATATCTATCCATCTTATATTCATCACTGGACCTTGAAGTGAAAGTAGACAAAGGGTTAGATCCAGTATACTTAGGAGTTTATCGCATTAATTTTAAAACTGGATTACCTGATCATGTTACATCCTGATCCTGTTACATCCTGATATTATCAGAAGGATTTAGCAGCAAAAATCACTGCCTGGGTCCATCCCAGGTCCATCCCTGCTCCCAGGGCCACTCCGGTGGCCATTTTCTTAAGCTGGAAAACTCCCGGTTTCGAAAAGAGGCATGCTGAGCACTCCTGTGAGTAGGGATGGACCTGGGATGAACCCAGGCGGTGTTTTTGGCAGCAAAGTCCTTCTGACAACATCAGGATGCCTCCCACTTTAATTTTTAAACTGGACCTGGTAAGCCGGTTTTAAAATTAATCTTAAGCTTCTTAGAGTGGATCCCTTGAAGCCAATGTGAGTTAAGTCCTGTTCACTCATTTCAAAAGAATTCTGACTCAATATGCTAAAATGGTGGTCCCCAAACTTTTTGAGGCTACCCTCTTTCCTCTTGGATGACAACCCTCATGCCTCCCAATGCCTATTTCTTGATATTAGATCTATTGCAAATTCAATACAACCAATCTCAGTCACTACTCCCTTTGCACCCAGTCACTGTGGGAGCATCAATCGAGAAGCTGGCTGAGCAGTGACCAAGAAGCCTCTCTGTTGTGCCAGCCTTGGGGCAAAGGCTAGAGCAGGTGAGAAACATCTCAGTCACTGCTCAACTGGCTGTTTGGTTGCTGCTTTCTTTGTACCCAGTCGCCTTGGGAACAACAACCAAGCAGATGGCTGAGAAGCAACCAAAAAGCCTCTTGCCCATGAGAAGCTTCTTGGTCTCTGCTCTGAAAGTGAGTGGGTGCAAAAGGAGAAGCTTCTCCCCAGCAAGGATAGACTCTCAAACCTTTCCCGGGGTGAAGAGCGGCAAAGCTGGTTTCCCAGTTTTCTCCCTGGCAAGGAAAACCTCTCAATCCAAAAAAGGCAAGAGAGGTGAAGGACTGTTTCAAAGAATCAACCCTGGATATTCTTCCCCAGAGACATGCCGTCCCCACACAGCTTCAAGTCATCTCTCACACACAACACACAAACATTGTTTCTTCTGGTACCTCTTCTCTCCGCTTGTCTGACAAAAGAAAGCCTGCCAGCCAATTCTGGGCAAAACTCACAAAGCTTATGTAGGTCCCCAAATGTGAAAGCTTCTTTTTGCCACTGCTTGTCCCCCACCACCACCACATGCTCTTAACTCCTCACTCCTGTCAATCAGCTTATCCAAAATGGCACTGCAGGAGTAAGCTCAGATGGGCAGGTGAAGAGTGGGAGATATCACCACACAAAGTAATTAACAAGGCTGCACAGTAGTTTTAAGGGACCTTGAAAGAGACGTTTCATGTAACCCTCATCCCCACCATGGTCCTAAAGGATGTTGGTTTCCCCTTGTCTTCCTTGTGTGCTAGTACTTTGACTGAAGGCTAGCCTGCCAACCCTTTTCCCTCAACATCCCTCTGGATCTTTCCACTGCCCCTAGGAGATAATACCATCCACTTTGAGGGAATCACTATACTAAAAGGTAAAGATGCTCATCCCTCCTTCTTCCATCTCCTGTTCCATCAATGGTAGAGAATGATGAGCCTGATCAAGGGAGCTACTGTCATGCATAGAGGGATCCCGTTTATGTGAAGAAACTGGTGGAATGGGTGATGGAGTAGAATGGGCTTCTATGCTCCCCATTTTGCACATTTGGAACATGCTTCTAAAATGAGCGAACAGGACTTCAACTATGGCTAACTTGCATCCTAGAAATTTCAGTGAGTTTACATACAAGATTGTCGTCATCATCAACATCATCATCATCATCATCATCATCATCATCATCTCATTTATTTATATCTTGCCTTTTAACCCATTCTGAGACTCAAAACAATTTTAACTCAACAGGTATTTAAAAATATTTTTATTAGGTTTTTAATAATAATACTGTTACAACAATTTTCCAGTCCATTCCAAAATGATCCACTCCCTGCCCATCCCTCCACAATTCATCATGCACAATAAAGATATCACTGTATCAGACCTCTAGCAACTGCAATTATCATTGTCTTCCACTGCATGTTATTAAAGTAATATTTATCTAGTTATTAATCCAAAAATTCACTTGATCATTCCATGGTTTAAATTCACTTTGATATATAAAATTATCAAATGATTTCCATGCAATATCAAATAGGTTTTCTTTTATTTCTCCTTTTGCTACTCTGCATCTGTAAGAACTCCCCTGATAGCACCATAGCACACACCAATTCGGAATTGATAAATTCTCTATTTCCCCCTAAGTTCTGGCTATTTTTAGTCTTGCTGCACATAAGTGATATAAGTGATATGATTTTATATGACAAATCCTTATTCTCATTTTCAAACAGTGAAATCATTAGAAGTGCTCCTCTGAACTAAACTGTTCATCCCATTATTTAACTTAGCCAAGATAGAACTTCATCCCAAAATCTTAATATCTTTGTGCACATTAGCCATATGTGGCTCCAATTCTCTATTTTTCCAACCTCCTCCAGCATAGTTTTGATGATTCCATTATTAATACTTTGTAATTTAAGGGAATAATAGGACCCTCTATGTATAATGTTCAATGTATTTTCTCTCATTTATGAGGATGTTGATTTATAGGCAAGATTTTCCCAAGTTGGATTCCTTTGTTTTTCTTCTATTTTTATCCTCAGCTCTGACTTCCATACTAATCTCAATCTCTTTAATATACCAGATTGAGCCTCTTGAATTACATTACATAATTTTGAAACCTATCCTTTGGTTTGGATTGAGCTATCATTACATATTAATTCAAATAATATTTATGCTCTCAGGGGACCTCCTTTCCTAATTATATTTGTCTGAAATGTATTTATTTGCATTAGTTGTCACCAAGATGGATTCAATGGGTTCAATTTGTTTTTTTTCAATTGTTAAAACAGGAACAAGCTAAAACAATTCACATCCTACATATATTAAAAAATAAACTATCAATGGTATTAATATCAGCCAAAAGCATGGCCATTAAAAAAAAAACAAATATGGACACTACAGCACATTTAAAAGGTCCTTTTTCTCAGAGCTTAAAGATGTCCATCTGCCTATGGAAGGAGAGCAAGAAGGTACCAGTTTAACTTCTTTAGGAAGGGAGAGGCAGAGCCTGGGAGTAGCCACTGCGAAGCCCTATGTTCCCACCAAATATATCTATGGGCTTGTGTACACAGTTTTAATACATTCTGTTTAAATAACTGCAATCTGGCCACACATGATTCAGAAGAATTTGGGCTTTTGGGTGGGTAAAAAACTCCATAAAGTTTAGGGGAAAGAATTTGCCAGAGTGATCATAATAATAATATATTTATTTCTTACTCACCTCTCTCCATGGAACAAGGTGGGGGACAACAATGATTAACAAACAGCATCAGTTAAAACACATTGGTTAAAACACACATCAATTTCAAAGGACAAATAAGATGTGCACATATTTTTAAAAAATCCACATCTAAAATTCGTCATTTGAAATTCACAATTAAAAATCATCAGGATAAGCCTGCCAGAGTATCCATGAGTATCCCTGAGGATGTGCATTATCAAACATATCTATCCATCTGTTTCACATTTATTCACACAGCTGTGCATTTTCAGCAGAGTGAAGGTGATCAAATGCAAATTTGTGCAAGAAAGTGAAGACAATTACATATCAATGCAAATATGCAAAAATCCACAGCAATTCACATAATACACTTACATGTAGACCAGTCCTATGACAATAGGGAGAAGAGCCTCCACCTAGCTCAGTATTGTCTATTCCAGTTGACAGTATTTTATAATAATAATAATAATAATAATAATAATAATAATAATAATAGTTTATTTGTATACCGCCTCAGTGGAAAACCAATCTAGGCGGTGAACAATAAAATTGTAGATTACAATCAATTTAAAACAACAACATCCCTCCTCCCCCCCCCCCTTAAAAAGTTATTAAATCAAATACAATTAAAACTCGCCTTAGGAAGCATCTTGATTCCTATAGGGAGGCTTTGCGTGCAGCGCGGAAATCTTTCTGTTCTGCACGCATTGCGTCTGCAGAGTCCCGCCCGGCAGAGCTGTTTAGGGTGGTGGGGGAGTTGACAAAGGTTCCTCCTACGCCAAACCCCCTACTTAACCCAACTACAGCCTGCTGTGAGGCTTTTAATATTCACTTTGCAGATAAAATCTCTCGGATAAGAGCCGACTTAGACGCCATTGTTTTAGCAGAATCTGTAGATGAGGCACCCAGGAACTCCGTTGATGGCAATTTACTGGATCAATTACAATCTGTGAGTACCGATGACGTGGACAAGCTGCTTGGAAGTGTGAGAAAGACGACTTGCCCCCTCGATCCTTGTCCATCCTGGCTGGTCGTCCAGGGGGGGGACGCGTTGAAGGTGTTCCTTCGGGACACAATCAACGCGTCATTCAGGGAAGGCAAGGTACCATCTTGTTTAAAGGAGGCGGCGGTTAGGCCACTCCTGAAAAAGCCTTCCCTGGATCCCCTGGATAGAAACAACTATAGACCAGTCTCCTTGCTCCCTTTTTTGAGCAAGGTGATCGAGAGGGCGGTTGCTTCCCAACTCCAAGCACTCTTGGATGAAACCGATTATCTCGACCCATTTCAAACTGGCTTCAGGACAGGATATGGAGTGGAGACTGCCATGGTTGCTCTGACCGATGACCTCCGCCTGAGTATCGACAGGGGTAGTGTGACCCTGTTGGTGCTCTTGGATCTCTCAGCGGCCTTTGATACTATAGATCATGCCATCCTCTTAGATCGCCTGAGAGAGTTGGGAATCGGAGGCACTGCTCTGCAGTGGTTCCGCTCCTTCCTCTCGGGCAGATCCCAGAGGGTGAGGCTCGGGGATAGTTGCTCATCCAAAATCGAGCTTAATTGTGGCGTCCCTCAGGGCGCCATCCTGTCCCCGATGTTGTTTAATATTTATATGAAGCCGCTGGGGGAGATTATTCGGAGGCATGGAGCTCGGTGTCTTCAGTACGCTGATGACACCCAGATATATCTCTCCATGACCAGATCATCGTCTCAGACTTCAGATGGCGCCTCTCCTCTTAATGACTGTCTCAGAGCGGTAATGGGTTGGATGAGGAAAAACAGATTGAAGTTGAATCCAGACAAAACGGAGGTACTTGCAGTCACAGGCCCGAAACCAGATCTGGGAATACAGTCTCCAGTCCTGGATGGAGTCACACTCTCCTCTAAGGACTGTGTTCGCAGTCTGGGGGTACTTCTAGATTCATCGCTTCACATGACTAGTCAGGTGAATGCGGTGGTCAGGAGTGCCTGTTATCAGCTTCGGCTGATACGCCAACTGCGCCCTTATCTGGACATGAGGGATCTGGAAACTGTGGTACATGCCCTGGTAACCTCGCGACTAGATTACTGCAATGCACTCTACATGGGGCTACCCTTGTGCCTAACCCGGAAACTTCAACTGGTACAGAATATGGCAGCCAGGTTAATTACAGGAACATCAAGGAGGGAGCACATAACACCTGTGCTGAAATCCCTCCACTGGCTGCCAATTAGTTTCCGGGCGCAGTACAAGGTGTTGGTTTTGACCTTTAAAGCCCTACATGGCTTGGGTCCATCCTATCTTAGGGACCGCCTTTCCCCATATGAACCCCCCCGCACCCTTCGGTCCTCTGGGAGGAATCTGCTACAGCCACTAAAAACTAGGCTGTCTCAGACCTCCCAGAGAGCCTTTTCTGCGACCGCTCCCAGATTATGGAATGGCCTGCCGGATGAGATCCGTCTAATTACCACTCCTGCTGCTTTTAAGAAAGCAGTAAAGACGGATCTCTTCCGGCAGGCCTTCCCGGAATAACTCTCAGCCTAGGGATGGGTCCCTGACTTGTAAATTATTGTCATTATGTTTTTAATATTGTATTTTAATTGGTCATTTGTTTAATTCTGTTTTAAGGGGATGGGAGGGTGGGACTATGGGATGATGGAATGTTTTTAACTTTGTTCTATTTTAATATTGCTGTACCCCGCCCCGATTGCCGCGCAGAGGGGCGGGTTATAAATAAAAATTTATTATTATTATTATTATAAAACAACTACAACTAAGCGGTAATTAATCTAAAACCCAACATAATAACAGCTACAACAATCAACACACACCGCAGCAACAAAGCAACAGTCCCCTGCGGATCTACTTGAGAGAATTACAATGAGTCCGATACCCAACTTCAGAGGGTCGTGGCCAGCTATCTAATCCGGAAAGGCCTGCCGGAAGAGATCCGTCTTGACAGCCTTTTTAAAGCTGTGTAAGGATATTAATTGATGGATCTCATCCGGCAGGCTGTTCCAGAGTCTGGGAGCGACGATAGAAAAAGCCCTCTGGGAGGTCGCTGCAAACCTAGCTCTTTGGGGCTGCAGCAAGTTCCTCCCAGAGGATCGGAGGGCACGGGGAGGATTATATGGGAGGAGGCAGTCTCTGAGATAGTTCGGGCCCAAGCCATTTAGGGCCATTAAAGGTGATAACCAACACCTTGTACTGGGCCCAGAAACCAATAGGCAGCCAGTGGAGGGACTTCAACACCGGAGTGATGTGATCCCTCCTAGATGTTCCAGATAACAACCTGGCCGCCATATTCTGCACTAACTGCAGTTTCCGAGTCAGGTACAAGGGTAGCCCCATGTAGAGCACATTGCAGAAGTCCAGGCATGAGGTTACCAGTGCGTGCACAACAGTCTCAAGGTCCTTTACTTCCAAGAAAGGGCGCAGTTGGCATATTAGCCGAAGCTGATAACAGGCGCTCCTGACCGTCGCATTTACCTGATTTGCCATCAGGAGCGACGAGTCAAGGAGCACCCCCAAACTGCGAACACAGTCACTGGAGGAGAGTGTGACCCCATCCAGGACTGGAGGTTGCAACCCAATTCCTGGTTTCGGGGCCGAGACCGTGAGCACCTCCGTCTTGTCTGGATTCAGCTTCAGTCTGTTTTTCCTCATCCAGCCCATTACCGCCCCAAGACATTCATTGAGAGAAGATATGCCATTGGAATTCGAGGCTGACGAACGAGATATGGAGAAATAGATTTGGGTGTCATCAGCGTACTGATAACACCCAGCACCATAACTCCATATGATCTCACCCAGCGGCTTCATATAGATGTTAAACAACATCAGGGACAAAATAACTCCCTGAGGGACCCCACAAGTGAGGTCCCTCTTACTGGAGCTACAGTCCCCGAGCAGCACCCTCTGGGACCGACCCGAGAGGAAGGACCGGAACCACTGCAAAGCAGTGCCCCCGATACCTAACCCCCTGAGGCGGCCCAAGAGGATGCCGTGATCTATTGTGTCAAAGGCCGCTGAGAGGTCTAGGAGCACCAACAGGGTCACACTACCCCTGTCGATGCTCAGACACAGATCGTCGGTCAAGGCAACCATGGCAGTCTCAACCCCAAAGCCTGTCCTGAAGCCGGTTTGAAATGGGTCTAGATAATCGGTTTCATCCAAGACAGCTTGGAGCTGAAGAGCAACCACCCTCTCGATTACCTTGCTCAAGAATGGCAGCAATGACACAGGCCTATAATTTTTCATCTCCAGGGGGTCCAGGGAAGGTTTTTTCAGAAGCGGCCTAAAGCCGCCTCCTTAAGACTAGATGGAACATGTCCTTCCCTGAAGGATGCATTGATGATATCCGTAAGGAAACACACCAATGCATCCCCCCCGGATGGCCAGCCATGATGGGCAAGGGTCGAGAGGGCATGTTGTCTTCCTCACCTTACCAAGCAGCTTGTCCACGTCCTCGATACTCACAGATTGCCACTGATCCAGTATAACTACATCGGCGGAGTCACTGGACACCTCGCCTATTGACTCTGTTTCAATGGCGGCATCTAAGTCGGCTCTTATCTGAGAGATTTTATCTGCAAAGAAGTTGTTAAAAGCATCACAGCAGGCTGTTGTCGGGTTAAGCAAGGGATTTGGCGCAGGGGGCACCTGCGTCATCTCCCTCACCACCCTAAACAGCTCTGCCGGACGAGACTGCAGACGCGATACGTGCAGAGGAGAAAGCTCTCCTCGTAGCACGTACCGCCTCCCAATAAGAATAAAGAAATTTCTTATGGCGAGTTCTGTCCGATAAGAGTCGAGTCTTCAGCCACCTGCGCTCTAGTCGTTGTCCAGACCGCTTCATTCTCCTGAGGTCAGGAGTAAACCATGACCTCCGGTTAGGAGCGGGTTGGCAAGGACGCTTGGGAGCGATCGTGTCGACAGCCCTGGTCAGGTCGATGTTCCACGTATCAACCAGGGCATCGACAGGATCCCCGGCATTCCCAACCAATAAACCCTCCAAGGCATTCCGAAATCCAATTGGATTTTCCGGATTTTCTCCACATGAGAGCCTATAACTGAAAATGTCAAGCACTGAACCTGTACTGTTACATATGTAAAACCACTCAAGGCATTAAAACCACCCAAAGCGCTTACCTAAAATATTTGGAACACCTGGCAGAGTGCCAGAGGCAATTGTCTTTTAAGAAGACCTAACTTGGAAGCTATGGGAGTGAATCTGCAGACATTTTAAAAATGTTTAAAGCAAATGTCTTTATTGTGACTTGCATTTTATAGATTATGAGTTGGCTCTACCCTTGGTACAGGGAGCATCTACACTGTAGAAGTAAGGCAGTTTGACAACACTTTAACTGCCATGGCTCCATCCTTTAGAATCCTGGAATTCGAAGTTTTGTGAGGCTCCAGCACTTTTTGTCAGAGAAGGCTAAAGACCTTGGGAAATGTGTCCACAAACTTTTTTGTGCAATGAGTGTGTTTGTGTGTAAATATATTCCTTTTATGTTTCTTTTTTTTTTAAGTTTTTTAAAAGACTTGGTGAAACTACAAACCTTGGGATTCCATAAGATGGAGCTACAGCACTTAGGGGGGCTGCAGACGGGCAGCTCTGGGCCGTACCGGGAAGCGGAGGATCGAGGCTGCGGCTACTGCACGCCGTGGCTCTGATCCTTCCTTTTGCAGCCCTGAAAAGAGCGGCAAAATGCTGCTCCTTTCAGGGGTGGCAAAAGGGCATCCCAAGAGCCGGCATGCAGCTCTTTTTCTCCCCTTCCAGCGCAGCACATCAGGACACTGCACCGGGAGGGCTCCCTGACACTGCGCACCGTGCGTAACAGTGCGCGGCTTCAGGATGTCGTCAAGCTGGGGTTGGGGTGGCCGGCGTGCAGCTTCCCCTCTCCATCTCTGCCTCCAGGACAGCCCTTTGGGCCAGTCTGTAGAGGCCCCCCCAAAATGGGGCCAAACTGCATTATTTCTACAGTGTAGATGCACCCTCAATAAAAGGCTTAGTAAAAAGCTGCTTTGCATATTCACTTTTCATGGTCATATGTTACTCCTCACCAGGATTCTGATAGATCAAGGGGGTGGCATCTGCTGATAAATTTCACACTGATTTGCAGTAGAAAGGCTAGGATTTCTTAGCCACCATTGTTTAACAATAGCAACAACAAATGAAACCCGCACCCATCACCACCACCCAATCCTAAATATTACTGCTGAAATGAAGAAAGCTTTGGATAATGAGGAGTGAAATTTTGTGCAGAAGGATTCTGAGCTTTGTCATTTCTGACACTGGGGGGGGGGGGTAGTTTGGCCTTGGCATTATTTAATTCTCAGCACATGGCCTTTGCAGTAAGCCCTAGTTTACTGTGGGACTATGCAGATCTTGCAGAACATAAAACTTGTTCGCTCTTACCACAGAGATCTAGTTCTAATGTACATTGAAGTAATTCCCTTGCCTTTTTAAATAGATTCCCTCCAGCTATCGGTACTTTCCTTATCTCTGAGGAACTCATAAGCACACTAATATAGTGTTTTGCCAATAGAAAGAGAGATACATGAATGATAGATAGATAGATAGATAATCACAGTGCTAACTAAAGCAGCTTACCTGAGCTGGCTTCACATTTAAAATAGGTGGCATCCTGATGTTATGACAAGGATTTTGCTGCCGAAATCGCCACCTGGGACAGTCCAGGTCCATCCCCGGGCCACTCAGCACAGCTTTTTTCAAAGCTAGGAGTTTTCTGGCTTAAGGAAATGGCCGCCAGAGTCGCCCCCCCACATTGACCTCTTCCCATACCACACCATACCAAATCCTTAGTAATGTTTTTTGTACTAGCATTACTCATAAATCATAATTCTCATATAACACAGAATTTAGTGGCCATACAAATCACAACATTAAAATCATACCTTTAAATTACAATATCATATGCACAGCTTAAATGTATTTACATGTACTTAGTTCCATGTGATTAAGGTGAACATTTGGTAAGATGTGATGTTTTTAAAGAAATTTTTAAAAATAATTTTTACATTTTAAACTAAAAAAAACTGTGACCTCTCATTTCTCACCCCCCTCCCCAAGACTTGCTCCACTCACACCTTCTCTTATGCTGAGCTCCAGCATTTTATAGGGCCACAGGCAAACACCAGATCCTATTTAGGCCAAAAGGCAGATGTTTGAGGATCATTGATGTAACCCTCCTTAGGGTGTCACCTGGTGTGGCCCACACTCCATACATACCCTCAATGACACTCTTGCCAGTGTTGAAGAAAAAATTAATCAGATAGGCTTCTTTGGAGGTGACCACCATTTTTCCTAAACTTCAGGCAGTAGAATTTCTTGGACCAGGCCTAAGTGTGTGTGTGTGGGGGGACCCAATACAGATGGACTATTGGTAGGGAAAACACACTAGCTGCCTTCCAGTCTGATTGCTGGTGGCATTCTTTCTTTTTTACTCCTTATATTTGATTAGTTTGTAAAATGCATGTACTTCATTGGTTGAAATGTATTTTCATAACTGCCCCCCTTTTTTAAACTAAAGATGCTGTTGAAATGAGCTGCAGAAATGTTGCCTTCCGCAAATGGGAACCTCTGAGGGCAACAATTTTGCCTTAAAACAAGGCTAGGTTTTCCCCACACCTTTCCTCACTACTACCACCACCATAAACATTGAATCAGACATCTGAATTAGACATTTTTGCTTTCCCCACAGCATGATGTCGTAGATTAAGTGTTGGGCTATGACACTAAAGGCCAGGGTTCGGTTCCCCACTCAGCCATGAAACCCACTGGGTGACCTTGGGCAAGTCACATGCTCTCAGCCTCAGGGGAAGGCAATGGCAAACCTCCTCTGAACAAACCTTGCCAAGAAAATCCCATGATAAGGTCACGATAAGTTGGAAATGACTTGAAGCCACACAACAACAACAACAACCATTTTATAGGAGGCATAGTCCATGGTGATCCTAAGTCTGAAAATATGGTTTTGGACCTCTGAAGCTTCCCCACCCTGTTTTCCTCATGCACTTCTCCTCTTCAATGGAAGAAGAAGTAGAGCTGAATAGAAAAATAATATTGCCAAACTACTGTTACAAAACTAGGCAGGACTGAGCAAGATTGCCCGAGTGCTTGGATATTGATAGGATCTCTACTAATTAAGAATCTCATCTATAGAGATTACTGGGAAGGTGAAGTGAGAAAGATCAAAAGATCTCCCCACTCCAAATTAATTCTAAAGAAATGAATCAGGTTAATTTTGTGACCCTATACTCCAGGCAATTCTATATTCAAGGATTACAATTCAAGGATTACGTGTGGTACTTTATTACATTTAAATCCCACCTTTCTTCCGCTACAGAAAGCAAGGTGATAGAATAAACAGGGGTCCCAGGTGGTCTCTCATCTAGCCACAGAACAGCCCCAGAGCTGGTTCTCTTTAACAAGACTGTTGTAATACATAGTCTTAAACCTATATAAACCTATATAGCCTACAAACCCTATCGGAAATTGTAAGCAAGTATTTTTAAAATTCATTTGATTTCCACCTAATGAAATATCTATGTGGCACAGTGGCCTGGTGGCGCAGTGGTTAAATGCCTGTACTGCAGCCACTCACTCATAGACCACAAGGTTGCGAGTTCAATACCAGCCAGGGCTGAGGCTCGACTCAGGCCTGCATCCTTCCGAGCTCGCTAAAATGAGTACCCAACTGTTGGGGGGCAATCAGCTCACAGTTGTAAACCGCTTAGACATCCCATAGCATGATATGAAGCGGTATATAAATAAGCTGCTTTGCTTTTTGCTTTGCTTTTTGCACAGTACTCTTCTCAGAGCTGCGACTCTGAGAGTAGCTCCTCAATATTCAGAGCATAACTACTGTTGGAATTCAAAGATATAGTCATGTTACTCTGTAGAATCATATGAAGAGCGATTTTGTAGCACCTTTGAGACTCTGAAAGAAAGAAGTTGGCAGCATGAGCTTTAGTAGACTAAAGTCTACTTCCTCGGATGCCCAGTTACCTTTGGCCAATGTTGTTGTTTGATATTGTTGGCTTTGACCTGTGGTGACCTTCTGAATGAGAAACCTCCAAGACACGCTCTTAGCAGCAGCCCTGCTCAGGTCCTGCAAACTCAGTGCTTCCTAGACTGAGTCTATCCACTTGTAGCACAGTTTTCCTTTTTTCCTTCACTAACCTAGTTTTAATTTTTCCCGATTGTTTAATTGTTTTTTAACTTTTGTATTTTTGTGGATTTCAACTATAAAAATTCTTGTAAACTGCTTTGAGTCCTAGACTGAAAAAAAGGCAGAATGATATTATCCAGGGGTAGGCAACCTTTTTTACCTTGGGGCCGGTCCCGCGAAGTCCCTCCTGCTGCTGGGCCGAGGGGGGGGGGAATGGCGGCATGTGCGTGCGCACGCACGTGCACCCCCCGTGTGCTATCGTCCTGCCCACGCTGCCACCGCGTGGCCGCTGTGCAGCCACCTCCACACGCACCGCCGCCACCATTTTGGAAATCAAAATGGCAGCTGCGGTGCATTTGCACATGCACAGTACTCCGCATGTGCAAACGAGTCGCAGCCGCCATTTTAATTTTCAAAATGGCAGCCGCGACACATTTGCGCATGCACAGGAATACTGTGCATGCGCAACCGCGTCGCAACCGCCATTTTGATTTCCAAAATGGCAGCTGCGGTGCGCGCGGCCGTGCGGTGGCAACCTTCCGCCTGGGCCAGTAAGTCCAGAGACCTGGGCCTTAACCGGCCCCCGGGCCGTAGCGTGCCGGTCCCTGATATTATCATTATCATTATCATTATCATTTACTCCTACTGGCTCCCTACTTTACCAAACATTATTATCTTGTCAGGGATGATGGGAGTTGTAGCTCTTCACCTCTGGCTCTAACTCACCACCTTGTTATGCAGCAGAGCTGACCAGCTTTGATCAGTGGTTGATGCTTCTTTCCCAAGCAGCAGAGTTTCAGAGAATAGGCTGAAGATCCTGACAAACTCTGCAAGCCTTCTCACTCTTCTTCCTGAGATGTCTCCAAACTTCTCCAGGATTCCTCTGGTTCTTGTATCTTCCCTCAAGACACCAGACAACTCAGTAGTCTTATATAAAAGATCTACTTTATTCTACTATATACATACATACTATATGCCCTACAAATCACAATCTCTTCACAATATCTCCAAACTACACCACTCCACAATACACCAAACTACTCCACAATGTACATTAGCAAACATTGCAATTTATAGCCATTGTTAGACACCACCCACCAGTCAGTTTCCACCCAGTGGGTGTGTACATACATCTTGATTGGTCCACATAGATCATCCCATACCTAAGACCAACCCAAGTGTTTCATCACTTTACCTTGACCACTTAATGAGTCTCAGGTGTTTGCAATCTATCACAGGTGTTCTCAATATACCTTCTATAACTTTGTCCTTGGCTCTCAAGGCTTCTTAATTATATTATCTTTTTCACCTGTGTATCTTCCTGATTGCTCCTGCTTAGTCACTTTGACATTCACATACATATTTTTATTTCTATTACTGTATATCCCATGTTGCTTTTTCCTTAACATATCTTTCCTAAGAAGTCTACATGTAAACCCATTGTTAAAAATCAGGGTGCAATGAAGATGCACTTTAAAAGGAATGTGAAGGTGGGGAAAACAGCAGGTCCCTTTTTTAGTAATGGGCAATATTTTCATGGCGTAGTGGTTTCAGGGTTGGCCTATGTCTCTAGAGACCAGGATTTGATTCCCAGCTCAGCCATGAAACCCACTGCATGACCTTGGCAAGTCACATGCTCTCAGCCTCAGGGGAAGGCAATGGCAAACCTCTTCTGAACACATCTTGCAAAAAAACCTTGATAGGGTTGTCTTAAGGTAGCTGTAAGTCAGAAATGACTTGAAAACACACAACAACAAACTCTGAATGGGTCTAACATTGGATTTAGCCCATAGGCATTGTGGTATTACAAATGTCAGCCCAAATGTTGTAGAGTTACAAATCCCAATAAGCCTAACCATCACACGCCTTAGGGTCACCATAACTCGAAAATAACTTGAAGGCACACAGCAACAACAACAATTTCTACTTATTGTTTCAAAGCTACACTGAAGCTACTTTAAACATTACTTGAAAAGACATTTAAAAGGTATTTTAGATGCAACTTGAATAGAATTTTTCAAACTTTATGCCATTTTATGCATAATCAGTCCTAAATTTTTTTAAGTGACAAATAGTAATGAGCAATGTAGCAAGTTACTTCAAAAAACACCATAAAACCAGTTGCAATTAATTTCTTGCACAAAGGGGGTGTCTTGCAAGGAGCTGCATAGCACATTCCTTTTAGATTTCACTTGCAAACCCTGATCCTAAAGTGGCCAGTCATGAAAACTAGGAGACACATTGAACTATCCTCCCCTCCCCACTGTCTTAAGCCTTTTGGAAATCAGCTTTTCCTCTAACGGTCATCCCTGTTGGACCTACAATGCATCTACACACTGTAGAAAAAAATGACACTACTTTAACCACCATGGCTCTATCCTATAGAATCCCAGGATTTGTAGTTTTGTGAGGCACCAGCACTCTTTGGCAGAGAAGACTAAAGACCTTGTAAAACTGTAAATCTCAGGAATCCATAACCTTCCCTTATTTACTGTGGTCTCCATTTTCTTGTCTTTATTGTTTTCATTCTGTTGAAAAGCATTCACTTGCAAGTCCCTTGAGGCAAAGATTGAGCTAATTCTGTACTGCACTGTATCAAACACAAACATGGTGCTTTCTATGCAAATAAATAACTTAACACCCAAGATCCATAGATCACAGGTTCAGGTTTATACGTTCACCACATGGGGGTGCTTTTTACACAGTCTTGGGAAGTAGAGAGCTTTCTACAGCTGTTGGTATGGAAAGCTTTGAACAAGTGCATGAATAAACCCATCTTCACTTGTCCACAAAACCCACGGGGTGAAGAAACGTGCCAAGAAAACCCCATGACAGGTTTGCTCTAGAGTTGCCAAAAGTCAGAAATGACTTGAAGGCACACAACAACAAACTTACCCTCAGTCTTCACCCAAAGACACTTGTTCTGAAAACTAGGACATAAACATTTGGGCTGTGTAAATCAGACACCCACCACTGTCTTTAGGAATTAATTTCTGTCTCAGGATAGGGGTGGAGGAGGAACAAAGGTCTTCAGACTAATTGAAAGGATGCCTGTAAGGTGTTTCCACAAAAACTCAGTTAATTATTCAATTTAATCAGGTAGTTGCAGAAGAGTTATGATACTCTGACACTATAAAATGTCCATATGACCAGACCACAATATCCTTTAAAAAGTCCCTATAATCATGAGCGGAAATGTTTTAACAGATTACTGCCCAATAATACAGTGACTACAAAGTAGTTTTTAGCTCTTTTGAGTAAAGTTAACAAGATTTTCGTGATAGCTCCTAGCGCAGACTAGGATCTCAAATCATGAACGGACAGTACTTTTTGTACTAAATTGCGTATTTTATATTTGCTGAGTTGTCCTGTTTTTCTCTTAGTAATTTTGGTAATTTTTTTTAAATCTATTAATTTATTTAGTTTTATTATGCTGGCTATGTGCCATAATAAACCTATTGTATTGTATTGTATTGTATTGTAAAACTCAGTTAAGGGTACTCCATAATCACCACATCAAAGTGTTTGTACACATGCTGGGAGGGATATACAGTCTGAATTTTTTTAAATGAACAGTAGGTATGCCAGCTTTCCCAACCCTGGTGCCCTTCAGATGTGTTGGACTACCACTTACGTCATCCCCAGCCAATAGCTGGGGCATCACTAGGAGGGTGCGGTGGTGCAGCCTGCACTGAGTGACACCCCAGAACACCTCCCAACCCCACTGTTGCAATGCTGCTCTCATGAAAACAACACCGCAGCAGTGAAGGAGAGGGCATAACGTGGCCCTCTCCTCATGAGGAGATGTCAGACTTGAGCAAATTCAGGAACTTTTGATCAATAAGTCCAGTGTATCAATAAGTCCAGTGAGTTGAACCAACAAAAAGTTCATTGAGAACACATAGTCAAAAGTTCACCAGTCAGCATTTAAGCCAGAACTGCCCCTCCAAGCCAAACAATATTTTAAAACCTCCAAACTATTAAACATCCATGGCGCCAAAACAAGCACCCACCTCCAATTCCTATAGCCTTTATTCCCCATCAAGCCAGCCCCCCCCCTTTTCCAAACCTTTTTACCAGTGCTATCTCACTTCAGCACAGGCATTTCCACCCAACACCCCTCCTTTCAGCTACATCCAAACACCAACTCTCCGCATCCTACAGCTTACACATTCCAAAGGCCCAACTTTCTCAAAATTATCCTAGCCCACTACAATTATTCCCAATACCAGCTAACCTATTTGCTATGACTACTAACATACCCACAATCCCCTACCAACTACAACCTATATAATAACTAAAACATTTAAACCAACAGCAATAAAAACCTGACAAAATCCACGCACACAGGCATGGTTTTGAAAAGAGAGTGGCACGCAACAGCAGCAGAGAGGGGGCAAATGCGCCCTTTTGGCAGCTGCCCCAGAAAGTCCCACTCCCACCTGGAGCACTGCCCCCTGCTCAGAAGCTCTGCCCCCTGCATCAGGTGACACCGGGGATGGGAACACCACTGTGTCTAATTAGGAGCAATGCAGATGACCCCTAAAAGGTGGCTCTGTGCCACCCCTGGGAGCGCCAGATCAGGGCCGTGGCAACCACATGCCGTAGCCCCAATCCTCCTTTTTTGCCGCCACCAAAAGAGCAGAGCTGCCACTGTAGCTCTTTTGCAACCCTTTGGCGCAGCGTGTCTGCACACTGTGCCAGCGGGGCTCCCTGATGCCGCACGCCATGCAATCCGGCATGCGTCATTGGGGCGGAGTCGGGGTGGCCGGTGTGCGGTCGCCCCACCCTAACTCCACCCCCAGGCCAGCCTAAAGTGCCAGTCTGCATCCCCCTTTAGTGTACTATCTGATAGGGATATAGTCTAGGAAATATAGGGGATATGTGGTGGTTGTTGTTGCCGTCATCATCAGCTTTATTTATACCCTGCCTTGTTTCCCCAAAACTAGGACTTACCATAGCTTACAAAGTAAAAGAAATGCCATACAGATAAAACATAACAATGGTTTACATTAAAATGCAGTGAAACTATCATTTAACATTAAAACAATAAATAAAAAAAGTTGAAAACAGTACAATTCAAAACAGTATAGTATCCTATTGAAATGTTAGCTGTCAGAATAAAAAAATGCAGTAAAAAGCAGACTATTCCAGTCTCTTGAGGAAGGATGTTCTACAGCCTGGGAGCAGCCACCTAGAAGATCCTGCCCACGATCTTACCAAATGCACTGGACAAGGCTTGTCTTTTAGACTACAGTTCCCAGAATCATGCACCCACCTGGGAGTGTCCAAAAAAGTGTCCAAGCTACAGTGTATCAATTACTGTTTTTGCTTTTCAATCAATGCGAATTATTTGCAAATCAATAATTATCTCAGGGATTCAAACTCCGGTTGGCCAGAGTGTGATTAGTATAGCTTCGCCATATTGCAGCTCAACACAGAACCTCATTTTCTGTGACCTCTACACCAACTCTATAGAGATTATGAATTCCTAAGTACATACTTGTGCAATTTTGATCTTCAGCAATGAAGAATCCTCTGATCTTGTGAACTCATATTGCCTCAGTATAGCATTGTATCGGTTATAATTCAATAATTTTCTTATTTTACATAATCAAATGTGTATGAGCCCTGTAATGCAAACAATGTTCTGTCAGAAGCAGCATTATGGACAGTCATAAAGACAAACAATGGGTCCTAGAACAGATCAAGGAAATCTATTTCCCTCGAAGTAACTTCTGACCCTTCCCTCCGGCCTTCCTTTAAACTCCCAAATCATACAGTCCTTAGGTAACATCTTCAGATACAAATAAACTAGTTCTGCTACTTTTCCAATCATGACCTAACCCATAACCTCAGTTCTGACAAGTTTCACCAAGAATTTCAATTATGAAGCTCATTTCACTTTAGCATCAAAAGAGCCATATTCATAAATAAGAATATCAGAGATGAACTCCCTGATGAATACAAAGCAAATAAAACTCTCAGCTAAAGTGTCATTTTTTTCTTCTGTTAGGGACAGTGTAGAAAGAAATTCATTCTCTCCTCTCAGGTGCATGTTTGTAAGTAATTCACTTTTGTTGTTGTTAACTCCCCTTGAGTTGACCTGACTCATGGTGACTCTGTGGATGAGACATCTCCAAGACCCCTGTCCTCCACTGCTCTGCTCAGGTCCTGCAAACTCATGCCCAGGACCTTCTGATTGAGTCTATCCATCTGTCATGTGGTCTTCCTCTCTTTGTACTGCCTTCTACCTTTCCTAGCGTTATTGTCTTTTCTAATGAATCATGCCTTCTCATGATGTGGCCAAAGTATGACAACCTCAGTTGAATCATCTTGGCTTCCAGGGAGAGTCCAGGCTTGATCTGTTCTAGGACCCATTGTTTGTCTTTATGACTGTCCACATTATTCTCAGCACTCTTCTCTAGCAGCACAGCTCAAAAGAGTTGATTTTTTTTCTATCCTCTTTCTTTAATTATCCTCTTTTGCGCCGCCACCGCCTTTTCTGCTGCTCCGCTGCCTTCTCTGCCCAGCGCTGGGGCTTTTGAAGTCTTGGGAGGGAGGTGGGGCAGTTTTTGCGCCGCCACCGCCTTTCCCACTGCTCCGCCACCTTCTCTGCCCGGCGCTGGGGCTTTTGGCCATCATGGGACTATTGGCCAACATGGCTGAGGCTTCTGGGAGCTGAAGTCCCTCGGCCCTTAAAGGGGAAAGGTTGCCTACCTGTTTTAAAGGAAGTGCAATAATCTCCTATGTCTCTCAGAGCCCGCACAGCCAAGGATGAGTAATGACCTCTGTCTACTGAGAATAGCTATAATAATATCATGATAAAATGTAGACACATGATTCCAACATCGTCAATTTTCTTTCTCCTGTTTGATTCTTAATACCTTTGCTTGATGAAGAAGCCAGCTGAACTCTTATGATATGTATTTTGTGCATTTTGGTTGGCTAATAAGGGTATTGCTATTTGGGGATTTTGGATGTTACTAACCATGTTGCTGTCATAGGGTTTATTGCACTGCCCTTTTTCCCAAGCCAGGCACTGGCTGAAACCTTTTAAAAATGGATTTTATTGCACACCTCCATGCCCAGGCAGGAGCCAGAAATTCCGTGTGTGTGTGTGTTGTTCCATGTGAGTTGCCACAAGGGCTTGGGCCTGTCGGGGTTGGCTGAACCCGTTTCGTTTCTTTGGTTGGTTGTTCTGCCCACTGGCTCTGGCTGTGGAGATTGGGTCACCTGGTGTGGACTTCCAGCTGTCCTTGGTTGTGGAGTCAGAGCAGTTTCCTGATGCCCTATTTTTATTTTCATCTATCGTGGGTTGGACACCAGTGTTAGGATCCAGCAGGTTCCTTCCACACACACACACACCCCACACACATTCAGGACCATCCATAACTCAAACCTCAGGCAGCATTATTGTGAGTGGACACAGCCTTGGACAAGCTGAGACAGGTACATTAGGGATGACGTTTCCTACTGTGACTTTGGACGTTTTCACACTGGCCTTTTGAGGACACTAGCCGGCCTCCCGCCGGCCTCACTCCGGCTCCATTTCCCGTGTGTTCAGACACGCGCGGCGGCAAACCCCGCCCCTTCCGGTGTCATCCCTGCATCTGGCCGGCTTTTCGCTCCATGTGTTCAAACACACGGAGCCCTAAGTCCGGCCTCACTCCGGCAGCGGCAAGCTAATTCCTGGCTAACTCCGGCTTCAGGTAATTCCGGGTGGCAAAAGGAATTAGCCTGCCGCCGCTGGAGTCATTCCGGTGTCAGCGGCACGGGGTCCAGCCGGCTTTAGGGGAAGGGCTCCAGCCAGCTTTAGGGAGCCCAGTGTGAAAACGTCCTTTAAGTCCTAAGTGCGTGGTCAAGAGAGTGAGTGTGCAGCGCCTTGGATGGGCATGGGTAGGTACAGCGGAGAGATGTCTCCAATCTGTGGCCATAAGACCTTTGCGCAAGATCGGTGGAAAAGTCTTGGATGGGTACAAGCAGGTACGGCAGGAGGGGAGTCTCTTGTTGTGACTTTAAGTCCCCTGCACAAGGCTGTAGGAAGAAAAACCTAAAGTAGGAACTTAGCTGGGGGTTCAAGCCCTTGCTGTCTGTTTAAGTCAACGGTTGGTCACTCCAATGGGGCACAGATAGTAAGAGTTCTCTAGTGAAAGCTCTGGGGCCTGGTCTAGTCAAGGGAAAAAACCTAGAGGGCCTTTTTCTGCAAGAGTGGCCGGGTTCCCTAGGCGAAAAAGGTGATAAAAGTTTCACCTCTGACCGCAGGTAGAAAGGGAACACAGGGGTCCCTAACGCTCTATAGGGAGAGCCAGAATGAAAGGAGAAGCAGGAGAAATGAACAAAGGAACAAAGGAAGCGATGTCACCAGTAGTAGCCAGGCTGTTTAAGGAGGAGCAGCCTAGAGACCGATTAGAGAAATGAATTTTAAAGAAAGGACCTAATCCATGGAAAGCAGGAGGCTTTCTTACTGAAGATCCTTTTGCAACATTGTTAGAAGTATATAATGCAAAGACAACATCTGGATTAAAAAGAGTACCTCCAGCAGAAAAGGATAGGTGGGCATCATGGGGAATCTGGATGTTAGCTCTGTTTTTAACAGAGGGGCGGGGTATTATTATTATTATTATTATTGGAATACCAAAAGGTGAAATTGGATTCAGACACCCTAAAAGATCCCATAGAAGACTTGGACTTTAGTAATTGCCCAGGTTCAAGGTCTTCTTTACAATACTCATGGTCTCCTGCCAGCAATGACCATACTGGCTAAGGATGGGCATCATTTGTAGTTCAACACATCTAGAGAGCAGGAAGTTGAGAAAGGCTCTATAATAATACATTTCTTCATCCTTGGTTAGAGGATCTCAGGCCACAGATATTTCAGTTATTCAAATTTCATAACTAAAAATACTAAACAGATTTTAAAGCTTCTTGATGTCCTTCCCTATTTTTGCCTCCTTTGTCTCTTTCCTTCTTATTTATTCTTATATGAGAAAAAGCAGAAAGTAATTCTCATTTACCACTTTCTCTCCACCATCCTGATTCAGTGTCTACTCTTCCTTTTATTCTTTCCTTCCTTTGTCTATTTTCCCAGGAACATGTTTCATTTACTCTTATATAAAGGAAAAACAATCAGGTTATACTTCTCTTCTAAGTACAAACAGGCTCCAAACTGGTTCTAGCAGATCTGAGTCCCACTTTTCTACTTTTTCCCTGAGACAGTGCCCCACTGGCCATTTGGTTGTGGCCTTCGGGCTGTCCTTCTCCACTCTCCACTGTGGTTGGAGATGTGGTTAGAGTGCCATGTTCAGCATTCCTCACCATTGAAAATTCTGCTATGGGCTGAGGGGATTTGCAGTCCTATCTTTGGTCTATAGCAGGGATTCCCAAAGTGTGCAATAGCACCCCTATGGGGGTGGTGGAAAGTGCCAGGGGACAGTGAGGGAAAAGGGGGCAATAGGGGAGCTTCAGTCAAAGTACTGGCAAACAAGAAAGACAAGGAGAATCAGTGGCCTTTAGGATGATGGTGGGGCTGAGGAGTTAGAGCAGATGGTGGGGAGAAGCACACAAAGGGGACCTTTCACATTTGGGACCCTGCTTGAGCTTTGTGAGTTTTGCTGTGAGTTGGCTGGCAGGTAGGAGCTACACTGCTGTCCTGTTTTCTTTCATCAGATAGATGCAGAGAAGAGGTAGCAGAAGAAACAATGTTGGGGTGGGGAGGGGATAACCTGAAGCTGTGTGGGGGTCATGTCTCTAGGAGGAGCAGAGGAATATATGGGGTCGATTCTTCAAAAGAGTCCTTTGCCTCTCTCGGATTGAGAGTCATGCCTTCCTGGGTAGAAATGTTGCTAGGTGGACCAGCTGCACCCCTCTCTGCCCAGCTAAGAAGGACTGAGGATCCTTTCTCACCAGGGAGAAGTTTCTCCCCTTGCACTGACAGTCGCAGTCAGTCAAACAGCAACTGGGAAGCCTCAGTCACAAAGCCAGCATGGGCAAGAGGCTTCTCAGTTGCAGTTCAGCCAGCTGTTCAGTTGCTGCTCCCAGGGTGACCAGGTGAAAGGGACCAGTGACCAAACAGCTGGTTGAACTGCAACCAAAAAACCCTCTCATCCATGCTGGCTTTTGCTGCAAGGCTGGCCTGGTGAGAAGCTTCTCTGTTGCTGCATGACCGGCTACTTGATTGCTGCTCCCTTTGCACCCAGTCAGCCTGGGAACAGCAGCCAGACAGGCGGCCTTCCTTTTACTGTAAGGCCAACAGGAGGAGCAGGCATGGGCCACTGCTGTATTCACATGCGAAGCTAAGGTGGAGGAGGAGGTGATGGTGAGGTAGCCGTACATGAAGTGGACACCACTGGTCAAATGGCTGCACAAACAGTAGACCTAATATCACAAAATAGATGGGAGGATCTAAGGTTGCTGCCCAAGAGGAAAGGAGGGAGTAGCCTCAAAAAGTTTGGGGACCACTGATCTAAAGCCTATTATCTGAAGGGGTTGATGGAGTAACAATCAACCAGAGCCAGGTCCAGGTTGTATCTAAATGCCCTGGGGATAAGCTGCACTCATCACTTTTTTAATGACAAGAATTTTTACTAACTATGTAAACAAAATAATAATAATAATAATAATAATAATAATAATAATAATAATAATTTTTATGTATATCCCGCCCCTCTGCCAGGCAATCGGGGCGGCGTACAACATTTCAAAACATCAGAACAAATAAAATCAATTCAAATCCCATCCCTCCTTCCCACACCCACCCATCCCCCAAAAACAAATCAAACAAACAGATTGAATAACAATAATTAAAAATATACAATTTAAAAAATACATAGTTTTTCAATGTCAATATACAGTGGCGTTAAATCAGGCGAAGGAAGTGCAAAGGACAAATTTATCTTCTTCTCCTGGATGGTAAGGCTACTGGCCCACTCCATAGGAGGGGGCCTCTAAGATTAAACTGAAGGCTTCTCTCTAGTCAGTGGAGGAGATATACCAATTTCTTTGACTTTGTACTTTTCACTTTTTCTTCTTTAAAGGGTTTTTTCCACTTCTTTTGGTAAGAAAACTCAATGGCAGACCTAATCCAAAGAGTATTCAGCAACAGTTCTACCAGCTGGATCTTTCCTCAGATTCTGCAGAGTCCCCATGTTTTAGAAGAAGGGGAAAATCTAGTACCAGGGGATTCCATGCATATTTGCTCACATCCCTAATCAGTGTAGCAGTTCACAAAATAGCACCCTTTCAGCAGGCAGGAATGAAGCTGATAAGACAGGAGTAACTTCTGGCTACTCAAAAATCACCAAGAGGCCATTATTGACCTGTGACATTAGAGGAGAAATGCAAAAGTGCCTAAAAGCAAGCAATAGGAGGGCAGATTATCATACTTTGCAACTGTTCCTGCATACCAGGAACTGTTCCTTTTTCCTTGAACATATCTTGGGTAAAATCACTACCCCTATTTCTGCTAGGAGGGAACATGCTACTAAATGTTGTTGAGGTAAATATCACTGTTCTTTAGATTTTACTTCCCACCTCAAGAGATCTAAACTTTAAATCTCTGAGTGTTAGTTACTGACTTGTTGTTATGTGCCTTCAAATCACCTCTGACTTACAACAACCTTATCCTGGGGTATTCTTAGCAAGATGGATTCTGAGGACATTTACCATTGCCTTCCTCTACTTCCTGCTGTCAAGAAATAAGAGGAAGACTAGGAATGGGAAGGGCAGCTATGAAAGAACTAAACAAGTTCCTAAACAGTAAAGATATACAACTGAGTACTAAAGTTAGAATTGTACAAGTCATTGTATTCCCCATCACCATGTACAGATGTGAGCGCTGGACAGTGCGGAAAGCAGATGAGAAGAAAATAAGTTGAAGAAGAGTGCTGAGGATTCAATGGATGTCAAAAAGACAAACAAATGGGTCCCCGAACAGATCAAGCCTGAACTCTCCCTGGAAGCCAAGATGACATTGAGGCTGCCATACTTTGGTCACATTATGAGAAGGCATGATTCACTGGAAAAGGCAATAATGCTAGGAAAGGTAGAAGGCAGTACAAAGAAAGGAAGATCACACGCCAGATGAATAGACTCAGGAGTTTATCACACGGGGAGCCCTGTGCAAAATCTCTCTTTAAAGTTTAAAAAAAATCGCAAAAGCGGAAGCTTTTAATGAATGGGATTTCTCCCGTTCTGCCGTATGAAATGTGAAAGCGCTGTTAAAAGGAGGTTAATCCGAACAGAAATTAGGCAAAAACTGCTTCTTTTTACTTTCGGGATCTTCCGAAAGTAAAAAGAAGCAGTTTTTGTTTAATTTCCGTTCAGATTAATCTCCTTTTAACAGCGACGTCGTCTGAAAAAACACCCGCTTTTGCGGGGTTTGTTTAATTTAAAGCCCCATTTCCGCACGGGATTTCCCCCGTGTGATAAACTCCTGCATCAGGAGGTCACAGGCCTGAATTTGCAGGACCTGAGCAGAGCATTGGAGGACAAGGTTTTTTGGAGCCTGGAGGACAGTGTTGACTGGAGGGCAGTTAACAACAACAATTGTATTTAAGGCCTCTCAAGAGTAACTATGGCTATCTGTTCTATATAAACATATGTGACAGTAAGCTAAACACATCAAGGAACTTCTAAATGGACATTGTTTATGCAACCATCTTCATTTAAAACAAATGGAATGATAAGGGAATGGAACAAATAATTTTACCTTTGCCTGACTGCCCTTTGACACTGCTATGAGGACCTGTTTGGAGATTCTAGATGACAGAAAGATATAGTCATTTCTCAATCGCCCTAGGAAACATTTATGCTTTTTAAGAGTTGTTCCACTGTGCTAAGAGTGGGCTTGCTTTCTTTAGAAGGGAAGCCAGAGGGATAGCTTGCACTGGCCATTTTTACTCTGCGTGCTGAAGAAGAATCTGCACAGGAAAGGCCTATTGCAGCATCACACTTCAGAATCATCCTTGAGTAAGTGGCAACAAAATATATTCTTTTTCCTGTAATTTTTGTTCTCACTCTGCATATGTTCTTGAGCTGTTTCCCCCCCCCCCCCCAATATTTTAATATTTGGGGCTGCTAACTCAGAACTGAGTGATTCAGTGTGCATGGTCACCTCAGGAGCCCTTGAGGGATGGGAACTCATATAGAAATAACATGGTGTAATAGTTTGGGCATTAGACTAGGACACTGGGAGACCAGGGTTCAAATCCCAGCTCAGTCATGGAAACCAACTGGGTAGCCCTGGCCAAATCACACTCTCTCAGCCTCAGAGGAAGGCAATGGCAACCCTCCCCCAAGAAATGACCCTCCCAGTTGCCCCCTTCCACCAGCCAGGGCTCCTCTGCCATCCATCCATTGTAACCGCTGGTGTTGGTGGGGTTCCTTACAGGTCTGGCTGGGCTGCTGGCTGGACAGAAAAAGGGGAGTGCCAGCAGTAGCGGTGGCCACAGACCCCTTCCATTCCCTAGAAAGAAAGGAATCTGTAACCATCACTGTTGCCACCATTACTGGCTCTCTTTCCCAGTCTGGCCCATCTTTCCCAGTCTGCTGCCCACCTTTCTCTCCCTTCCCTCCTGCTGCCCTGTTTTGTGTTCCCTGCCCCTAAAGGGAATGCAGGCCATGGCAGTGGGAAGGAAGGAAGGAAGGAAGGAAGGAAGGAAGGAAGGAAGGAAGGAAGGAAGGAAGGAAGGAAGGAAGGAAAGAAGGAAGGGCAGCAGTGTGCCATGCATCTGGGTTGGGATGGGATGGGACGGGACAGGAGTTGGAGAGATGGGCAAGAGAGAGAGGGTGGATGGCAAGCACCCCTCCTCAGCTGCTGCCACTTCTCCTTCCAGCACCTCCTCCCCTCTCACTCTCTATGCAGGATTGATCATCTTGACTGGGAGAGAGGGAGAAATCAGCACCTGGTACTGCCTGCCAGTGGCGGGGGTGGATTTCAGGGCATCATGCTGGGTGATGGCAGTGGCATCCTCCTCATCTTCCACTCCCCTCCCTCCCTCCTTCTGTGGGGCCAGGGGATCCCTAGGGTGCCAGTCCAGGCCCCCTGAGGGCAGGGGAAGGCAGCCAAGACTGGATCCTTCCTTCCACCAGCACCTTTCATTCACCAGAGCTGTGGGGTGGCTGCCTGCCTGGGAATGACACCATGAGTTACCATGCTGGGGTGACACCAACCCTAGTGATGCCATTGCCTAAAGTACAAAGTTGGGTTTTGCAATTCCATTCTCATTCTTCTCCTCAGCCCAGGGAGACTGACTTTTGGTAAGCAGATGTATTTTTACACATCAGTGCTACCAGACCACTGTAAAGATCAGAAAGACCTGTATCACCTCACTCAGGGTGCATCTACATTGTAGAAATAATGCAGTTTGGCACCACTATAAATGCTATGGCTCCATCCTACAGAATCCTGGGATCTGTAGTTTTGTAAGGCACCAGCACTCTCTGGCAGAGACATTTGAAGACCTTGTAAAACCACATAACCCAAGATTCCATAGGAGTGGGTTTCTATCCACGAAAGGCCAGGCTAAATTTTTTTTAAAAAAGTTAATTTTAAAGGTGCTGCTACATTCCTTTTTTCCTTCCCTCTCTCTTTCTCCTTTTTACACTTACTCTAGCGAACTATGCATATTGTTGCCAGAGTGTTGTTATTGTTGTAGTAAAAACTGTAATTTAACAGAAGTTTTTGAGTGGGTATTAGCCATAATTAATGTTGTCTTTGTAACAGATTTCCATAAGAAATGTATCACTTAGAACAGCTTCAACTAGGATGACACAGAAAATGGGAATTTGGAATGAAAAGGAAATTGGGTGGACATTATGAGCAGGTCTGACATATGGCCACCAGCTATCTTCTTTACCCTGTCTCAGAAACTAAGGCAATGACACCCATGAAATTTGTGTCAAAACTGTAGAGTTTAGGATATCAAGCAATGATGATGCCCCAGCACTGCATCTTTAATTTCTTTGGAATAAAATTGCAAAGCATCAAAATAGATCATTTTATAAATTATAAGTTGGCAAAAGATGTAATTGATAATTGTTTATTAACAAAAACCAGATGAAATCCATTGTAAGGAGCTAAAAAAAAGATAATAAGCAATAAACACATGAATATAAATGGATGGAAAGACATGATTTATTGTACATACTCACGTATAAGCCTAAACATTTCAGTCAAAAAATTGACCCAAAAAAACTGAGTTGACTTATCCATGGGTCAGTGTACTGTACTTTAACTCTTAAAATAAACTATTCCCTGGAGAAGGATAAGATTCTAATATATCCTGGAAGAACTGACCTCTCTCTGCTCTCTCATCCTTCCAGCCTTTAGTATGAGCACAAACATGCATGCTGGAATTTTTTTGTAGGTTTTTTGGCACTGTTTTCCTTTACTTCATCCTTTAGATCCTTTGCTTATGCCCCTAAATTTTACCCTTAACTTATCCACGGGTCATATCAAAAATCATAATTTGAACCCCAAAACCTGACTTATACATGAGGTCAACTTATAGTTTATATGCATTATATACAATTAATGGTGTTTTCAGGGATCATATTTGTGCATCCATTCATAGGTATTTCTTTTGTGTATTGCCACAAATTACAAGCAATTCAGTGCAGTGTTGCATTAATTGTGAGGAGCAGCATGCCAACAGATTATTGTCATCTAGAATCTGAAATGGGGTGTTAGAAGTCATTTAGCCCAACATGAAAAGTGTTCAAATACTTCATGTAATTTAAAATATTCTGGCCAAAGATTTGAGGTAGGAAAACGGAATTCTCTCCAAAAACCAGCCCTATCACCTCTTACAGGTTAGTGACCCTAATGCATACATAACTAACCCTACACCTAAGACTTTCTTGCCTCAGAGGGTGGTACTAGGTCTAATAGCTTTAAGTTACAGGAGGGTAGCTCTTGATGGAACATTAGAAGGAGCTTCTTGACAGTGAGAGCACTTTGGCAATGGAATCAGTTGCCTAGATTATTTGTGGGGTCTTCTTCTTCTCGATATCTTCAAAAGGAGGCTGGGCAGCAACCTACTGGGGATGCTCTAGCTGTAAATCTCACATTGAGCTGGGCGCTGGACCTGGTGGCCCATATGGTCCCTTCCAAATCTATGATTCTATGACTGCACCAACACAGGGCCAGTACAGACCGACCAAAAGGGCCGGCCTGGGAGTTGAGTCAGGGCACGGTGGCCGCACACTGGCCACCCTGACTCCGCCCCCACATCATCCTCACACCGCCTGCTCAAACAGATGGCGGGTAGCATTAGGGTGCTCTCTTGGCACAGCATTTAGACACGCTGCACCAAAGGAGCACAGAAGAGCTGCCACCGCAATGGCAAGGATGGCTTTTTGCTGCTCCAAAAAGGAGCGGCATTTGCCAGCTCTTTTTGGAGCGACAAAGTGCTGGATTGGGGCCGCGGCATGCGGTTCCTGAGGCCCCGATCTGGCACTCCCAGGGGTGGCACAGAGCCACCCTTTAGGGGCCATCTGTACAGCCCCACAGTTTCCTGCCATGAACAAACCAAAAGAAGATTAAGGTCCACAAATTATTTATTACAAAAAATCTTCATTATTAGGCCCCAGAAGACACTCGGATAACTGATTGTGGCAGTGATCCTTCAACATTCAAAATGGCAGTGCAGAATGTAAATACAACTTTGCCAAATTTCACTGGACAGCATGTGAACCCTGACCTGGCCATAGAAAGGCAAAATCCTTCCTTTAATGTTGAATGGCTTACCAATATACTGGATGGAGGTGTTGAGAACACCAAGACTCGAAGGACAGTTGGTGAGTAAATTGCTTTGAAAGAACTCACGGCTTGCTTGTTTGATGGTTCTCTGTTATATGACTCTTGATGTCTTCCTCCATAATGATACTGCATTCAAAGAGAGAGGATGAGAATTTCATATTTCCTATGATGTTTGGCTGCAGCATAAAAGACAAGAACCAAAGATTAGAAGTCACACCATGAGCAAAACAGTTTATGAGATAATTTTAAAGGGGGAGAACGTCTGGTCCTCTTCATTAAGGAGAAAAAAATCTCCTCAATGTGCAGTGTTTCTATGTCTGGGTTAGAAGGTAAAAAGAGTCTTGGACAGGAACATTTATTGTCAGAGGAAGAATGTCTGTGTCTTGCACTTTTTTTGGTTCTTTCTGCTATCTGGGCACAATCTGAAACATCTCCAGACAGGGCTGGGAAACCTGTGGGAGGAAGCAAGACCATGGGTGGCCTTGGCCATCCAGATGAACTATTACTTCCATGATGCTTTACCTTTGGCCAGGCCAGCTAGGGCTGATGGCTTGAAGGGCTCAGGGTGACCAGATGCCATAACCACAAAGGAGGACAAGGCACCTCAAAATGTGGGACAGTCAAGAAAAATGGAGGACATTGCAAAATAAATGCAATGCCTCTTCTTAATCATGCTCAAAATGGAGACCATTTTGAAATTCCCCCCCGGACAGAAGGTTGAAATGTAGGACATGTCCTGGAAAAGATCACCCTGGGAGAGCTACAATCTCCTCAGCACTGAGCTGGTCAGACCAGTGGCTTGACTCAATAGGAGGCTGGGATGGTTGATTCTTGGGCACTGTTTGTGCAAGTTGTGTTGCAAAGGAAGAGCCTCATGTGTGAGAGCAGAGAAGGGCGAGAGAGAGAATAAAGGGCAGTGTTGGAGTATGCTGGCTCTGATTAGTTAATTGGGGAGAGGTGGAATCATAAACAAAGAGCCAAGGGGTGCATCTACATGGAAGAAATAATGCAGTTTGGTGCTACTTTAAGTGCTGTAGCTCCATCCTATGGATTCCAGGGATTTGTAGCTTTAAGGGAGTTTACCACATGGAGGAAAATTGGAGATATAAACGATGAGTAACCTGTGATTAACCCACAATTGTGTAAATGGTTTTCACATGACGTCAGTGCGCAAAGCACTGTTATCCCATGCAGAATCCATGATTAACCTGCACTTGTGCGCAATTGCACAAATGGTTTTCACACGACGTTGAGATGAAATGTGATTAAAGTGCCATTATCCCGTGAAGAATCAAGCAAGAAACAAGAGTAATTGTGAAGTCGTAGGCTTTCATGGCCGGCATCCATAGTTTTTTTGTGGGTTTTTTTCGGGCTGTGTGGCCATGTTCTGAAAGAGTTTCTTTCTGACGTTTCGCCAGCATCTGTGGCTAGCATCTTCAGAGAAAACTGAAATGGAAAAGCCTGGTTGTATATATACTGTGGGACCCTGGGTAGGGAGGGGCGGTTCCCAGGTGAACTGTGTGTTGTTCTGTGTTGAATAGGTATTGTTCTGTGTTGATGGCATCGCTTCAGGCTATGCAATCCAGGATATGTCTGCTGTTCCCATGTAAACTGTGTATTGTTCTGTGTTGAATAGGTGTTGTTCTGGTGTTAATGGCATGGCTTCCAGGTGAGGAATGCAATCAAGGAGATTGTTTGCTGTTGTCTGCTGACCCTGGTTGGTCTTCCCTTTGCATTTGCTGAGTGCCGATTTTGCTGAGTGCCGATACAAGAGTAATTCATTCATAGAATTTTCCTGTGAATGATTTTTTGCTGTTTCTTGCCTGGTTATTCCCTGGTTCTTCACAGGATAATGGCACTTGTGTTAATGTCGTTTTAATTTGGGTTAATCATTATTTAAACTCCCAATTTCCCCGGTGTGGTAAACTCCAAGCTCTTTAGCCTTCTGTACCCAAGAGTCTTGGTGCCTTGCAAAATTTCAAATCCCAGGAGTACGTAGGAAGGAGCAATGACACTTAAAGTGGTGTCAAACTCCATTATTTCTATAGTGCAGAAGCAACCCTTGATGGCAGTGGGTGAAGGGCTTAGATTGGGAGATTCGGGGGCAGAAAACAACAGATGGCCTCTTATTTGTATCTGTGGAGACTTGTTGAAATCTAAGATATAAGAAACAGTGAACAAGAGTTTACTATTCTGTGAGTCCGTTTAATAAATTGTCTCCTAAATAATTATTGTTCAACTATGAGCCCTAGTGGTGCAGTGGTTAAATACCTGTACTGCAGCCACTCACAAGGTTGTGAGTTCAATCCTAGCCAGGGCTCTAGCCTTTTATCCTTCCAAGGTTGCTAAAATGAGTACCCAGTCTGATGGGGGCAATTAGCTTTATTTCATGCAACTACTCAGGGCAAAAGCATGGCTCCTTTGCCTTTTTACTAGACTGGTTTTAAATTGGTTTTCCACTACTCTGAGGTGGTATAATAACAACAAACCTAAAAAGAAAAAAATAATTATCCATTCCTATGGAGTGAATCTGAGAGCCAGCATAGCATAGTGATTTGAGTGTTGGGACTACAACTCTGGAGACCAGGGTGCAATTCCCAGCTCAGCCATAAAACCCACTGGGGACCTCTCTCAGCCTCAGAGGAAGGCAATGGCAAACCTCTTCTGAAGACATCGATGACTTGAAGGCACACAGCAACAACAATGGAATAAATCTACAGAAGTGTGACAAAAGCATCTTCCTGTGTACTGTTATCCAACCTTTTCTGCCCTCTTTCCTGGTAGACAAACATTGCCACTTTGGGGGATGCTGCTCTCAGCACCTGGATGGTGGCATTCGGCCCTGAAACTGGGAAAGGCCCATCTCTAGCCAAATACTATTGTTTCTTGCTGAGGATGGAAAACCAAAGAAGGTCAAAAGGATCATGGCAGATTCCTAAGCTTGAAGAACCTACTTCTTTTAGATTAAAAGAATCAATCAAAATGGAAATAATATTGGTGGTACAGGTGGCTAACAGGACCCAAATCTTGTCTGCTCTTAGATGCTAAGTAGGGTTAGCTTTGATTAGTATTTGGATGGGAAACCACCAAGGAACCCAGCTTTTGTTGGCAACATTTCAGAGGAAAGCAATGGCAAACCACCTCTGATTATTCCCTGCCTTAGGCTGCATCTACACTGCAGAATCAATACAGTTTCACACTGCTTTAACTGCCATGGTTCCATGCTCTGGATTTCTGGGATTTGTAGCTTTGTGAGGTATTTAGTCTTCTCTGTCAGAGAGCTCTGGTGCCACAACAAACTGCAAATCCCAGTATTCCATAGGATCACACCATGACATCATTTTAACTGCCATGGCTCCATCTTACAGAATCCTGGGATTTCTAGTTTTGTGAGGCACCAGTACTCTTTGGCAGAGAAGGCTAAAGACCTCAAGATTCCATAGGATGGAGTTAACAGCACTTAAAGTGGTGTCAAACTCCATTATGTAGATGCACCCCAAGACTCTCATTTGCCCAGCCAGTATATTGGCCAACGGTAACATCACTAAGGGTATTGGGGGGGGGGGGGGTGGACCACACCGGGTGACACCACAGAAGAGGGGGTGAAACCTGGTCAACCCCCCATCCCCGCTGGCACTCGTTGGACCAGCGGGGATGGGGGGTTGAGGTAGTCTCAGGCCCAGGCGGGCAGTCTCAGGACCAGGCGGGCAGTAAGCAATTCTTTTTCGGTTCCTCCACTACTTCCCAGGGCCTTGAGGGGGCAGTCTTGGGCCCAGGCGGGCAGTAGGAGGCTCTTTTTTGGCCACCCCACCGCTTCCCAGGGCCTCAGGGGGTCTCCAGGCCTTGGGGGAAGGGTCCCTGGCCCAGGCAGGTGGACATTTCCATGTGACCCCACCCCTGGAAGTCCTGCCTAGAAGCCAGGCCCCCAGAAAGTCCCACTTCCCCTCACTGGGTGACACCCCAGCCAGGTATGCCACTGTTGCCCAGGTTGGGATTTGCAGTAAAGTCAGGGCGATGTCCTTCTTTTCCAGGACATGGCCTACATTTTAGCCTTCTGTCCAGGAGGAATTCCAAAATGTCCTCCATTTTGAGCATGACTAAGCAGCATGAATTTATATTAGTGCTTTTAGTTCTTATTTGGCAATCTCCTACATTTTTCTTGAAAGTCCCACATTTAGCAGTGCCTTGTTCTCCTTTGTAGTTAAGCCATCTGGTCAACCTTATACAGTAGAGTTAATATTTTAACATTCTGTGCTGACGGCATCCAGATGTTTCTGCTGTTGTTTTAAATTTTTCAAAAATTATAAAAAATGTGTAAATGAATCTGCACATGGGGTAGTTCCTTCTTTACATTTATCGGTGAATTTCAGTGAGTCCTATCTGTGCTTTAGCTTAAAAGAACTACAGTGTTGAATATTTCCCCACAGATGCCTGGCTCCAGAGTGATCCAGAATTTAGCAGAGAAAATCAATACTTCCAGACCCAGAATGAAGCCTATGCAGCTGCTGTCAGGCAGTCTTTTCATCTTGCAAAAAAGAGGAATGAAATGAAATGGGCTGAAGATGGGCCTGAAATGGTGTACTGCTATAGGTATTTCCTATATCTATAGAAATTAGTATATGAAAATATTTCCAAAGTGAGAGTTGTGTTAACTGGCTGCAGTAAAAACAAGAAAGAGTCTTGGACAAATATTTATTATGACAAAAAAATATTATGTTAGCCTTTAAGGCACTAAAACTGTTCTTTAAAAGTAGTAAGAAATTGAATTGCTTTTCTTAAAGCATTTGTTTTCAGTTGAAATAAGCAAAATTACTAATTAAAAGTTAGATTTCAGGTGGAAATCTGATCTCTCAGAAGATGGAATATGTGCCAATACTGAGTCTAGATTCCATAGCTTTTTAGCTTAACAAGGAACACTGATTTTCTTTAAAAATCTCATGTGAAACAATGACCAGTTTGATCACGTTACCTCATTGTGGCATTTCTACAATTAAAGTGTTTGTATTTGAAATAAAAGCCAAAGAAAAACAAGAGGTGTCGCTTAAAAGAAAATTTAAGACCATAATTCCCTATGTTTGTGTGGGATTAAGTGTCATTGAACACAGTGGGACTTTTTCTGGTGGTGGTGATGATGATGATGAATTCATTGCCCATCTGTCTCTCAGTAATGAGACTCAAGGCAGCTAATAACAGATTTAAAAGCAGGTGTGCATAGGATTACACTTTGTGGCTACAATTTGTGGCCCTTCAGAGGTTTTTGGACTGCAGTTCTCATGGCCTTTCAACATTGTCTGGGCTGGGATTGATGGGAGTTACAGTGTTGGCACATATGAAGGGCCACAAACTTGCATTAAAGAAAAGTAAGATTCATTGAATGTAGAAGACATTTAGCTGTGTTATTACTCTGAATAGGTATGCAAAGGGATATTGTAGCACCTTTGAGGCTAATTGATACTGCTACCAGTCACACTGCAGAAATAATGCAATTTGACACTATTTAAACAGTTATGGCTCCATCCTATGGAATTTAGTGTGATGCCAGAGCTGTGTGACGAAGAAGGCTAAATATCTCACAAAACTGCAAATCCCAGAATTCCATAACACTCAGCCATGACATTTTAAGCAATGTCAAACTGCATTAATTCTGCAGTAGAAAGAAGTTAGTAGCATAAGCTTTCGTTGACTTGCATCTGAGGAAAGTCTACGAAAGCTTAATCTAACAACTTCTTAGTTTCAAAGGTATTACAACCCCCTTTCCACTGAACTCAATAGTGAGGCTTACATCTACATAGAAGAGGCTATAAGGGGATAAGCTATTTTAGATCTGATCCTATCCAACAGGAATGACCTGGTCAATGGGGTGCAAGTGGTGGGATCCTTAGGTGGGAGTGATCATGTTCTCCTGGAGTTTCTTATACAGTGGAAAAGAGAAGCTAGGCATAGTCAGACACTCATTTTAGATTTTAGGAGAGCTGATTTCAACAAACTTAGGGGAAGACTGGGAGTAAAAAGCAAAGCAGCTTCATTTATATACCGCTTCATATCACGCTATGGGATGTCAGAAATACTAAAGGAGAAGGTAGTTCAGGATGGATGGGAGTTTCTCAAAAAGGAGATACTGAAGGCACAATCTCAAACTTCCAATGAGAAGGAAAAATGGGAGATGTCTCAAGAAACTGGGTTGAATGACAAAAGAACTTTCAACTGAACTAAGTTTTAAATGGGAGATGTATAAGAAATGGAAAAGGGGCAAAATCACTAAAGAGGAATTCAACAAATAGCTAGCACATGTAGGGGTAAAGTCAGGAAAGCCAAAGCACAGAATGAGGTCAGGATTGCTAGAGGAATTAAGGACAATAAAAAGGGCTTTTTGGGGTATGTCCATAGCAAAAGAAAGAAGAAGGAAATGGTAGGGCCACTGCGCAGAGAAGATGGAGAAATCCTAACATGGAACAGAGAAAAGGCAGAACTACTCAACACCTTCTTTGCCTCAGTCTTCTCACAAAAAGAAAAGGGTGCTCAACCTGAGGAAAATGGAGCAGAGAACACAATAGGGGAAATGTAGAACAAAATAAGTAAAGAGGAAGTACAGGAATACCTGGTTAACCTAAATGAATTTAAGTCTCCAGGACCAGATGAACTACATCCAAGGATATTAAAAGAACTGGCAAATGTAATCTCAGAGCCACTGGCAATAATCTTTGAAAACTCCTGGAGAACAGGAGAAGTCCCAGCAGACTGGAGGAGGGCAAACATTGTCCCCATCTTCAAAAAGGGGGGGGAAGAGGATCCCAAAAACTATCGCCCAGTTAGACTGACATCAATACCGGGAAAGATTCTAGAACAGTTCATTAAACAGAGGGTCTGTGAACATTTAGAAGGGAATATCATAATCACTAAAAGTCAACATGGGTTTCCTGAAAAACAAGTCACTAGACTAATCTGATCTCTTTTTTTGATAAAATTACCAGCTTGCTAGATGTAGGGAATACGGTAGACATAACATATCTTGATTTCAGTAAGGCTTTTGACAAGGTCCCCCACAATATTCTTGCAAACAAGATAATAAAATGTGGGCATCACATTTCCACATGCAACATGGTGATAAGGGGCATGCGGAGCCATCTGATCAGCCAGGATTTGCCATGGAGTTTTCAAGAAATTCTACTGCAAACCAGGGGTCAAATTATCCTGTGTTAAGGTCCTTTTGCCCCAGGATCAAGCCAAATCCTCTGGATCTGCATCTGCATCTGGTCCAGTCTGGCAGGATTGGGCCGGATACTGCCCTCAAGGTTTTGGCCTGTATTGTCCAAATAGGACGATGCAAGACTCTTGGGAACCCAGGCCTTTTGGCCTGTGTGGACAACCCCTAGGAGAATGGTAGGTGCTGCAGTGAAACTTGTAAGTTTTATAGAAGTGTTTTACAGCATTAGGGACAGGTAATGGTGCAGCATGTTAATCAATTATTTCAAAATGTTGTCCTTGTTCTATGGATTACATGACTTACAATAGCATATATTAATATTATTGAAAGCCAGACAGTTTGAAATGTATCTTTTCTATATGCTCAGATTATATGTACTACTGAAATCCTATGGCAGAGGATTGGTCATACACTACAGTATCTTATGGTCTACTTCCAAATACAGTGACAGTGATTTTTTTAAAAAAAAAATAAATCCCTGTCCCTCTTGTTGGGAAGCAGAAACATGCTCCAGGAGGTTTCCAAGCCCTCCAGAGCTGGCGTACAGTGTGTATTGAGTTGTGGTTTGCTCCAGGATGAAGAGTAGGTTACAGAGGACGTTTTCACACTGGGCTTAAGGCAGAAGCAATCCTACCTCACTCCGGCCCCATGCCGGCTCCTTTGCCAGTGTGTTCAAACGACGTCGCAGTGCCATCCCCGGCATCCAGTGCCATCCCTGGCATCATTCCGGGTCCTTTCTCCGCGTGTTCAAACGACGTCGCAGCAAGCCCCGCCCCGCCCCGCCCCATCCTGTCCCATCCCCGGCATCAGCCCCGTTCTTTGCAATTCCTCTTTTTAAAAGGAATTGCATCTGCCATGGCCAGAATCATACCGGAATGATGCTGCTGTCACCGATCTGAAGCTGCAGGATCCATTCCGGTATGATTCTTTCATTGCTTCCATGCGGCTTTAGACCCCAAGTGTGAAAACGTCCAGAGTCTGACAGAAGCAAGTGAAGCCAGCAGAAATACATAACCAGATCCTGGCTATTGTCTGGCAGCTATTCTGACCCATCTTCTCTTGCACTTTTTGTGTTTGTGCCATGGTCCCACGTTTGAGGGCAAATTTCTGGAACGTAACAGCATTGTATATTCTTTTGCAGGGCTCTTGGTTCTGTTTTGGCATTGAATGCACACCCCTTCTTTCTGAAGTGCATTTTAGATTTGGGCACAGATGAACAGATTGCCAAGTGGGTCCCCATAGCAGAAAAGTGTTACATTGTAGGAGCCTATGCCCAAACCGAGTTGGGACATGGTAAGTTCTCTATGTGTTGTTGCTCTACAGATCTATGAAGCTAGGCATGCTTTAGTGCCAAGAATTCGTACAGTTGAGTACCCCAATTATGTTTTCATTGGCTTTTCACTAAATTTGAAGGAGTTATTTGAAATGATCTGACTAAATATATAGGCTACATAGCACACATGGAAATTACTTGTGGTGCTCCAGTTGTTTGTCCATTCATGCAGCATAGTATATTTGGCAGCCAATAGAAAGAAGCAATATATAGAGTGTTTGAGCACCCTAAGAGGGAGCCACTCTTCCTCTAGACCAGTGGTTCTCAAACTTTTTACCCTTGTAACCCCTTTACATTTATGTGTAAATGTCATGCCCCCCCAATGTAGTATATGAATAAAAATATTTTGTTTAGTGTGTGTATTTTCATTCACACATACCTGTATATTCATATTTTAACATTTTATAAGGACATAACATAGTTCAAATTAGAGCAGACTTATTTAAATACATTCAATATTTAACTCAACACATGCATATATTTTACACATTTTAAAAGTTTGGGAGAGGAGGAGAGATCAAGGCCTCCAAGTCTGTGCCCCCTTGAGCAACTCTTGAACCCCACCCAGGGGTCCTGCCCCACTATATGAGAACCACTGTTCTCAGCCATTTCAAACTGAACAATCAGTAAAAATGGTTATTGTTTTCCCAAGTCATACAGGGCAAGCTAGAGCTAGGGGAAGGCCATAACAAAACCCCTTTGAAGTAATCTTCCTGAGAAAACCCCATGATTGGCTTGCCATAAATCAGAAATAACTTGAAGACGCGCTACAACTATAACAACAACAACATCTTTATGATCCCACAAAACTCTTGGGTTTTTCCCAAACCCTCTGTGTATGCACACACTAGGAATGTAAATTTGCATTTATTTCATTTCCACATGCAAGACTGGATAATTCTGGCAATTATCTCCCTGCTCCACAAGAAAACAGGAGTTTCTGTGCAATTTTTGAGCACTAATTGTATTTTGAGATTTTGTTGGTGAAAATTCATGTGTGCAAAAATAGATGTTGTTTTTCTCGAGAGAAAATAAATATACAGATCTCTAGCCCCTATATATGTTGTACATAAAAAGCATGCAAGAGAACATGGTTTTTCTGCTCATGTATTTGCACACTTTGTGTGAACTTGTGCAAACTATCTAAAAAATGTGTGCATTTTGCACAAATACATGGATTTCTGCACAGAAGAACCATGTATTGTTTTCCTTCATGTGTTTTCCATATGAAAACCAATACTGTCATGCATGAATCAGTATATCTTGCACAAAATACACATTTTCTTTACACACACACAAACCAAAAAGAACATTTATGTGCAGGGAAAACACAGATTTTTCTCAGATGAAATCCAGAAGTGCAGAGAATCTTCCAGCATGTTCAACTTTCCTTTTTCATTGAGGATGCAAATCTTAACAAGTATTCTTCAGACCCTCAATATACACGTGCTGCTTTAAAATATTTTTAAACCCCATTGGAAGAGGTTGGGTAAGACATAAATAAATCAGCGGTTTGCTTTCTGGAGCAGTGAGGCAAATAGTAAAGCTAGGGTTTTATCCAAGTTGTGGTCACAGTACATTTGTTACATCTGTCTTTCATACCCTTGAACTGTCCCAAATTGGCAGGGGCAGTCACAGTTAATCCCCCTTTGTCCTTTGTTTTTCCCCATCTGCTTTGAAAATGCCCTAGTTTCTCTCTCCTCCCACTTTCTCCCTTTCTCCTTGCCTTACTTCAATTGCTACAAACAGTTCAAAGTACAAAAGTAGTTTGCACACACTTAATGCTACAGAGGGGGAGGAGAGGAGGGGGCAAAATCTTGTCCTTCCCGGCAGGCTCAAGCAAAAGCAAATTGCTGCAGTCTCTTCAAACTGTCCCGGTTTTCATCTGTGACATGTTGGAGAGTATGGACTTTATTCCAAACAGCTTTGGGGAATTCTGACAATATATTCATTGATTCATTCAAGATGTCTCCAACTTGTGTGTCAATGCCATGTTGGCCTTCATGTTGCAATGTAGCTAGTCCTTTCATGGAAAAGTCTTGGATTTGTGGATCTTGCTTGTGGCTCCTGAATGTGCTCTTATCATGCTCTGAGAAACCATGTCTCTCTGCCATTTTGTTGTTAAGGAACACATCTTCGAGGGTTGGAGACAACAGCCACTTTTGATGTTGCCACTCAGGAATTTATTCTCAACACACCAACACTCTCTGCTATGAAGTGGTGGCCAGCAGACTGTAAGTAAAAAATATGCAAGGGAGTGGGTATGGGATTTTGAGGTCACATTACCAATCAACTTGGGGCTCATGTTTTCCTTTGGGTGTTTCCTTAGTCTCCCAGATGGATCTATAACTGAATGTGATACATTTCTCAGTGGAACATTGTTATATTGGAATCGTTTAGAGATCCTGTAGAGCAAGGGGGTCAGCATCTGCATGTCCTAGAAGTTATGTTTTAAAGTAGGGTTGTTCTTCTGATGGACACTAGGAACACACATTGCTTACACGAAGACTGAGGAAATTATCACACGAGGATTTAAAACCACTAAACTCTTAGTTCTGGGCGACTTCAACATCCCACTCGAAACCAGTTTACAGGATTTAACCGGCGCAGCTCGGGAGTTCATGGATTCCATGACAAACATGGGCCTATCCCAGTTGGTCAATGGGCCCACACATTGTGCTGGCCATACCCTCGATGCGGTCTTTAGTACGGAGCAGGAATATCCGTGGGCGGAGGTCATAAAAACCTCCGCATTATCATGGACGGATCACTTTCTGATCAAGGTGGAACTAAAGGCTACTGTTCGCCCTCCCGGGGGTGGTGGACCGATTAGAATGGTCCGCCCTCGAAGGCTAATGGATCCAATTGGTTTCCAGAAAGCCTTAGAGGGTTTAATGGTGAGTAATGCCGGTGATTCTGCCGAAGCTTTGGTTAATACGTGGAACACCAATCTTACCAAGGCTATCGACACGATCGCTCCCAAGCGTCCTTTCCAACCCGCTTCGAATCGTAAACCCTGGTATACAGAAGATCTCAGAAGGATGAAGCGGGTTGGACAACGACTAGAGTGCGAATGGCGAAAGACTCGTCTCTTATCCGACAGAACTCGCCTTAGGAAGCATCTTGACTCCTATAGGGAGGCTTTACGTGCAGCGCAGAAATCTTTCTGTTCTGCACGTATTGCGTCTGCAGAGTCTCGCCCGGCAGAGCTGTTCAGGGTGGTGGGGGATTTGACGCGGATATCTCCTGCGCCAAACCCTCTACTTAACCCAACGACAGCCTGCTGTGAGGCATTTAATATCCACTTTGCAGATAAAATCTCTCGGATAAGAGCCGACTTGGACACCAATAATTTGGCAGGATCTGTGGACGAGGCGTCCAGTAACTCCGTTGATGGCATTTTACTGGATCAATTCCAATTTGTGAGTACCGAGGACGTGGACAAGTTGCTTGGTAGGATGAGGAAGACAACTTGCCCTCTCGATCCTTGCCCATCATGGCTGGTCGTCCAGGGTGGGGGCGCGTTGAGGGTGTTTCTCAAAGACACAATCAACGCGTCCCTCAGGGAAGGCAGTTTACCATCGTGTTTAAAAGAGGCGGCAGTTAGGCCACTCTTAAAAAAGCCTTCCCTGGATCCCCTGGACAGAAACAACTATAGACCAGTCTCCTTGCTGCCATTTTTAAGCAAGGTGATCGAGAGGGCAGTTGCCTCCCAGCTCCAAGCTATCTTGGATGAAACCGATTATCTCGATCCATTTCAAACTGGCTTCAGGACAGGATTTGGGGTTGAGACTGCCTTGGTTGCTCTGACCGATGACCTCCGCTTGAGCACCGACAGGGGTAGTGTGACCCTGTTGGTGCTCCTGGACCTCTCAGCGGCCTTTGATACTATAGATCATGCCATTCTCTTGGATCGGCTGAGAGAGCTAGGAATTGGAGGCACTGCTTTGCAATGGTTCCGTTCCTTCCTCTCTGGCAGATCCCAGAGAGTGAGGCTCGGGGACAGTTGCTCTTCTAAAATAGAGCTTAATTGTGGCGTCCCTCAGGGCGCCATCCTGTCTCCGATGTTATTTAACATTTATATGAAACCGCTGGGAGAGATCATTCGGAGGCATGGAGCGCGGTGTCTTCAGTACGCTGACGACACCCAGATTTATTTCTCCATGACCAAATCATCGTCTCAGACTTCTGATGGCATCTCTCCTCTCAATGACTGCCTCGGAGCGGTAATGGATTGGATGAGGAAAAACAAATTGAAGTTGAATCCAGACAAAACGGAGGTGCTCACGGTTACTGGTCCGAAGCCAGGCCCGGGATTACAGCCCCCAGTCCTGGATGGGGTCACACTCTCCTCCAAGGACTGTGTGCGCAGTCTGGGGGTACTCCTTGACTCGTCGCTTCACATGACTAGTCAGGTGAATGCGACAGTCAGGAGTGCCTGTTATCAGCTTCGGCTGATACGCCAGCTGCGCCCATACCTGGATAAGAAAGACCTGGAAACCGTTGTGCACGCACTGGTAACCTCACGTCTAGATTACTGCAACGCGCTCTACATGGGGCTACCCTTGTGCCTAACTCGGAAACTTCAGTTGGTGCAAAATATGGCAGCCAGATTAATCACCGGAACATCCAGGAGGGAGCATATTACACCAGTGCTGAAATCCCTCCACTGGCTGCCAATTAGTTTCCGGGCGCAGTATAAGGTGTTGGTTTTGACCTTTAAAGCCCTACATGGCTTGGGTCCAACTTATCTCAGGGACCGCCTCTCCCCATATGAGCCCCCTCGTGCTCTTCGGTCAGCGGGTAAGAACCTACTGCAACAGCCAAAGTCGAAGTCTGCACAGACCTCGCAGAGGGCATTTTCCGCCATTGCCCCTAAATTATGGAATGGCCTGTCGGACGAGATCCGTCTTATTACAACACTTACTGCTTTTAAGAAAGCAGTTAAGACGGATCTCTTCCGGCAGGCCTTCCCGGAATAACCCTCCTCAGAGAATGAAACACTGAACTCTCCTCATCAAGCCTTTTGCTGTTTTGTTGTTTTTACTTTTTATTGTTATATAGTTATTCTTTTAATATACTCTCAAGTTTAATTCTGTTTTAAGGGGTGCGGGAGGGATGTGGGTGGAGGGATTGGGATATTGGATTGTCTTTTAATTATTGTATTTTAATTGCTGTAAGCCGCCCCGATTGCGCTGCAGAGGGGCGGGTTAAAAAATAAAACTTATTATTATTAAAACTTATTATAAAGTTATAGAATAGCACATTTGGCAATATTTATTGCACGATGTCGTCTCCATCTCGTTGCTACATTGGATAAGGCATTTTTAAAGCATTCCTTTTCATTGACAGGAAAATCCCATCAATAAGCTCAATCACACTGCAGACCCATTAGTCCTCAGGTGCAAAATGTCACTGCCACAGCCATTCCAATGTTGCCAGTCATGCAGTGTCAGTATCTCCTCCTCTTCGCCTGCCCCTCTTCTCCTCACTATTCCCAAACAAGATGATTTTCCTTTTTTTCCCGTTTTTTTGTGGGGTTTTTTTTTGTTTTTGTTTTTGTTTTTGTTTTACCTAAATCACATTAGCATAACTCTGGAATTGCATTAAAAATAAAAATAAAAAACCCAAAAGACATGCTGGGTAGAAAATAGGCCACAGGGGGCTATTGCAGAGACCTGCAACAATAGCTGCTCCCAAACCGGTATGCTTCCATTTTCTTTAACTAGCATGATTGTGGCAAGAACGGGGCTAGTGTGATACTGTCCCTAAAGGTTTTGCATGCTTTTGAAACAGCACATTTTTTCATGCTTCAAAAATGCTTCAAAATATAACTTTTTGGGGCCAGCACTGAACAGCACTATTCAGCAGCAGTAAAGATGTTGGTGCAGGGTCCCATAAGCCACACATTGTCCTCCCTTTTAAAAAGCAAAAGTGACCATCAGGTTTGAAATTCAGGACTTTGGACTGTTCTTTGTCATCATCTTTAAAGATAGCTAGAAGAGTTAAAAGGAACTCCTTTTTAACTTTTCTCCAGATGTTGTTGAACTACAACTGCCAGCAGCCCTATGGAATGCTAGCAGCCATAGTCAAACATCTGGAGGGCTGCATTATTCCCACCCCTGATATCACCAATGGTATGAAAATTCTAGTTGGCTTTTCAAACAAGTGGCAACTTTTTGTTTCTCTTGCTGTCTTCTGTCTTGTAGTGGGGCGAACTTCGACTCATGCTGCGGTTTTTGCTCAGCTTTACCTAGAGGGAAAGTGTTATGGCATACATCCATTCCTAGTGCAGATCCGCAGCCTCCAAGATCATTCTCCAGCACCAGGTGACTAACTCCAGGAGGTCTAGAGAGGGTAGTTCTATACAGTATCAGTTTCCATGTTGTATACTGTGACTGCACAGTTTTCTGCACAATACTGAAAGGTGTATAAAATACACTTTTATGAAAGAGATAGATCTATACAACGTATACTTCATTGTGGTGTGTACATAGTTGTGTATCTTCAACTCATTTCTGAGTTATGGCAACCCTAACATGGTTTTTTCTTGGCAAGATTTATTCAGAGAGGGTTTGCCATTGCTTTTCTCTGAGAGCTGAGAGAGTGTGACTTGGCTCAAGGTCACCCAGTGGGTTTCCATGGCTAAGTGGGGATCTGAACCCTGGTCTCCTGAAATCCTAGTCCAACACTCAAACCTCTACACCATGCACACTTTGTAGTCTATACATACTCAACACAAGGAAGAATGCCCAGAAATTTCTAATGAAGGAATCTCTTAGACAGTTTAGGAGATCCTGAAAAGAAATGAATAAGAGACTTTGGATTTTCATTTCTGTTAGATATATTATATGTTGCTGTTTCTGAATCATACTGTTAACATAAAATTATATATTTTGGTAACATACAATTACACTTATATATAGGTATAATTAAGCTGGAAGAAAGTAGAATGTCCAAAAAATTGAGGTCTCTATTGAAAAGAATGGGAGAAATTCTAAGGGCCGATGCCCCAGGGAGCAGCAAATTGGGGCCGCAGCAACCACATGCCACAGCCCTGATCCTCCTTTTTACCACCCCAAAAAGAGCGGCAAAATGCTGCTCTTTTTTGGGGTGGCAAAAGGCCACCCTTTGAGCCACCACTGCGGCTCTTTTGCACCCTTTTAGCTCAGTGTGTGCACACGCTATGCCAACAGGGCACCCTGACGCCGTGTACCATGCAAACGGGTGCGTGGAGTCAGGGCGGAGTCAGGGCAGCCGGCATGCAACTGCCCCGCCCCAACTCCACCCCAAGGCCGGCCCTTTTGGCTGGTCTGCATCAGCTCTAAGTCCCCAATGAAATTTTAATTTAAAAATCCTTTCTATTTCTTTTTTTTTTTTTATCAAGATCTTACCATGATCAGTCCTTATACTCCAGTGAATGGTTTTGTTCCACAAAATGAGTCACTAAAATACAGCTACTCTGCAGCTTCTTAGGTTGCAAAGATGTTCCTTCAATCTACTTCCTCAGATGCTTTTGTTGGAGTGGAAGCCAGGGACAGACATATATGTGCCATGTATATATTTCTGTCCCTGGCTTCCACTCCACCAAAAGCATCTGAGGAAGTAGACTGAAGTCTACGAAAGCTCATGCTACTAATTTATTTATTTCAGTTAGTCTACAAGATCTCTCTACATACTGATTCTACAAACTAACACAGCTATATCTTTAAATTCTACCATTTTTAAGAGACGTCATTTTTGATCCACATAATTATTTTTACATTTCTTACAATATCTTTGTTGTTATTGTTGTTGTTAGCTGCCCTCAAGTCAGTTCCAGCTCATGATGACCCTGTGGATGAGACATCTCCAAGAATCCTATCTTCCACTACCTTGCCCAAATCCTGCAAGCCCTTGCCCATAGCCCACCTGATCGAGTCTATCCATCTGGTCTGTGGTCTTCCTCTTTTTCTTCTACCCTCTACCTTTCCTAGCATTATTGTTTTTCCTAGTGATCCATGCTTTCTCATTATGTGGCCAAAGTACAATAGTCTCAACTTGATCCTCTTGCTTCCAAGGAGAGCCCTGGTCTGATGTGTTCAAGAACCCATTTGTCTTCTTGGCTAACCATGGTTTTCTAAGTACTCTTCTCCAGCACCACATTTCAAATGAATTGATTTTCTTTCTGTCTGCTTCCTTTACTGTCCAGCTCTCACATCCATACATGGCAATTGGAAATATAATGGCCTGAACGATTCTGACTTTAGTGCTCAGTTGTATGTCTTTGCTCTTCAGTATCTTTTCCAGTTCTTTCAATAGCTGCCCTTTGCATTTCTAATCTTCTTCTTATTTCTTGACTGCAGTCTCTATTCTGGTCAATGTTTGATCCTAGATATGAGAATTTTTTAACTATTTCAATTTCCTCGTTGTCTAGATTGAATTTGTGTATTTCTTCTGTAGTCGTTGTTTCTGTTTTCTTTATGTTCAGCATCAAACCTGCCTTTGCACATTCATCTTTGATCTTCCTTATTAACTGTTCCAATTCCTGAATGTCTTCTGCTAATATTATGGTGTCATCTGCATATCTTAGGACCTTATCACACGGGGGTCTGAAGCAGTCCCATCCCCGTGGCATCCCCGTCCCATCGCGCTTCCTTTCCCTGGGTGATCAAACGATGTCGCAGAGAAACCCCGCCCATCCCTGTCGCACCCCGGTCGCATCCCCATCCCATCGCACTTCCTTTCCCCGGGTGATCAAATGACGTCGCAGAGGACGTTTTCATACTGTCCTCCTAAAGCCGGGTGGAGCCATTCCGGAGCGGGTCGTGCCGCCGATTCCGGAATGGCTCCGCCGCCGAAAGGCTAATTCCTGTTGAACAGCCGGAATTACCTTTCCGCCGCTTCAGCCGGGGTTATCGTTGGTTCAGCTGGAGTGACACCGGACTTAGGGCTCCATGCGTTTGAACACACGGAGCGTAAAGCCGGACAGACGCAGGGATGGCACTGGAAGGGGCGGGGTTTGCCGCCGCGCGCGTGTGAACTACGTGGAAATGGAGCCGGAGTGAGGCCGGACGGAGGTAGGATTGCCTCCTCAAAAAGGCCAGTGTGAAAACGTCCAGAGAAACCCCATCGCATCCCCATCCCAATGCGGCATCATGCTGCATTATCCAGCATCATCCCCGTTCTTTTGAATTCCTGGTCTAAATGGGAATTACATTTCCCGCGACCGGAATGATACTGGGATGATGCTTCTAGAAGCGCAATGGGACGGGGATGGGACTGCTTTAGACCCCGTGTGATAAGGTCCCTAGGTTGTTAATGTTGCTTCTTCCTATCTTAACTCCTTCTTTTTCTGTTTCTAATTCTGCTTTTCTTATGATATTTTCAGCATATAAATTAAACAAGTAGGGTGATAGGTGTCATGTTCCTATGTTCCATAGGAACTACCCTCAAAGTGATGTCTGTGAAGGGGGGAGATCAAGGGGGATTTTAAATTGATGCATTTGGTGATGGGTGAAAATCAAGAGAAACTATAGATTGGGACAGATACCTGCAGCAGGAAAACTGGGCTATTTATGAAGTTTATGATGGTGCCTTCCTTTCCTGGGAGATGGTGAGGAGATGGCAATTGAGAAGGGGCAAACTTCAAAGAGCACATTTGAAGTGGGCAGATGGTGCTGGCTACAGGTGTGGAGAGGGGGCTGGACAAAGGACTTTTAAAGCATTGTTTAACTTGGGAAAACTCAGAGTTGAATCTAACTGTTGTAGCATAGTTTTGTGTATCTTAGAATGCAGAATAAAGCAATAGTTAATTTTCACTACTATGCTGTCCTGGTTTTTCAAGTTTCCAACTGCCAAACAAGACAATAGAATGCAGTTTTGCCTGACCCCTTTGCCTATTGGGAACCGCTCTGTTTCCCCAAATTCTGTTCTGGCGGTGGTCTCTTGTCCTTTGTACAGATTCCTCATCGAGACTATCAGATGTAGTGGCACCCCCATGTCTTTGAGTGATTCCATCGTTTTTTGTGATCTATACAATTGAATGCTTTGCTGTAGTCTATGAAACACATGCTGATTCTTTTTTGGAATTCTTTGGTGTGCTCCATTAGCCATCATATATTTGTAATGTGGCCCATAGTGCCCCTACCTTTTCTGAATCCTGCTTGCACCTCTGGAATTTCTCTCTCCATGTATGGTTGGAGTCTATGCTGCAGAACTTTGAGCATTATTTTGCTTGCATGTGAGATTAGTGCTATTGTCCTATAGTTGCTGCAATCTTTTGTATCTCCTTTCTTGTGGATTGATGTGTATATGCAGTGTTTCCAGTCTGTTGGCCACCACTTTGTTTTCCATATTTTTTGGCATATTTCAGTTAGCACTAAAGTTGAATCTGTCTATAGGCACTGTAGCAGTTCAATTGGGATATCATCTGTTCCCGGTGATTTATTTTTTTCCCATTTCCTTTATTGTAGATTCCACTTCCCTTCTTAGAATTTGGGGTCTGTCTTCATATAGCTCCTCATTCCAAATATAATTCATTCCCTCATCTCTTTTTTATAACTCTTCTGTGTATTGCCTCCAGCATCTTTTTATTTCTACTTGTTCCTGTATTATGTTCTTTTTTTCACCATGGAGCATCCCTGCCCTCAATTTGAACTTGGCTTTAATTTCTCGAATTTTTTTGATAGAGGTCTCTCATTCTTCCCTTTTTCTTGTTGTCTTCTATTTCTCTGCATTGGTCATTGTAGTATTTTTCCTTATCCCTGCATGTCAGACATTGTACAGTTGTGTTCATACTTCTGACTTTGTTTCTATCTCCCTTTGCTTTTGCTTTTCTTCTTTCATTTATTGCATGAAGTGTTTCATCTGTCATCCATTGTTTCTTATCTTTCTTTTGGCCACTGTTAGTGTTTTCTTGCATTCGTTCTTATTTATGTCTTTGATCTCTGTCTACAGTTCTTCAGGTTCCCAGTCGATTATACTCAGTAGTTCAAATCTGTTTCTTACATTGTCCTTGAATTCATCTGAAATATTATTCAGGTCATATTTTGGTATAATGATGGTTTTTTGCTTTCTTCTTCAACTTAACTCTGATTTTTGTTATGAGCAGTTCGTGGTCTGTGCCACAATCAGCTCCTGGTCTGGTTTTGGCCACAAGGATAGAGTTTCTCCATCTTCTACTTCCACTTATGTAATCTACTTATGTAGTCTATCTGGTTTTTGTATTTACCATCTGGTGATGTCCAGGTGTATAGTCTCTTCTCTAATTGTATGAAGCAGGTATTTGCAAGGAATAGATTATTGGCCTCATAGAATTCTATCAGATGCTCTCCTGTTTTATTTCTTGTTCCTAATCCAAATATTCCTGCTGTTTTTGATTCTTCTTTGTTGCCAACTTTAGCATTCAAGTCTCCAATGATTAGTTTGAAATCTTGTGATGGTATGTTGTCAATTTCTTCCTGGACTGCATCATAGAATCTCTCAATTTCCTCTTCATCTGATCTGTGGTTGATGCATATACCTGGGTTATTGTGATGTTTATAGGTTTACCCAGAAGCCTTATTGATAATATATGGTCTGACTTTTAGTTGTATCCTTTGAGTGCTCTAGCTATATCTTTACTTAGTATGAAAGAAAATCTTAGGATCCTATATTTATTTGCAATGAATAATGTAAATTACAAAATTGCTGTTAGAGGCTGTAAGATGGTTGAACATGTGCCAGGTAACCTATAATACTGTAATCTTTGAAGAATATCTGCATTAGACACATCACCCACATGGGTAATGCCCCATGGGTATAGCTGCATTCATTGGATTAATCTTTGGTTTCTGAACGACATATCTTTCATGTTCCTTGTGATGTTTTTGTTTTTTTAAAAAAAACAAAACATGGCCTTCTAGAACTTTTGTTGTCTGGCTGAATCCCCAAATTGTCCAGTTTCATCTTCAATAATGGATGGCCTGGGCAGAATAGTCCCTAATTGGCCTTCAGTTTTCTTGAATCTACCAAAACCATTCACACATCCAGGCTGCATAGTATATTTCCTTTGCCAAAGTTGGATATATTACAGCCTGACACATGGAAGTTTTTAAATGTTTTTGTTTTGTACTTTTGTTCCTCAGGAGTAATAGTAGGGGATATTGGCCCCAAAATGAACTGCGACAATGTTGACAATGGCTTTCTCATGCTGAAGAATGTTCGTGTTCCAAGAGAAAACATGTTGGCCAAATATTTTCAGGTATACTTGGCAAAAGGGAGCTCTGTCTCAAAACATCAAGAGCCTCTAGTAATTTTCACATCCATGGGATTTCATATGGGCTCTGTTAAGGAATCTGGGCGATCTTCATCAGTTTCTTTCATTCTTTGTTTTAAAACAAAAGAGAAGCCAGCTTCCATGGTTATGAGGAAATGTTTATAATTTTGCAAAAACATTGAACTCTCGACCCTCTGAGCCTGGAAGCCTTGCCAATGATGTAATTGAGGTGGGGGTTAAAAAGGATCCCAATTTTGGGGGAAAGATTAGATATAAATAAATAAATCTCCCCCCCCCCCCCCATATGTATTATGCTCTCCTAAAAGAAAATTATCTTCTTTTCCAAATTTCTTGTATTGCAGTAACTTAAAACTTCAGTTGAGCAAGAAATACATAACAGCCAAAGAAATATATAACAGCTAAAAAGGGGGGCGGGGAGAGGCAAATTTCCCAAGGGAATGAGAATGCAGTAAATATAAAAATTTGAGGATGCGAATGCTAGAAATTTGGGGAGTGAAGGAGAAATTCATTTGGAGAGCAGGATTCTCATTTAGAGGGGCAATGTTCACATTTGCCCCTCCACCAACAACTACCTCTCATTGTCTAGCCTCATGCCTTTATTTAAACAGTGCTACTGCTTTCCATATATTCTCATACATGTTTGTTATCCTGACCCCGTGCCCAAATAAAAAGATTTTCAAAAATTCAGCATATCAGCTTTAGAATATAGGGAATACATTATTGTGTATAAACCACATGCATGGTTATTTGTATGTTTAACTGTTTGGACTCAAACCTGTTGCGAATATTCCTACTCCTTAGTCTGTTTTATGCTATGTCTTATATTCAAATGATTATTCCTGCAAGTGATTCCTGAGATTAAGCCCCAAGATTATGTTGCACGTAATACATGCAAATTCTTTCCCTGTGAAACAGATACTCCAGAGGTATATTCCCAAATGTTTTGATAAGAATATAGAGCTAGACTTAGAACCAGTTTGCGGACTCCTTGCTATGGATCATGACTCAGAAGCTTTACACAGAAACTAAAGTCTACATACCAATGAAGCAGAAAAACTTTCCCATCCATATTTCCTTCCCAAACATAGAGCCTGATCACATTAGAAAAGAAAGACAAAACAGCAGGAGAGTACCAGCTTTCTCCATGCCTGTCCACATGACATTGTAGCACTTCTATTCTCTTCCCAAGAGAGACTGTCATAAAAGCATGCCTTGTGTCAAGCTGGAAAAATCTGACGAAAGGCACGCTTTTATAACCATCTCCCTCTGGAAGGAGAACAGTAGTGTTCTGAGGGCATTCAGAAAGGCACAGCGAAAGCTGGTATTCTCCTGCCCTGTTTCATCTTTCTTTTCTAATGCAATAAAGATTGTAGTCTTAGAAATGTTGCATTTTCTTCCTCACAGTCATTCACTGAAACAGATGTGCTAAGATCAAATTCCTTGGGTTTAATTTAGGATTCATCCTGACTGGCCAGAAGCCTTGGAATTTGGCAGTTGTACTTGAATGTATCAGATTTTTAATTTAAATATCCATATGATGTATCTTTTGCCCCAGTCTATTTCTGGTGAATTTCAGGGATGACAACCCAGGGTAGGAGATTATTATTATTTTATTTTACTTACTTGTGGGAGGTTCTGATACAAGCAGAGGTTAATTTTCATGTCTAGCTCCATTATCTTGGCTCCTCCTAGATAATCCCACTGATGGGTGTTCCCAGGGGGTGATACTTATAACACAGATGCTCTCCTGTCACCTTCCTTCTCTCATTACATTTCCAAAAAGGGAAAGAAAACACACACACACACACATACACCACAATTCAAGCAAAAAGAAAAAACCCTCTAACTGGATGCAGGGGTATGAACAAATGCTACAAGTCATGCAACCTAGGAACATAATTGATCAACATTTACCAGGATGATTGATTCATTTGCAGAAGCCCTCAGAGGATTCTTGTTTCTCATAATGCATAGCAGTTCCTTCCTCCCTTTTTACTTCTTTTGTCCTGTACATTCCAGGTTCTGCCAGATGGTCAGTATAAGAAACAAGGTGCTGAGAAGATTACCTACTTGCCTATGACTGTGACACGTGTGCGCATACTTCAGCATGAAGTTCTTCCAAACCTGATGAAGGCGTGCACCATTGCTATCCGATATTCTGCAGTGCGCCGACAGTCTGAATTAAAGCCTGGGTATGATATGAGAAGGGAGATCTGACCAAGGGGACCATCCAAAAGAACTTAATTGTGGCGTCCCACAGGGCGCCATCCTGTCTCCGATGTTATTCAACATTTATATGAAGCCGCTGGGAGAGATCATTCGGAGGCATGGAGCGCGGTGTCTTCAGTACGCTGATGACACCCAGATTTATTTCTCCATGACCAGATCATCGTCTCAGACCTCTGACGGCGTCTCTCCTCTCAATGACTGTCTTAGAGCGGTAATGGATTGGATGAGGAAATATAAATTGAAGCTGAATCCAGACAAAACGGAGGTGCTCACGGTTACAGGTCCAAATCCGGGCCCGGGATTACAGCCCCCAGTCCTGGACGGGGTCACACTCCCCTCCAAGGACTGTGTGCGCAGTCTGGGGGTACTCCTTGACTCGTCGCTTCATATGACTAGTCAGGTGAGTGCGACAGTCAGGAGTGCCTGCTATCAGCTCCGGCTGATACGCCAGCTGCGCCCATTCCTGGATAGGAAAGACCTGGAAACTGTTGTGCACGCACTGGTAACCTCACGCTTAGATTACTGCAACGCACTCTACATGGGGCTACCCTTGTGCCTAACTCGGAAACTTCAGTTAGTACAAAATATGGCAGCCAGGTTAATTACCGGTACATCTAGGAGGGAGCATATTACACCTGTGCTCAAATCCCTCCACTGGCTGCCAATTAGTTTCCGGGCGCAGTACAAGGTGTTGGTTTTGACCTTTAAAGCCCTACATGGCTTGGGTCCAACTTATCTTAAGGACCGCCTCTCCCCATATGAGCCCCCCCCCCCGTGCCCTTCGGTCAGCCGGGAAGAACTTACTCCATCAACCAAAAGCCAAGCTGAATCAGACCTCGCAGAGAGCATTTTCGTTGACTGCCCCCAAACTATGGAATGGCCTGCCGGATGAGATCCGTCTTATTACAACACTGGCGGCTTTTAAGAAAGCAGTTAAGACGGATCTCTTCCGGCAGGCATTCCCAGATTGATCCTCTTGAGGAATGAATATTGAATCCTCTCCCCAGACTCTCTGTTGTGTTGTCACTATTATTTTATCACTCCGTTTTTATTGACCTTGTTTTAATTTTTTCTAGTTTAATTCGGTCTTAAGGGGTGGGAGGGATGGGTGGAGGGATCGGGATACTTAAACGTATTTTAATTATTGTATTTTAATTGTTGTGAGCCGCCCCGATTGCTATGCAGAGGGGCGGGATAAAAATAAAATTTATTATTATTATTATTATTATTATTATTATTATTATCATTTTCCAGCTCCACTGTTGTTATTCTTCTTGTGGATTTGCTTTCCTCCTTTCATCTTTTTGAAGTTGCTTCCTATTCTTTTTCTTCTCTCAATTTCCATTTATAAAGTCAAAGATGAGGATCACTAGAGGCACTGAGAGCCTTATCACATTGTAAACAAACCCTGCAGGCAAATGGAGAGGAATGCATTTCTCTTTCTGTCTCCGCATGATATTAAAACACTTTCATTCTCTTTCAGCCATAAAAACATGGGAGAGGGTAATAAAAGCATCCCTTTTGCCAAATGGATTATTCCAGCCTGGCAAAAAGCACATTTTTATGACCCTCTCCCATGCTTTTATGACTAGAAGAGAATGAAAGTGCTTCAGCGTCATGTGGAGACAGAAAGAGAAAAGCTCTTCTCTCTGTTTGCCTGCTGGGTTTGTTTATAATGTGATAAGCCTGTGAATGTGGGTTCATAATAAGCCATCCCTGGAGACACAAAAGGGAGATGGTGATAGGAGTGGGACCTAGAAAAGTACTTCTATCTAAGAGATTTTAGAAGGACCCTCTTCTTTTAAGTTTGTGGTGTGTATTTTTTTTCTTGATCTAATTGATTTAATATGTTTGTTGTTCTCCTATGATAGGATGGGCAACTTAATTGGATCAGAAACCAGTTTGGTCCCTTCTATAATAATATAATAAATTTTTATTTATAGCCCGCCCCTCTGCGCGGCAATCGGGGTGGGTTACAGCATATTAAAACAAACAGAATTAAAACATTCCCTCATTCCACAATCCAACCCTCCCATCCCCTTAAAACAGAATTAAACTTTAAGGACTTAAAATACACAATGCAATAAAACAATAAAACAATAACAATAAATCGGCAACCATAGGGACGAAAATAAGAACAACTTGGCCTGTGCCCCTCAAAAATATGGAGGGGTGGGTGCATTTTCCAGAACTAGAGATAACATGTGAGTTAGAAACATAAAAAAGGCATCCCACACACTCAATAAAACAAAGCATTGAATGACAACTCCTAGAATCCTGCTGCTCTTCCAAGCTTTGGTTCTTTACCTATGCCTTAGCCACAAAATCTGCAAATTGCCTTGGTCTGGTTCTGGAAGCTAGGATTGATCTACTTACCCCAGTTTTACTGAATGAAACAGAAAATGCTGCAGAAGCCCTTGCTGTTGGTATTGGCAAATCATTTCTATTGATAACCAATAACATTTTCTTCCAAGAATCAATTCAAGGAACAAAAATTAAAGAGTATAAATAAAAGGCCTTTGCCAATGATGTAGTAATCTTTCTGGAAGATCCTAAAGAAAGTTTGGAAGATGTAATTAAATCACTGTCTGAATACGCTAGCCTCACAGTGTTTAAAGTAAACAAAGAAAAGTTGACAATAATTATGAAGAATATGACAAAAAATGAAATACATGTAATTAAAGAAAGATTTAGTTTTCAATTTTTTTTTTTTTAAAAAAAGAGTAAAATATTTAGGGATTAATCTAACAGATAAAAATTTGGAATTATTTGACAATATTTATGCTAAAATATGGGCCGAAATTAAAATTCACTTTTGCACTGGTGGTTGTTTATGGTTTGTAGAGCTGTATAGAAGTATAAGAATCAAAGAGATGCAGGGTAGGTTGTAAAGAAGAAAGATGAAGGGGGAAGGTATAAAGAAGATACAGCTAATTATATTACTTACAATGGTAAGAAAATGGGATTTTATGTTGCCGTTTTTTACTCATTTAATGTGATTGTGTCTGTCTAAACCAGTGCTTGTGTTAATAAACACACACACACACATTTCCTTCCCTCAGTGAACCAGAAGCAAAGATTCTTGACTATCAAACTCAACAACAGAAGCTTCTACCTCAGCTGGCAAGTGCCTATGCCTTTCACTTTGTTTGCAAATATCTGAAGGAGATTTTTGACGGAGACTATATCGAAACTAAAGAAGGGAAGTGTGGCTTGGTTCCAGAGGTAACATAAATCTTCAAGTCTTTACAAAGCAAGATAAGAATTGTTAGTCATTTCAACTTGTGTTTAGGGAACAATTTTATCACTAACAATGCAATCTTATAAACAGCATCTCAAAGGTCTCACTGTGTTCAGTGAAACTTGTGTGTGTTGTGTGCCTTCAAGTCATTTCCAAATTTGCCTAAGGCAAAATTATCATGGGGATTTCCTGGCAAGATTTGTTCAGAGGAGGATTGCCATTGCCTTCCCCTGAGGCTGAGATCATGTCGCTTGCCCAAGGTCATTTTATGGCCAAACTGGGAATTATACCCTGATCTCCAGAGTCATAGTCCAACACTCAAACCACTATGCCATGCTGTCTCATTTAAGTGTGTAGTAGCTTACAACCTAAGCTCTGCTCCACCTATTAATGAACTCTCATTAAAATATGACAAACACAATGTGACCCTACCTGTTTTCCATTAAAGATAGATAGATGGTGGTGCCCCTTCCTCTTCCATGTAGAAAACTTTAGCCCATTTAAGGCATTTTATGCTAATTGTATCATTTACTGGATTCTAAAGAAATATAGTTTATTTAGATGGGGAGCCTATGGTAAGACCTATGGGAAGGTACCATTAATTCAGGCATAAAAGATGACCCAATGCAGACCCAATATACAGAAAAGTACTGTATATGAACTGACATAAATTTCATTTTCCCTGATGCAGATAAGCTAGACCAGTTGAAGACCATTTTGAACTCTTTTTATAATGCTGTAATTGCAAATGCTTTGCCTTGCTCACAGAAATTTACCATTATCTTAGTTAATGCCAGTCTTTCTGCATTATTTGCAGCTTCACGCACTTATTTCAGGCATTAAAGCAATAGCTACAGACTATAGCTCATCTGGTGTGGAGGTGTGCCGGAAGGCCTGTGGAGGGCATGGATACTCTCTTCTCAGCGGTTTACCTTCCCTGTACACTAAATTGGTTGCCTCTTGTACTTATGAAGGTGAAAACACCGTTCTCCTTTTGCAGACAGCCAGGTAACTTCATTAAAAATAGTCAAGATAGTCAATGTTCTGGATTCTGGGTGCCTTGGCACTGCCATTTAGATGTATCAGGGGAGTTCCTAGAAGTTGAAAAAGGTTATTTTTGAACTCTAGCTCTCAAAATCCCACAGCCAACAGGGCCACTGGGGAACTGTAGTCCAAAAACAACCTCTGAGCACAGTACATTTCACACATGCTTCTATAATCCAGGGATTCGTGTAATGGGGTTTGTTTATTTGTAAGTCAGCAAGGAGAGAGAGTGTGTGTCTGTGTGTGCATGCGCACCTTCAAGTCACCTGACGATTTATGGTGATCCCATTGATTTCCTAGGGTTTTCATAGGCAAGGAATACTCAGACAGATGAAGATCTTTCTTTTTGTTCCTACACATTAATCATCAGATGATAGACTTAAATAAGGGTAGTTCTGTGATTGTGATTGGTTTCCCTTTTGGCAACTAATAATTTGATTGTTTTACTTAGCCTGGGAATTAGCTTATAGAAAGATTGTCCTCTAATTCAAGAGTGAGCATGCTTCAGAGCTCTGAGGGCTTCACACTGCCATTTTTGGCTCCTCTTGAACTCTAGAGAGCCCAAATACTCTGTCAGAGGTGCCATTTTGGTGATTCCAAAGTGAGGATTCACCACTTTCAGTCACTATTTTAAGAGAAAGCAAAGCTGTTGGGAGTATGCATATGCCTTCAAGTTGCTTGTTGTCTTGTGCCAACCCCATGGATCTCATAGGATTTTCTGAGACAAGGAATATTCAGATGTGGTTTTGGCAGTTCCTTCCTCTGAAATATAGCTAACAACACCTGGCATTCATTGGCTGTCTCCCATCCTGCTTCCAAGATCAGGCAGAATTTGGTGCCTTTAAGATATAAGGGATGGGAAAACAGCTTGAAATGGCCTAACCAGTGCTCATTAAGTTGTGGGGGGGTTTTAGGGGCGGGAGGGGGCTTCAGTTTTATTAGCCAAAAGGAGAAGGCATCCACAAAGTGGGAGGTTGGTGTGGGCCTGGAGGATTTCAAGGACCACATGCTATGATTCCCATCCCTATTTTAATTTCTCTGGGTGACGCTCTGTCTGATAAAACAGGCAGAGAGACGCATGTTTCTGTATATGTGTGTCTGCAGAATATTTTTCTCCCCATCCTCCACTTCTCCTTTGATTTATGCACAGTTAATATCGGACAACCTCAATGTGGCCATAGGTTTTCAGCTGGCAAGTATTAAATAAAATGGGTTGGTAGGGAGAAAATTCAGCTGGTGAATGAAATTGATGAATGGGCAGGCAAATGAAATTAAAAAGACCAACTAACCTCTGTTTAAGACTCCCACATTCTGCAGTAAGAAACCCCCCCCCCATTCAACAGCTGGAATAAACTGATATGTATTACTCTTGTGACCTCCTTATATGTGTTTCTGGTCTTTCATTGGGGCATTGAGGCTTCTGGTATTAGCTGCGCTGATACTATGGCACAGCATCTTCAGACACATCCCAACTGCTCTGGGGAGAAAGCTGTTGAAATGCAGTTTCTGTGATGGAAGCAATTTTCAGGGTGTTTGAAAGTGAAGCATCTTGCATACTTCAAAAACAGAAAGACTGATGATAGTAGTGGCTGAGAACTACAATAAGGGGGAAATATTTCTTGTTGTGTGCCTTCAAGTCATTTTCGATTTATGGCAACCCTAAAGCAAACCTATCATGGGGTTTTCTTGTCAAGATTTGTTCAAAGGAGGTTTGCCATTGTTTACCCTTGAGGCTGAAAGAGTGCGACCTGCCTAATGTCATCCAGTGGGTTTCATGCCCAAGCTGGGAATCGAACCCTGGTGTCCAGAGTTGTAATCGAACACACAAACCACTACACCGTGCTAGCGGTGTGATAGTAGGTGTGCAAAGAGATGGGGAGGAAGAGAACAATACGTGTTGCTGAAGTAGTACTGCAACTCTCTTCTCTCTTGCAGAAATTGACCAAAAATTTGGTAGGATTTCTCCAGAAAAAGAAATGATAGAAACTTCTGCTATTCTGTTAAAAATTGTCATGCTTTCTGCATTACATTGTATACACTATACTTATAACTAGGAAAGTGCTTGAATATCATTTACCACAGGTATCACATTAACAAAAATAGGTTTTAGATGTCATTTTTACTTCTACCCAAATCCCTTTTCTTCCTTTCCTTTGTCTAGCTAGAGGGATTTTTTTAGCAGCATCAGCTTTGGCAAGATGGTGAGGGAGGGCTATAGAAACACAAATTTCCAGTGTTGGGTTGCAAAAGTATTCTGTTATGAACAATGCTGTAAATATTGGCTATTCTAGCCAATTCAACTATAGTTGTTTGTGCCTCCTTACAACATAAACAGCAGCTGCCTTTGGAAGCCTTTACTAAGCATCCATGAGCAGCAAAAGAGAGAAAAGGTGAGATCTGCCTCACTGGCTATCCCCAACATGTCATAAATTATAAATCTATATATTTGGGCAAAAAAAAAAATGAAAATTGTTAGAAAAGTGGAGGCTGGTGAAAGAAAGAAAAAAATCATACCTGGATACATTTGGGAGCTTGGAGTGATCTCTAGAAGTTTTCAAAAGTGTTTCTTTACTCATGCAATGTTTACCTGACCTGGTTGTTTCATTTCACATGTGCATATTTTTAGTTCTGAACAAAAAGTCATCTGAAACATGTTTAAATCTCCACCACTGTACTAACACAGGCAACTTAACAGCCTTAACCACCACTATTCTATTCTTGTACAATAGAAGTTCTTAAAGCAGTATAACCAGGGGTTATGCCAGGATGAGCCACCAAAAGGATTCTTGTCTTACTGTTATCTCCATCTTTTTTTTAAACACCTGGGGGGGAAAAGGTTAGAAAATGATATATGATTCAGTGATTGATTTGAGATGGCAATTTGTCTCAGTTTTCATTATCTTTCTCCCTAGGTTTCTGATAAAATATTTTGGGATTGCAAAAAAAGGCCAGCCTGTTCCTCCAACAGTTGCCTACTTATCTTCCAAACGCTTTGGAAAATGCCAAGCCCAAGAAAAGAATGATTTCCTAAATCCTGATGTTTATACAGATGCTTATCAGCAGCGAGCCTTCAGGTTAGCATGAAGACACTGGAACCCAATGTTTTCTTGATATTTCTACTTGGATTATCCTCATGTCCCACAGTTAGATTCAGGATGTGTGACAATAGATGGAGCGTGGTGCACTGGTTGAACAGAGAGGTCTTAGGAGAAGGGTGGGAAAACTTATTTGGCCTGGGGGTCAAACTCCAATTTGCACAGGGTCCCTGGAACTGCTTAATAGCAGTGGGTAGAGTTAAATCCAAGGGGCAGGCTAAGAACAAAGCAGGCAGGGGCAAGGAAAATAGGCAACATGCTCCCTTCCTTCACAGTTCCTGGATGCTTCCCTCCTGGTGCTCTTTCTCTTCCTTATGCTACCCACCAACCTACCCAGGTGCTCTTTCTCTCCACTCTTTCCCTACTCCATACTCTTTTTCATTCCCTGTGCTCCTTCTGTGTCCCATCTTCGTGTTTGCTCAGTCTACTAACGCCCTACCAGGCAGAAAAATACTTTCTTTTACACTCCTTCCTTTTTAAGAATCTTTTTTAAAGAATTTGGGCCCTATGGGGACAAAAGCTACAGTTTCACTTGGCATGCTATCTTCCCTTGCGTGCCTCTGAATATGGAGGAGCCAGGAGTAACTGCAGCTTTGCTGCAACATGTTAGGAAAGTCTGCCACCTAATGACTGAAGATGGTAACATTAAAATTGATAAAAATTAATGTGTTCCTGAGTGTGTGTGTTTTAAAATGCTGATGCGCATACTCCTAGGGCAGGTTTGCACTGGCCAGATTGATCCCAGAGTATTCTGACCCACCCCAAAATTGCCCCTAATTCCGCTGTTACCTTGGCACTCTGCAGTGATGCTGGGGAGCTGTCTACATAGCTGGTGCAAGTCACTCCCTCTGAGGTCAAAAATAAGGTGCTCAGCATTGAGGTCATGGCTGCGTGCCTCATTGTGACCTCAGAGGGAGCAACCCATGCCAGCTGCAGCAAGTGGCACAGCAGGATGCTGTGTAAACAGCCACCCAGTTTTATTGCAGAGTGTTCTGGATTTTCTTGGAAAATCCAGAGCAAATGGTGAGTTTCTTAAAATTACTTTAATGGAGGGATGGCCCAGATTCTTTCAAATTCTTCATCATGAAAACAGGGCAACACGAGGGCAGGGGGAACCAGATTCATTTCATAGAATCATAGAATTGGAAGAGACCACAAGGGCCATCCAGTCCAAAACCCTACCATGCAGGAACTCAAAATCAAAGCATCCCTGACAGACGGCCATCCCACCTCTGTTTGAAGACCACCAAAGAAGGAGACTCCACCACTCTCTGAGGGAGTGTGTTCCACTGTCGAACAGCTCTCACAGTCAGGAAGTGCCTCCTAATGTTGAGGTGGAATCTCTTTTCCTGTAGCTTGCATCCGTTGTTCTGAGTCCTATCCTCTGGAGCAGCAGAAAACATGCTAGTGGCCTCCTCAATTTGGCCAGTATAAACATCACTCTAGAGTCCCATCACTATGGGGGTTGCAGACTGCCAGAAATAGTGCAAATTGAGTCCACTTTAAGGGTTAGGGTTAGGGTTAGGGAATCATGGGAACTGTATTTTATTGTGGCACCAGAGCTCTCTGACAGAGAAGGCTCAATGTCTCAGAAAAAAAACAATTCCTATGATTCCCTAGCACTAACCCTAACCCTAAAAGTGGACTCAATTTGCACTATTTCTGGCAGTCTGCAACCCCCATATGTAAACCATCACTATGTAAACCCCAACCTGGGTGTGAGGTGGAATTTCAGGGGGTGCAGCAAAGAGTGGCTTGTGTCACTGAGTGACAAGTCACAAGTCATCTCTCAATTTTTTTCTGAATAAATTAGAATCTAATTGCTCAATTTAGATTTGCATTTTATGCACTGAGTTAAAAGTTTCTTTTTAAAGCTCAGTTTGTTCACACACAATATTAGACTTTGTCTTCAAATGTGATTTTATTTTTGTAGGGAGTGCAAACATTAATCCAATATTTTGTACGGCTGTGGAGAACAGAAGATGTTGGGAACCACTGATGTAAACCGAGAATTTAGTGGTGTTGGAATTAGTGCTGTGACAGACTGACAGTCACTTACGGTTGTTATTATTATAGCAAATGGTGTTGTATACAGAGATAGTAAGGAAACTGATATATAGCTATTTGCACAATGTTTTGACATCCTTTTTGTCTATACTTCTTCCCATTGTTCATTCCTGCCTACAGAATGCTACAAAGTGCAGCAATCAAATTCCAGAGTTTGATTCACTTAGGAACCGCAGAACATGAAGCATGGAACAGGTGCTCTGTCCAGCTCGTCTGGGCTGCTATGGTTGGTATTCATTTTGTCTTTCAGACACAGACTGAAGTTGCAGCTACACAGAAACATAAAGGAGAAAGGAACTCCACTCAGTCGGAGCTTCAGTCCTACATGCACTTCAGCCATCTTAGGAATTTATCACATGAGGAAATTGGAAGTTTAAACGGGTCAGAACCTGAGGTTATCCAGTGTATTAGGCACAATTGTGCGAATGGTTTTCACATGACGTCACACGCAAACTTTTTAGAATCCAAACAGAAAGTGACATGAATCAGAGAATAGTCATTTTTGGGAAAATACTGTGTCTTCATTTCCATTTCATTCACGAATTTGCTTTCTTTGTGCAATTGCTGTAATGTGAAAGCTATTTGCAGGATTCTCCCCATTTTTATGCTTGTTGCCAGATTTCCCATGGCTCTCTGCTGCTTTGCTGTGCTTTGTTCTGCCGAGAGAGGCGCGAGGGACGCAGCCTTTTATGCTTTAGTCAGGGCTCTTAAGGATCAGCGGGCAGAGAGAGAGAGAGAGAGAGAGAGAGAGACAGCTTACTTCTCTCCCTTGTGCAGCTCTCTCTCCTCCTCCAGCCTTCCCTATTAGCCATGGCTCTGAAAGGAACAGCTGATGAGGAAGGCAGAGATGCAGCGAGAGCGAGATAGAACTTTTCTCTTTCTTTTCCTACTTCTTTTGTTCTGTTCTTTTTACTCAGGTTGGATACCATTTCTTGGAAAGTAAGGGCAGTACAATATATTTTTATAAAGAAAATTGTGTACATAAAATTGTTTATTTCTCTGGGTGATTTCAGGTAATGCAACTACTTCTTCTGTGGGCATGTGCAAAAAAGTTATTTCCAAACCATCAACGGGATTTGTCTGCATCTGTGTGAAAACAAAATGCGCTTTCTACCCACTTTCTTGCATTAGTAATGTGCTTTTAATGCGTTGTGCTCTGCATGTGAGAATCATTCATGCATTTGTGTGCTTTCCAGAATGCAGATGCTTTAACCATTTTCAGGATTGAAGCACGTAGGCCCCCGTGTGATAAACTCCTTAGTATTTTAGTGCTTTGACTGAAGACAGTTGATAGGAACTTTGACTTGAACTCAGAACCCAGAATCTAACTTCCATGCACAGAATGGCTCAGCTCACAAAAAGGACTGTACCCAAATTTTGCCCCTTCTCCTCCTTCCCCCAAATAGCAACTCATCCCACTCATAAGGGTTTCCCAGCCTCTATGTAGCATAGGTTCCCTAAGCAAGAAGGAACAAGCTGTTCTCTCCCATCAGCTCAGTTGCATTGATTTAAATCAGGATTGTTGTTAACTGTTCTCAAGTTGACATCAACCCATGGTGACCCTGCTGATAAGACACCTCCAAGACACCCTGTCCACCACTGCTCTGCCTAGCTCCTGCAAATTCATACTCATGATATCTTTAATAGAGTCCATCCATCTAGCATGTGGCTTTCCTCTTTTTCTACTTCCCTCTGCCTTTCCTAACATTATTGTTTTTTCCAACGATTTATGCCTTCTCATGATTTGTCCAAAGTACGACAGCCTAAGTCTTGTCATCTGGCTTCTAGGGATATTTCTGGCTTGATCTGCTCTAGGACCCCTTTGTTTGTCCTTTTGGTTATTATTATTATTATTATTATTATAGTTTATTTCTAAAGCACTGTCAATATACACAGGGCTGTACAAAGAGAAAATCAACATAAAATAGAATAAAAACCTGCCAGAGGCATACAATCTAATACAAACAATAGGTAAAATAATCAAACAAAAAACAATACAACAATTAATTAACAACATCCACTGTCTACCCAAATGACAGAAAAGTATATGTAAATGTAAATCAAACAGTGTCTGGGAATGCCTCCCTGAACAAGGTGGTCTTTAACCTCAGCACTCTTCTCCAGCATCACATCTCAAATGAATTGATTTTCTTCCTATCCACTTTCTTAACTGTCCAGCTCTCACATCCATACATGGTAATAGGGAGTACAATGGCTTGTATGATTCTAACTTTTCTGCTGAGTTGTATATCTCTGCATTTTAGAATCTTTTTGAGTACTTTCATAACTGCCCTTCCCATTCTTAATCTTCTTTTGATCTCCTGGCTGCAAATGGATGCAACTGAGTAAATCAGGATGCAACTGAGTAAATGCAGACTTGAAATCAAAGCCCCATAACTCAAGAGTAACACCTATTTTCTTCATGTCTTTGGTAAATCTACTTTGGGTGTATATAAAATCCTAATAATCATTCCGCATGGAGGTGTCCTATGTGGGATATGCATCTGATTGTTGGTTATTGTTTTTTTCAGGCTCACAGTCATTACATTGTGGTGAAACAGTTTGTCAAAGCATTGCAAAGATATGAAGAAGAAGTTGCAATACACAGGATCCTCAAACATCTCTGTGACCTCTTTGCACTGCATGGGATGTTCTTGAATATGGGAGATTTCATGCAGGATGAGTATCTTTCTACAAAGCAAACTGCCATGGTGACTGAATCATACTTGGATCTCCTACCTGTCATTAGGTGAGGGGATTCTCTTGTTCCAAGGAGGGCTTAATGCATTTTACTTCATGTTTCTTTCATATTGTCATTGATAACTCCATCCAAAGCTACCAAATTACCTCTCATTTGTACTGGTGAACCAGGAGTCCCATACATTTCAGGAACAGCTGTAGGAGACATAGCTGGCTACTGTATTTCCTGTATAAGCCAGAGATATCCCTAGAAGCCTAGGTGACAAGACTTAGACTGTCGTACTTTGGGCACATCATGAGAAAGCATGAATCGTTGGGAAAGACAATAATGTTAGGAAAGGTGGAGGGAAGTAGAAAGAGAGGAAAGCCACATGCTAGATGGATGGACTTTATTAAAGAGACCACGAATATGAGTATGCAGGAGCTGGGCAGAGTAGTAGAGGACGGGGGGAGAGCTGGAAATGTCTCATCCATAGGGTCACCATGGGTCAAGACTGATGTGAAGGTTAACAAACAAAATGTATATTTCTTAAGCTGGAACCTTATGAGTCCCCTTCCTCATGCTTTAAAAGGCCTGGGTTTGAAGGGCACTGCATACTGTACATGAGACATACTTTGAAGTCTCTTCTAAGTGTTTCTTACTTAAAGTTTAATTATTTCAAACATGGACAAAATTAAGATTGTCTCTCTAAATGTAAAAGGACTTGCCCCCTCCCCCAAACGTACCTGGGTTAATAATTATTTGAAAAAACTTAAACCAAGCATTTTTTTTTTACAAGAAATGCATAGAAAGGGCACAGAAAACATTCTAGCATGATTTCCTTTGATTCACAATACACAACTGAAAATTCTAACAAATTAAGAGGGGTTGCGATATTGTTTGAAAAAACATGTCCTTTCAAGTTGACAAAGTAATCCGAGACACTTTGGGTCGTTACTTAATATTGAAAGGTATCCTGGCCTATGATATCTTCATACAGGCCACATTTTACTCTCCAAACAATGACCAACCCATCTTTCTGGCTTCTTTCCTACAAATCTTAAGGAAGAGTGCAGATGGCAATATCATTATAGGCAGTGATACAAATAAAGTCCTAGTTTACACACTAGACCAGGGGTCCCCAAACTACGGCCCGTGGGCCAGACCCGGCCCATCGAGGCCTTCCTACTGTCCCGTGCGCCGCCCCCACTGTGCGCATGCGCACTATTCCAGACACCATTTTGGAAGACAAAATGGTATCTGGAGGCACGTGCATCCGGCCCCCCGGAAGATCTGGGGGCCAATGAACCAGCCCCTGGATCACTAGACAGCCTCAGAGGAAGGCAAGAGCACTCAACAAATCTTGCCAAGAAAACTCCAAAATAAGGTCACCTTAGGGTCGCCATAAGTCAGAAATGACTTGAAGGCACACAACAACAAAACCTCTCCCATTAGCTATACTTTTCCTCCAGTGAACTCAAGATATCATGCATGTCAGTACACAGCCATGGACATCAAGCCTCACCAAGTACCCTCTGGCCTATTCCAGACAAGGAATGGACTGGCCATTGACCTCTCCACTTGCCCTTCCTGCTTGCACCTTTATTTCCTGCTGAAGGGAGTGAGCTGCTTTAAATATTGCATTTTCATACAATCACAGAGTTGGAGAGGTCATATGGTCAATAGGTCCAACCTCCTGCTTCATGCAGGATCTCTAGCTAGAGCATCCCCAGCAGATAGCTGGCCAGCTTCTTTTTTCGAAAATGTTCAGAGAAGGAGACCCCACCACCTCCCTAGACAATTGATTCCCTGCCAAACTGTTCTCACTGTCAAGAGGTCCCTTATAATGTTCAATTAAAATTGACTCTCCTTTAATTTAAAATCATTAGATCTAGTTCTACCCTCTGAGTATCACAACTCATTTTTTATCTAACTGTAGCGCCCGCCATCATTATACGTAGATAACCCCAACTCAAAAGTTTCTAGCTATGACTCTGAATACAATGTTGCACCTAACCATCCCAATCTTGTTGTCCTCACAACAATCCTGTGAGGTCAGCCTGAGAGAAGCAGCCGGCCAAAAGACATCAATAAATTTCATGAGTGAGTAGAAAGCCAAACCTGGATCTCTCAAACTCCATCCTTCCAACATTCTAGCCTTTGTACCATACTGGCTCTCAAGATACTGGGTGCTATGACTATCCAGTTTCAAGGCTCTCTGGTAGGAGATTTGAGAAAAACCTTGAGATGTTGGAAGACCTCAGTCTGTAAGAACAGAAACATCAGACTGAATGAACCAGTATTCTGATTCAGTATAAATCAGCTTAACATGTTCTAACAGGCTCTCTTCTTTCAAGGCTACTATTTACATTTCAAAGTACGAGAGGCACTTAGCCCTTTTGGTTAGTTCCATATTTAGATGGTGTATCTTGTGGTGTGTAAATATCTTACCTGTTTTAAATAAAAGCAGGCATTCAGTAAGTGCTCCTTTGCTTTTGTTTTCATCCTGGCTCTTTTATCTTGAAAAGCATGAAAGCTAGGATCTCTCATCTTTCTTTCTTTTTCTTTTTCTTTTTCTCTTTCTTTCTTTCTTTCTTTCTTTCTTTCTTTCATTTTTGCATTTATATCCCTCCTTACTCCCAAAAACAGGATTCAAGGTGACTAATGATGAAATAAGTGGATACATGAACACTTGTGATGTTAATGAAAAATCAGTTCTGTAAGTTTTCTAAATATGACAGATGTATTAATCTGAAAGCTTGAGTATGGTGTTGTGTAGCACTAGTGGACTCAGGACACTCACATAGGGCATGCTGAGGCCTTAAGAGAGCTACAGTATCTGTATGCCTGTAGTCATAAGTTGTGTGGCCCTGCTAATATCTCCTGTGTGTTTTTAGTTAGTTAATTTATATCCTGCCTTTCTTCCTAAATGGAATGTTTCATATTTAACACTGGTTTCTGTATATGCATCTCTTTGTATTACATCGCAGATGATGGGCTCTGCACTAGGTAAAACCTACCAGGCTGCAGAGCAGATTTTCTCTAAAGTGACCTCTCCCCAAAGGGAGATCTATTTTCTTCCTATACGTCTTGTTACGATAAGTGGTTTTGATTGGGTTTTGATATCAAGATCCCTTTGGATCTCTGTCAGAAGCCCTAGGCTGGAAAGGGGCTTCATCGCCATGGGCTCAAGGCGAGCACATCACGTAGGCACTAAGGTGAATCTGCATTTACAAGCCATTAGCAGATCAAAAGGCCAGGCTTAGGAGCTGCAGTGCAGGACATTCACACCTGAAAAGATTTATGAGCCAGTCAGGATGTGTCCTTAAGGTGAGGAAAAGTAAAAAAACCTACATCCCATCTCCCCTCTTCTGGAAATTGTCCACTTCAAAGCATAGCAATTGGAATCCTTTGATGTTCAATAGCAACTCTTCGCTTCTAGGGTTTAAATACTCCCCAAAATCTCAGGGAAAAGGTGGGTCTGGATAGATTTCATGACGGTCCTGTACCATTCATGATCTCTAGCTAGAGTCTCCGGCTCTACCTACTGTTCTTTTCGGTTGAGTCTATTCATCATTGAAGCAACTTCTTTGCAGGTAATTATCACCATTAGAAAGCCTTGTGTTCCTATCCAGGCTAACTACTTTACTCCTCAGTTCTTGTGTGTGTGCATGTATGTTAGGGTGTCTCTGTATGCTTGAATCCTCAAATAAAGCTTTGTTTCGATATCAGTCTCTTCTCTAGCCACCTCCGTAAACATAGGATAAAAGATCCCATAGAAGACTTGGACTTTAGTAATTACCCAGGTTCAGAGTCTTCTCATTACAGTCTTTCACCACATTTGAGTTTTTTTCTAATGGAATGCTTCTGCTTGTGTTTTTATTGTAATTTATATATTGGGCTATTTATTTGTTTGTAATGGTTTGGACTTTGTGTTGTATACTCCTTGAGATAGAAATCATGATGCAAATACCATAACATTTCCCTTACCTTTCCAGGAGAGATGCTGTGCCATTAGTGGATGCATTTGACTTCTCTGATGGAAATTTAAATTCTGCCCTCGGAAGCTATGATGGACGTGTCTATGAGCGCCTTTATGAGTGGGCCAAAAAGTCTCCAACTAATCAACAGGTGAAAACAGTGCATAGTGCCCAATAGGCTGGCAGATGGAGAGCTTATAAAACTACTTTTGGAATCTACAATTCCAAGAATCCCCAGCCAGCCTGGCATGTTAATCTCTACTCCCATTTCCCCCAGTGGCTGGCAGGAGGCTTCTGAGAGTTGTAACCCAAAAGTGACTTTGACAAATTCTGAACAGATGTCTGTTTTTGAAATGAAGAGGTAAGGCTACTAGTTAAAACCATCAATTGCCAGCACTGCATCATAACAGAACAGGGTCTACTTTGCATATCAAACAGAAACAAAATACTAAAACATTTTAGCTTTAAACTTCTTCAGACAGTAGCTAAGTCTCAGGGCAGATGTTTTAATCATTTAGAAGGGAGGAGGGGGGAAATATAAAAACCTAGGAAATCATCAAACAGGGGTGTCATGAGGAAGAGAGGGTGGTCATCAGAGGTACCATAGGACCCTGGGAGGACCAGAGGTTCTTCACCCATGTTAAAGGAGCACTGCACACATTTTTTTTGTTCTGCAGCTCTCCTCACGTTTTTCCCCTATTAGAAGTTGTGTAAGCATTCTTAGAAGTTTCATGTCCCACAAGAAAAAGACAAGGTTCCATTTTCTCCATTTCCCAAGAGTTACTGACCGTCTTGCTCTCTTTCCTTTTCTGTCTCCCAACAGGAGAACCAGGTCTTTGAAACCTATTTGAAGCCAGCTTTCCAGAATGCCCTCTCAAAGTTATGAAAGATGAGAATGGAACACAGGCACTTTCTTTTCCTACTGTCCTCAAAGTATTATTGATTCTTATCCAGAATAGAATTCATAAAATGTAATAGTGGAGTGTTTTGTTTGTCCAGTCACACTGCTGAGATGTTACGGCAAGTGGAAGAATTCATCTAACCTTTGTATCTTTGCCAAACTAAAAGAACATCCCAAGTTCTTTCTTTGGGCTTCCAGGACAGCCCAGTCTCCTGGAATTGTCACTGTAGGATCTCATCCTGCAAGACTTTTAGTATAGGGATGGGAACCATGTGGCCTACAGATGTTGTTGAATAGCATTTCCTAGCATTCTTCATCATTGGTCTGTGCTAGCTAGTGCTGCTGGAAGTTGCAATCCATCAACATTGGGAGGATCTGCGCCATTCCAATTCCTGTTTTAAGATCAGGTAGCCATTATATATAATCCTCAATAAAATGGTTCCCAGCCTCCGGTCTTCCATTTGTTTTGGACTTCAGGCTCTAGAGGCCCCAGCCAACTTGGCCAACAGTCAGGACATATGGGAACTGAAATCCAAAATATCTAGAGGATACACTACCCTATAACACTTAAAGAGAACTTGTGGCCCTCCAGATATTGTTGGACTACAACTGCTATGATCCCCAGCACTGATCTTGCTGACTTAGGCTGATGGGAACTGAGATTCCACAATATCTGGAGGGCTACAAGCTCCTATCCTTGCTCTAGATGTGACAGCACAATTGTAATTGGGTTGTTAAGAGGTAAATAGAAGATATTTTCTGGCCCAAATCTAAGTGCTGAGTGACCATTTACCATTTAGCAGTGGATTTAGTGGGTCTTCTCTGGGATTAGCAGTACGATTTAGGCTATTGTTTTCAATTGAGTATACTAACTGCCTTGGAAGGTCAAACATAGATTAAATAATATAGTTCACTGGTTGAACTACTATCTCTTGACTTAGACCAGGGGTAGGCAACCTTTTTGAGATGGGGGCCGGGTTGCTGTCCCTCAGACAATTGGGGGGCTGAAGCACCAAAAACAAACAAATAAATAAATAAATAAATATTTAAAAAATTAAAAAATTAAAAATTAAAAATATGCATGCACACTCTCTCAGCCCCAGAAAAGCCATGGCAAAACCCCTGTGGAGATTTTGCCAAGAAAACCCCAAGAACAAGTAATAACAACAATAATCATGGCAGGCGGGGGGGCGGTAGCGGCAGCGGTGGCAGGACTGGCCTGGGGCCAGTCCAAAGGCCTCGGGGGGCTGCATCCGGCCCCCGGGCCTTAGGTTGCCTACCCCTGACTTAGACTAACCTACCTCACAAGATTGTTTTAAGGGTAAAGTGAAATCAAGGAGAAAGGACATCGTTTTTAAAATGTATGACCTCTTTCAGAAGGGACTCTGAACCAGAAAAGAAGAGACACTTAGCTAATGTTGTCTCAGTGAACTGTTAAGAGATAATTTATTTGCTCCAACTTAGCTGTTTCACTACATCTAGCCACAGTTACTATAAGAAATGTCCATGTATGAATATTGTAAAGAAAATAAAAGAAGATACTGTCATGTACAATTAATCTATGTACATTCTATGCAAAATATACCTCTTTATTTGTCTTTTAGCCACTACTACAAATAAAATTATGTTACATAACAATGTATTCTTACTGTGATTCCTGATTTTTTAAAAAGATGGATATTACCACCAGCATAAAAAACCCCAGCAATTTGTAGATGAAGCCATACCAGGTATATGGAGTATGGGAGTACCCCTAAGTTACAAGAAATATAGGCAAAAGTGTAGGAAGCAATACCAGGTGTGAAAGTATCACTTCTGACTATAGAAGCCTATATTAATATAATAATAATAATAATAATAATAATAATAAATTATTTTTACCCCGCCCCTCTTCAGAGCAATTGGGGTGGCTTACAACATTAACATTTACATATATACATAACTCTTGGGATTTTAAAATGTATACCTCATCAATACCAGATGTTTTATTTTTATTTTATTTTGTTAGACAAATGAAGGTTTATTCATGCTTATTTGAGACAGGAGTACACCTGCTGGTCATGAACTTTGCCTACCTTCCACCAAGCAGGCACATGTTATGAAAAGTCAGGGATCGATCCCCTTTCCCCACCTGAAGGATCCCCAAGCACCCTAACAATACCTCTGCACTATCAGTACAACTAACAGCACTTTTTTTATACATTCCTGCGCAGAACATTTTTCATACAACCAGAGAGGAGATTGTGCACATGGACATCATCAGAAGGTCAACACAAAAACCCAAATAGACTACATAACAGGTAACAGAAGACAGAGAAGCTCCTTTCTTGTGGCAAAAACGAGACAGGGCAGACCACAGCACAGATCACAAACTGCTCATATCCAGAATTAGAATAAAGGTGAAGAAGAACACCAAAACAATTGTCATACCAAAATATGATCTAATGAACATGCCAGGAGAATTTAAAGAATGTGTGAGAAATAGATTCGCACTATTAAGCCTAGCTGACTGGGAACTAGAAGAACTTTGGGTGGAAGTCAGGGGACGTTATCACATGCGGCAGCAAGAAAGCGGCATGGAATCAATCCAGAACCATACCGGAATAGACCCCGTAGCTTCAGACAAGAAAGCAGCATCATTCCAGTATGGTTCTGGTCGCGGCAGATGTAATTCCTCAAAAAAAGAGGAATTGCAAAGAACGGGGATGATGCAGCAATGCGCCGGGGATGGCACTGGATGGGGCGGGGTTTGCTGCGACGTCGTTTGAACACAGGGGCAAAGGATCCGGAATGGGACGGGGATGCGCCGGGGATGGGACTGCTTTAGACCCCGTGTGATAACGTCCAGGGACATAGTCAAAGAGGAAATGCAGAAGGACAATACAGTAACCAAGAAGAAGAAACAATGGATGAAACACTTCAAGTAGTTAAAGAAAAAAAGAAGCATAACAAAAGGGAGGCAGAAACATAATCAAAATCTAGAATGCTATTGTTCAACTATTAATGCATAAGGATAAAGTGAACTACTACAACAATCAATGCAGAGAAACAGAAGCTGTCAACAAAAAAAGAACAAGAGACTTCTACTACAAGATCTGAGAATTCAAAGAGAAATTTAAGGTTGAGGATGCTCTATAATCAGAAGAGGAACAAAATACATAATCACAATGACATTTTTTTTTAAAAAAATGATGGAAATAATACACAAAAGAGCTATATAAAAATGTGAAGAGATAAATAACATATGAGAAGGAGAAATTTATGATGATGATCACCAAATTTTGGAAAGGGAAGTGAAAGTCCTCTGGCTGACAGTCACCAACCTAGTGTTGGTTGATGGGAGTAAATGTCCGCCAGAGGACCTGACCGTACAGGGTGGATTTTAGGGAAGGAGGTGATCCTATAGGTAACCTGGACCCAAACCATGTAGGGCTTTAAAGGTAATAACCAATACTTTGTATCTTGCCTAGACAGCCAGTGGGGTGATTATTGGTGTGACATGATTACTCCTGGATGTCCCAGTAACCAATCTGGATGCCATGTTTTGAACTAAATGAAGTTTCCAAACTTAGTACCGAAGTATCTGTACACTTGATGTATAGATACACTAGCAAAAGTCCAGCATTGAGGTTACCAGTGAGTGCACTACCATCTTTGGGCCCTCCAGCTCTAGGAAGGGGTGCTGCTGGCACATATTAGCTCCCTCTGCCTCCCCCCCATTCCACCTCATTGGAAGCAGCAATTTACGCATCTTCACTTATTACCTGTGCCAGCCCTCCCATTCATTTATTGTTTCTACTCTTTTAAGTCCTCACTTGTAACCTCTTTGGGGCAGAGATTGGATTATTCCTGCACCGGAAAGTGCCAGGCACAATGATGGTACTTTATAACCAAATATGTTTGTAACACACCCAAGATCACAGGCTCAGGTTCACAGTTTCACCACACAGCAGGAGCTTTTATACAATCTTTGGAAGTAGAGAGCTTTCTCTGGCTGCACCCACATTGCAGAAATAATCCAGTTTGACACCACTTTTACTGTCATGGCTCAATGATATGGAATTCTAGGAATGGTGGTTTGTTAGAGCACCAGAGCAGATTATTTCTGCAATGTAGATGCAGCCTCTGATGCAGGTATGGAATGCTCTGGACAGGCCCATGTGTACATTCAGCCTCAAAATTGGTTTTAGCACAGTATCATTATTTCTTCAAGTTCCAAAAACCAGGACATAAAAACGTTAGGCCTGCGTAAATATCACTCTCTTTGGAAACTATAATTTCTGTCACAGCTTAGGGATGGGAAGAGAAAGGAATGTCTTTAAGTTAATTGAAAGGACACCTGGAAGGTACTGCAAGGAAACCTAATGAAGGGCTTACTTGAACCTCCACTTCAAAGTCTGTGTGTGTGTGCCAGAGAGGATGTACACTTTGGAATTTTAAAAAATGCACAGTAGATTTTAAAGCATTTCAGTATTATGTGCCAGCCTATTTTGTTCTGGGGCATTTTTGGATTTATGGGATATTTCAACTGTGCCATAATGTGAGAAATGGCCACCTGCCTTTCAGTATTATGTACGAGCCTGTTTATTTTGTTCTGGGGCATTTTTGGATTTATGGGATATTTCAACTGTGTCATAATGTGAGAAATGGCACCTGCCTTGACTGCATCCAGTCAAAAAAAAAAGGATTTTACAATTTATAGTGCAGTCCTAGGCCTGTTTACTTAGAGGTGAGCTCCTGGGTTCAATGGGACTTACAGGTACATATAGAAAGCCATTGTATAGTAGTGGTTTAAGTGTTGGACTACAACTTGGGACACCGGAGTTTCCCACTTGGCCATGAAACTCACTGGGCAAGTCACAAGCTCTCAGCCTCAGGGGAAGGCAATGACAAAAAGAAAAGAAAAGAAAACCCTGAACAAATCTTGCCAAGAAACCCCCATGATAGGTTCATATTAGGGTCACCATAAGTTGGAAGCAACTTGAAGGCACACAACAACAACAACAACAACAACAACAACAAAATAGAGCAGTTTCCAACCCAGTATCCTCCAGATGTCATGGACTACAGCTCCCATCATAATCAACCAACACAGCCATTAACCACACTATCTGAGGATGGCAAAAATAGTCATTCAATATCTCTGAAAGGAACCAGGCTGGGGAAGCATGGACAAGATTATGTCCCCTCCCTGAATTTCCTCATGCAGAATTTTTTCCTCCCTGCATTTCTTCATCTGCAATGGACTGAATTCCAGTCTAGGATAGCTCAGAGTAGTGAGGTTACATCAGTGACTGGAATTTCAGACAGATGAGTGGGGCCAAGGGAAAAGTAGCAGGAGCAAAAGCAAAGTCAGATGGAACAGATGAAATGCCAGTTGTGTGTATGTCTTCTCAGGAGTAAGCCTCAGTGGATCTTGAACACAGAATGATTGTCTTCAGAAATTCTGCACTGCAGAAATAACCTAGTGTGACACCACTTTAATTGCCATGGCTCAATGCTATGGAATTCTGGAATCTGTAGTTTTGTGAGACATTTGGCATTCTCTGTGAGAGAGCTCTGTTGCCCCAACAAACTACAGTTCCCAGGATTCCACAGCATTGAGCCATGGCATTTAAAGTGGTGTCAAACTGGATTATTTCTGCTGTGCGGATGCAGCTATTGTCTACTCCCCCCACTCTTTGCTGGTAATGAGTTAAGACAGTGGTTCCCAACCTTTTCTATGCCCCACACCCCTACAAAATGTTTGGTTAATGTTTACACCCCTACAAAACCGATATCGCATTTGAAGATTGAAGTTCCAATTTTTAAACCACAAATTGAAATGCATATTATGCTGTGGGTGAATGAACTGACCTTTAAGAAAAAAAGCTTTCAACTCAGTGCATAGTATGCCATTCTAAGCTAAGCAATCAATTCTAATTCAGAAAAAGTTGTAAACTATTATAAATTGTAGAATGCTCTATTTTTTATTAAATAAACAATGGGACTACTATCTGTGCAATACAACCAACTACTGCTACTTCTCAGGGCACACTAGGAGCTGGCTGAGTAATAACTTGAGTGATAACTAGTCACTCAAGAACACAAACCACTCTTTGTCGCACCCTCTGAAATTACATTTTGTGGGCACCCCAGATTGGAACCGCTGACCTAAGATAATGTTCTCTATGCAAAATGTGTCATTTTCTCTCCTCCTGACCTTTAGCTCATGGTGCAACTGTGGACTCACAAGAAATAACTCATCTGCTCATTCAGATCTCTCCCAGAACAGAAGCTACAGACTTTTTTTACCTTTAACCTGCTTTTGAATCTATGCTTGTTTGTCTTGCTTGCTTAACTGAAAGTGCTCTCCTCTTGATTCTCTAGAGACAAGAACAATCAGAACTTGGTTAAGGCATTTTTGGACTAATGTTCCCAGAATCCCAAACAAATCTCCAAGCAACTGTGTCTCAATTCCTCCTTTTCCTTTTCCATCAATGGGACTTACTCCCCAACCAATTTTTATTTTTAGGATTCAGGTTTCAGTTGGCCACAATGTGATTATTTTGGCTGAACTCCAGCTCACAGAAAAACTTTCTCTGTGAGCGATACAACAGATCTGTAGAGTCTGTTAATGCTTTGGTACACAGTTGTGCAAGTCTGATTTTCACTTTTTAAAAAAAGCATTTTCTTTGATCTTTTGATTATTATTACAGAATTATACTCGTCCCTCCACATTTGTGGCTTTGACTTTTGCGGATTTGATTTTATTAATATGTTATCTCTAGGAATATCTAGGTCCTCCAGCGCAACTCTATGATCAACTTTACCCAAAACTCACACTGAAGGACCTTGAGATTCCTAGAGAGAAGACTCCACTAGGCATTTGTAGCTCCTCCAGGGCAATCCTATGGTCAATGTCTGGCAGATGTTGACCACAGAGGTGCACTGGAGGACCTAGAGATTCCTAGAGAGGCGCTCTTTCAAATAAAAACATAGTGGTTTTGTTATTTGCAGTTTTTCCACATTCAGGGGGGGTACTGTGCTCCTAACCCCAGTGAATGTGGAGACATGAGTGTATATCTTTAAAAAAACACTAAAGATTTTCTTGTTTTACATGTCTGCATTTGTATGACCATATGCAAGCTGTTGCAACACAAATGGTGTTGTATTTCAACCAATGATACGTCATAACAATAGGAAAGATATTTCCATAGGAGTCATTTCTCAGTTGTCCATCTAGCCTTCCCATGAAATCTCATGTTACAGTTTTTAATTAGTGTTTTCAGATATAGACCATCTAGCTCTGCAACCTTTCTAACTATGACCTAACCCACAGTTTCAGTTGTAAAATATTTTACCAAGAATTTCAGTGATTCTCATTTCACTGCCAGATTAAGAGAGACATATTCATAAATGAGAATTGCTGTTAACTGCCATCATGTCAGCCTCAACTTATGGTGACCATATACAGTAAATGAGAGACCTCCAGCACTTGCAGATTCAGAACCATGACTCCCTTGATTGAGTCTATCCATCTGGTACATGGTCTTCCTCTTTTCCTACTGCTTTTTACCTTCCCAAGCATTATTGTCTCTTCTAGTGAGTCATGTCTTCTCAGGATATGTCCAAAATATGACAGACTCAGTTTAGTCATCTTGCCTAAAGGAGAGTTCAGGCTTGATCTAGAACCCATTTATTTGTCTTTTTAGCAGTCCATGATATCCACAGAACTCATCTCCAGCATTTCAGATTAAGTGATTTTCTTCCTACCTGCTTTCCTCACTGTCCAGCTTTCACAACCATACATAGAAATTGGAAAGGACAAGGACAAGCCTAATTTTGGTATTCAGTGACATATCATGACACATCAGGATAGCTATTATACAACTATCCTGTAGAACTAGCTGAACTAGATGATTGTATCTGAAAACTTTAGCTGAGAACCATATTATTTGAGAGTTCAAAGGAAGACAGGGATGAACTCTCACTCTTTTCTCCAGTCTTCCTTTGAATTCTAAAATAATAAGGTTCTCAGCTAAGGTTTTCAGATACAGATCATCTAGGTCTGCTAGTTATGCAATGTATTTGCATAATAGCTATCTTGTCTGGAAATATTTCCATTTCCCCCTTTGTCCTCAGCTTACTTCAGTTGTTGTAAACTGAATTCAAAAAGCAAAAGTAGCTCTAGGTTGCCCTCAATTAACTCAGTAGGGAGCAGAGGGAAGGAGGGACCGAATCTCATCCTTCCCAGCAGGTTCAGTCAAAAGCAAACTGCTGTAACCTCTCTGGGCTTGTGTGTTCTTCTTCATTACTAAATTTGGCAATCTTGATAACATTCTGATGTTACTTGGCCACACTTGTCCCAGACTCTCCAACTGTCCCAATTAGACCTGTACAGTCCCAAATTATATTACGCTGCCCCACTTTTTCAGCTATTTTTTAAATGCCCCAGTTTCTCTCTTTTACCACTTTTCCCTTTAGTCCTCTGCTTATTTCAATTGGTTTAAAATGGTCTTGAAGTACAAAAGTAGTTTCCACACAATTCTGGAGGGGAGAAGAGTGGAAAGGATGGCATCTTGCCCTTCCCAGTGGGCTCAGGCAAAAGCAAACTGCTACAGCCTCTCCTACTCAGTTATAACTTATACCATCTTGACCACATATGTCCCAGTTTCCATCTATGAAAGTTTGGAAGGTATGATACTATATATCGCTAAACCTAAAATGAGCTCCCTGTTTTAGAAGAGAATTACTGCTTGTATTTTTGATGTAGGTCCTGTATTTGTACACCAATATTTTAATTAGCTTGCTATTAATTAAGATTGGTCTGTTTCACAGATGGCTATGTATGTGCATTTCTCAGGCTGATCTCATATTCCATGCTAAATTCATGCCATGTTAGAAAAAGGAAAACTTCCCTCTTCAACCAACAGGATACAAAGAAGAGTGGTTTGTTACTGTTGTCACGTTTACAAAAGCTTGACAAAATGAAGGTCTGTGACTAACATAATCACATGTTTTTCCTCTTGTATGATTTTTAACATCTTTGCCTGATGAAGAAGCCAGTGAGCTTCGAAAGCTTGCAACATGTATTTTGTCCATTTTGTTTGGTCAAATAAAGGTATCACTGTTTTGTGGATTTTGGATGTTATTTTTATCTTTCTATAAGGCCAACATGGCTACTTCTGAATATGTTTACTCCACTTTGTGTGCCAAATGCTCCTTTAACATGGGATATCACTCATGTGTTTGGCTGAATCCACAGACTCTAATGTCTCTGTATATATGTTTCTCTTTGCCTGCTGAAAGTTTGAGCTACTGGCTGTAATGAGAATGTGTTAAACGCTGATACAAAGAAAAGCACTGTGCTTGAACTTTGTACTCTTCAGATACATAAACACACTGTATTTTTCAAGCAGACACATATAGTGCCAATGATTAGCCAGAATTATGCACATCCAGAATGGTCAATAATATATTGTATACTCCAGGATGACTTTTTATTATTGTTTAATAATACTTTTTAAAAGACAAAGCACATTTCTGTCGTGGCCTGCCTTTCTGCTACTAAGTGAATTAGATAACATGTAATGCAATGTTTTGAACTGGCTGAACTTTAGGTTAACTTTTTGTTCCAAATGGTCTAGTGCCAGGGCAAGCCACAGGCATTTTGCTCCCTGGGGCAAAGAGCAAAATGTAAGGAAGCCAGAAACTCTCAGCTTTCTAAAAGGCAAGACTAGATTGATGGGAATACTGTAATTTACAGGACAGTAGATTTGAGGAGAACATTGCAAAGGCAACCCCCTCTGAGTATTCCTTGCCTTAAAAAAACCCTTGTATTAATGGCATTGCTATATGTCAACAAGCGATTTGAAGGCACATACAAACAGAGATGAGAAGAAATGTCTTGATTATAAGAATCAAGAATTTCTTGCCTTAAAAAGAAAGATCATTTTTCCGTTCTTGTGCAGTTGACAATTGAAAACTGTGGTCCTGAAGCAAGCATTGGGCTACATTGTCTACCATTTTTTGATGAAGGGCCAAAAGTACTGTGTTGAAGGTAATGTCAGATGGCTTCCAAACTCTCAGATGGGGGACAGATTATGGTGGCCACATGGTAGTTCAATGTGGGATAATCCTTTTCATGTGAAAGACTCTCTGATTACAAGAATAGATGTGGAAGAATGCAGAACTGGCATTTTAAGAACTACATAGCTCTCATCAGTTGTTTTAATAATATGTTAGCTCTATATGTGAGGAGAAGTAGGGATGAGCATCCCAATTCCCTACTCCCTGTCATTGTTCATGTTGTCTTTTATGATAATTTTCCTGTTATAAATCCTGTGGAGAATTTCCATGAACAGAGAAGGTTGATGATAGAGTTTTCAAAGTGTGAAGAAGATGACTGAGAGGCCAATTGCAAAGGAAGCATCAAGAAGCTCTGTCTCAACATGAAAGTGAATAAAAAATTACTTTTCTTTCCATCCCTTGGTTGATGGCTGGGATATTGGGTTGGATACATGGGGGGAAGCAGAGATTTCATGCCCATCTTCCATAAAACTGGAGAATCCTTTTAGGTGTCTTGAGATGAAGACTTTTTAGGAAAATATCCAGCTCAGAAGCTGTGGTCTTCACCCAGAGGGTCTTTCACACTACACAACTATTGCGCTATTATTCCACTTTCTAAGCTGTATCCAATGGAACCCTTGTATCTGTAGCTTGGAGAGACATGAGAACTCTTTGAGAATTCTAAATACTTTACAAAACTGAGGATGATATAAGGCCACACAGTGAGTTTGCATTGCCGAGTGGTCATTTGAACGCTGGTCTCCAGAGAAAGGACGTTATCACACGGGGTCTAAAGCAGTCCCATCCCTGTACCATCCCCGTCCCATTCTGGATCCTTTGCCCCTGTGTTCAAATGACGTCACAGCAAACCCCGCCCCATCCAGTGCCATCCCCGGCGCATTGCAGCATCATCCCCGTTCTTTGCAATTCCTCTTTATTTGAGGAATTACATCTGCCGCAACCAGAACCATACCGGAATGATGCTGCTTTCTTGTCTGAAGCTACGGGGTCTATTCCGGTATGGTTCTGGATTGATTCCATGCCACTTTCTTGCCACCACGTGTGATAACGCCCTAATAGTCCAACACTTAACCCACATGCTGGCTCTCTGTACTGTTTTCTATTTGCAATAAATTGCTAGCAAGGTAAAAATCAGAAGACTTAACTGTTTCCCAGCATGGAGATGCTCCCATGAGGGTTCTCCAAATTCTTGCACAGCTTCCCTATGAACCTGTATTGACTGTTAGGGGCTTTGCTTTAGAAATTTTCTCACATCTAGAGGTTCAAATCATCTGGTGGACCAAAAGTTGCTGATCTTCATATACGTCTAGGGCAGGAGTGGGGAATTACATGGCCCTCCAGATGTTATTGTTACCATTTGCAGTACTGGCTTGGGCTGATATGAGCTGCATTCCTACCCTTGTGTTTTATTTATTATATAAAGCCAGGTCTCATCTAAGTGCCAAGGGGATGAACTTTGTTCTTCACTCTTCTAGTGACAGGAATTTTAACCAGCACTGGGGTGGCTCAAGTGGTTAAGATGTTGACTCTGTTGATTGCAAGATGGGCAGATTGGCAATTTGAGGCCCAGGTGTCGCATGATGGGGTGAGCTCCCATCACTAGTCCCAGCTTCTGCCAACCTAGCAGTTCGAAAGCATGCAAATGCAAGTAGATAAATAGGTACCACTTTGGTGGGAAGGTAAACAGTGTTCTATGCAATCATGCTGGCCACAGGATCACAGAATAGTCCCTGACAATGCCAGCTCTTTGGCTTAGTAATGGAGATGAGCACTGCCCCCTATGGTCGAACATGACTTGACAACCTTATCAACGGGGAATACCTTTACCTTTTAACCAAACAACATTGTACAGCTATTCTTTCTTTTTTATTACTATTAATTGTTCCCTTTCCCTCCTTAAAGTGCTTCCCCCTCCCTTTGTGGTAAGAAAAAAGATAGGAGGAAGAAGGAGGAAACAGAGAAAAATTATAAACGGAAGACATCAATGTCTCCACCCTCATAAAATGTAATTAATGAAACTATATGCTTGCATAATAGCAGCATTCTTCATGTGCTTCTGCAAATCAGGAGCTCTTTAACTCCTCCTTTATCTGTATGAGTAGGTTGCTTACTCCTTAATCTGTAAGCATGCTAATGCAATACCACTTGTATACATTTGTAAATGCAAACATGTGCCTCCATCCTTCTCTTTTATTGCATCACTTTTATCACTATTATCCCTCATTTTCAACAGTGACACAATGTTTTCCATTAGTGAATCTCTCTCAAAATGCTGAAGGCTGCAAATCCTTCCTCCCTGGCCATAGATTCTATGAAGGCAAGGCAATCCAATGTCACAAACATCCAATGTCACAAACATGCTTTGACACGGGGGAAGAGTCTGGTAAAGAGCAAGTGCGGTATAGTGGTTTGAGCATTCGACTATGACTCTGGAGACCAGGGTTTGAATCTCCTCTTGGCCATGAAAACCCACTGGGTGACCTTCAGCAAGTTACATTCTCAGCCACAGAGGAGGGCAATGGCAAAACCCTCTGATAAAACTTGCGAAGAAATCCCTATGGACTTTATCACACGGGGCCCAATCCAAGCAAAATCCACACGAAATCCCGACCTAATACGTATTATTGGCCCGTGTTTTCACACGACGTCGCACAGAACCCTGACAGAACCCCGACAGAAAGTGGAATGATCCGAAATCTTTTGAATTTCGGTTTCTTCAGGAATTGCAGTTGCGCGACGGGAATCATTTCACATTTACCATAAGTATGATAACCAAATACGTATTGTGGCGCACTTCCCCGCTGTTGCCATGGTTCCAGCGAGCATTCCTCTCTCTGCGCATGTGCAGGAGGCTCATTTCGGCTACATTTACAGGTTTTTTTCTCTTGTGTGTGGACGTTCGATACACTTACTGTAAATGCGCAATGAAGGTAATGACGTATGCAGAAACAAGGGCTATTTCCCGTTTATTTTCGGGATGCCTCATTTCCACTTTTATTTCCGCTTTCTGGCCCACGTGTGATAATGTCCTATGATAGGCTTGCCATAAGTCAGAAACAACATGAAGGCACACAACACACGTATACACTAGTGGATTGTGTAGTGACTTTTGCTCTCAGCCCTAATCAGTGCAGTAATTCATAGAATTTCATGCTTTGAAAGGGCAGGAGGGAAGCTGGTTGCACAAGAGCAACTTCTGGCTACTCAGGAATGGCCAGGGGAGCAGACATAGCTGATCTCTGACCTGTCACATTAGAGAAGTGCAACATTGACCCAAAAGCCAGCCATAGGAAGGCAGATTGCCTGTGGTTCAACTCTACTTAACCAGGGATTCTTCCTATTTCCACGTACCTGTTTCATGCAAATCACTGCCCAGTTGCAGCTGTTAGTTTCCATGTCATTGAGGCAGTGAGTCCATCCTGGTCTCCAGATTTTGATGGAACTGTGTAAGATGCTAAACCAGTTTTTGGGACAGATTAAGCTCCTTGGATAGTCCCTTTAAAGTTCAAAGAAAACCCCAGAGCTTATTTATTATCTAACTGACACGGAATCCACCAGCCACTGCTCTTATTTCCTACTGGAGGGGATTTTTTGTTATGTTTTGTTACAATAAATTGGGAACACTATTCTTAGTTCCCTCCCTGCAAGGTCCAAAGGTTAAACATCTAAGTGCTTGGTGCAATTCATTGCCATAAGTATGTATGTGGGAGATTATATGTGGATAACAATTTAATACTATATAAGAAGAAATACTAGTAAGGCAGAGACGACTCCAGAAAAACTATCTTGGGAGAGAAGGGAGGTAATAAAGCTTATTATAGGAGAGCAAAGATTTAATCTATGCTACATATTTGGAATGGTGAATCCATGGTTCTCCAGAAATTTTGGATTCAAAGGCCCTTTCACACTACATAGTTATAGCACCATCATCCCATTTTTATGCTATGGGTGACATTCTACACAGAATCATAGGATCTATAGTTTGGTGGGTAGGCAACCTTTCCCCTTTAAGGGCTGAGGGACTTCAGCTCCCAGAAGCCTCAGCCATGTTGGCCAATAGTCCCATGTTGGCCAATAGCTCCTGGGATTCTGGGAGCTGAAGTCCCTCGGCCCTTAAAGGGGAAAGGTTGCCTACCCCTGCACTAGAGCCTTCGTCCCTAAACTGCAAATCCCAATATTCCATAGGATGATACCATTGAAAGGGCTCTACCACTAGGTAAGAAATTTGGGGAGTAAAGTCTAAAACAGGGGTCGACAACCTACAGCCTGCGGGCTGCACCCAGCCCGCCGAGGCCTGCCAACCAGCCCCTGCCGACCCCCGCTGACCCCTGCCGCCGCCACGCACGCTGCCACACGCCGCAACCGCATGTGCCACAGCCACCATTTTGTCTTCCAAAATGGTGACCGCAACTCGTTTGTGCATGCGCAGTACTCCTGCACATGCGTGAATGAGCCGTGGCCGCCATTTTGGAAAACAAAATGGCAGCCGCAACACGCGTGGCAGCGGCGGCGGTGGCAGGGGTCGGCGGGGGTCGGCGAGGGCCGCGCTCACGCACATGAGCACACGCATCCCTATTTCCACCACCACCATCGTTGGCCCACGGAAGACCCAGGGATTCCTGGACCGGCCCCAGGTAAGGGGAACTTGCCGACCCCGGTCTAAAACATCTGGAGAACCATATATAATATGGCTGAACATATTGGCAGAAGGTAAAATACTGGGGTGTGTGCGTGTGCATGCAATGCCCATTACCTCTCACAATTCTTCAAAACTTATTTCATTTATTTTATGTACATTTTAGATTGCCAAGGATCCACAAAGCATTGTATTAAAAATTACATTAAATTATGAAAAGACAAATGCAATATAAAGTTAGCCCTCTGTATCCATGGATTCTTTATCCACTGTTCCAAGCATCCACGGTTTGAAAATATTAAATATATATATATAAAAATTCCCAAAAGCACACCTTGAGTTTGCCGTTTTACATAAGGGGCACTATTTAACTACACCATTGTATTTAATGGGACTTGAGCATCCACAAATTTTGGTATCATGGCAGGTCCTGGAACCAAACCCCAGCAGATACCAAGGGCACACTGTATTAACAGTAACAGCATTAGACGATAACAGGGACAGAAACTCTGGAACTGATAGATGAACATTATAAATCTATGAATAGACTGACCATACGTAGTGTTTTAAATGGGACATTACCTTTCTTTCATATTTTCAGACCATCCCATCGTTTTAACATAAATGTCAGTTTTGTCCCCTTTTCAAGAAAAATGCCCTGTTATGTTGCAAAAATGGTTTGAAGATCCCTGTTTGAAATTGTAGTTGTTCAAAAAAAAGTGTCGTAGAGTGTGAGAAGTTTTATGATAACGCCTTGAAAGACTGAAATTTATTGTATAAGATTACTTGATCAAAGAAATATTCATGATATGACAGTGGTGAAATACAGTCCCCCTCTACATCTACCCATATTTTTTGTATGACGTCTGTCACCGAATCATACTTGTTAGCTCAATAGGTTTGTGTAATAAAACTTTTGCTATCCTCTTATCTTCTTTTTCGTGATGTACAGAATATTACATAACCTCATCCTGTTTTTCCCATCCCAGTGTCCTGTTTTTGTCTCAAGTAAATATGGTCAGCCTACCCATGAATCAGTTTTTGGAGATAATATTTTTAAATCCTTGTTGGGGGGAAATGAATGTTTGGCTTTGAAAAGTATATCACATTGGTACTGTGTATCTCTCTCCAGAGAGTTTTCCAAAATTGGGGTACCACTAGAGAGAAAAAAAAACCCACTTTGGTAAATGCATAATATATAATATGGTGAAGACTCTGTTTTAGAGGAACTGGTCAAGCCACCTCTGAGTATTCCTTGCCTAATAAAATCATATGAAATCCATGCTGTTGTTGTTGTTGTTGCTGCTGTTGCTGTTGTTGTTGTGTGCCTCCAAGTCTTTTCCAACTTATGGCAACCTTAAGGTGAACCTATCATGGGGTTTTCTTAGCAGGTTTCTCCAGAGGAGGTTTGCCATTGACATCCTCCAAGGCTGAGAAAGCGTGACTTGCCCAGGGTCACCCAGTGAGTTTCATGGTCCAATGCTCAAACCAGTCCACCATGCTAGCTATGAAATTTATAGGGTGGCCATAAATCGATGGGGGACTTGCAAGCACATATACACATGCACTGCACATTGTGTTATCCTTGCAGTGTTGATACTGGCAGGTTGAACAATTACATTTTTCTCCCTTAAGTATAATCCCCAGATTAGCAGTATTCATTTAAGTGGAGTCCCTTTGAGGCTTTTAAGGAGATGAAGCAACAGCTAGTGGTAAATAAAGCCTTTGGCAAAGTGCATTTATGTATGAACTCCACCATACATCTCTCTGTTTTCACACTGAGCAATTTCATTTTGCAGTTTCGATAATTGTCACAAACTGTCCTGACTACATTCCCTACACAACTTCCCGAACTTCCCTGCCAGCAAGTTACTTTTTTGAACTCAGAATCCTCCAGCCAATATAACTAGTGTGTGTGTGTGCATGTGCCTTCGAGTCACCTGTTAACTTATGGTCACCTACAGGATTCTGTAGGATGCAGCCAAGGCAGTTAAAAGTGGTCTCAAACTGCATCATTTCTACAGTGTAGATGCACCCTTAGATTTAGATTTTGCCAGTTCCTTCCTCTGAAACATAGTCTACAGCACCCGGTATTCACTGGTGGTCTCCCATCCAAGTACCAACCAGGGCTGACCCTGCATAATATCCAAGATCAGACAATATCTGGTGCCCTTGGGGGAGTAGTCCCCAACCTTTGGTCCTCCAGATGTTTTGGATGTCAGCTCCCATAATTCCTGACTGTTGGCCATGTTGTCTGGGGATTCTGGGAACTAATGTCCAAAACAAATGGAAGACGAAACGTTGGGAACCATTGCTTTTTTAGGGCATTTAGCCTCTAGCGCTTGTTGTTGTTGTGTGTCGTGTGCCTTCCAGTAGTTTCCAACTTATGGCAACTCTCAAGGTAACCCTATCATGGAAAGGTTTGTTCAGAGGGGGTTTTCCTTTGTCTTCCCCTGAGGCTGAGAGAGTGTGACTTGCTCAAGGTCTACAAGGTTGAGCCGGGATTTGAACTCTGTTCTCCAGAGTCCTAGTCCAATGCTCGAACCACTATGCCACACTGGTTCTAGTGCTATGATTCCCAAACTTTGGTCCTCCAGATATTTTGGACTTCAGCTCCCAGAATTCATGACTGTTGGCCAAGGTGGCTGGGGCTTCAGGATCATCTCCTCCTGTATAATCTGCCCCATATGCTCAGGTCCTCTGGAGGACATTTACTCCGGTCAGCCAGGACTAGGATGGCAACTGTCAGCCACAGGACTTTTCCTTCAGGCGCCCCTAGACTGTGGAATGACTTGCCCAAATATTTGACAGCTGAATACGCTGTCCACATTTAAAACAGCATTAAAGGCCAGTCTCTTCTGGCAGGCTTCTCCAGATGATTTTTAAATTGTGAATTTTAAATGATGAATTTTAAATGTGGATTGTTTTAATATGAGCACATCTTATTTGTCCTTTCAAACTGATGTGTGTTTTAACCAACGTGTTTTAACTGAAGTTGTTGTTTGTTAATTGTTATTGTCCCCGGCTTTGATCCATGGGGAGAAACAGGTAAGAAATATATTGTTATTCTTATTGTTGGAGTTGAAGTCCAAAAACCTGGAGAACAGAGTTGGGAATCACTGCAAGCTGTTGTAGTTGTTGTTGTTGTTGTTTTATTTACTTATATCCTGCCTTCCTCCCAATAGAGGGACTCAAGGCGATCCATGTAGAGAAGTGTGTAAGATTTATTATGTGCAACAAGGAACTGGGACAAGGAACTCTGTGCAATAAGTAACTCTCTGTGTAACAAGGAACTGTGACAAGAAACTTTGTGACAAGGAACTCTGTGTAACAAGTAACTCTGTGTAACAAGGAACCGTGACAAGGAACTCTATGCAACAAGTAACAAGGAACTGTGACAAGAAACTTTGTGACAAGAAACTTTGTGACAAGAAACTTTGTGACAAGGAACTCTGTGCAACAAGTAACTCTCTGTGTAACAAGGAGCTCTCTGTGTAACAAGGAACCGTGACAAGGAACTCTGTGCAGCAAGTAACAAGGAACTGCGACAAGAAACTTTGTGACAAGGAACTCTGTGTAACAAGTAATTCTCTGTGTAACAAGGAGCTCTCTGTGTAACAAGGAACTGTGACAAGGAACTCTGTGCAACAAGTAACAAGGAACTGTGACAAGAAACTTTGTGACAAGAAACGTTGGGGGGTTGCAGACTGCCAGAAATAGTGTGAATTCAGTCCACTTTTAGGGCTAGGGTTAGAGTTAGGGAACCATGGGAACTGTATTTTATTGTGGCATCAGAGTTGTCTGACAGAGAAGGCTCAATGTCTCAGAAAAATAACAGTTCCCATGATTCCCTAGCACTAACCCTAACCCTAAAAGTGGACTGAATTCACACTATTTCTGGCAGTCTGCAACCCCCCTTTGTGACAAGGAACTCTGTGCAACAAGTAACTCTCTGTGTAACAAGGAACTCTCTGTGACAAGGAACTGCAGCAAGAGACTCTGTATAACAAGGAACTCCTGGCCAGAGGAGAGCCCTTCTTCCCCTGAGCAGCCTGGCCAGAGGAAAATAGGCGGTCTTTGGAGCAAATGGAGCCCCGCCTGTTTCCAGCCTCCTTCCCTTCCCTCCTTCCTTCCAGAAGAAGGCTGTCTTGCCCTCCTCTGAGGCTAAAACCCAGCCCCAAAAAGAGAGAGAGAGAGAGAGGTGTGGGGGGGGGCTTCTTGCCCTGCAGGAAACCTAGCCATCGCTTCGAAGTTCCTAGGACTCTGGGTAAGTCACCTTGAAGCAGGTGGAGGGAGGGCACGTCTGAACCAGGCTTCCCAACCCGTGTCTTCCTCCCTAGGAAGGGAGTTAAAGGGTGCCTCAAACTCCCATCCATAGCATTGAGCCACGGTGGTTAAACTGGTGTCAAACCAGATTGTTTTTGCAGTGCGGATGGAGCCCAAGCCCCACTAGGGACTTCTTTCTTGAGTAGGTGTGTGTTGAAGGTGGCATTCCCCGACTCCAGCATAAAGACCCACTGGGTGACCTTGGGCGAATCACACTCTCTCAGCCTCAAGGGGAAAGGCATTGGCAACTCCCTCCCCCGAACCGATTATGCAAGGAGAACCCCAGTCCAAAAGACACGGCAGGGATAACCCAGTTTGAGACCGCTTTTAACTGCTAGGGAATTCTGGGAAGGATTTTCTAGCACTGAGCAAGGGCAGTTAAAGCGATCTCAAACTACGTTGTTTCTGCAGTGGGGTTTGGACTGAAGGAAGTTAAAGGGCGCCTCTGCATTGCAGAAATAATCCAGTTTGAGACCACGTTAACTGTCATGGCTCAAACTACAACCAAACTCCAATTCCCATGATGCCATAGGACTGAGCCATGACAGTTAAAGGTTTAAAGCCCACTGCAGAAATAATCCAGTTTGAGACCGCTCTAACTGCCCTGGCTCAGTGCTAGGGAATCCTGGGAATTGTAGTTTATTGTGGCACCAGAGCTCTCTCATAGAGAAAGCTAAATGTCTCACAAAACTACAGTTCCCAAGATTCCCCAGCATTCAGCTAGGCCAGCTAAAGCTGTCTCAAACTGGATTATTTCTGCAGTGTCTTTTGGATCAAAGTGGTATCAAACCAGATTATTTCTGCAGTGCGGATGGAACTAAAGTCCCATTGCACTCAGTGGGATTTTTTTTTTCCTGAGTAGGTGTGTGTTTGGGGTGTGATCTCCCACTTGAGCATAAAAACCCATTGGGTGACCGTGGGCAAGTCACAGTCTCTCAGCCTCAGAGGATGGCAAAGGCAAACCCTCTCTGAACAAATCTTGCCACAAAAATCCTTTGCCCTAAATTGGAAATGACTTGCAGCATACAACCACAATGTGTTGAGGTGGATTGCCCTCTGAATCTGGTGTTTATTTAACAACTGGGTGCATCTACATTGTAGAAATGATGCAGTTTGACTCCACTGCCGTGGCTCTGTCCTACAGAATCGTGGGATTTGTAGTTTGCTGAGGCACCAGAAATCTTTGGCAGAGAAGGCTAAAGGGCCTTGTAAAAATTACAAATCTCTGGAATCCATAGGATGGAGCTACAGAACTTAAAGCTGCGTCAAACTGCATTATTTCTACAGTGTAGATGCACCTTAAGAGCCAGAATGGTGTAGTTTTGTGGCTTGATTCTTGGCCTTTAGGACTACATCTGCACTGCAGAAATAACACAGTTTGGCACCACTTTAACTGCCATGGCTCAGTGCTATGGAATTCTGGGATTTGTATTTTGTCGTGGCACTGGAGCTCTCTGAGAGAGAAGGTATAAACTAAGGGGGGGTTGCAGACTGCCAGAAATAGTGCAAATTGAGTCTACTTTTAGGGTTATGGTTAGTGCTAGGGAATCATGGGAATTGTTTTTTTTCTGAGACATTGAGCCTTCTCTGTCAGAGAGCTCTGGTGCCACAATAAACTACAGTTCCCATGATTCCCTAACCCTAAAAGTGGACTCAATTTGCACTATTTCTGGCAGTCTAGTCTCACAAAAAGACAAATCCCGGAATTCCATAGCATTGAGCCACGACAGTTAAAGCGGTGTCAACATGGATTATTTCTGCAGTGTGGTGCAGCCTAAAATAGCAAAAAGGATTTTTCTCAGGATCTTTGGTAAGAGATTTCCATAATATATACACACACACACCAAGGTAGGGCGTTTGCTGGTGTTTTGCAAGATCTTATGATCTTATCATGTTCTGCATTGAGTTTATCTGAGGTGGTTTTAAAAAAAAGAAATGCAGGTGGCTTGCCAGTCAGAACTACATATTTGCCAACTTAATGCTGCAACTAAAGTGTCTGTCAGAAGAGTTCCTTCCCAGTCACTTCTGTCCATCTTTTTCTATACCTTTAGTTCATCCTTTTTCTATACCTTTAAAAAAAGACAAATTGTAATGGCAACTGTGAGCCTTGTACGCACTTTTGTTGTTGTGTGCCTTCAAGTGGTGTCTGACTTACGGCAACCCTAAGGCTACTCTATCACAGGATTTTCCTGGCAATGTTTGTCCAGGGGAGGTTTGCCATTGCCATCCTCTGAGGCTGAGAGAGTGTGATTTGCCCAGGGTCACTCAGTAGATTTTAGTGGAGATTTACCTCAAAGTAAACCCATTAAACAAAATGGAGATGATTTCCAAGTAAACCTACATTACATTGCCACTGTCATTTTCCTTCTTCATTCGGACTGTTTGTGTTTGTCGTTGTGGGCCTTTAAGTAGTTTCCGACTTATGGCGGACCCTAAGGCATTCGCCTATCAGCGGGTTTTCTTGGCAAGTTTCTTCAGATGGGGTTTGCCATTGCCATCCTCTGAGGCTGAGAGAGTGTGACTTGTTTACCTAGGACTAACCTTCGTTCCAAGTTTGAGGGGGCAGAATAAAATCTAATTTTCTTTCCAGAATACAGACTGGTGCAACACAACAAATAAAATCCCCCACCAATCCATCTACACTTTTATGGCATAGGAGGGAGGACATGAAAATAATTTCCAGTATATGCTCTATGGTCTTTTTTGGTCATTTGCTATTTGAAACATTTCCTTTGTTTCAAATAGTTCCCTGCTGCCCCCCCCCCCTTTAAGGGCCGAGGGACTTCAGCTCCCAGAATCCCAGGAGCTATTGGCCAACATGGGACTATTGGCCAACATGGCTGAGGCTTCTGGGAGCTGAAGTCCCTCGGCCCTTAAAGGGGAAAGGTTGCCTACCCCTGACCCAGAGCCTTGAATTACTTTCTAACAGTTAAGCTCCCTCTCCTGTGTATATTGACTCAAAGGTAAGCAATACAGAATTCAATGGGACTCAGTTCCAAGGAGCATCTTATAAAAAGCTTTTCACTCTTGTCCTGAGCTTTCTCTCTATGGTTCAAAGCACATTGCATAAATAATCCACTTTGAGACCACTTTAACTGCCCTGGTTGAATGCCGGGGAATTCTGGGATCTGTAGTTTTGTGAGACATTGAGCCTTCTCTGTCAGAGAGCTCTGGTGCCACAATAAACTACAATTCCCAAGATTACCCAGCACTCAGCCAGGTCTCAAACTGGATTATTTCTGCAGTGTGTTTTGAACCAAAGTTATATTTAATTTGCTATGCAAGTATGAAATCCGTAACTGCAGTACAAAGTCTGGGTTTCGCAATGCTGTGCTCACTCTAAAAGTGAGCATTGTTGCCAAAGCCTTTTTAAAAGTGAAAACAGTTCATTAATAGATCCTCTTTGAGTTGCTATTAGACAGCACTGTAATAGCCTACCATAGGAAAGTTGCAACTGCCAGCAATTTCAGATAGGATGCCACTGAAACACAGTTTGGAATGAAAAGAAAATTGGGTGCCAAGTTTGTGGAGGCCATTTGTCCTCTTGTCTCAGGAACCATGGCATCAACATCCATACAATTTATGTCAAACCATAGAGTTTGGGGAGCAACAGAGCCAAGAATAAAAGCAAAAGCAGCTTATTTATATACCGCTTCATATCACGCTATGGGATGTCTAAGCGGTTTACAACTGTGAGCTGATTGCCCCCCAACAAGCTGGGTACTCATTTTAGCGACCTCGGAAGGATGCAGGCCTGAGTCGAGCCTCAGCCCTGGCTGGTATTGAACTCGCAACCTTGTGGTCTATGAGTGAGTGGCTGCAGTACAGGCATTTAACCACCGTCCTTTTTGTCTCCTTGTATACAATCAATCCCTTTGTATACAGCAAGATGGGAACCCAGATTTGTTTTATAATTATAAATTGGGAGGAGTTGTAATTGGGAATTGGTTATTAAACCAGAACAACAGTAATCCCTCAGATGGCATCGTAACCAAAAAAGTATGAGCCATTCAGTGGGTTGGTGTATTAATTTATATCAGACTCGTATAATCCTGGAATCGTAGGGCAGGAAGGAAGGGGTCTCAAGAGAGGATCTAGCCCAGTTTGACAAGTACTTTGAATCTGGAGCGTCATCCAAAGTTTTAGTACCAGACTTTTGACTAGGGTCAATTACAGGAAGGCTGAAATCCACTTGACACGATAGCTTCCATGACTACCAGTCTCTTTCCAGGCTTAATTCATAGTCCTGGTTATGTCCCTGTAAATCTATACACAACTTGCGTCCAGACTCTTAAAGTTAATATTTTCCCTTTTGAGGCCATCTAGCCTTTGAGGCTTGAGAAATCTTCATTCCTCAGCCTCTAACATTTCTCCAGTGGAAAATGAGAAAAGACTGCATCCAGGCTATATGGGGAGACTATGGGGTGTTGCAGACTGCCAGAAATAGTGCAAATTGAGTCCACTTTTAGGGTTAGGGTTAGTGCTAGGGAATCATGGGAATTGTTTTGTTTTTTTCTGAGACATTGAGCCTTCTCTGTCAGAGAGCTCTGGTGCCACAATAAACTACAGTTCCCATGATTCCCTAACCCTAACCCTAAAAGTGGACTCAATTTGCACTATTTCTGGCAGTCTGCAACCCCTATATGTTGTCTCCTGACTCTCTTGTGTGCTTGTGCATGTGTGTTGTGTGCCTTCAAGTCATTTCCGACTTACGGCAACCCTAAGGCAAACCTATCATGGCATTTTCTTGGCAAGATTTGTTCAGAGGAGGTTTACCATGGGCTTCCCCTGAGACTGAGAATATGTGACTTGCCCAAGGTGACCCACTGGGTTTCATGGCTGAGTTGGGAATTGAACCCTAGTCTCTAGCATTGTAGCCCAACACTCAAACCCCTATGCCACTCTGGCTCTCTATATGTGCCAACAGGTAAAGACTTTTTGTTCAGGCAGATTTGGGAGGACAAACCATGCCTACTGCAGAAGAGATTTTAACATGATGGGATGAAGGTGAAAAATTTCCAGAACCTTTGAAGCCATAGGGGGCAGAGATGGACATTTCCAGAAAAATCTAAAAATGTAATGTGTGATGCTGACTGGGAACCAGAAAGAAGATATGATAAACTGGCCAAGAAAGCCCTCATGAGACAGAGGCGTTAACTAGTGTTATAATATGCCAGCAAACCTACACATTGCAGTAACTCCCTCCACTATTCATATATTCACTATTCATACAATTTCTGTTTCTTCATTGTCTAGGTTGAATTTATGAGTATCTTCCGTCCGTGGTCATTATTGTTTTTTTCTTTAAGGAGTTTAATCACACAGGGAAAATTGGAAGTTTAAATGGGTCAGAACACATGGTTATCTAGCATATTGGGGCACAATTGTGCAAATGGTTTTCACATGACGCTGTGCACATGACACTGTGCACAAACCGCTTAGAATCCAAACAGAAAGTGACATCAGAGAATAGTCATTTTGGGGGAAATACCGTGTTTTCATTTCCATTTCATTCACAAATTTGCTGTCTTTGCTTAATTGCTGTAGTGTGAAAGCCATTTGCGGGATTCTCCCTGTTTTTGTGCTTTTTGCCAGATTTTCCCATTGTTCCCTAGGAATAATAGCCAGGGCTCTTAAAGGATCATCTTCTCAGGCAAAGGCAGAGGCACACAGACACACAAGAGAAAATGCTTGTGTGTGTGAATGTCTCTCCTCCTCCAGCCAGGGCTCTTAAAAAGAGCAGCTGATGCAAGGGCAGAGAGAGAGAGAGAGAGAGAGAGAGAAATGAATGAATGAATGAATGAATGAATCCCAGTCTGAGGCAGCAGCAATCCCCAAACTGACCCCTTTAAGGGATTTTGGACTTCAGCTCCCAGAAACCCAGACTATTGGACAACTTGGCTGAGGCTTCTGGGAGCTGAAGTTCAAAATCCCTTAAAGGGGACAGCCTTCCCTCCTGTTGGCTCAGACCAGAAGGCAAGCATTGAATCCCACTCTGGGGGCAAGAGCAGTTACCATTCATTCATTCACTCTCCTCTCTCTCTCTCTGCCCTTGTCGCGGTCTACGTGTGAAAATCATTTGTATATTTGCTTGCATTTGCGGAATGCATACGCTTTAATTATTATCGGGATGGAGGCACATTTGGTCCTGTCGTGTGAAAATCATTACCACATTTGCATGCAAGTGCAGGTTAATCTTGGATTCTGCACAGGATAACAGCACTTTGTGTGTGACAACCATTTGCGCAACTGTGAGATAATCATGAGTTCTTACCATTTTAACCTTCCAGTTTTTCCCCATGTAATAAACTCCTATGTTCAACAGTAAGCCTGCCTTTGCACTTTCTTCCTTGACCTTCCTTAGTAGTTGCTCTTGATCTGTGATGTTTTCTGCTAGTATTATGGTCATCTGCATATCTCAGATTATTGATATTCCTTCCTCCTATTTTCACTCCTACTTCTGTGTCCAAGCCTGTTTTTCTGCATATAAATTGAACAGATAGAATGAAAGGATGCAGCCTTGCCTGACCTCTTTGCCACATACCACCAGTTCATTCATAGCTATAAAGGCCTGTCCTAGTCACTTCATTCCATGCATTGGGAGAAGCAGACCTAAGTCTACAAAAGTTTGTTACCAATTCTTTCTCTCAAGAGCTCTTTGCTTACACGTATATGAAAATAACTGAGCTTAAGTTCTGAAATAATATTAAATTCTACAGAAAATTTGTTTTTTTAAAAAATCTTCATTTGCTCCATCTGCACTGCAGAAATAATCCAGTTTGACACTACTTTAACTGCCATCGCTCAATGCTGTGGCATTCTGGACATTGTAGTTTGTTGTGACACCAGAGCTTTATGCAAGAGAAGGCTAAATGTCTCACAGAACTACAGTTCCCAGAATTCTATAGCATTGAGCCATGGCAGTTAAAAGTAATGTCAATTAATTCTGCAGTGTGGATGCAGCCCTTGTCAGGCACAGAATCAGAAGATCCCTGTGCCTTCAAGTCATTTTTGACTTATGGCAACACTAAGGTGAACTCTATCATGGGGTTTTCTTAGCAAGATTAGTTCAGAGGAGGTTTGCCATTACCTTCCCCTGAGACTGAGAGAGTATGACTTGCCCAAGACCACCCAGTGAGTTTCATGGCCAAGAGGGGAATTGAACCCTGGTCTCCCAGAGTCATAATCCAATACTCAAACCACTATGCTACATTGGTTTAACAACAAATCAGAAGACACTGAGATACTAATTGCTGCTGTCATTTCAGTGCTCCCTCATCATTTAAAATGGAAAAGCAAAATCTTCATCAAATTTCCCCAAATTTTACTGGGCAAGGTGTGAACCCGGACCTTGCTATAGAAAGAAAAAATCCCTCCTTCAATGTAGAGCGGCTTACCAATATACTGGATGGAGGTGCTGAGAGAACCCAGATCCGAAGGACAGTTGGTAAGTAAACTGTTTTAAATGAATGCATGGCTTGCTAGTTTGATAGGGTAGTGATAACTGCATTATTTCTACAGTGTACATTCATCCTTCCTCTGGATCACACACCTGCATGAACATCCCAGCCTCCTACAGTCAAGCCACTGATCTAGCTGGCTCAGGGCTGAGGAGCCTTCAGCCCTCCAAGTATTGTTGGATTCCAGTTCCCATCAGCCCTAGCCAGTCTGGCCAATGGTAAAGCATCATTGGAGTAGTAGTTCATCTTGAGGGCCAAGATTTCCTACCCCTGGTGTAGCTTTTCTGTGTTCCCTGCAGTGATTAGAAGCAGCCTCCCAAGATTTTAGCTCTTTCCAGGCATGCCTGGAAGTGTTTCTAATTGAAACCAGAACTGCAGAAAGAACAAGAACCATGCAGGACACAGAAATGCCTCTTCTGACAAGAAATTCTCTCCAAGACCCTCTTTTTCTTTAGACTCATGAGCAGATGCACCGAACATAGGAGTACTGGCAGGTTTTTTCCTTTAAAACTGATGGTCTCACAGACCAATTGTATCTGTATTCAGACATCTGATGTGACTTCTAATCTTTACTTGTCATTAATGCTGCAGTTACACATTACACACCACTTACACAACTACATATCTGTTTGTTTATTTATTTATCTATGCATGCAGCATGACTAATGGGGAGTACATGTACAGGCAAATGGTGTGTGTGTGTGCGCGCACGTACGCACATGCAGCTTCAGCTCACCTGTTGACTTATGGTAACCCCATGAATTTCATAGAGTTTTCCTAGACAAGAAATACTCAGAGGTGGTTTGACCAGTTCCTTCCTCTGAAATAGAGTCTATAGCACCTGGTATTCATTGGTGATCTCCCATCCAATTACTAAGCAGGGATTAGTAAACCACTTAGACATCCCATAGCGTGATATGAAAAGGTATATAAATGAAGCTGCTTTGCTTTGCTTAGCTTTCAAGATCTGGTGCCTTTAGTGTATTTAGGCCCATTTGCACCTGACACAAAACATAGTTGTTAAAAAAATGTGAATAGGTTTCATGGTTTGCCTTTCCTCTTGTGAACGCAGTTTCTCACTTTCCTTGCTACCGCATTTAAACATCTTTTATTTCAAAGTACAAAATGGGGAAAAATAGGCAGTGTGAGTTGCTGACATTGTGAAAGCAGTGACTAGGTGGATGCCAAAGCTTCTCCTCAGGCTTAAAAATTAGAGTCAGAGATCCAAAAAGTTACCTTTTTACCTTTGGAACTATGACTCCCAGAATTCTCCAGCAATCTTGTGGTCTAAAAGAGTAACGTTTCCAGGCATTGAGTAGAAGGGACAAAGAAATTCCTGCAGTCAATTACGAAATATCAAGGAGTGGGGAGATTGTGTGAACAAGCCTGCAAATAGAGGTACTTCTTTCTGTGCTTAGTGGATGTCAATGGGTGATTCTTGTGCTGTAGCCAGCTTAAATAGCTGTTGTTTATTGCCCACAGATGCCTGGATCCAGAGTGACCCAGAATTTTGCAAGGAAAATCAATATTTCCAGAGCCAGAATGAAAGATACGAAGGAGCTATCAGGAAGTCATTTTACCTTGCAAAAAAGATGGATGAAATGGGATGGGTTGAAGGTGGACCTCATCAGGAGTTCTGCTATAGGTGAGTTGAAGAGGCAGGGAAGCTGTGTTATCCTGTTGCAACAAGAGTAACGAAAGGTCTTATGGTACTAACAAATTTATTATTGCAAAATCTTATGCTGATGTATGTGATGGCCTTGAAAATGCCTAAAACTGGGGGCAGGGTAACATCAAATTCTACTGTTTATCTTAAAAAAAATTATTTTTACATAAATTGAAATGACCTACTAGAATGGAGATCCTCCAAGTGGAAGGTCTGTCCTTCAAGAGGGTATGGGATATATTACAGTTGCTAGGTCCAGAACCAGGAGCTTTTCTGAAAAATAAGGCATGTTTGTTTTCTCCACAAGCCACATATGATAGTCTGGCCATGTTACCTCACTGTGGCAATACTGGGATAGAAGTATTTGGATTTAAAGCCACAGGGAAAAAAGAAGTGTGCCAAGGCTGAAAGGAGACTTAGAACTAATCCTCTATGTACTTGTATGCACTTGTCTGGGACCAAGTCTCTTTGAACTCAATAAGACTTGCTTCTGGGTAAATACGTACAAGATTGTAGTGTATGGCTCCAGCCCTTAAAACACATTAAAGCAAGGATGGGCAACATGTGCCCCTTCAGAGGTTATTGGATTACAGCTCCCATGAACTCACGCCATTAGATAAATTGATGAAGTCAGGTATGTTTCATTTCATACCTGAAGAATTTTATTGAGTAGGTTATGTGACATAAGGAAAAAGGCAGGTGCTGCTCTGGAAATCAACAGGTTTTGTGGGAGTGATTTGTAGTTCCATATATACTTGTGTACAGGTTGACCTCATGTATAAGTTGAGGGTCAAAATAATGGTTTTTATATGACCAGTGGATAAGTCGGGGTAAAACATAGGGGGCTATAACAAAGGATGGAAAGGGGGAAATACCACTTCCATCCCTCCTTCTCCTTCCCTGGACTTCTCCCAGTAACCTAACACCAATTCCCAGGTGCTGGAGGAGAGGTTTTAGCATCAGATTGAGAAGGGAAGCAAGTGGTGTTAAATGGGGAGTTTCTTCCATGGGAAGAGAAGCCTTGCAAATTAGACTGGGGAGGGAGGCAAGTGGTGTTAAATGGGGAGTTTCTTCCATGGGAAGAGAAGCCTTGCAGATCGGACTGGGAACGTCTTTCACAGAGAGAGAGAGAGAAACAGGGGCATCAGGCTTGCTTGTTTTAGGACCTTTCTAAGCAGTACTGGTGTATTGACCCATATATAAGTCGACCCAGGATTTTAGGGGCAATTTTGGGGCATAAATTTTTCAATTTATAGTCAAGTATATAGTCAAGGTTATTAGAACAAATAATGGTCACAGCATGTACCATGAATCATATTTCAAAATGTTATCCTTCTTCTGTTGATTACTTAACTAATGAGAGTGCATACTAACATTATTGAGGGCAGACCACAATTTAAAAGGGGGGGGGGGAATGGGTGTCACAGCTTTAGGCTGAAGTCAGTTGCAGTGCTGAAATCCCATTGGAGATGACAGGCTATGATCCAAAGATACACTTCCATATTCCATTGTCTGCTTCTGAAGACAGTGGAATCAAGACTTTCTTCCACTCCGTGTCTTATGGCAGCCCCTTGTGACGCCAGAAAACTGCACCAAGAGAGGCACCAAGGCAACCAGAACAGAGTCATGGTGTGTGTAACACATTCTGGCAGAAGCAGCAGGTTTCAGCAAAAATACATCATTGGATCCTGGCTTTTGTCTGCCGGTGATTTTAACCAGCTATCTTTGTTAAGAACAGTTGACTGGGTTTACTGGTTTGGGGGAAAAACTCCTCCTGGCACCAACTCTGCAAGATCTTACAGACTGAAAGTTTTAAAAACAGACAATTGGAGTGTCTCCAAGTCAGAATGAGGGAGAAGGGAAGGGAAGAAATCAGGTTGATGATAAATTGATTTTGCAGTAAAAAACAATTATTTGTTTAGTAAAAAGGCAGAAGAAGATAGCAATAGCAACCAACAGAACAGTCTTCACTCAATGAAAGCTGTTTGTCAAAGAGGAGAACATGGCATGGGTGCTAAAACCCTACTCCTGACGAATCTAAGGGATTTAGTGCAGTGTAGCTAATATTAAGGACTACAGACTAAAAAACTCACAGAGATTTTCTCACTCTCCAACATGAAGAAGCATCTAGATGTGTCTCGATTTCTCTGTGTGAGTGTGTGTGTGTGTTTGTATCTGTCTTGCTCTGCCCCTTTGCCTGTATTTAACCTTTTCCTAACTCAGGGGCTGTTTCCTGGAGTGAAGGGGATACCTCTGGGTGGGGCAAAATATGACCTCAGTGTTGTTCTGTGGAGGGTTCAAAACCCAAAAACAGCTTAAAGTGATGGATGCGCCTCCTGCAAAAGGACAGATGTGAATGTCCCCTCTGGGTCCTGATAATGATTCTTAGATGGATTTCATTGAAAACAATGAAGTTGGATACATGAGACAAAGTCCATTAAGTATAGAGATTTATCCTCTTTCAAATCCAGATAGGTTTGCCCAACCGCTCTGGGACTGCACAATACCTCACAATTTTTGTACTAGTCTGTTTGGCAGAGTTTCCATTCATTGGAGGTAGCTCTCTTGAGCTCATCAGTGAAACCATTTCCTTGTCAGAAAGAAAGGGGGTTGGATTGAAATTCCTATTTGTACTTTGAATTGAGGCTTGGCTTGAACAGGGATCAAGGCTGTCTTGCCCTTACAGCATGCCTTCTTGCAATATGTACAGACTCTGGCAACAGAGAGCTCCCTGTCTTATTCATCAACGTCATATATTTATAGAGCATAACATGTAACACTTTTTGTCTTTTTGGGGGGTGGATTCTGTCCATATGTTTGACAGCGTTGTATATCCTTTTGCAGGGCTCTTAGTGTTGATTTGGCATTTAATGTGCACCGAGTCTTTCTGAGAAGCATTATGAGTTTGGGCACAGATGAACAGATTGCCAAGTGGGTCCCCTTAGCACAAAAGTTTTACATCGCAGGAACCTATGCCCAAACTGAACTGGGACATGGTAAGTTTTCTACTGTGTTGTTGCTCTACAGACCCATGATGCTAGGCACACTTTAGCGCTGAGAATCCATTCAAAAAAGTACACATCCCTTCCACTCTACCCAGATGATATATGTGAGGCAGAAGGGTGCAGAGTTGTCTCACTCTTGTGTTGCTATCAGGTTATTGTAACAAAAGATTCTGCTGCACTCAGTGGCATAAATAGCACAGCATTTTTTTTCCAGCCCGACCCATCTAAACTAATATAAGTAAATTTGATGACATTCATGAGATTTAAATGCTCTAAATTCTGGAGAGAATCGTGTAGGTGCAGTTTATCTAGCCAATATTGTGAACAGAGTGATTGATGCAGGTCAGGGAGATTTCGATTCAAAATTTTGACTTAGCCATGAATGTGAGTTAAGGCAGGGGTTAAATTTTAAGAACAGCAGAGGTGGGTTGAAAGTGTCCTTACCATCTTCATCATATTTGCATTTTTCTGTACCTTTTAAGCACAATTCCATTTGAACCAAGAAAAATGAAGCAGTATTGACAAGTGCTTGTGGCAGCACCAACAGTTCTCCCTTCTCCAGTCTCCAGAGCTGTTTTGCAGGAGTATTGAACCTGTATCTGCTTTTTTTCTCTCTTTTTGGCAAAAAAGAGTGTGAGAGAGGGTGTAAATGCAGATCTCAAAATAATTAATTATTTATAACTAGTTGTTTATAAGTAATTTGCATTAGGTTAGTGCATTACCTTAAAGTTATAACTTTGTGAGAGATAATTTTACTACTTTTGTAGCTGTAACTTTTACTTATTTTGTAGCAATGATCCCCAAATTTGGCCCTCTAGAATTTTGCACCTCAACTCCCAGAAGCCCCAGCCACCTTGGCCAAAACTCAGGAATGGTGGGAGCTGAAGTCCAAAATACCTGGAGGACCAAAGTTTGGGAATCACTGTTTTATAGTCATGAAGTATGGCCTCACTAATGGTGGAAGAGGAATATCAAATGTTTCGAGCATTAGCTTATATTGCGGCCTTTTGCTGCTACAATCTCTGGCATCGGTAGGGTTGGTTGTCACCCCAGTGTGGTGACTCATGTCACCCCAAGACTGCCTGGCGTACATCACAGCCCCCCACCTGTGCCAGCCAGGCTGCCTCTGCCATGGTGAGGTGCTGGTGTACCCCAGCAGTCCCTTTCAGATCCGATGGGTCTGGTGGCTGGGTGAGAAAGGGAGGCAATGGGAGCAGGGGTGGATATGATTGCCTTTCCTTTTGTGGAGGAGTCTGTGACCACCGCTGATACTGTGGGCACTTCCCTTTCCAAGCCTAGCTCGTAGCCCTGCCAGACTTGGAAGGGGCTGCCAGGCAGTAGCAGCAGACACCAGTTGATGGATGGCAGTGGATGGCAGAGGTTCCCTGGAAGGCGGAGGGTGGGATGGATGGTGAGCTATGGCCCCACCATGTGTTCACCCCCCTCTGAGGTGTCACCCAGTGCAGTCTGCACTCCCCTAGTGATGCCCCTGGCTATAGCAAGTGTTATCTTGTTAAGTAAATAAAAGCAACTGTTTTAGTTACTTTTGAGAAATTAATGGGAAACTTGAACTTTGTTTACCAAATTGTGAAAAATACAGTGCAGCAAAAACATTAAAATTTACTGACATCTTTAAGACCTTGTTTGGTTTGATTTGATCAGATGAATGCATCCATTCCTCTGTCGATGTGGGCTGCTGTCCACAAAGGTTTGTGCCAAATTTGTTAGTCTTTGAAATTTGGATCCAGTTCCATCCATTTGTTCATTCAGTATTTCCCCTACTAATATGTAAAACTTTTACATTGATCTTCATGCTGGAATGTGGCCACTCCATCCTTGAAAAAGTTGCATGGCTTCTTTGTTTTGTAAATCTCAATGCAATTTTTTTGTAATGCTCTAAGGCAGGGGTAGGCAACCTTTCCCCTTTAAGGGCCGAGGGACTTCAGCTCCCAGAATCCCAGGAGCTATTGGCCAACATGGGACTATTGGCCAACATGGCTGAAGCTTCTGGGAGCTGAAGTCCCTCGGCCCTTAAAGGGGAAAGGTTGCCTACCCCTGCTCTAAGGAGACAACTGGCTCACTTAAGCGTGCATCTACATTTTTGCGCAACCTGTGTCTGTATACACACAAACTGCTTTAAAATATTTCAAAAATGAAAAACAGGCCATCTGAAACATCAGAGAAGGGGTAAAGGCACTGGATCAGTGATGCAAATAGAGAAACCATGAACCTGTTATGGCTGAGTAGCCTTAAGAAAACCACTCTCTCTCTCTCTTGGCTTGAAATTTGGATCCAATTCCATCAGTTTGTTCATTCAGTATTTCCCCTACCAATATGTAAAATTTTACATTGATCTTCATGCTGGAATGTGGCCACTTCATCCTTGGAAAAGTTTCATGGCTTCTTTGTTTTGTAAATCTCAATGCAGTTTTTTTTGTAATGCTCTAAGGAGACAATTGGCTCACTAAGGGTGCATCTACATTGTAGAAATAATACAGTTTGACAGCACTTTAAGAGCTGTAGCTCCATCCTGTGGATTCTTAGGATTTGTAGTTTTACAAGGTCTTAGGTCTTCTCTAGGAAAGAGTGCTGGTGCCTTGCAAAACTACAAATCCCAGGATTCTATAGAATTGTACCATAGCAATTAAAGTGATGTCAAACTGTTTTATTTCTATGGTGTAGATGTACCCTAAGTTCTTAGGAAAATGTAACATAGAACGTGCTAACAGGTCCTTTTCAGACAAATTCAATCAGTGTGTGATTTTTATATAGAGGTTCAAGGAAACCTTGGCTGGCATCCTGTTCAGTATTTATGATATCATAAGCCAGATTTTTGTAAATTGTACATTCATTGTAAATATGACAGTTCACATTTACAATTGTGCCACAATTGCAACAACTGCAAACTCCCCATCGTGCTGATTTTCTCTCTGTGCCTTGCTGGTGGGAGGGGGCTGAATTCATCATCATTCAGCACCCTACTCTCCAGTGCGCTAGAACTCCTTTGGTTGGTGCAGCTGCCAGGCTTGGGTTTTGGCAGGTCGACTCAGGAGATGTACGTACAACAACAAACCTCCATCACCATAGTTATGTCTGATGACGCAGGATCACAGCCCTCTGTTTTAAAAAGAAGGGAGTACTCGTGATAAAGGTCCAAGAAAAGTGAGTTTAAAAATATTGATTGAAGCCTAGCAGTGGCCTCAGAGTTGGGGGGTCCAAACTAGGAAAACTTACTTTTGATTCACATTGGTGTGAGAGTGAAGCTTGTTGAGCAGAAGAAAAGGTTGGACCTAATCCTGAGGAGAGTCCATTTGCAATTTGTGGACTTTGCTTTTGGCTACTGAATCTGCCATGTCTCTCTACCATTTTGTTGTTAAGGAACATATCTTCGGGGTTTGGAGACAACAGCCACTTTTGATGTTGCCACTCAGGAATTTATTCTCAACACACCAAGCCTCTCTGCTATGAAGTGGTGGCCAGGAGACTGTAAGTAGCAAGAGTCCAAGGGTGGGAAGGTAGGACTTTCAGACCACATTGTTGATAGATTTGACATTCATGTTTTCCTTTGGGTGTTTCCCTAGTCTCTGAGGTGTGGGACTTTATCATTCAACCCCCATTCTCGCCACAATCACATTATTGAAGGGAAGTGCATACATACTGGATTGGGAGCACTCCCCACTGCACATCCCTTCAATAGTGCAACTGGGCTGTTGTTGACCCATTGTGCTCTCTTCCGCCCTCATACTTAACCCCACCTCCTTGCCCTATGCCTTACCCAAAGTGCCTTTTGTGTGTGTGTGTCTCAACGCAATTTTGGAGTTAGATGCTAATGTAGTTTTTAAAAACCCAATAAAATAAAATAAAGTTTTTAAAAATGGCTGTTCTGGAATAGTGAAGGGGAGTGGGGACAGGGGAGAGGAAGAGACACTGACACCATAGGACTACACAATTCCAGAACTGCCACAGGATGATATACCACCCTGTGGACTAGTGCTATACCAGCATGATTGGGAGCTTATTACACTCTCTTCTGCCTTGCAGTGGGACGAACTGCAACTCATGCTGTGGTTTTTGCTCAGCTTTACCTGAAAGGAAAGTCTTATGGCATGCATCCGTTCCTGGTGCAGGTCCGCAGCCTCCAAGATCATTCTCCGGTACCAGGTGATTAACTCCAGGGTGTCTTGAGAGGGTAGTACTCTATTGTATCATTTTCCTTTTTTTTATTCTGTGACTGCACATGGTTCTGCACAATAATGAAATGTTTAGCTGTCTAAATTATACTTTTTATGAAAGAGACAGAGACTGCATCTTCACTTCAGAAATAATATAGTTTGATGATGACAACAACAACAATAATTTTATGTGTAGTTCCCGCCTCTCCCTGCAGATCGAGGCAGGATTACATCAATAAAATAGCAACAATAAAATAACAAAATATACAAAATTCAAGAGTGCAAAAATACATAATATATCAACAATAAAATCAACATTATAAAAATTCCAATACAGTGGCCCAGTTGTCTTCCACTCCTAAAGCCAAGCAATCAAATCAAGATGATACTAATTAACTTGAGGGTCCGCTAAGGGAATCATGCGGATAGGCCCGCTGGAAAAGCTCCGTCTTAAGTGCCTTCTTAAAGGTATCCAAATTGGTAGTAAGACAGAGCTTCTCCAGCAGGCTGTTCCACAGCTTAGGGGCTGCAGCCGTGAATGATCTTTGGGAAGTTATATCTAGTTTTATGATAGTCCCACAAATTCTTCCCAGATGTTCCGAGAGTGCGGGACTGGTTATGTGGGGAGAGGCGTTCCTTCAAGTAACTCGGACCCAAGCCATATAGGGCTTTAAAGATAATAACCAACACTTTGTACTGTGCCCGGAAGCTAATTGGCAGCCAATGAAGTGATCTTAATACTGGTGTTATGTGGTCAGACCTGGGTGTTCCTGTGACCAATCTGGCTGCTGCATTTTGAACAAGTTGAAGCTTCCGAACTTGGTACAGAGGTAGCCCCATGTAGAGCGCATTGCAGAAATCTAAACGAGAGATTACCAGGGCCAGTACTACTGCTTCAAGGTCCTTTCAGTCCAGGTAAGGATGCAGTTGGCAGATCAACCAAAGTTGGTACCAAGCACTCCTGGCCATCGCATCCACTTGAGATGACAACTGTAGAGATGAGTCCAGGAGTACTCCCAAAGTGTGAACTTTGTCCTTTAGGGGAAGTGTGACTCCATCCAGGACTGGTTGACAAAACTCTCTCCCCAGACTTGGGGTATTGTGAGTACCTCCGTTTTCTCTGGATTCAGCTTGAGTTTGTTTTCCCTCATCCAGCCCATTACCGACCCAAGGCAGGCATCCAGAGGAGAGATGCCATCCTTAGTTACTGAAACAGACATTGCTTTAATTGCCATGGCTCAATGCTATGGAATTCTGGGATTTGTAGTTTTGTGAGATATTTGCCCTTCTGTCAGAGAACTCTGACAAACTACAAATCCCAGGATTCCATAGCATTGAGCCACAATAGTTAAAATGGTGTCAAACTGTGCTATTTCTGTAGTGCTTATGCAGCCATTTTTATTATTGGGAACTGTGACATGTTTTGATCTGTTAATATTTTAAGGCCTTCTCCAGGAAGCTATACAAAAGTATAAAGACCACATAAATGCATGTGTATAAAGATGATGGAATATGGACTCATTATACTGCATGATAGCCTGGACGTCCTCAAATCAAAAGAGTCTGCAAAAATTTCTGATGGTGTTTCAGAGAATTTATTGGCAACTGAAAACAAGTGTATGAAAGGCTATAGATTTTATTCTGTAAGAGTTGTTATGTGTTACTGGTGCTGGAACATATTAACAAAATTCAAGGGCACTCATATCTGGATGTAATTAGGTGGGAAGAAAGGAGAATATCTGAGAACTCCAGATCTTTTTACTGAAAAGAGTCAGAGACATTCGTAACTCTTTTGAGCTCTGAGAGGGCCAAAGCTTTTAAATCTATTCTTTTTTCACCAAGATCTCATCATCAGTACCTATCAGTACTTATCCCCTCCAATGCCCAGGATTGTTTTGTTCCACAAAATTAAGCACTAAAACAAATCTATCCTACAGCCCCCTTAGGTTGCAAAAATGTTCGCTATTCAGTTTTTTATAAGGCCCCATTTTTTTACCCATATAATTTTTGGGGCATTTCCAAAAATCATAAATCACAAAATTGATGTTACAGATGTTAGAAAGATGTAAAATTTGCTTCTCGTGGTTTGCGAGTCTATGAGAAGTATCATTTTTTAAGGGTATCTGGAATGGAGACATGGATGGTATCCTATGGGCATATATGCATCCATTAGAATACTTGATGATGTTTGTAGTCACTCCTGATCCTCACATCTTTTCTTTTCCTTGTGTTGTTCTTTTTAATGGAATTCTTCTAGAAACTTTGTTATCTGGTTGAATCCCCAAACTGTCCAGTCTCACCTTCAGAAATGGACAGTCTGGGCAAAATGACCTCAAGTAGGTTCTTGGTGTTTCTTGAATCCACCAAAACATTTACACACAATAGCAGCTTTCCTTTTGCTAAGTTGGGATACAGCACACGTAGTGCAACATGACATTTGAAAGTTTCTAACCTTTTAAATGTTTTTCATTGCTCCTTTTTCTTCTTAGGAGTAACGGTAGGGGATATTGGCCCCAAAATGAACTTTGAGAATATTGACAATGGCTTTCTCATACTGAAGAATGTTCGGGTTCCAAGAGAAAACATGTTGGCCAGATTCTCTCAGGTACATTTAGCAGAATGGGGTAAATGGGATTTGCAAAACATCAAGGGTCTGCAGTGTTATTCACATCCATGTGATTTATTAATTTGTTAAAGAATTTCTGTAGAATTTTGCGAATTTTCACTAGTTTTCTTTCTTTCTCATACAGATTTTCTTAAAGAATTTTGATAAAATCAGTTTACATCTACTTTCCCACACTCTCTTATTTAAAACCAAAAAGGGACTAGTCCTCATGGTTATGGAAGAGTGTTCGAAATCTGGCAAAAACTTCAAACTCTCCAACTTCTGAGCTGGAACCCTTGCCTCTTATCCAACATTGACATTCCTGAATCTAAATAATGTTTTGCTGTTGCTATTGTTGTGTGTTTTCAAATCATTTCCAATGTATCATGACTCTAAGGTGAATCTGTCATGGGGTTTTCTAGGGCTGAAAGTGTGTGACTTGCTCATGGTCACTCAGCAGGTTTTCCATGGTCCTACTCTCAAACCACTATATCACACTAGCTTTTCTAAACAGTATTACTGCTGGCAAATTATTCTTATACATTTCTTTTCCATCTTTTTTATTCTACACCCCACATATCCAAATCCTAGCTTTTAACAAAACATCAGTATATCACCTTTAGAATAAAGACAGTACAGTATTCTCTGCAAATAATAGTCACAAAGAAATGTTTGGGGTTTTTTTTTGGGTTTTTTTTTTAAGTTTTTTGGGAGCAGTCTCATTATGTATACTCTCAATTCCTATGACTGATCCATCTATTTTTTTCTACTCAAAAAATATTCCTGCAAGTGATTCCTGAAATTAAACCCCAAATGATGTAATACAAGCAGGTTGCTTCCCTGCGTACTATGTACTGCAGAGAGTGTGTGTGTAGACTCACAAATGTTTTTATAAATATTCAGATGCAAAACTAGTTAAGCGACTGACATCTAGACTCATTGATTGATTGATGCTATAGACTGTGATTGAGATGGAGTATGTGCACATTTAAAGCCTACCTACACACAAAGAAAAAAAACCTTCTCCATCCATATTTAGTTCCCAAACATTATCTTCATTAGAAATGTTGCATTTTCTTCCTTAGAGTCACTGAAACAGACAATCTAAGAACAAACTGCATATGTTTACTTTAGATAATTTTGTAGTCTCATAATGTCCCTTCATAGCTCATTTTTATTTTTAAAATGTCATCATCTCCAGGTTCTGCCAGATGGTCAGTATAAGAAACAAGGGTCTGACAAGATTAACTACTTGACTATGATCGTGGTTCGTGTGCACATGCTTGAGTCTGAAGTTGTCCTGACTCTGCTAAAGGCATGCACCATTGCTATCCGATATTCTGCAGTGCGCCGGCAGTCTGAGTTAAAGCCTGGGTATGATATGAGAAGGGAGGTTTGGCAATAGTCAAAAGGGTCATCATTTTCCAGTTCCACTGTTGCTATTCTTGTTATTGATTTGCTTTCCTCCTTTGATCTCATTGGTATTGCTACCTATTCCCCCGCTCCCCCCGTTCAGTTATAAGATGGATTTGTAAAAGTGGGAACCTCAAAATGAGAAAGTGACCTGCCCAAGGCTGTTCATTGTGTTCATAGCACAAGTGTGATTCAGACAAAAGACTTTCCCAATTTCAATGTTAATACAGTCGCCCCTTCCGATTCGCTGGGGATCCGTTTTGGACTGCGCGTGAATCAGAAATATCACACATACTGGAGCCCCATTAGTTAGAATAGCCACATGCTCTTGCACACAGTGCTGTGCATGCACCTCAGGAATGTACACCATTTTGTCCCTCACTGCTTGCTGTCTGCAAAAGATGAGTGTGTCTTACAATTACAGTCTGGTAGCTATTAAGTAGTAGAAATCACCTCCTGACTTTCTTGAAAATATGCAAAGACAATCCTCAGACAAATCTCAGAGCCCTTCCTTTGTTGGTCAGCTACTATTACAGTTGGCAAACTAGTTGGGCCAACCCTACCATTGGGTAGAGGGTGAGGCAGTTCAGGGGACCAAAGAGCTGGAGCCATAGGGGCCAAAGGGCTGGAGAAGAATGGAGCTGTGTCTGGCTCATAGCAGGTGTTTCTGCCCTCTAGGTCTTATGAGATGTGGTGGAGGATGCTGTACAGCTGAACTGAAAAGTTAAATCATTTCAGTTGGTTTCTCCATATATAATGATAGAGGGAAACAACATTTAAAAAGTTATTTCTTTGGATGACATCTCTCAGAATCCTGCTGCTTTTCCAAGCTTTGGTTCTTTGCCTTTGCCGTAGCCTCAAAATCTGCAAATTGTCTTGGTCTCGTTCTGGAAGCTAGGATTGGTCTGCTTACCCCAGCTTTACCGAATGAAATAGAAAATGCTGCAGAAGCCCTTGCTGTTGACATTGGCAAATCATTTCCATTGATAAACAACATTTCCTTCCCTCAGCGACCAAGAAGCAAAGATTCTTGACTATCAAACTCAGCAACAGAAGCTTTTACCTCAGCTGGCAACTGCCTATGCCTTTCACTTTGTTAGCAACTATCTGTCTACAATCTTTGAGAGGGGCTACGGAGAAACTAAAGAAGGAAAATTTGACTTGCTTCCAGAGGTAATGTGGAAGAGATAAACAAAAGTGGTCAGTCATTTCAGCAGGGGGGATGCAATTCATCACTGATAATATAATCTTATAAATGTCTTCCCTAAATTTCATTGAGTACAATGGAGCTCACTCCCAGTTTAATGTGAAGTGGATTTTAGCCTATTTATGAACTTGACTTAGAATCACAACATATAGAGCCAGAAGGCCCCAGCAGTCCAAAATTGCTGCACTTTCAGGAGGAATGCACAATTAGCTTTGTCCATATTTGATGATCTGTTGAGCAATCAAACATCTTTTCACAACTGTGGTTTAGGGATATACGGATGGCCTATCTGTGTAGGGGTTCCTTTACAGACACACACAGATACACACACCGCAGATGCCAAATACTCCAAGATCGCGAGTCTCATTATAGTCAATGGTGGTGTGATGTGCGTGCAACTGCATTGGCATAGCTGCATGCACACTCTGTCACTTACAATGGATGCTCCAATCCGCAGATGGCAAGCCCACCAATACAGAAGGCCAACTTTAATCAGATGTTGGCTTATTTTGAAACTTCAACCCACAAGGTTTCAAGTACTGGGCATTGTCCAGTTAATGTTGAATGCTTTTAAGTCTCATTAATGTCTCATATAGATATTCTTGGCTGATAAAAATGATATTGAGTCTTTTATAAAAAGAGGAGTCTTATTGATTTCAGCGTGCACGAGAGAGAGAATTATGTTTGTATTTGACATTCTCCCATAAGAATCAATACGACTTGATCCAGCTGTCATTAAGAGCTTTGTTTGGTATATTGGATTCTAAAGAAATTCAGTTTATTTAATCATGTAACCTGTGTCCAAGTCTCAAAGTAGGTAACATTAATTCAGGCATTAAAAGATGATTCGCAAAAATAAGGCTCATAATAGGATAGTAGGAAATAATATAAAGCAACATAAATGTAACTTTATGGTTAGGTGGAGACCATTGTGAGCTCTCTTTTACAGTATCTCCAATGCTTTTCTTTGCTCACAGAAATGCTACAACGTCCTTACGTAACACTAGTCTTTCTGCTTATTTGCAGCTTCATGCCCTTGCATCAGGCATTAAAGTGATAGCTACAGAGTTCAGCTCATCTGGTGTGGAGGTGTGCCGGAAGGCCTGTGGAGGGCATGGATACTCTCTTCTCAGTGGTCTACCTTCCCTGTACACTAGACTGGTTGCCTCTTGCACTTATGAGGGTGAAAACACTGTTCTCCTTTTGCAGACTGCCAGGTAACCTCACCAAAAGTATATTCTAATCTGGGCTCGGGTTCTGTTGGTGCCATTTCATGAAATTTCCCAGAGCTTGGAAAAGTTATTTTTGGACTGCAGAACCCAGAATCCTCCCAGTCATAAAATCATAGAATTATAGAGTTGGAAGAGATCACAAGGGCCATCCAGTCCAACCCCCTGCCATGCAGGAACTCCCAATTAAAGCATCCCCGACAGATGGCTATTCCCTCTGCTTAAAGACCTCCAAGGAAGGAGACTCCACCACTCTCCAAGGGAGTGTGTTCCGCTGTCGAACTGCCCTTACTGTCAGGAAGTTCCTCTTAATGTTGAGGTGGAATCTCTTTTCCTGGAACTTGCGCAGTCAGCGTAGCCACAAGTTCAAACATAACTTTTGAATACAATCCATTCAGAACCTCTTCTCAGATTTGGGATTTGTTTCAGAGGGTTTTTTTTTTTTTAAATCAAGATACCGTATAAGCTTCTACCTGAGACTAGCAGACAAAGATCTTTCTTGCAGCTCCTTCATATTGATTATCAAGTGGAGAGCTTAAGCAGGAGTAGCACTTAAGGAAAGGACTAAGAAAAGATACTAGTGTGCCACAAGGTGTCTGGGACATATGCAGGGAGAAAGCACAATATATATTCCTCCATTAGCAATGGAACTCTTTTTTGTCTTGATCATAAATTTTCTAGGGTTTCCCTGCAAGAAGAATGAGAAATGGCCTATGTTGAAAACCCAAACAGAGTTGCTGAGGATTCTGCATTACAATTTGTACACAGTAGCAGAGATTCTAGATCATCCACTTAGTTATGTAATCACCTTAACAAAGTAGCATCTCCCAGCCCAATTCCCCCTAATCTCATCATATCAGGCAGCAACCGATGTGAGTGACAGAAGTCTATTCCCCTGTGGATTAGTACACTGCAAATTGATGTTTGCAACCCCCTGCCACAAGTTAGTTCTGGTGAGACAAGCAGAAGCAGGATCTCTTTGCAATTCCTCATCGCACCAGAGATCACTCATGGAAGAGGGTGGAAAAATCAGTCTGCTTCATCCTGGTTGATGAAATAACAGGCCCCCATCATTCGCAGTGGCTACTGCCCAGTAAGTCAAGATTGGTGGACATTTATGATTCCTATGTTTTCCCTACTCTGTTTAATATCTAGGGATTGTGAATACAAGTGAGTTATGGATGTGTATGGTTGTGCATTTGTAACTGCAATTGTGAACTCCAAACCATATTCATAACCAGGGATCTATTTAGATATTTCTTTATCTTCCCCATTGCTAATTAATTACTCAGTTTTCTAGTAATCTGTATCATGAGCATGCATAAGATTTTTCTTGCCTGCATTCAGCTGTTTCCTTTTTTTCTTTTTTTTTTTCTTTGAACTTGAAAAACAAAGTATTTGAAAAATGTTTTAGGCTGGCTTTTTGTTTCAGTTTTCCTTTTCTTTGTCATTAGGTTTCTGGTAAAATGCTTTGCAATGGCAAAAGATGGCCAGCCTGTTCCCATGTCAGTTGCGTACTTATCCTCCAAAAACTTTGGAAAATGCCAAGCCCAGGAAAAGAGAGATTTTCGAAATCCTGATGTTTACACTGACGCTTACCAGCAAAGAGCCTTCAGGTTGGTATAATGACACTGGAACCCAATGTTTTATTTATATGTATGATGGCCAACAGATTGGAAAAGATCAATATACATTCCCTTCCACAAAAAAGGAGAAAAAAGAGACTGTAGCGACTATAGAACCATAGCATTAATCTCCCATGCAAGCAAATTTTTGCTCAAAATACTACAGCATAGACTCCAACCATACATGGAGAGAGAAATCCCAGTGGTCCAAGCAGGCTTCAGGAAAGGAAGAAGCCCTAGGTATCACATTGCAAATATATGAGGGCTAATAGAATGCCGCAGGGAGTAAAAAAAAAAAAAAATCAGCATGTTTTTATAGACTATAGCAAAGCCTTTGACTGCATAGAACATGAAGGGCTATGGAATGCCCTTAAAGACATGGGAATGCAAACACATCTGATAGTCCTGATGAGGAATCTGTACTCAGGACAAGAGGCTATGGTCAGAACAGAACACGGAGAAACAGAACGGTTCCCAATTGGCAAAGGGGTAAGACAGGGCTGCATCCTGTCACCCTACCTATTCAATTTATATGCAGAACATATTATAAGGAAAGCAGGCTTGGGCACAGAAGGAGGAGGAGTGAAAATAGGAGGAAGAAATATCAACAATCTGAGATATGCTGATGAAACCATAATACTAGCAGAGAACCTCACAGACCTGGAACACCTACTAAGGAAGATCAAAGAAGAAAGTGCAAAGGCAGGCTTAATGCTGAACATAAAGAAAACAAAATGACCACAGAGAACTTACACATATTCAAACTAGACAATGAGGAAATAGGAATAGTAAAAGAGTTCTCATATCTGGGATCAAACATTGACTGGAACAGGGACTGCAGCTAGGAAATCAGGAGAAGATTAAGAATGGGGAGGGCGGCTATGAAAGAACTAGAAAAGATCCTGAAATGTAAAAACAGACAACTCAGCACAAGTCAGAATCATACAAGCCATCATATTCCCTATTACCATGTATGGATGTGAGAGCTGGACAGTCAAGAAAGAAGATGGGAGGAAAATAATACATTTGAGATGTGGTGCTGGAGAAGAGTGCTGAGGATCCCATGGACAACTCAAAGGAGAAACAAATGGATCCTAGAGCAGATCAAGCCAGAAATATCCCTAGAAGCCAAGATGACAAGACTTAGACTGTCATACTTTGGGCACATCATGAGAAGGCATGAATCATTGGAAAAAACAATAATGTTGGGTACAAGGAAGTGGAAAGAGAGGAAAGCCACATGCTTAGGGTTGCCATACATCCCGGAAAAATGGGATAGTCCTGGATTGGAGGGTCTAAAACAGGGGTAGGCAACCTTTCCCCTTTAAGGGCCGAGGGACTTCAGCTCCCAGAAGCCTCAGCCATGTTGGCCAATAGTCCCATGTTGGCCAATAGCTCCTGGGATTCTGGGAGCTGAAGTTCCTCGGCCCTTAAAGGGGAAAGGTTGCCTACCCCTGGTCTAAAAAATGCCACTGGGAATTTTTGACCCTCCAATCCCGGACTCCTACTTCGTTCCAGGCCACATTTTGTCAATCTCCAGTCAGATTGGAGATTGACAAAATGTGCCTGCCTTAAACAAGGCAGGATTGGCTCCTTCCTTCACATGACTTCCTCCTCAGCAGCAGGAAGAGGAGGAGGGAGGCTACTCTGAGGGAGAAAGGGTGAATGAATTAAGGGTGGAAATTTCTGGGCCTTCCAAGGTGGGGAGGGAGGGAAGGCTGGGAAGCGGTAAGAAGTTGAGGGTGAGGCCAGAGTGACAGCAGGGCGGCTGGGGCTGGGGCTGGAGCCGGAGCCTCCAGGCTTCTTGTCCTCCTCTCGGCCGGGCCGCTCACCTAGTCCGAGCTGGAGGCAGATTACCTACTCCGAGCTGGAGGCAGAGGCTGAGGAGCAGTGGCTCTTGGAGCCAGAGTGGCATTTCCTGCTGAGGCTGAACCCCGGTGGTAGTGGTGGGGCCATGTCGTGGCTGAGCGGAAGATGGAGGCGGCAGAGGCAGCAACAGCAAGAGGTGGCAGTTATGGGGCAAGGAACAGCCAGGGCAGTCTCTTTCTCCTCTGCTGCCTCAACCGGGGCTGGGCCTCAGGAGGGTTTGTTCCCTCATCCTCCGGAGTAGAGCCATGGCCCCCTGGAGGATCTCTGCCTCCTTCCACAGCTCCTTTTCCACCGTGTTGTTGTGGACCAGGTGGGTCCCCACCAGGCTCTGGGTAGAGGGGGGACCCCCAGACAAAGCCTTCCCATTTCCTTTGGCCCTGGCTTGTTGTGTACCTTCAAGTTATTTTCCGGTTTATCATATGGAGACCCTAAAGCGAACCTATCCTGGGGTTTTCATGACAAGATTTGTTCAGAGGAGGTTTGCCATGGCCTTCTGCTGAGGTTGAGAGAGTGTGACTTGCTCAAGGTCACCCAGTAGGTAAGGAATTGAACCCTGGGCTCCACTCCAGAGTCCTAGTTCAACACACAAACCACAAAAAGCTACATCCCAACCTTCTGTCCAGGAAGAAGGTCAAAATATCCTCCATTTTGAGCATGACAGATGCATGAACTTATATTAATTTTTAAATTTTTATTAATGTTTTTGGTTTTTAGTTTGGTCATGTCCTCCATTTTTCTTGAATTTTCTACATTTTGTCCTACATTTTCCCCTACATTTTCTCCCATTTTTGTGGAAGAGAATTATGGCAACCCTACACATGCTAGATGGATGGACTTTATTAAAGAGACCATGAATATGAGTTTGCAGGAGCTGGGCGGAGCAGTAGAGGACAGGGGCGCCTGGAGATGTCTCATCCATAGGGTTGCCATGGATTGAGATTGACGCAAAGGCAGTTAACAACAACAACAAAAACTCTTGGATTAAGAGCAATAGATCAGACTTAATGTAATGGCGAGCAGGCAGGCCTTAAGACAGGATAATGAACCTTTTTGGCCTGGAGGCCAAACTGTAGTTTGGTGTTCTGTACCTTGGTGTTCTTTCCCACACAGTAGTGTTTTTCTCCTTTCATCAACCCCTCATCCTAGCTGCTATTTTTCTCTTTCCCCATACCATAGTCTTTTTCTTTCTTTCTTAGTACACTCAGTAGGAGAGCCTGCCACCTAGTGATTGAAGATGGTCACATTAAAATCAATAAAATGTGTATAAAAGGAGTGTATATGCATTTTAAATATCACTGAGGCATATGCTTTTATGATCCCATTAGTATATAAGCCAAGGTTCAGATTTTCATGGTTTTCAAGCTAGTGCTGTGATAGTCAGCCATTCTCTTTTGTTAGCATACCTATACAAAGGTATAGGAGATTGAGTACAACTATTTGCACAATATTTTTACATCCTTTTATGTCTCTGCTTGCCATTGTTTATGCCTCCTCTTCAGGATGCTACAGAGTGCAGTGATCAAACTCCAGAGTTTGGTTCAGTTAGGAATTGCACAACATGAAGCATGGAACAGGTGCTCTTTCCAGCTGGCGCAGGCTGCTATGGTTGGTAATCATTTTGGTAATCATTTTGCCCCTTCATCCTCTTCTATCAGGGAGAGTGCCACTTAAGTTATGCTCAGATAACAAAGCCAAGTCATATTGTATCCATTCAGTGCCCATTTTTAAAAACCAATCTTGTATAAGAAGAACAGTTGGGAAGCAGGATACTGCAATTTGTTTTTGATGTAAGCAGTCCCTTTGAAATGGGCTTAGCGTGTCCTTCCAGATGTGGTTGTACCTCAGCTCCCATCAGGCCTAGACATCATAGTCAATAGTGAGGGATACTGGGAGTTGTAGCCCAACAACAGCTGGAGTGCAGCACCATGCTCATCTTTCCATTAAGTTAATGTTACTCTGGTTGGTCATTTTCTATATTTTTCTGAGACTTGAGCAAAATATGATATGCTGATTAAGGGTCTTAGGAGCAACAGCATGCTTTAGTTAAAAATTATTCTATTTTTGCAGATGTTCACCTTAGAAGAACTTAGGAGGGAGACAAGGGGAAATGGGACAAAAATGATGAGTTTGCTTGGAATTTCTTCAGAGGTGGGACCTCAGAGTAGGGCAGAGGGACAATTGGCATGGCCACAACTGCCCAGCATGGCTTATCACTAGCTAAGCCCTTTGTGGTGCTCTGATGTACACAGGGGAATGGGAGTCTGGCTGTCAGAGAAAGCATTATCAGAACCTGAACTGGTAACTAAACAGAACTTGCAATAATTTCATCAAAAGGCAACCTATTATTGTTAAGCTGCTGCTTGTTGTGTTGTGACAGTAACATGTTACCCATTATCAATACTATCCAGAATCCACAAAACAGTGATACCTTTATGGGGCCAGCCAAAATGCACATGTTGCAAGCTTTAGAAGCTCCACTGGCTTCTTCATTAGACAAAGATGTTAAAAATCATACAGGAGGGGGGGAAATTAAGATGTTGTCAGTCCCAAGCCTGCATTTTGTCAAGGTGTGTCTGTGCTCAGTTCAGGTGGTATTGGAGAGACATTCATGCAGGCAGGCCTCCTCCTCCTCCTGGCCATGTGGGACTTAAAGAAGGCCTTTTCTCATTGAGGTCAAAACATGTTGGGCCTTTTTAAAAAAATACTCAATAAACCAGTTGACAATCTCAGAGAACATGTTACCCAGTGAGTACATAGTTGCTTCTGATGTTGAAATGAAATTCCCATAATTCATGAGTTGCACATACCTCCTATTTGCTTCAACATGCCTTCTCTACCCCACTTTGAATGCGTGTAAAAGGCTAATTATCATTCTGCGTGGAGATGTCCTGTGTGGGATATGCATCTGATTGCTCATATTTTTTTCAGGCTCACAGTCACTACATTGTGGTGGAACAGTTTGTCAAAGCACTGCAGAGGTATGAAGAAGAGGTTGCAATACACAGGATCCTCAAACATCTCTGTGACCTCTTTGCACTTCATGGGATGTACTTGAATATGGGAGATTTTATGCAGGATGGCTATCTTTCCACAAAGCAAACTGCCATGGTGACTGAATCCTACCTGGATCTCCTGCCTGTCATTCGGTAAGGGGATTCCCCTGTTCCCAAAAGGGTTGAATGCATTTTGTTTCATGTTTCTGTCACACTGTCATTCATAACACCATCCAAAGGTACCAAATTGTCTCTAATTTGGACTAGTGAAGTGGAAGCCCATACATTTCAGGGATGGCAGTAGAGGCATAGCTGGCTATTGCCTTTTCTTCACAAAGCCATATTGTGGCTCTTTCTCAGTAGAGGTGGAGCCATAAAATACCAGAGCCTGGTGATAACCATATTCCCCCTGTTATCTTTTGACCTAGTGATGAATATGGAAGAACAGTGGCATTTTCTCTTTATATGCTCAGTTTCTTACCAGCACTTTCTGCTTCACAAATTTCTCTAGCATTCCAGCTGAAGAGCTCAGTAAATGATCAGCTCCGATGCTGGGCAACATGAAGTGGCTCTCTAGCTATATTGTGCCAGAGGGCCTGATCCACTCAGGTCCTAGCTAAGCCCAGTTCATAATTTTGCTGAAATAACACAAGGCCACTGATGCTACAAAAACTCAACTTCCTTGATGGCCAAGTGACAGATGTGATGCATTCCAGGGGGGAAAGCTATGTGTGATGGCCCTACAGCTGTTGCTGGAGTGCTGCCATACCTCCCATCATCCCTGCTCATTGGCTATACTGCTGGGAGCTGCAGCCTAACAATATCTGGAGGATCATACATTGCTTGCCCCTGCTGTAGCTCCAGCTGCAGTGACTATCATACCCTCAATGTGGTCTTTTGCACAAAACAGGTATATTGGTGGGCGGAGGTAGTCAATATCTACGCATTGTCATGGACGTATCATTTCCTGATCAAGGTTGGGCTGAAGACCACTATTCACCCCCACTGGGGGTGGAGGACCTATTAGAATGGTCTGCCCTCGCAGGCTGATGGAACCTATCAGGTTCCAAGAAGCCCTAGACGGTTTAATGGTTGCGATGCCGGCAACTCTGTCGAAGCTCTGGTAGACATTTGGAACAACAATCTTACCAGAGTTATTGACACAATCGCTCCCAAGCGTCCTTTCCAGTCTGCTTCAAATCGTAATCCCTGGTATATGGAAGATCTCAGGCAAATGAAGCAGAATGGACAATGACTAGATTGTGGCTGGCAGAAAACTCAACTCTTATCCGACAAGATATGTCATAGGACTTTTCTTAAAGCCTATCGAGTGGCAATAGAGGCAGCTAAGAAGTCTTTCTATTCTGCTTCTATTGTGTCTGTGAAGTCTCGTCCAGCAGAGCTGTTCAGGGTAGTGAGGGATTTAACACAAGTAATCCCCACCCAGAACTCTCTAGTAGAACCAACTATATAGCCTGCTGTGACGCTTTTAATAATCACTTCGCATATAAAATCTATCAGATAAGAGCCGACTTAGATGCCAGCATTACTACAGAAGCAATAGGAGAGGTATCCAGCGCCGCTGCCAGATTTGTTATACTGGATCAATTTGAGTTGATTAGTACCGAGGATATGGACAAGCTCTTTCATAGTGTGAAAAGGACAACCTGCTCTCTCGATCCTTGCCCATCTTGGCTGACTATCCAGGGGGGAGATTCCATCAAGGTGATGTTCAGACTTATAATCAACACATCCTTTAGGGAAGGCTGACTTCCACCATACCTAAAAGAGACAGTGGTTAAACCACTTAAAAAAGTGGTTTAACCACTGTTGTCCTAGACCCCCTGGACAAAAATAACTACAGGCCAGTATCACTTTTACCATTCTTAAGCAAGGTTATTGAGAGAGCAGTTGCCATTCAACTCCAAGCAGTCTTGGATGAAACTGATTTTTTAGATCGATTTCAAACCAGGTTTAGGATGGGATACGGAGTTGAGACTGCCACGGTCACCTTAGTCGATGATCTCCGTCTGGACATTCACAGGGGAAGTGTGATCCTGTTGGTGCTCTTGGACCTCTCAGTGGCCTTCGATACCATCGACCATGGTATCCTTCTGGAACGCTTGGGAGAGTTGGGAATCAGAGGCTCTGCTTTGCAGTGGTTCTGTTCCTACCTCTCAGGTAGATTACAGATGGTGATGCTGTGAGACAGTTGCTCTTCTAAAAGAGAGCTAAAATCTGGCATCCTCTAGGGCACCATCCTGTCTACCATGCTGTTTAACATTTACATGAAGCCGCTGGGTGAGATCATCTGGAAACATGGGGCGGGGTGTTATCAATACGCTGATGGCATCCAAATATATTTCTCTACATCTCGGACTGATGCAGTGACTAAGGATGGCATCTGTCCTCTGAATGACTGTCTTGGGGTGGTAATAGACTAGATGAGGGAAAATAAACTCAAACTGAATCCAGACAAGACAGAGGTACTTGCTATAGGGACCCCCAATCCTGGAATGGAGATATATCAGCAGTTCTGGATGGGGTCACACTTCCCCTGAAGGACTCTGTCCGCAGTCTGGGGGTGCTCCTAGATTTGCCGCTTCACCTGACCGCTCAGATGGATACGATGGTCAGGAGCACCTGTCATTAGCTTTGGCTGATACACCAGCTGCGACCTTTCCTGGAGCCGGGCGACCTAGAAACAGTGGTACACGCACTGGTAACCTCTCGACTTGACTTCTGCAATGCACTCTACATGGGGCTATCCTCATGCCAAATTCAGAAACTTCAGTTGGTACAGAATATGGCAGCCAAACTGGTCGCAGGAACATCTAGAACTGACCACATAACACCTGCTTTAAAATCTCTACACTGGCTGCCAGTTAGTTTCCAGGCGCGGTACAAGGTGTTGGTCATAACCTTTAAAGCCCTTGGCTTGAGTCCTGACTACTTGCGGGAGTGCCTTCTTTCACACAGTCCAGCCTGCATACTAAGGTCCTCTGGGAAAAATCTTCTGCAGCCTAAAAAATCTAGATTGGCTGCAGTAACCCAGAGGACCTTCTTGACTGCCGCCCCTAGGTTATGGAATGACCTGCCAGAGGAGATCTGTCACATCACCACCTTAACAGCCTTTAAAAAAGCACTTAAGACAGATCTCTTCCAGCAGGCCTTCTCAGTCTAGCCCTCCCCCTCCCCCGTGTATTTCCTTTTTATGCAACTTCTATATTATTGTTTTCTAATTGTATTCTTTTATTTTTATGCTTGTAACCTGCCTCATACCCCATCAGATTATTTGTCCATCAAGCTCAGTATTGTTTCCTCCTACTTGGAGCAACACTTTAAAGTCTCGGGGAGAAATCAACCTGTGTTATTTACTAGTTGAATTTCCTGTAATGAATTTAGGATGGAATAGATGTCTCTCTTTATTACTGTTTTATCCTCACCACAACCTACTGAGGGAAATCAGGCTGACAGAGGAGGGTGAATAGTTCAAGCTAACCTAGGACTTTATCACACAGGGAAAATCCTGTACAGAAACAGGATTTAAATAGGAAAAAACCCACAAAAGAGGCTGCATTTTCACATGGCACCAATGTTAAACTGTGCTTAACCTAAACAGAAAGTAGTCAAAAGCCGCTTCTTCTTACTTTAGGAAAATCCCAAAAGTAAAAAGTAGCAACTTTTGATTACTTTCCATTCGGGTTAAGCACAGTTTGACATCAATGTGTGTGAAAATCTACCCACTTTTGCGGGTTTTCCCCACCTTTTAAATCCTTGTTTCTGTATGGGGTTTTCCCTGTGTGATAAAGTCCCTGGTAACTTTCATGGCCAGGGGCAATGTGACTTAGGTGATTCCCCATGATGTTGTACTATTGATCTGTAGTCCTTCCCAAAGCACAGCCTCTTCATGCAAGTATTTTATACAGGAAAGCACAGTCACTGAAACCTTAATGTAAAAGGACAAAGTGTGTAGTAGTGATCAGAGTGTGGGCTTGGTCCATGGGGAATCACCTAAGTCACATTGCCCTTAGCCATGGAAGTTACCGGGTTACCTCGACTCATTAACCCTCTGTTAATGTGCCACAGCCCAGAATTTCTGGCCATGGTCCTCTCCACTTCCCACCTTGTTTTCACAACAACACCATGAGGTAGGTTAGGTTGAGAGAAAGTGACAGCACAGTGAATTTCAAGGCTGAGTGGGGACTAGAACCTTGTCTAACACAATAGCTAATATCCCACCTGATTTTCAAGATACTTGATATCTGAACCTTGAAGTTCAAGGCTTTCTGGCAAGAAATCTTGCCTATCAGGATAGAAAACATCAGGCTGAACGAGCCAATGGTCTGGCTCAGTATAAATCAGCTTAATATGTTCCTACAGGCTTTTAGCTTTCAAAGCCCCTGTTTACATTTCAAAGGAAGAATGCACCTTTTTTGTTAGTTCCACACTTAGCTGACGTAGCTCATGGAGCCTAAAGATCTTGGCTATTTTTAATAAAAGCAAGCATTCAGTAAGTTTGTTTTTTTAATCCTGGTTCTGATATTGTGAAAAAGCATGGAAGCTACGACCTCTCCTTTTAATGGTGGAAATGGCTACATCAGCACTGAGTGATGTTAATTCAAAATCGGTTGCGTGGGCTTTTTAAATAAGCCAGAAATATTAATTTCAAAGCTTTATCAAATCTTTTCAATAAGTGGATGAGTATGGTGTTGTGACAGCAGTCTAACAGCATTAAAAGATAACACTATTGTTTGTGTGCCTTTTAAAATATCATCTGCAGCATTTTCATTGTTGTATCCAAAATGAAAAGGGATGCAATATTTACAGGGTATAGGATAAAGGTTTTTTGGTTTGTTTTTTGTTTTTTGTTTTTTGTTTTTAAATAGACCCAAGGGCAGCTTTCTTGGAAATGACAATAGGCTAAAATATTCTAATGGGTAATGAAACCACAAACACCTTTGGTTCAACACATCACAATAATATTTAAAAGAAATATCACCTTCCCATCCCTACTGATAGCCCCTAGCTACCGGTAGACCCAAGGCACACTGATGCCAGAGCAAGGGTGGGAATTGGTGGGCATAATCCAAAGTGCTGGTTTTGACCTATAAAGCCCTATATGGCAATTCCAGGTTATTTGGAAGGCCATATCTCCCTTTATGAGCCCATCAGAGCTCTTAAGATTGTTCAGAGAGGTCCTTCTCTCCGTCACACCTCCCACTCAGGTTCATTTGGTGGGAACAATTGAGAGGGCCTTCTCTGTGGCTGCTCCCAGGAACTCCCTCCCTAGAGAGGCCAGGATGGCCCCATCCCTGCTCTCCTTTCAACGGCAGATAAAAACATTTTTGTGCCATCAGGCTTTTTCAAACTGATGAGGATTGAACTTTTAAATGCTGCATGATTCAAGGTTTGTATGCAGTTTTTAACACATTTTAATATTTTAATATGTATTGTGTTTAACTTTTTACATTGTTTAATTGTTTCTTAAATTTTATATTTACGTTTTTAATTCTTTTGTATTGTTTTGAACTTATACTGTTTTAAATTAGTTGTTAGGTGCCTTGAGTCACTATCCTGGGAGAAAGGCAGGATATAAGTAAATAATATCACTACAACTGAAGATCAGCCAAATGCTTTCTCCTTCCCTTCCCGCTGTTGCAACAAGTTCATGACTGCTGTGCCTTCTACACTTTTGGTCTCATTCCCTGTGCGCATGGAATTAGATATGGCACACAGAATTCCATATCCTGTGTTTCAGCATTTCCTTCTCTCTGTTAAACTGACTTTCTAGCCCATAAGGTTGCAAGGATGGATTGGAGAGATTTTGTAGGCAGTGTGCAGTGAAGTCTCAGGATTTTTTTCAGTGACCTGATCTGAGTGGGGCTCTAGTACTCTGACTAGCTCCTTATCACTGCCTCCTTTGTAGCAGAACCAGGATAATAATTTGCACAGAATGTATGTTAAATGTGTATTTATTTCTACAAGTTGCAAAAAGAAACTTTTGCTGCTGGCTTTCCAGCAATAAGCAAATATTATGGCCAGAATCCTATTGGAAAGTTGGAAAGTTATTAATGTGTTACCACCAAAGTTACATGGCTATGCAGGAACTACTGGCCTGATTCCCCCAATTCCCAAGTACCGGGAAGCAGCCACTGTGATAAGTGAGGGTTCATTCCGCTGTCACTCAGGATGTGATGTTTCTACCTCTCCTGTGAGTGATCAGCATGGGGAGTGACCAGCCAGGTGTTTCCCAAGCAGTAGAGCCATGGACCCCCATTGATGGCAGTGTCTGCTTCCTGAAAGTGGATGCTAGGGGACTTTCATGGTCCCTACATATCCCCTCAGTTAGGGGATACAGAAGGCTTGTGACTACCAAAACAGTTATGAATGCATAACTAGGTTATGCATTTGTAACTCCCCAACAAGATTCTTATTTTAGATTTATATATATATTTATTTTAGAACCTTTAGGTTCCAAACGGCCTTTGAGCTATTTCACAATGCGGTTTTACTGTGGCCTAAATCTCTTTTTCCCATTATGGCACTACCTTTCTGCAGTGATGAGTATGTGCTTCTGTGCAGCAAGAGGCTCCCATGCAGGCAAAGTGATGCTCAAAATTTTACAGCAAAGACTTTACCATATATGGAGTGAAAAATTCCAGATGTCCAAACTGGGTTCAGGAAAGGAAGAGGCTCCAGGGATCATACTGCAAACATAGGTTAGATAATAGAGCACACCAAATAATTTCAGAAGAAAATCAGTCTGTGCTTTGTAGATTATAGCAAAGCCTTTGATTGTATAGATCATGAAAAACTATGGCTCATTCTTAAAGAAATGAGTTAACCACAACATTTGATTGTCTTGATATGTAACCTGTAAGAGGCTGCCATCAGAAGAGAATATGAAGAAGCGGAATGGTTTCCAACTGGCAAAGGGGTCAGGCAAGGCTGCATTTTATCATCCTCCCTGTTTAATTTGTATGCTGAATAATATATCATACATAAAGCAGAATTAGGCTCAGAGGAAGGAGGCAAATTTACAGTTGAACATAAAGAAAACAAAAATAATGGCCACAGATTATTTACATCACTAAAATAAATGATGAAGACATTGAAATAGTTCAAGTTTTCCATATCTTGGCTCAGTCATTAATCAGAATAGAGACTGTAGTCAAGAAATCAGATGAAATCAGAAGACAACTAGGACTTGGAAAGGCAGCTATGAAGAAACTAGACAAGGTCCTGAAGTGTAAAGTGTCCTGAAGTCTAGTAAGAATGGTCCATACCCATCACATTTCCAATTCCTATGTATGGTTGTGAAAGCTGGACCATGAAGAAAGCTGACAGGAAGAAAATCAAGTCTTTTGAAATGTGGTGCCGGAGAAGAGTGCAAAGACAAACAAATGGGTCCTAGAGCAAATCAAGCCTTAACTTTCCCTAGAAGCCAAGATGAAGACGTAACTCACTAGAAAAGATAATAATACTTTGCAAGGTGAAAGGCAATAGGAAAACAGGAAAACTGCATTATTAGTGACCTGTACAAAAAGACCTAAATACAAGTCACCAGATCCTGTCTGACCTTGGAAGCAAAGCAGCGTCAGCCCTGACTAGCATGTGGATGAGAGACCACCAATGAATACTAAGTGCTGTAGGCTATGTTTCAGAGGAAGGAACTTGCAGTTCTGCTTCTCAGCATTCCTTGCCTAAAAACCCTATTAAATTGATGGGATTGCCATAAGTTCACAGGCAACTTGAAGGCACACTAACACACACACACAGTGACCTCTACCCAGTGGGATCTCTGTTTTCCTCCAATACATCTTTCACCACCAGCAGATGTTTTCCCTCCCATTCTGGACGTTCATACATGCTGGCTATTGCTGGCTATAAACTGTTTGGGAGCCTTATTTTTCTAACTGCTGCTGTCTGTGTGTTCTTTTATTGTAATGCAATTTTAAGCTATTTATTTGGATTTTATGGGTTGTAGTTTGCTCTGGGGACAGAAATGGTGACTCATAAAACAAAACACTTCCTTTATTTTTTCAGGAAAGATGCTGTGCCATTAGTGGATGCATTTGACTTGTCTGATGCAAGTTTAAATTCAGCCCTTGGAAGCTACGATGGCCGTGTTTATGAGCGACTTTATGAGTGGGCCAAGAAGTCTCCAACTAATCAACAGGTAAGTACATTGCACACAATAGGTAGCTAGCACAAGGTTTGGAAAGCTAATTTTTTGAACTACAACTTCCAGAATCCCTCAGTCACCATAGCTAACTTCATCTCTTATTTCTCTCAGGGCCTTTACAGACCCACCTAAAAGGGGCAGCACAGAGCTGCTCCTGGGAGTGGTGGATTGGGGCCGCAGCAACCACACACCGTGGCCCCGATCCTCTCTTTTGCCGCTCCCAAAAGAGCGGCAAAATGCTACTCCTTTTAGGGGTGGCAAAAGGCTGCCCTAAGAGTTGGCACTGTGGCTCTTTCACGCCTTTTTGGCGCAGCATGTGTACACATTGTGCCAGAAGGGCATCCTGATGCCGCGCACCATGCAGATGGGTGCGCGGTGCCAGAACACCATCAGGGTTGAGTTGGGGTGGCCGGCGGGTGGATGCCCCACCCCAGCTCCACCCCCAGGCCGGCCCTTTAGGCCGGTCTGCAAAGCCCTTTAGTGACTGTGCTGGCTGAAATATTCTGGGAGTTGCAATCCAAAAATAACTTTTTCAAAATTCTAGACAGGTACCTTGCCTCTTCATTTCCAAAACGACGTTAAAAGGATTCAGCTGCTAGCACTGCTTTATAAAAGAGTATGTTGTACAAGTCTATGCAGCCTCAAACATGATGAATGGTAGATAGCAGGAGATTAACTGAAACCAAAAAGTGCAGAAACAGCAAGTCTGAGATGGTTCAATGAAGACTCTTGGCAGGTTCAGAGTGTATTGTAATGGAGGATGATTTCCCGGGGAGGATTTAAGGAGGTAGAATTCATCAGTGTCAAAGATAAGGATGGCCATTCAGACATACAGAAGCGGCATAACAGCTGCAAAAACGCTGCTGTGGGCAAAAAGACCAATACAAAGCAGCTGTACAGAGGCTGAGGGGAAAAGTGGGGGATGGAAGTGGAGATTACATGCAGCCTTAACGGAGTTCTACCCTTGAATGGAATGCTATATTTTCACAAATTTTTCATGTGGGGCCCTAACCTGGATTGGTAGATCCTATCATCCAAGTTAAGGGGAGTTTCGCTTCTTGTTTGCCACTGCAATCTTGATCCTGTTTGGGTCTCTTGTGCTTGTCATTGAGGGGCATTGACTTTTAGAAAGACCAGTTATTAGTCCTCATGGCTGGACAGACAGTGTTGAAAGTGTATGAGGACCATAGGATGATTTTATGATGTAAGCTGCCCCGATTGTTCTCAGAGGGGCGGGATATTAAATAAAAATTATTATTGTTGTTGTTGTTGTTGTTATTATTATTATTATTATTATAGAATGAGCTCTAAAATCCAGTAATCATGGGAGCTTCCTGGGATTCCCAACAGTCAGCTGCATTAGTACTGTTCCTTGTCTTTCCCCCACAAGTCACCAAATCATAATAAATCAGTTCAGGGGACGGACACTGTTCCTAATCCAGTGGTTGAAATATTTTCATTGGGGCATAATTTGGCCAAAGTGGGATTTTCAGATTTGATTAAGATCCTTCTTGGCTTTGTACACCCTGTCCCTCTGGCATATAATATCAGCAGAGAGAATAAATTATTCAGAATAATTTATCTACCCATTTGCTTAATTTGCATGATGTCTGCATGTCAGCAGGTCCAGCTTTTCTTTCTGCAGTTTGGCTTACCCTGAGATAGAAATCAATGCATGGAAAGACAGAGAAAAGAGAGAGATTATGTCTTTATATCTTTTAGACATAGTGAATATATATTATCAGGCATGTTTTGCTCAGAATAAGATGATATCGCCCAGAGCCTAGAAGTACATTATCAGAGGTGAGACCTAGCTGGATAGAAGGGAAGAAAGAAGAACGTCATAGGATTCCAACTCATCTTGGAAGAACGTATAGCCTTCCAGATGCTCTTCTAGGACTATAATTTCCATTATCTGTCACTGTTGGCTGTGGGAGTTTCAGTCCAGGGCAACCATGGTTCACCCAAGTCCAGTCAAAGGAGCTCAGTTTTGGTGAGGCTTTATCAGTTGCTGCAAGAAAGGGCAGACAATGTCAGAACTTGAAAATATCCGAAATGAGGCAGGGGAGTGTGGACTACACCAGATGACAGTGTAAGTGTGAGTGACACCACTGCTCCCCAAACATCTATTTTTGGCAGAAATAGGCTGTGGCGTTCACCTGTATCACTTTAAAATGCTGAAGAGATTCTGTGAGTGGGGCAAGGTGCAGTGGGAGGAGAAAGGAGGGAGCCCAGGGTTTTGTTTTTTTTAATTAAATTTTAATTTTTTAAATTTAAAATTTTTTTAATTCCTCACCTCTTACCAAATTTTCACTTAAACCACATGAAAAACTAGCAAAAGCAGCTTATTTATATACCGCTTCATATCACGCTATGGGATGTCTAAGCGGTTTACAACTGTGAGCTGATTGCCCCCCAACAGGCTGGGTACTCATTTTAGCGACCTCGGAAGGATGCAGGCCTGAGTCGAGCCTCAGCCCTGGCTGGTATTGAACTCGCAACCTTGTGGTCTATGAGGGAGTGGCTGCAGTACAGGCATTTAACCACTGCGCCACCAGGGCTGATGTGAACTACTTGTAAATGCATCTAGGCTGTGGGTATGATACTGAAATTTAAAGATATACACTCGTGGAATGTATATCTTGTGACTTGTGGGGGAAAGACAAGGAACAGAAAGGTGGAATATAAGTCCCTTTGTGGACTTAGAGTCCGTGGTCTCGCTCCTTCGTGAACAGCAAGCAGGGAGGGACAAAATGGTGTGCATGCCCATTTTAACTAGTGGGGTTTGAATATTTGTGTTTTTTCTGATTCATGTGGGGAGATCTGGAATGGATCCCCTGTGAATCAAGAGGGATGACTGTGTAATTTTAATTTTGCTAGTTGTTTATGTCACAGCTATTGCCGTTACATTCAGTGGTATACAGGGATTACGGTTTATGAGTAACATTATGAAGTAATGTAGTACAAAAAAAACATTATGAAGGGTCCTGTATGGTGTGATATGGGAGGAGGTCAGTGGAGGGGGTGACACCATGAGTTACCACACTGGGTGATGCCAACCCTAGTGATGCCACTGAGGGAAAGGCCCTGATCCAGGAATGCTGCAGGAGGCTATGTTTGAGTCTGCGCCTGCGGGTCTCCCTTCTTTCCCATCTGATCTATTGTATGTTCACATGTGTTTTTCAGATGAATCTGTAACCTTCATGCCCTTATCTAACACAGAATCTGTGCCTTATGGGCTACTTCTTAGGTGATGTGCATGAGTCACAATTGCTTGGGGCTTCTTTCAAACCAAATGGGACAAAGGGACCAAATACAGTCGCCCCTCCCTGTTTGCGGACTTCGAGTCCGTGGTCTCAGTCCTTTGCAGACAGACATGTACTTGCAGGCACATGTGCAGGGCTGCGAACAGGAGCACACGGCCATTCAAGCCAATAGGACTTGAATATTTGCGGTTTTTCATTTTCGCGGGGTCCCCCGTGAAAATGGAGGGGTGACTGTATACCATCTTATTAGTTTACAGCCTCTTCAGCCAGTAAACTAAGAGGACAGACATTTTAACATTATAGAATGGAGGAGAAAAAAAGGTATAAAAGCGGGAGATGTCCTGTAGAAGGGAGAGATGCCCAAAACAGAGATGTCCTGTAGAAGGGAGAATGGCCATCTGAGGAATTCTGGGAGGGCAAGAATTACACCTGTGGAGAGCCAGAGGTTCTCCCCCCCCCCCCCCCATGTTAGAGGAGCACTGCACAAACACACTGCTTGATATGCAGTTCTCCACCCTTATTTTTCCTTTCCACAATGCCTTTCCTTTGGCCCATGTGACAGGAAAGATCCACCACCCACCCACCCAGTCAGTTGCAGATCATGTTTTCCAGATGAACAAAAGCCAGTGAGCTCCATCTTTATCATGCTGAGGTAGACACTGAAGTGGAAGCTGTGAATTAGAGAAGAAATTGTGAAGCCATATGAAAAAGAAGACGACATTGCTTTTTGTTATATTTTTGCCATCTGACCATCTACTGATGATCTCGGTGTGTTTCCTTTTCTCTCTTCCAACAGGACAACCGGGTCTTTGAAACCTATTTAAAGCCACTTTTCCAGAATGCCCTCTCAAAGTTATGAAAGATGGGAATGGAACACAGACACCTCCTTTTCCTGCCGCCCTCAGAGCAATACTGACTCTTGTCAACAATTTGTTGTTTTGTTGTTGTGTGCCTTCAAGTTGTTTCCAATTTATGACGACTCTAAGGTGTTTTCTTAGGAAGAGGAATAGATTTATAATAGGTCTGTTCCAGTTAGGACCAGCAGTTAAACTTTGGCTTGGGGTGGGACTCATCTAAGCCTTCCAGATTATATTGGACTAGAGTTCCCAGCAGTCCCAGGCAGCATATCCAGTGGTGGCAAATACTGGGAGTGGCAATCCAAAACAGCTAAAGGACCACAAGTTTCTCACTGCTGATTTAGGCCATTGTTTTTAATTAAAACTTGCTACTGTTAGCTGCCTTAAGTGCATGTTTGACAGAAAGGTGGAATATAAATTGAATAAATAAATAAATCCACTGGGTTACTCGGGCTGGTACTAGCTCCCAGCCTAACCTACCTCATCAAATTTTTGCTAGGAAAATGTGCCATTAAGAAATAGGGACAGAGTTCTTTTTTTTTTAAGTAATAAAGAATGAAATCTTGCAGAAGGAATCTGAAGCAGGGAGAAGAATATCTTCACCAAGACTACCTGAATTTATCTGGGTTCAAGGAAAGATTTACATCAGGGGTAGGCAACCTTTCCCCTTTAAGGGCCGAGGGACTTCAGCTCCCAGAAGCCTCAGCCATGTTGGCCAATAGTCCCATGTTGGCCAATAGCTCCTGGGATTCTGGGAGCTGAAGTCCCTCGGCCCTTAAAGGGGAAAGGTTGCCTATCCCTGATTTACATGTTTCATCTTAGCTGCTGTACTGCATCTGTGTACGACACTGTATAAGGGAGCTCTGCGCATATCTAAAATGAATTTTATTGGAAAAAAAGATAACACTGTCATGTATAATAGAAGCAATTTCTGTTCTATGGCTTAGGGTGGAGGAAACATTCAACAAACGTATATTATTGTATTTTTAAATTGATTAATTTGTTTAATTATGCACCTCATTCATTAAACAACTATAACCTTGAAATAAAATTATATTGTGCTATTGTGTGTCCTTGCTCTCCTTACTGAAACAACTTTTAAGTGGATATTATTGCAAACATGAAAAATCAGGGATTTTTGGATCCAAGAGAACAGCTAGGGTAGAACTGACCTATGAAAACAGGTCTCCAAAATCTGTTCGCTGGATTCAAAGGTATGAATAAAGATTAAAATTAATCTTGGATGAAACTACTACATGCCTCCATGTGCTGTTAAAAATACATCTGGTTCTGAGTTAGGTTTACAAGATTATTTCCTCTTCGGCCTGCATCCCACGTTCTTACATCTTTCAGTTTGGAGTTTGGGAAGAGACGTCACATTAAATTCAGTGAAGTTTGGTTCTGTGTAGACTTGTACTTGGGATTTTGATAAGCATAAGTGCCAGGTCATACATACCTTGTGGGGCCTAAATACCCTGAAAGCACTGGATCCTGGCTCATCTTAGAAGCAGAGTTAGCCCTGGTTAGTATTTGGATGGGAGGCCACCAATGAATACCAGATGGTGTAGGCTGTATTTCAGAGGAAAGAAGCCAACTTCTGAATTGCTTAGGGAAATCCTATGAAATTCATGGGATCACCGTAAGTTGGCAGCAACTTGAAGGTATCTTCCTGTACCTGTGACAGCAGCACATGAAGAGCAGATAGAAATATAAAGTAATGGTCTACTGAGCAGCTGAAACATGTTATCCTAGGACCAGAATGCACAATTAGATGTTTATGAAAGAAGAGAGGAAGCAGCACATTTGAACGTTCAGCTGGTGTTTGTACTTTTGCCTCACCTTCAAACGACTGCTGTTAGTCTTCAAACAATTGCTCTCTTGGTCTAGCTTTCTTTGCTCAAATCCCAGGGACCATTAAGGGGTAGGTAGTCCATGAGAAACATTCTGTGCCTATGAAATTCATGGACTCATGAAGTCAACAGGTGACTTGAAGGTGTGTATGTGCCTGGTGTAGTGGTTTGAGCCTTGGACTATAACTCCAGGGTTCAAATCCTGGCTTGGCCATGGAAAACCACAGGGAGACCTGGGCAAGTCATACTCTCTTAGCCTGACAGGATGGCAATGGCAAACTCCCTCTGAAGAAACTTGCCAAGAAAACCCCATGATAGGGTTGCCATAGGTCAAACGAAGGCACACAAGAACAACATAGATACACATAGATACACACACATGCTCTTGGCATGTGGGCAACGGATCGGGCCAAACCTGACCCAGTCCAGCTGTCCACATGCCAAAAAGGCTTTCCTCTAACCCAGAACAAAGTCAGGTTAAGAGCCAAAATCTATGGGATCTCCCTGGAAGTAGCTGTACATTGTGAGGATGGCCAGCTTTGGCATGAGTTCAGCATTTTTCTCCAGTGTAGATGTGCCTGAACTGAAAGCCTGGTTTCAGACAAGGTGGTGGCGGCAGCACTGGCTATAGCGGGATGGTGTCCAGTAGACAGAAGTTGCAAAATTCTCACACCAGGGCGACCAGATGTCATAACTGCAGAGGACAAGGCACCGTAAAATGTAGGACATTACAAAATAAAACCTAAAAACACTAATATAAATGTAAATTCATGTTTCTTAGTGACGCTCAAAATGGAGCACCTTTTGGAATTCCTCCCGGACAGAAGGTTAGAATGGAGGACATGTCCTGGAAAAGGAGGACACTTGGTCATCCTTCCTTATAGAAACCTTGAAGGCATTCTTTCCACAGGGAAAGAAGAAGAAATTATAATTCTTATTTTCCTGATCCCTACCCCTGCCACAATATAAGGACTTCATTGTGTGACCCCAAGTTTGGGGACCATCTAAATGCCTTCAAGATGGTGGTGATGGTGGTATTATTATTATTATTATTATTATTATTATTATTATTATTATTATTATTATTATTATTATTATTATTATTATTTCTTACCCACCTTTCCCCATGGATCGAGGTGGAGAACAACAGTGAACAGATAAACATCAGTTAAAGCCCTTGCCCCAGGTTCTTGCCAAAAGCACTGTGGAAGGGTTCACATTAAAGGGTAGAAACTCCACATTTGAACAATTATCTTTGATCTGTACCTGGTTAAATTTTTGTAAGCTGCTCTGAGTTCCAGTTTCAACCCAGAGTGTGGATGCTCAGGTTTCAGTCATGGCCAGGAGTGCTTCTGTACAATTAAATCAGGGGTAGGCAATCTTTCCCCTTTAAGGGCCGAGGGACTTCAGCTCCCAGAATCCCAGGAGCTATTGACCAACACGGGACTATTGGCCAACATGGCTGAGGCTTCTGCGAGCTGAAGTCCCTCGGCCCTTAAAGGGGAAAGGTTGCCTACCCCTGAAATGAATAGTGCACCAGCAGCTCCCATTCTTGTAAATATCAGATCTGGCCACAGGAACACATGCCTTGATAAGATCCTATCTAGACTACTGTAGTGCACTCTATCTGGGGCTGCCTTTGGAAACTGTTTGGTAACTTCAGCAGGATCAAAGTTTGGCAGCCAGACTGCTGACGGAGGCTAGTGGCAGAGAATATTGTATATAACTCCCCTGCTGAAACAGCATTGCTGGTCCATTGTGGGGCACAATTCAACGTGCTGGTCATGACCTATAAAGCCCTGTACAGCTTGTAACCAGACTATCTGAAAGACCATTATCTGCCTATATGCAAGATCTTCAGGGGAGGGTATTCTTTTCCCCATCATCATTATAGGTATGGTTGCTCAGGACATGGGGGAGAGTCTTCATGGTAAATGTTCCCATACTATAGCTGGCCCCCTCTGTGACTTCTTTTTGCCAGTTGGCAAAACCCATTGAATTTAAAAAGGGCTTCAGTCTTTAAGAGAGTGTGGCAGAAAAGTCTTTTAAGAGTGTGTTGCTGCACCGTGATCTTGTGTTTTATACAAAATTATAGCTGCATTAGTCTGGATCAGTCTGCAAAAGGATCTTGTAGCACCTTTGAGATAATGTAACTGAAATTTACCTGAAGATGAAATTGTATCACTTGTAGTAACTCAGTGTAATATATTTTTCTTCATTTTTTGAATGTTACGATGTATTCAATAAAAATTATATTAAGAGACAATGGTCCCTTGCAGACTGCCAGAAATAGTGCAAACTGAGTCCAGTTTAACTGCCTTGGCTCAGTGCTAGGAATCATGGGAAGTGTAGTTTTTCTGAGACATTGAGCCTTCTCTGTCAGAGAGCACTGGTGTCACAATAAACTACAGTTCCCATGATTCCATAGCACTGAGTCAGAGCAGTTAAAGTGGACTCAATTTGCACTATTTCTGGCAGTCTGCAAAGGCCCTAACTCAAGCATCTGAGGAAGTAGACTCAAGTCTACAAACGTTTATGCTACCAATGTTTTTCCCCCCCCCCTCGATCTCAAAGGTGCTACAAGATCCCTTTGCATACTTATGTTTTATAGGTATTTTCATTTGTTGTAAGTATTTTAATGTGATTGTCCATTTAATTTTTTTAAAAGTTTGCATCATATATTGTTTTAATTGTGTTTTGTTTTAATCTTACACTGGAAATGGCCCTGGGTTCTGTATTTGGAAATGGGCAAAATATTTAATTAATTTATTAAGGATCTTTGTAGCACCTTTGATTGAGAGAAAGAAAGAAGATGGTAGCATTAGCTTTTGAAGACTTGAAGACTTCAAATTCAGTAACATTAATTAATACTGCATAATTTTAATTCAAACCATGTGCAGAGCAATGACACACAGCTACAATTTTCAGACAGTAGCTACATTACATTGGTCAAGCCGGTTTCTCACATTCTTCCCATTCTACCTTCATTAGCAACAATCCTACCCAAAAATGAATCAGGCAAGAAAACCCCAAAAGCCATTTATCAGCACAAGCATTTTTCATCTGCCAATTTTTAATTAAACTTTTCAAAAATTAGGAAATTTTGCTTCTTCATCAGGCAAATGTGTTAAAAATCATACAGGAGAAAGAAAAATATGACATTGAGTCACAGATCTACATTTTCTCAAAATGTTACTGCTGTTCTCAGTTAAGATGGCACAGAGGGATGGATATCCATGTAGGTAGAGGAGAGGCCATTCCTCCCCTTTGGTTGTGTGGATCTGGGAGACAATCTTAAAGTCCAGGAATTAACATTTAAACTCCATTATCAACACAAAGAAATACTTCCTTTGATATCCAGGCTGTCTCTGTCTTTTGAGAGACTACCTGTCCCCTTATGAGGCAGAGAATATGGAATTTCCCAAGAAACCTCTGCTGTGGCATGTAGAAAACTTTTAGGTGCTGTTTAGGTAAAAAATGCCAAATGCAGTCCCAGTTATAAAAATGTTTTACCTTTGTTGGAGGTAGAAGACTCAAAGAATTAATTATGTATTTCATGCATTTGGGTTGGCTTAATAAAGGTATTGTTGTGGATTTTGTATGTTATTGTACTTCGCTGTATGGCCAATACAGCTACCCCTGAATACATTTATTACTCTAACAATTATTCTTCTCAAACAGGTTAGCACAAATGCTCCTGGGTCCATAATTCTTATAAAACTTTGGGTCTTTACAAACTGCCAGAAATAGTGCAGCTTGAGTCCACTTTAACTGCCCTGGCTCAGTGCTAGGGAATCATGGGACTTGTAGTTTTTCTGAGACATTGAGCCTTCTCTGTTAGAGCTCTGGTGCCACAATAAACTACAGTTCCCATGATTCCCTAGCACTGAATCAGGGCAGTTAGGGTAGACTCAAGCTGCATTATTTCTGGCAGTCTGTAAAAGCCCTTAGTCACTACAGCTGGCTGTGAAGGATGATAGGAGTGCAGTCCAACCTCTGAAGGACCATATATTCCATATACCTGTTCTAAAACATGAAGCATAGCTGTTGCTCAGTTATTTAAAAAATATTTTAAATTCTTTCTTTTTCTCCTCTAGTCTATTATATAGAAACTTTGTTATACTACAAAATCCCATACACACACAGCTTGGAGAAGTTCTTTTTCTGGAGTACAACTTCCACAAACCCTCAACCAGCACAGTCGCAAGATTCATGTCAGACAATTCTTGGTTTGTTATGTATCAACTCAGAATTGTTTTTTCACAAACTTTAGCCAATTTCTCAGTAAATAAATAAACCCTGGATTTTTATTTATTTATTTATTTATTTATTGCATTAGTAGCTGATGCAAACCACAATTCCCAGTTTGTGTGTAACAACAAGCCACGACTTGGTGAAAGAAAGCTGTCAAGAGAGGGAAAATACGTGAGTCAGTGGCTTTTCTCTGGGTTGCAGAGCTTCATACATGCAAAGAATCATGCTTGTATATCACACACAAACCAACCCACTGCTCCCTTGGAAACCCTTTTCAATTCAAATTGTGAATAAGATTTTTTTAAAAAAATCCAATGTGAGTAAAATTTGGTATGAGAATGGGGACCGGGGGCAGGGGGAATGCTTTTATGTCTGTAACTGGTCCCTGGGCTAGGCACTGGCCATTCTACAGGAACCCTTTATATCCATATTAGTTGCCCAGCCTGACTGCCATTTACAAAACCTGGTGGAGTTCAATGTAACCTTATAAATTTTGTTGCTTTGGAAAATCCCAGCTAATGATTTTAAAATTAATGTTTTCCCTTTTCTCCTTTTTCACAGAAGCTGCTTCATTTTCTGTTACTCCTACGTTTCCCCTAGAACATTAAGTATCAAAGAGTACAAACAAAAGATTGCAGATCTGGCTTCCATATTTCATGTTTTTATTAGCTTCTTGCTGGCAAGCATTACACTTGGGAATATTGCACCAGGCATTAAAAAATAAAGGAGTTCTACCACAGGGACGTTTTTGCATTCAGAACCAATATAAATTACTTCTAGCTGCACATAATATTTGGTTGCTTGATTTATAATGCATAGAAACAAACAGTCATCATCACTGATAAATGTGGTATTTTTGAAAATAAGGGAGGGAGTGGTCTTGGAGACTTTTTGGTAACTAAATCATTTGAATAATACTGTTTAGTGGTTCAAGGAAAACTAGATTAGATTACATGATGGTAGCTTTTCCTCCAACTGCATTTGAACAATTCTGGGTATGATCCAGAGGGAACTTATCCAACACAAGCACCTTTTATACTATTTCCATTCATTTCACTCTAGCTTGTGTAGGAGGTGTTCAGTGTGGAATGGAGTCTCTCTTTAGTTCCCAGTAGAATGTAATAGCATTAAACAAATTAAATGCAGTTTAAACTAAGAGGTAATTTTTAGCACTTTATACTGCATTGTAAAAAAAGGAGTGTCTTAATGTAGTTAATTTTAATGTTTTTTCTAAGGGTGATTTGTTTTTCTTCATCTTTTAATTTAAAAAGAGACTTAACAATTTAAGCAGGCACATGCATACGTTTCTCACAAGACAAAAGACAAGAGGCCAGAGCATATCCATTCTCCAGTCCCTAAAAATCAAATAATAAATATTCATAACATAGAAAAGAAAAGAATAAAAAGGAGAACCTCCAAGGCTGTTTATGTCAAGGCCAGACTCCAGTCACTGAAATACATGGTTCTCAGAAGTGGCAATTTCTTCTGGAGAGTGAACAAAAACCAGAGGAGGAAAAAGGTTATCAGTCATCTGTTTTTCGCGCCAATCTACAGAAAGTCCAGTTATGTTCAACTGTATTTTCATTAGCTCGCTCACTCATGTGGTGGACCCTCGTGTTTCGGATGGTGAAACCTTGCTTTGTGATGTACTCCATCAGATGAACGCGGAGTGAGACCTCCTGGTGGTAATCACATGGCCCAAAAGTAAAAGAAACTTGACAGTCTCTTGTATCCATCATATGCTTATTCCACTTGGTAAAATGGTTGGAAATCCCTTCCAACAAAGCATGGACCTTGGTTGTGATGGTGAGCTGTGTTATGATGACTGCCACCGGATTGGAGTATTTTGAAAGCTTGCGAGTACTGGAAAGCTCCACCACCTCCTCAAAGGTATCCACAGGATACAAAGGTTTGGGATCATTAAGACACTGTATTAAGGGTTCAATCTGATAAAAATCTGCTTCTTTTCGAAGCAGGTCAAATTCCTTGAAGTCCAGAGGCAGAGTCAGCTCTGATGTCCGTAAAAAATTGAGAACATACCGGAAAAGTGGTCCATCCCGGTCAATGAAGTAATTGCCCTGAGAATCTCTGGCAGTGGGGAAATCCCCCCGGAACATGGCTCCCAGCATCGAATCAGGATACCTTGTGAGAGTAGTGAGTGATGTTGTATACAAGTGACCACCCACATTTAGAGTGACAGGTTCTGTCATCTGAAAGGGGGAAGTAAAGGTATCAGAATTCTTTCAGAACACCAAAGGAACATCGCTGACATTTTTAAAACAATTATGCAAGTCACTATAAGAAAACAAATGGTGATAATTTTGAAAAGGGAGAAGAAATAAGAACTGAAATTCCGCCTTGCATTATTTAATATGTGACATTATTATCAAGAGCACATGGGAGAAATCTGTAATTAAGTATGGTTCACAATAAGGTGAAACCATATTTAACCTGCTCTTAAACCTTTGGTTGAAGTTACTCATATGGACTGGCACCCAGCTCCTTTGTTAAATATGCATATAGTCTTATAATGGGGTGATCCTAAGTGATCAGATGCAGCCTTGTATTTGAGGCACAACTTCCATGCACATTGCTTTGGCTCTGCCGCTTGTTCTTCCCAGGCTTCCTTTGCTGTGTATTTTGCTGTTCATGCATATACCTGGTTCATAGTTGAGGCAATATGCTGTGTGATGAAGGCAATGCTCCATGGGGATACCTTCACACTTTTTACTGAGCTACCACTGTACAGGAGTTTCCTCCCTCCTGCCTAAAGTGTCCCTTCACAAATATCATTTTTCCCCACAAAACTATATTAAGAGATGGGAAACCTCTTGCCCATGTTTTACCAGTGGCCAGTTCAAGCAAATGTAGTACAAATTAATTCAAAGTATTGCACACACACTCTGTGCCTTGGGGTGATTTTGCCGCTGATCCGCAGTGGGAGCAAGAAGCACCACAGCAGAAGAGTCAAGTGGGGGAAAAGGAATGCCACAGCTAGATGTCTAGTCTTCTGGGTCTGTCACAAACCATACATATTACAAGATGGTAGCACACTTGATACCTCTGGTTCCCTAGATGTTTTTATTGTACAACTCCAATAATTGGATAAGGCTGATGGGACCTGATGCCCTAAATACCTGGAAGGACTGCAGTGGGTCATTCACCTAATTTGTGTGTCTGTGTGTGCTGAATGTGTTAAGCACAGGGAAATTCTTCTGAGCATGGCAGTTCATCATGTAGGTGCAATTTTATCAAAGAAACAGAGCCATTCCATCACTTCTGTTAAAATACCATGTCTATCAGCTTCCTTCTTTCCTGGAACTGTTACCATTCCAGTTTGCCATTATAAGAACTACTATTTAACATTTAGAATTGAAGTCTGTGTTTGTTTGTTTTTTCCCCTCTTCCGTTCCCATCTCTTTCTCTTTTTGTGTCTTCTCTTTTTAGATTGTAAAGCTGCAGGCCAGGATTGGCTTGTTTTATTGACTTGTACATCAGGCACACTAGAAGCCTTTTCGGCTGAAAAGCAGAATAAAAATGTTGTAAACAAATAATAAAAAATATTTTTCAATTGTTTTTTGTGCATCAGATTAGAAGAGGGGTAAATAAACAACAGAGTATTTTAGTGCTTTGGAAATGTAACATATTCATTGTGGGAGAAGCAGGGCTTGGAAACATGACTTTTTGGACTACAACTTCCAACCTGTATCGTCAGCAGAGGCTAGAAAACTCTGGGTGCTGCGACCGAAAAAAGTAATATTTCCAAGCCCTGCATTTAAATTCCCTCAACGAGCATCAATCTCCTCTAACAGCAGAAATGAACTGGCTGAATATTTGGCTGAATGTGCTGAGTATTACTAAATAGAGCATATGCATGCGCCCAGCTGTCTGGGCAAAGAGTACAGAAGGGCAGATTAACACACATAGGCAAGATGGGCACACACATGACCCCTGGGGGAAACATATGGTCCCCAGCCCAACTGGAATACTTACTATATATCCCCAGTCTCCATTATCCATCTGTTCCGATGCGCGATCTACGCAGGTCCAAATATATGTGCAGTTTTTTTGAAAGGCCTATATAATTCACCACTTATTCCTTCCTGTTCGGAGGGGAGAGTAAAGCAGATGATGAGCACTTACAAGGAGAAGATGAAGAATAACAAGAACAAGAACAAGAGAACAATGTTTCCATCTATCAAAAGGCAGGCAGGCGCTTTGTCAAAAGTCTGCACTTTGAATTCCAGCTACAAAGCAACTCAAGTCTAATCATCTACAAAAGCATACTTTCCCTCTCCTGACCTTCCTGCATCCTTTACAAGCACACAGAGGAGTCGTGCCTCCCAGGGAAAATGGTAATCGGCCCGTACGCTGCCTTGTGTTAAATAATGAACAGTTGGCCTCAAGAGGATTCATACTCTAGAGATGCAGCAGAATTTTGCTGGGGCAAAAACACTCAGTTCTGAAAGGCTGCAGAGCAGTGCCAAATACATGCTAAAGATCTCCCCACTGCTAGGTATATATACATATAAATTATAAAAATACAGGTGTGTGTATACACACACACACGTCTATACAAATACACATTTGTATGCACCAGCATGGTATCGTGGTTTCAGCATTGGACTACGACTCTGAAGACCATAGTTTGAATTCCTGCTCAGACATGGAAACTCACTCTCTCAGCTTCAGAGGAAGGCAAAGGCAAACCACATCTTAACAAGAAAAACATGTGATAGGTTTGCCTTAAGAGTTGCCATAAGTAGGAATCGATTTGAAGGCACACAACAACACAAATACACATATACATACAAACGGGTACATATATGTCCACAAACACATGCACACTCATACATCAATGATATACGTATACCTTTTTGTTTCTTTATTTAGTAGATCTGTACCTCAGAGGAAAGAAATGGCAAAACCACCTCTGAGCATTCTTTGCCTAAAAAAAAAAAAAAAAACTTTACAAAATTCATGGGGTTGCCATAAGCTGATAGATTATTTGAAAACACACACCTCACTTTTCTCCCCAAAAAATTCATTAAAAAAAATCAGGTTTACTGAAGTAAAGAAAATAAGTCAAGTTTTTTACAGCTGCGTTAAGAATCATGCAGAACCAGCCATCATCCTGGCTGTTTCTCCAAATATACTGTGAAATTGGCTAGAGAGATAACTACACAAACTACAGAGTTGTTGTCATCCTTGAATACTTCATGGGAGGCTACATGGTTCAGCAGTGAGCACTGGCCTTAAGTCACGGCAGGATTGTTAAGCGCTTCATACTACTCACTGGGTAGCTGTTCTGCATATTATTGCCTCAGTTTTTCTCTAAGTACAGATTTAGCTTTTACACTAAATGGAAATGACTTTCTTGCTCATCTATTTCAGTACTTTCTAAGAGCCCACTAAAATGTGAGGAATGGAAAGGAAAGAATGGAGGGAGGGAATGAGGAAGGAAAGAAGATTTTTATCAGTCAAATAGAACGCTTCAGACTTTGTTTTAACAGGAGTCTTACCCAGAGATTGATTTAAAACAAATCCAGTTGTTGCAAACTTCTTCCTCAAAGAATGCTCTTTTCTCAACTTGAGGCATAGCTACCCTACTACACATGATTAGACACTCCATCATCCCCTCACTTGGTAGAATTCTGGGTAGGGAACTATGTTGAAGCTTATGGTTCTGATATGGAAAGCCATGCTGCACAACACATTAAGGAACTGTGGTAACTGTAGTTTTCTGAAGAGAGCTATCAATCTCCAATGGGGAATTCTCATCATCCTTACTAGACTATAATCTCTAGCATCTTTTGGGGAAGGAGATGCCATGACAGCTGAACTGGGATATAACCTTTGTAAATTTGTATATATGGTATGATATTAATCCAGGTGGTGTTTGCACATGTAGAAGAAATTACCTTCCACCTTCTCTTCCCTCAAATTAAGAGGCAAACATTTCCTGAGGCTTACTGATAGCAGAAACATCCAAGGATGTATCTGGCAAGGGAAAGGATCTCAGTCTTTATTTCTGAGTCAGATCTAGTCAGATATTTTAAAGGTTAGGCTACTAGCAAACAAGCTCTGCAATATTCCTGTTCTCCAGGAATCGAAGCAAACAGAAAAGAAAAGCCACCAAGATTTTGACCTTGCAAGGCTTGTAACTACAGGTGGCTCAAAACTGAAATATGATTTTGTTCTTTGGGCAGCAAAACTGGGGTCGCATCTCTGGAAGATGCGGCTTCAAGTACAATTGTACAATATAATATAATAGTCTCTCTCTCTATCTCTGCCTCTCTCTATTACCAAAGCAGTAGCGGGGAAAAGCAGATGATCTGCAGAGTCCTCTATCTCTTACGATAATAACTATATATACTGTAAATCTGTTCACATGGTAAGCCACATTTCAGGAGCAAAACATGAAGCTTTTGCAATACAAAGCAACCACTCAATGCAAACCCAACTTGGTTTGATGTAGCAGTGCTACTGGCATCTTTGCTCTCTCAAGAAATTATCTCATTAGTTGCCCCCCCCCAAAAAAAAAACACAGCCCTGTAAAAAGTGTTTCAACATCCCTACAGAATGTAGGGAAGGGGGAGAACAAGAACAGTGAACATCAAAAATAGCCGTAGCTTTTTCTATGCAACTGGATGCATTCACATTATATATCTGTGGTGCCAGTGTAATGACGGAAACACCGGTTAAAGAGATTTATCTGTATCTTTCATATTTTTAAAATTAAGACAAAAAGGCCTGCTTTTGCAAGGCCAAACTTCAATCTAGATTCAGTCCAAGTTCTCCAATCCAGAGTTCCAAAGATATACTGGGGAACTGGACCAAAAATTACTTGGGTTGAGGTGCTTTAGACCAAAAAGCATGACTTGGATGACTAGTGGAAAGGTCTAGGTTCTTTGTGTTTATCCTAGGCCTTGCTTGCCAATTCCAGACCTTTGCACTGATGCCAATTACAGAATTTGATGGGTCAAACCAAAATTCCCTTAAATTCCCTCTGAGACCTAAATGCACAAAGGCCTTATTCTCGCTATTGGGGACAAAACCCTGAGGGACCCCAAAGGCCAATGGCCAGGGCATCAAACAGGAGTCCCCCAGCACCACTTTCTTGGTTCACCCCTCCAAAAAAAAAACCGGAAACACTACTTAACAATCCCCCCCCCCCCAAGCCTCATCCTAGAGAGTCAGCCCAGAAGAATAGCATGCCTTATTATCAAAAGCTGCTGAGGGGTCTAGTGGAACCAACAGGGACACGCTTCCACTGTCCAATTCCCTGCATAGGTTATCCACCAAGGCAACCAAAGCTTTCTCCATCCCACAACCAGGCCTCCATCTGGATCCGTAAGTCTCCTGGGATGGACCATCTCAATCACCCTCGCCTTACCCCACACCTGCAGAGGCTCCAATCCCGTGAGTCTAAACCTCTCTAGGTGGTGATCAGTCCATGACAACAGAACTACAGAAAGTTCCTCCACATCCAGATCACCATCATCCTGCCCAGAACAGAAAACCAGGTCCAGAGTGTGTCCTGCAGCATGGGTGGCACCAAATATTACTTGGGACAGACCCATGGTTGTCATGGTGGACATGAAGTCCTGAGCTGCTCCTGACAGAGTAGTGTCTCCATGGATGTTGAAGTCCCCCCAGTACAACAAGGACAGGACACAGATACCAACTTAGCCAGCTCAGTGAGGCTGCTGAACAGCAGGGTGGGTGGTATGCCAACAGAATCCCTACTCTGTCCTGGCCACCCCCTCCAAAAAAACACACTCTTATCCAGCAGACGGTGGAACAGGGCACCTGGTGAAGGACATGGATTTCTGGTAGATGAGTGCAACTCCACCTTCCCACTCACCTGTTGCTGTACAGAGAACCCAAGTGGACAAAGCTGAAAGAGGTTTCATCCAGCCCAGTCGCCATAATACAGGCAAGGTGAGCATGCTCATCCAGGTTCAAGTCCTGGATCAAGGATGTTTTTCCATTCTCTGAACTGGCATTGAGCGGCAGCATTTTCAGCCCAGACATTCTTTTGTCAAGGCTATCCAGACTATTTGAAAAGGGGGACAGCTTGGGAATAACCAACCCCTTGCGGCTCTCCCTTCTACCTTCTGACTACAAGGTTGCGGGTTCAATACTAGCCAGGGCTCAGGCTTGACTCAGGCCTTCCAAGGTCGCTAAAATGAGTACCCAGCAGTTGGGGGGCAATGAACTTACAGTTGTAAACTGCTTATACACTCCATAGCACGGTATGAAGCGGTATATAAATAAAGCTGCTTTGCTTTGCTACCATAATAATAGGATCTTTTTGCCAGGATCAGAGATCCTCACAGTTCCTGCCATACTTGTTAAGTCGTTTTTTATGCTATACCTACTTTGCTTTATATTATTGGATGCTGGGATATGTTATATCCCATGGTGCTGCTGGTTGGAAGGGAAGAAGACATGAAGGGGAGGAAATATGCACTGAGGGTTGTCAGGGTCAGTTCTAGGGGAACCCCTGGTATGGAGAGAGATGAGGGGTCAGTCCTAGGAAATGGAATACTTTGGTCTACGAACGAATGGGGTATGAATGTACAAAAAGGTTTGAATTGCTTTGTGCTTTTAATATACTGTGTAACCAAGACTGCTTTAGTTCTACGATGACAGCAATGGCATTTTGTTAAAGCAATAGGGATCAATACCATATCTGTGCCCATTGACTACAACTGCTTCTTTCTTTCTAGAAAACTCACTGTGGAGTGGCATCCATTGGCTCAGGTACCAACACTGACCTATGGATCATTATTTTATAGCAAAGCTATATGCAGTCTTACACAGAAGTCTACTTTCTACATAGTTTTTTAGAAATAATGTGGGGGGGGGGGATAAATATATTAGCACCTTGTCTCTGACAATTTATTCATCATTCTTAAAATATTCAATAGTCCATTTTTTCTGAAAAAATAGGTTTTGGGGGAGGATATTTTTACAAAAAAAGAAAAAAAATTCACATCTCTAGGTTATGTAGTATGATAATGAATAATTTATTATATCAATTAGTTCCGGCAAGCCTCTTCATATCCCTTTTTACTTACTTACTTACATACACACACCACAAAAGGAGGCACATAAAACTAATGCCTAATTAATTTATAGCCAGCTTTCAGGATTACTAGGAGTGCAGATATCTTGTTTTAAGATGCTAACATTTAAAGCAAGGACTGCAGCAATACATACTGACAGACATCTGTATCTGACAACAGAGACACCCTGTTTTCTTTTGTTTTTCTCAACCAGAAAGCAGCTGACTCTGCGCCATGACTTTCAGCCTGGGAATTTTAAGCCTGTGTTCTGAAAGAGCACATCCTAGTTTTTCAGGATCTTTCACTGAAACAGGCCTACTACCACTGAACGGTCCAAAGTTCCTCAGGGTGCAGCCATCCTGAACAAAATCGTGCAAGAAATGCAAAATGTCAATTCCCAAAGCAGAAATATATTGCTGTGGTGTGCCTTTGAGTGGTTTCAGGCTTATAGTGATCCCAAGGCAAACCTATCATGGGGTTTTCTTGGCAAGACTTGTTCAGAGGAGGTTTGCCATCACCTCCTTCTTAGGCTGAGAGCATGTGACTTTCCTAAATTCACCCAGTAGGTTTCATGATCCAACAGGGAATCAAACCCTGGTCTCCATGTCAAATATGGATGGGTTATACAGTCAAAGGAGAAATGTAGAGATGTGTGTCTGGAATTTTCCTCATGAGAACAACATCTAGCGAAACAAAGAGAACTCGGCACCAGATGGCTACACAGACATAAACATAAACTTTCCCAAAGATACAACTCATAGACACAGATATTGTTATGAGAAGCAAGAGAAACCAAAAGATAACAAATACATCAACATCTTAGGTCATGGGAAAGGAGTCACACGGGTGAATGATGGACAGCAAGAGCCTGGGTTGATACACATCATACAGGCATTATCCAATTAGCATAAGGTTAACACCCAGAAGGTGGAGTATGGGAAGGGCCTAGAGCAGGGGTCCCCGGACTTTTTGATCTGGGGGCCAGTTCACCGGCCCCCAGATCTTCCGGGGGGGGCGAAGGCACGCGCGCGCATGCGCATTACTCCGGACACCATTTTGTCTTCCAAGGATTCTCTAGGCCAGATCCCTGGCCTAGAGAATTCTTTGTCTGGTTTTGTTTATAAACACAACTGTGAGTGCGTGCGTGCGTGCCTGGCAGTGGTTTTAACCATGGAGCTTTTGGCTTGTAGTTTTTAGTATGTTTATACTGCTTTTATAATGTAACTCCTGGATCTGGAAACATGGATCTGTTCTTTCTTCTTAACTTTCAACTGCAACAAGTTGGGATCCTAAGCTTTTGGGATTGCTAAAGATGTAACCTCTCATGGCTGAACTGGATTAGTTCATCACGATGGATTTTACTTAGTTATCTTATTTTCTTTTATATGCATTAATAAACTGTACTTTCGGACTTTACAATGTGTCTTCTTGACTGAGGAAGACAGGATCCTGAAGAAGAGAAGCTGAGCTAGTTGATGGTAAGAGATACAAAGTGGCTGTGGATCACAGCAGCCAGATTGTCCTGCAGATTCTGCTGGGTGTCAAAGAGCATCACTGCAACACCCATCATCCACACACTGACACTCCAGCCTCTGAGTTTAACAATCAAACCACACAGGAACAAAGAAATCAGTGAAAATGGGACACATTTAGAGTAGATGCACAATGGAAAGAAGCAAAATAGGTAGAGCTGCTTCTGGTTATGTGTGCATTTTTAATTGTTGTTGTTTCCCACCTCAAACCATGCAGAGAGACGGGTAAGAAATAAATATTAGTAGTACCATATTATTACCTAAGCCTGTGGTCCAGGGATAGTTTGGGGATTCTGCAAGTATACCATACACCCCGTTGTCTAGCAGACTCCCTAACCGAACTGACTCAGCTAGTCTCAGAGTTGCTGCTGGAGTTACCCAGACTTTTAGTCTTGGGCGACTTCAACATCCCTCTCGAGACCAGTTTGTCAAATCTTACAGGCACAATTTGGGAGTTCGTGCAATCCAGGACAAACATGGGCCTATCCCAACTGGTCGCTGGGCCTACTAATTGTGCAGGTCATACTCTCGATGCGGTCTTTAGTACAGAATGGGAATATCTGTGGGCGGAGGTTATCAAAACCTCCACATTGTCATGGACGGATCATTTCCTGGTCAAGGTTGAACTAAGAGCCACTGTCACTCCCGAGGGGGTGGTGGACTTATTAGACTGGTCCGCCCTCAATTCCAGAAAGCCCTAGAGGGTTTAATGACTGGTAACGATGGTGATTCTGTCGAAGCTTTGGTCAATACCTGGAACACCGATCTCGCCAAGGCTATCGACACAATCGCTCCCAAGCATCCTTTCCAACCCGCTTCTAACCGTAAGCCATGGTATACGGAAGAGCTTAGGAGGATGAAGAGGATGACAACAACTGGAGCGCACCTGGCGGAAAACTCGACTCTTATTTGACAAGACTCATCATAGGAAATGTCTTCGTTCCTATTGTATTGTGTCTGCAGAGTCCCGTCCAGCGGAGCTGTTTAGGGTAGTAGGGGAGCTGACACAGGACAGCCTACTGTGGCACATTTAACAACTTCTTTGCAGATAAAATCTGTCAGATAAGAGCCGACTTAGATGCCAGTATTGGTACAGAATCAATTGATGAGGTGTCCAGCAACTCCGTTAACGAAATTTTACTGGATTGGTTCCAATCTGTGAGTACCGATGACGTGGATAAGCTCCTTGGTAGAATGAGGAAAACAGCCTGCCCTCTCGATCCTTGCCCATCATGGCTGGCTGTCCGGGGGGGATGCCTTGAGGGTGTTCCTTAAGGACATCATCAATGCATCCCTCAGGGAGGGTCATGTTCCATCTTGTTTAAAGGAAGCCACAGTTAGGCCGCTTCTGAAAAAACCTTCCCTGGATATGAACAGTTATAGGCCGGTCTCGATACTACCTTTTCTGAGCAAAGTGATCGAGAGGGCAGTGACTCTTCAACTCCAAGCTATCTTGGATAAAACCAATTATCTAGATCCATTTCAAACAGGCTTTAGAACAGGATTTGGGGTTGAGACTGCCATGGTTGCCTTGACTGATGACATTCATCTGAGCATTGACCCTGCTGGTGCTCTTAGACCTCTCAGCGGCCTTTGACACAATAGATCACAACATCCCCTTGGATTGCCTGAGGGGGTTAGGAATCGGAGGCGCTGCATTGCAGTGGTTCCGTTCCTTCCTCTCGGGTAGATTCCAGAGGATGTTGCTCGGGGACAGTAGCTCTGCTAGGAAGAAGCTTAAGTGCAGCATCCCTCAAGGCGCCGTCCTGTCCCCGATGTTATTTAATATCTATATGAAGCCACTGGGAGAGATCATACAGCGACATGGGGCGGGGTGTTATCAGTATGCTGATGACACCCAGATATAGTTCTCCATGTCTCGTTCTTCAGCCTCGACTTCAGATGGCGTCTCTCCTCTCAATGACTGTCTCAAGGCAGTAATGGACTGGATGAGGAAAAACAGATTGAGACTGAATCCAGACAAAATGGAGGTACTCACAGTAGCGGCCCCGAAACTAGATATTGGGATACAATTCCAGTCCTGGACAGGGTCACACTCTCCGCTAAGGACTGTGTCCGCAGTCTGGGGGTGCTCCTGGATTCTTTGCTTCAGATAACTAATCAGGTGAATGCAATGGCCAGGAGCGCATTTTATCAGCTTCGGCTGACACGCCAGCTGCGCCCTTTCCTGGAAATTAGGGACCTTGAAACTGTGGTACATGCGCTGGTAACCTCTCATCTTGATTTCTGCAATGCGCTCTACATGGGGCTATCCTCTTGCTTGGTCCGGAAACTCCAACTAGTACAGAATATGGCAACAGGTTGGTCTTGGGTTCATCTAAAAGAGACCATATAACACCAGTAATAAAGTCTCTTCACTGGCTGCCTATTAGTTTCCAGGCTCAGTACAAGGTGTTGGTCAATACTTATAAAGCCCTAAATAGGGTCCAACCTATCTCCGAGACCGCCTCCTCCCATACAATCTGCCCCACGCACTTAGGTCTTCTGGGAGGAACCTGCTGCAGCTGATAAAAACAAGGCTGTTTGCAACCTCCCAGAGGGCCTTCTCGTTGACTGCTCCCAGACTACAGAATGGTCTGCCGGACGAGATCCATCATATTACGACCTTAGACAGCTTTAAAAGGGCTGTCAAGACGGATCTCTTCCGGCAGACCTTTCCTGACTAGATTTCCCGGTCCCAGGAGTTAGCCCATCCTCTCATCTATTACCCCCCGCTGCAGCCGCTATTGTTGTTGTTTATTGTTGTTGACTGCCTGCACTTGTGTGATTTATTTTAAAATTGTTTTAACTTATGATTAATTTTTTTAAAGGGTGGGTGGGGTTGAGATTTTGGATTGTGATTTTATTGTATTGTGTTGTAAGCTTTTGCTTAATTTTAATGCTGTAAGCTGCTCTGATTGCTTTGCAGAGGGGCGGGATATAAGTTCTTCTTCTTGTTGTTGTTGTTATTATTATTATTATTATTATTATTCAAAATACATTTAAATGCAGCTTAAAAATACTGCCATAGAAGCTGGTAATGGATTCTGTATCCTCCCCACACCCCATTATTCCAGGCTTTACACATGCGAAACTTTCCCCCAGGCCTAATTATGACTATGTTCTCTATCCCCCACTTTGCCTAGTTCCATACTGTTACCTCCTATATGTTCAATGAAAATTAGCTTGGATATATAGGACTTACTTCCATTTTCACAACACTGATCTCGTTTTTCTTGACAAGCAAAATAGTCCTACTGTGGGCAGCTGTTGTTGAGAGACCAGTGTGGTGTAGTGGTTTGAGTATTGGACAAGGACTCTGGAGACTGGGGTTCAATTCCCACATCGACCATGGAAACCCACTGGGTGACCTTGGGCAAGCCACACTCTCTCGGCCTCAGGAGAAGTCAATGGCAAACCTTCTCTGAACAAATCTTGCCAAGAAAACCCCATGATAGATATCATAGGCTGCCATAAGTCAGAAATGACTTAAAGGCACACAATAACAACTTTCCCCCAAGCCTGATCATGACAATGTTATGTATCTCCCCCCCAATTGCCTAAATCTCTACTGTTACCTCTTATATGTTTACTGGAAATTAGCTTGGATATAAAGGACTTCTTTCCATTTTCACAACACTGATCTCATTTTCCTTGGCAAGCTAAACAGATAGTCCTACAGTGGGCAGTGCATCTTACATTTTACTACCCCATTTAGATCAAGTCTTGGCAACAAAGACACAAAGATTTCTGGCCCTTCTAGCCTGTCGGCATACATATACTTGTATGAACCATTTGCAATGCATGGATAGCTTAACAGAGAGAGAGGAAAGGAAAGGTATATATTCTCTTTGAGTTACCCTTATTTTCCTGCGTATAAGACTACTTTTTTACCTGCAAAATCTGTGGCTAAAGTGGGGGGGTCGTCTTATATGCCAGATATAGGGATAATGAGGATAGAGGTGCTAAAACTCTATATTTTGACTGGAAAAATGGGGGGGGGTCGTCTTATACGTGGGTCGTCTTATACGCCGGAAAATACGGTATTATTTTTTTTAGAAAAAGCTTTCCAGCCAAAACTTCTGCTAGTTCCTGCTAGACAGAAGTGTTTGCAAATTTTGATGATTATGACAACAACTAGAAAATTCAAGGATTCCTCAAATACAATGTTGGTACTTAACAGGATTGGCCTTATAGTTTTATTTATATGCCTCCCTTTCTTTCAACATGGGACTCAAACGAATTCCATCGTGACTAAGGCTGCAAAAGCTCAAGAATAAGCCCCAATGAACTCAATGGAATGTGAGTTGTCAAGTGCAAGTATATACTGTTAAGTTTCATTAGTCCAGTGGTTCCCAAACCTTGTTCCTCTATGTGTTCTGACTTCATCTCCCAGAATCCCCATCCAACTTGGCCAATGGTCAGGAATTCTAGGAGCTGGACTCCCAAACTTCTGGAGGACCAGAGTTTGGGTACCACTGCATTTGTCTCAATCAGTTGCAATGAAAATGACTGAACCTGAAACCAGGACTCATGAGCTGGATTGGAGCCAATGGCATTTGTGTCCATTCCTATACTGGATTTATAGAAAAAAACATTTGAACTAATTCCCTTAAAACATTATTCTAATGATTGGGAAATTTAAATATTTGTCCAGCATCATCACCATCATTGTTGTTGCTTTACTACCATTATTATGAGTTATTATTCTAATATTATTACGAATGAAAAGTAAGAGGCACCATATTTTCTGGCGTATAAGACGACTTTTTAACCAGGAAAAGCTGAGGTTAAAGTTAGGGGTCATCTTATACACCGGGTATAAGAGGAGGAGGAAGAAGATAGAGGTGCGAGGCAGGAAGGAGCTGGGGAGAGAAGGAGGACCAGGAGGACATGTGTGAGGCGGGGAAAAAAGCCTGGGAGACAAGGAGGAGGGAAGGTGGGGGGGGGGGAAGCCTGGGAGAGAAGGAGGGTTTCCTTGGCAAGGTTTGTTCAGAAAGCGTTTGCCACTGCTTTCCCCTGAGGCCGAGAGAGTGTGACTTCCAAGACTGTTGTTGTTGTGTGCCTTCAAGTCGTCTCCAACTGATGATGACCCTACGGCAAACCTATCATGAACCTATCATTTCTTGCCTATGTGTTTTTTTCAGACAGGGTTTGCCTTTGCCATCCTCTGAGGCTGAGAGAGTGTCACTTCTAAGATTGTTGTTGTTGTATGCCTTTGAGTCATTTTCAACTTACAGCAACCCTAAGGTTGCTATCATGGTGTTTGCTTGGCAAGGTTTCTTCAGAGGGGAGTTTGCCATTGCCTTCTCCTGAGGCTGAGAGAGTGTGACTTGCCCACGGTCACCCAGGGGGATTCCATGGCTGAGCCAGGATTTGAGTCCTGGTTTCCAGAGTCATACTCCGATACTCAAACAGGGTGACCAAATGTCTTCAATGCAAAGGAGGACAAGTCACTACAAAAAATGTAGGACATACAAGAAAAAAATGTAGAGAAAGCTAAAAACACTGATATAAATGTAAATCCATGCTTCTTAGCCATGCTCAAAATGGATGTTTTAATGGTCAAAATGGTGACTTTTAACCTTATCATGGGGTTTTCTTGGCATGTTTCTTCAAATGGGGGTTGCTATTACCCTCCTCTGAGGCTGAGTGTGTGTGACATGTCCAGGGTAACTTACTTGGCTGCACATTGTACATACCCCAGAAGGCATCACCTAGTAGTATACTGGCAGTCCTTCCCCCCAACACTTTCTCATTTCCCCCCAACCATCTCATAGCTGGGAGATGGAAATAATTTTTAAAGGAGCATTTAAATCTGGACTATTTTTTAAAAAGTAAGGTCCAAAGCACACTGCAGAAATAAATGCTAGGGAACATGGGACCTGTAGTTTGTTGTGTTTATAAGTGACAGTACCTGCATGTCATAAGCATTTGAATTAAAATTACCATATTGAAATCAAATCTGATGCTTTTTTAAAATTTTTATTTGGTGTGCATTGGAAGAGGGGTAGTCTTATATGGCGAGTATATCCAAACGCTATATTTTAATTGGAAAAGTTGGGGGTCATCTTATACACCCGGTCGTCTTATATGCCGGAAAATACGGTGCCTGAGCTCTTAAAATGGGATTATTTAATCAATGAACTGACAAGATGTAATCTAAATATTTTTAGGCAGGCTTCTGGGAAACTGAAAGGGTGTTTTGCATTGTTGTTGGTTTTTTTAAGTGACTACGTTGAAGGATTCATGGCTAAGCTTATGAATGGATTTATACTTCTGAAGTGATTCCCCAAAGTAATATTGATGTGGTTTCATTACAGAGGACCCAGCTTGTGCAAATGTCAGTTAATGAGTCATACACTCTTGTTTAACCTTTCAAGAGAACAAAAGATCCAAGCCTGAAAATACTACAGGACAGATATCCTATAGGTATAGATATCCTATACCTATGAGGGCTAGGAAGGAAACACAATCTGGACTCCTGTTGGTGCTTTAGCAGTAGTCTATTATGCTGGTGAAGTGTAGTTTATGGCAAGGGTGCACAATGTTGGTGAACCAACAAAATCTTAGCTTAAAGTGTGCCTCAACATGCGTCCAGGCAAGACTTTTATTATTTTGTGCTATAATGTGTCTTCCATTTGAATCCCTTCAATGTTTTCCCTCTGCTGCTGCTTCTCTTTTTGCTAATGCAAAAAAAAAAATCCATTATGGTGGAGAAAATAACTGTACATCGACTTTTGATTAGAAATGCTAGGAGCCTTCCTCTTGAAAGTATCCATTGGTCTAGAGCTTGGAAATATCACTTGTTTGGAGTAACTGGAGATGCCAAGGACTAAAAACCTAAGGTATCCTACTACTGGGTTCCTCTCAAAATATTACCAATAGTAGATTATCTATTCATGTGAAAATCTCAGAGATATTTTGGCTTTCTGGAATCTTGTAAACTTTACAGACATTCCAAAAAGAATAGGGTTTAAAAGAGATTCAACTAAGAAGGACACAATTTTTATAACACAATTCCATGCTGTCAGCCTTTCAAGCTGTTCCTCGATTGACAATTATGTCCCATTATACCAACTTTCCTGCCTCTGGCATTGAGATATGTTATACAGTATATATAAAACAGATAACGTATGTGTCCTACTTCTATTTGTGCTGAATTTCTGTGCTTCTGAAACATGTACAGAATTTGGTATAAACATGTTAAGAAAAACATATTCATAGGGACTCATATTGTAAGGAAACAGGCTAGTTAAAGAAACCAAGAAAACATTCCAAACACAATAACAATGGGACTAACTCTTAACCATCAGCAATCTTTAAAAGTAGCCTTTTCCCAAGCATTTTGTTTTAAAAGGAAAGCAAGAGGTTGCTGTGGGCCCCAAATCCCATCTGATCTTTGAAGCAGAGCAGGGTCAGGCCTGGTACTTGGATGGGGAAATGCCAAGGAATACCAGGTACTGTACACTACATTTCAGAAGGCGGCAATGGAAAACCATCTCTAACTATTCCTTGCCTAAGAAAACACAATTAAATTCATGGGATCACTGTAAATCAGCAGGCAATCTGAAGATACAGACACACAGAGATACACATGAGATTTCTGCTAATGCGACATTTTCCAGCAGCGCAACAACACATGCAGCAGGTTTCAGGAGCCCACCCTGGATCAATCTCTTTTTTTTTTTTCTTTAAATAAACTCTCACATCATGTTGAGTCTGTGATATTATATATAGTTTTGTATTTCTGCATTTTATTCTGAGCATCTCTGCCCAAAGAAGTCTGTGTAACTTAACAATTTATGTTTCAAGCATCCTAACAGCTGGTCAGCTAACATGCTCTGTACTTCTAAAGCAGACTTCTCCAGCCTCATTCTCTTTTCTGGGACTACAATGCCTTCTCACTCACCATGCTGACTTAGGTTGATGGATCCTATAGTCCATCTGGATAGCATCACATTAAAAAAGTTATTCTAAAACATCTCCAATTGTGCTACAAGAGCCCAAATTCTGTAAATGAAATAAATTATACAATATATGGGAAAGGGTATTTTTTTTTAAAGGTATTTTTCTCTGGTCATCATTTTTCAGAATTTCTAGCTATAAGATCTTGTTCAAATATCACGATAGGTAGGATTTTGTTCGTTTAAAAAACATAGGCAACAATACCATCCACTATTACCTTAAAAACGGAAAGCTGAAATTCTAGAATTCTACAGGCTTTTTGCCACAGTCTGCCATTTGTAGCATGAATGAAGGACATGAAGTCATGGGTACTTTGTGGTCAATCTCTTGCATCTCTCATTTGGATACAAATACAAATATTATTTGTAGATACAAAAAGACAGAGTCAATTCAGTGGCTAGGTAAACAACCCATCCACTGCCTAATGCAACAGGAACCTACCCAGCAGGCACAGGAATTCAAAACATATGCAGAGTAGACATGTATTAATAGACATGTATATATGTGGGTGGACAAGGTTTTTCTCACATCTTGCGAAATGAGCTTTGCACTGGCCACTTTCCCAAAGACCAGATCATCATTTTTATCACTACAGTCAGCCCTCAGGTTCCACAGATTCTGTACACAGAGATTCAATCATCCAAATCTTTTAAAAATTAAATATATACATTCCAAAAAGTAAAGCTTAATTTTGTCATTTTATATAAGGGGCATTATTTTCCCAAGCCACTGTATTTAATGGGACTTGAGCATCTCCAGATGTTGGTATCCAAGGTGGGGTCCTGGAACCAAACCTCAGTGGATATCAAGGGCCCACTGTACTTGTTTATCCTTTGTCCCTTTCCCATCACACACCATTCAAATCCTGAAGGTGGATGCTTGAAGAACTTTCACTCATAAAAACACTTGCTCAACTAAGCTTTAGAGTTCTATCTGTCTTGTTTTTAACTGATCTGCTCTGGTAACCTCTTCCACTGAAGAATGGATTAAAGTGCATTAAATAAATTTGTCTCTGTGGAAACCTATAGCATGACCCACAACTTGATGTGACGTGGCTACTCTTCAGATATACAGACATCCACAGAGAATTTGCTTACTGTTCTTGATAAAGCAGTAACATTCCACCATCACCACTATCACTATCATCAGCAGACTTTGAACCCTTGGTAGTTCAGCTGCCCTACACAAAACTATTCCAATGCTTTGAGTATTTATGATACAGAAATCACATTAGTGCTTCCTTCCATGTGAAGGGAGTGCCAATTAAGAGCTTCACTGGATATCTTGTTCTAGGTGCCCCTGCCAAAGAAAACTACTGGTAAAGCCTTCTCTGCAATGGCACCCTGCTAGTGGAATATGGGTTAAGTCTCCCTTATCCAAAATGCTTGGGACCAGAGGTGGCTTGGATTTTTTCGGATTTTGGAATATGTATATACACATAAGGAAATATCTTGAAGCTGGGACCCAGATCTAAATATGAAATCCATTTTATGTTTATACACCTTGTAAATGTAGCCTGAAGGTAATTTTATACATAATGTTTTTAATAATTTTGTGCATGGAACCAAGTTTGTATACACTGACCCATCAGAAAACAAGGGGGTCACAATCTCAGCCACCCATGAGGACGATTTTGGAGCATTTCAGAACTCAACCTGCACCTATTCAATTGGCGCTATCTTTCCTATCATCTATTTTAGAGAATAAGTATGGTATCAGTGATGAGACTGGTTTAACTGCTGTTTTGTTACAAATGGTACTACCTTATCATTTTCTAGATTGGTTGTTGATGTTGTATACTGTTTTTGAGCTGCCACAGGGATCATTTTGGGGTGACACAACCAAAAACATACCTGTGGACAAAGCAGAAGACATGGCTATGTTAGCTGGGATTTAATGGATTTGCACTTGGACTTGGAAAGCATGTACACTGAAATAATTATCTACAACATTATGCAGCAGATTACAATCTACTGATAGATCTTCAAGAGTTTCTGATTCCCAGTTGATTAACAACAGCAACAACAACACTTCATCTGCCCTTCTGTATTCTATAATTACAGTATTTTCTGGTGTATAAGACTACTTTTTAACCAAGGAAAATCTTCTCCAAAATCGGGGGTCGTCTTATACGCCGGGTGGAGGAGGGGGAGGAAGAAGAGAGGAAGTCAGGTTAGAGGAGGAGGAAGGGGGAGGAAGGAGTGGCGTGGTGTGGCGTGAGGCAGGAGGAGGAAGCAGCAGTGGATAAGAGGTGAACCCCTATCCTGGGGTTTTCTTGGCAAGACTTGTTCAGAGGAGGTTTGCGATTGCCTTCCCCTGAGGCTGAGAGTGTGTGACTTGTCCAAGTTCACCCAGTGGGTTTCATGGCAGAGTGGGGAATCAAACCCAGGTCTCCAGAGTGGGAGTCCAACACTCAAACCACTACACCATGCTGGCTCCTAATCCCATGTACTACCTATGAAACAACTGCAGACTTTTTTGTTGTTCTTGCGTGTCTTCAAGTCCTTTCCCACTTATGGCGACCCTAAGGCAACCTTACAATGGGGTTTTCTTGGCATGTTTCTTCAAATAGGGGTTGCTATTACTATCCTCTGAGGATGAGAGTGTGTGACATGCCCAGGGTCACTTACTTGGCCGCAAATTGTACATACCCCAGAATGCATCACTTAGTATATTGGCAGTCCTTCCCCCCAACACTTTCTCATTTCCCCCCTTTGGAAGAGGGGTTGTCTTATACGGAGAGTATATCCCAAACTCTATATTTTAACTGGGAAAGTTGGGGGTCGTCTTATACGCCCAGTCGTCTTATGGGCCAGAAAATACGAGGTAACTGGATATGGGCTGGACTTGAAGTGTGAAAGGGCTGTCAGCTCAATTCTGGTCCAGAAAACAAAATTCCAGGGCTGAGTTTGTGTTCAGAGGTATTCTTGCTCCTTAATCCTAACACTGTATTACCATCTTCCAGCCAGTGTTCTGCATCTGACTCCAGCTAGTAGACCTAACATTTCTAGCAAAAACAAAGCAAGTCCTGCAAGCCTGATGTCTGTCCATCCCAAAATAAAAAAAAACTAAACTACTACAATTGGTCTTCCACAGTCTAATGTGGTGCCAGCTACTGTGATTGAGAGGTCACAGAAGCTGGCACCACATTAAAGTATGGAAGACCAAGTGCAGTAATTCAGTTTTGTATTTTGTATACTGTGACTGTGAGGTCATGGGGGGGGGGGGTCTCTTCGGACCTCTAAAGCTAAAAGCATTCTATATATTTTTAGTAAAGGCTTGTGAATAGAGCATTTCAGCAAGTATAACATCATGTGTCCTGGATAAACTGATGAGAGTAGCTGCACTTGTTAAAATTCTCATCGTTGGCACCATTGGCATTAGTCTCAGGTAAAATTTGGCAATTCTGTGGAATCATTGATCCATGTGGTTTGAGAAAACACTCAGCCCAAATGAGATAGTTTTCTAAACAGCATGCGACCTTCAATATGTACTAATAGAAGACTGGGACTGAACTCAAAGCAATGCTGTTTCAGATCCCAATTGAGCCATGTTTGGGCTCTGGGAAGGTTTTTCAGATTCGGTTCATTCATTCACTGTTAAAAATAAAGTCTGCTTTAATGTTACCATAGAAGAATCAGAAATACAAGAGCAGCAAAGAGCAATATAAAGACCGAGTGTGGTTCCCCACTCAACCATCAAACCCACTGGGTGACCCTTGGTAAGACACACTCTTTCAGCCTCAGAGGATGACAATGGCAAACCCCCTTTGAAGAAACATGCCAAGAAAACTCTGCGATAGGATTGCCATAAGTTGGAAACGACTTGAACACATATGATAACAACAAGAGAGGGACATGCATACTGCTGCATTCATGGATACACAGTAATGAGTATATAGGGTTAGAACACACTAGGAAGAAATGCCTAGGGCTGCTGCCACACTGCAGATTAATTCAGTTTGACACCACTTTAACTGCCGTGGCTCCATCCTATGTAATTTGTAATTTGTTGTGGCACCAGAGAGCTCTGACAGAGAAGACTAAATATCTCACAAGACTACAAATCCCAGAATTCCAGAGCATTGAGTCATGGCAATTAAAACAGTATCAAACTGCATTAATTCTGCAGTGCCTTAGATTCCACATGTATCACAGGAGATTTTATAAGGTAAGAAACAGTCAAATATTCAAATGATCATTCATTTTCCTGTCACAGTGGCTGCCATTCAGACTTCTTGACAAAAGTATCAAAATGACTCGCTTTGCTTCTGGACGGAGATCATCTTTTATTATCTGCTATGTTTATTTTTCACTGGACTGCTCTCTTCTAATGTCGGGGTCACCTGGGTCAGCAATGGCCAACGTACATACTCTGTAGTACTTTCCACAAGCTGTAGTGGTGTACACCAGTTTTGGCCAACATAGTGTACGTAGTACTGAATTTCTGATTTCCACAAAGTAGGACAATTGTTGGCTATGATGACCTGTGAAATAATTTTCAGAGTTTGTTTGTATCCAAGTACATATTTACCACTTTTCTTAACCAGCTGAAGTCTAGAGTTTATGGACACCAGGGACTTTTTCATCTTTTCGGCGGTCACCATCCTGCCAGCTTACATCAGACCAGTCATTACCCAAGACATGCCTTCAAGTTGGCCAGGCAATAAGGAAACAGGTGTTTTTCTACAGTAGTCTTCTCAATTCCTAGGGAAATTATGTCTGTGTGCAAAGCTGGCTGATAGGTGTAAATCTGATTTCAAATTCTGTTTACATGTAAAAAGGGTCAAAGTTAAACCAAGTTCTAACACCAAAAGGCAACTTGATCGATGTCTAAACTACAATTTAAAGTGTCTGTCTCTTATGCTATACAACTTGCAACCACATCATCACCAAACCTGGATTTCTCTCATAGGACCAAAATAAAGATCACAGTGAGGTTTTAGTCCCATTCTGTCAACTACCTTGGGTACATTCCAAACAAACAACTCAGATTTCAGTATGGATAGGCGTTTAGCTTTGGAATATGAGGCTATAGAGCTGCAAAGGCCATCTCATTCAACCTACTGCCATGCAGGAATACACTGTTGAAGCACTCCTGACAGATGGCCATCCAACCTCTGTTTAAAGACCTCCAGAGAAGGGGAGTCCACCAGGCCAGTCTACTGCTGAACAGCTCTTGCAGTCAAGAAACAGTTCCTAATATTTGGGAGGAATCTCTTTGAATCCACTGATTCGTCTTAGTCTCGAGTAGCAGAAGACAAGCTCACTCCATCTTCTGCATGACATCCTTTCAGCTAAACATATCCAAGCTCTCTAAGTTGTCCCTCATAAGCCTTGGTTTCCAGACCTTGGACTATCTTGGTTGCCCTTCTCTGGACACATTCCAGCTTATCAATATCTATCTTGAACAGAGCTGCTCAGAACTGGACAAAGTATTCCAGGTGAAGTGTGACTAAGGCAGAATAGGGGAGCACTACTACTTCTTTTCCGCTGCACACTATACTTCTGTTGATGCAACTGCATTAGCCTTTTTGGCAACTGCATCATGCTGTTGACTCACATTTAGCCAGCGTGGCGCAATGGTTGAGCATTGGACTAGGACACTGGGAGACCAGAGGTCAAATTCTGGCTCAGAGATGGAAACCCACTGGATGGCCTTGGGCAAGTCACACTCTCTCAGCCTTAGAGGATAGCAATGGCAAACCTCCTCTGAATAAATCTTACCCAGAAAGCCTTAGGGTTACTGTAAGTCAGAGATGACTTGAAGGCACACAAGAACAACAACTACTAAGACCAACAAGAAACTACTAACAACTACTATTCAATAAGGAGCCCTGGTGGTGCAGTGGTTAAATGCAGGTATTGCAGCCACAATGTTGTGAGTTCGATCCCAGGGAAGGCTCCAAGGTTGACTCAGCCTTCTATCCTTTCGTAGGTAGGTACCATAAAATGAATGCCCAGTTTGTTGGGGGCAATTGGCTTACAGATTGTAAACTGCTTAGAGAGTGTTGAGTTCACTATTAAGTGGTACAGAAATGTAAATGCTACTGCTTGCTATTGCTATAATTCCAAGCCTGGTGTCACCTATCCTATATTTGCATATTTAAGTAGATGTAGTACCTGACATTTAACTTGATGAAATTCATTTTGTTAGTTTCAGCCCAGATCTCCAATCTGTCAAAGTCACTTTGAATGCTGATCGTGTCCTCTGGAGTATTAGTTACTCCCCTAAGTTGGCATCGTCTGCAAATTTGGTAACCATGCCTTCTATTCCATCATCTAAGGAGTCATCTAATGAAGATGGTGAAGAATACTGGGTCCTGGCAGTACCCTGAAGCTCCTCATTAGTCACTTCTCTCCAGGATGAAGATCAATCATCGGTGAGCACTCTCTGGGTCTGTTCTGTCAACCAATTATAAATCCTTCTAATAGAAGAACATGCTGGCCCACAGTTCACCAACTTGCCTACCAGAATATCAGGGGGAATCTGTCAAAAGCCATGCTGAAATCAATGCATAGTCCATCTGTAGTACTTCCCTGATCTATTAAGCTTGCAATTGCATTTAAAAAGAGAGAGAGAGAGAGAGGTAAGATTAGTTTGGTATGACTTGTTTTTAAGAAACTCAAAATGCTGGTTCCTATTAATCACAGCATTCTTTTCTAAGTGTGAACAGACTGAGGGTGTATCTACACTGCAGAAATAATGCTGGGATGTGTAGTTTTAGAAGGCCTTTAGCCTTCTCTGCCAGAGTGCTGATAACTCACAAAATTACAAATACGCAAAACTATACCCTAACTCTCTATCTCTTCTAGACCCTTCAGTGGAATCAGCATCAACTTGACTGGTCAGCAGTTGTTCTAGTCCTCTTTTTTGTCCATTTTGAATATGGGGACAGAGTTAGAGCTCCTCCAATCTGATGGCATCCATCCTGTTTACCAAGAATTCTGAAATATTATGGATACTGGCTCTAAGATTACATCTGCAAGTTCTCTTAGATGCAATTAATCCAGACCTGAACTGATTTTGGCCAAACTTGATATTTACAATTACACTAGCTATTCCAAGCATTATAAGACAATTTCAGTACCTAATCATCTAGCTAGTCTGGGTTGTTGGGCTTTGCTTTTAAAAAGTGGTCTTTCAAGTCCATCTGCATGAAACGTGAAGTGAAACAACCTTTACAGACTGTGTTATCTTTCTGACCCTTGCTTCATCCAAATCATAAGGAAATTGTCAGGATAAACCTGGGTAATTTTCCTGGTAGGTCATAATGAAAAGAGCTTTATAAAGGTTGGCATATGTGCTCACTATGTAAGTCAACATAGTGGCAGAACAGAAAGAGAAAATACATCAAGCAAAATTTACTGCACTGAATCTTAAAGTGATTTACTTGCAAAACTGAACATATGAAAGAGATATGCAAACCAACAAATGTAAAGCAAAAGAGCATGTTTATAAAAATCCCTCAATACTATTCAACTGAGAGCCAGTGTGGTGTAGTGGTTTGAGTGATGGACTATGACTCTGGAGACCAGGGTTCAATTCCCAATTCAAACATAGAACACATTGGGTGACCTTGGGTAAGTCACATGTTCTCAGCCTCAGGGGAAGGCAATGGCAAAACTCCTCTCAATAATTCTTGCCAAGAAAACCCCATGATAGGGTCACTGTAACTCAGAAATGACCTGAAGGCACACAACAACAAACAACAACTCTCAAGTAAGATCCTTTTCATACCCATTTCATAGTACCACTACAATGAGAAAAGCCACAGACTTACAATACAGCATTCAGCTACACATTCAAGCCTGAATTGTTACTAGAGTAATCTCAACTAGAGTAGACCCACTAAATCAACTTTCATCACTTATGTAAACCTAACTGAGGGCCTTTGCAGACTGCCAGAAATAGTGCAAATTGAGTCCACTTTAAGGGTTAGGGTTAGTACTAGGGAGTCGTGGGAATTGTTTTTTTTTTTTTTCCTGAGACATTGAGTCTTCTCTGTCAGAGAGCTCTGGTGCCACAATAAAATACACTTCCCATGATTCCCTAACCCTAATCCTAACCCTTAAAGTGGACTCAATTTGCACTATTTCTGGCAGTCTGCAAAGGCCGTGATTTAGCTAGTTAGGACTAGTAAATGAATTTGGGTATGGGGAAACCCAAGCAGATGGTGGCATGTTTTATTCCAGTGGACCTGAAAAAGAACAAGGCAACTTCTTCCCTCCCAGAAGTTGTTTCAATGATTGAACACTAAGATGTCAAAGACTTCATGAATAAAGACATATATTCTTTCTCTCTTCTTCACCACAGAACAAACCAGCCAACCAAGCACTGTGGAAGCTGATACTTGCTGAAGCATGAAGGTTTTCTGTCAATAATTCACCCTTCGAAAACACTACACAGGAGCACAAACTTTAGGTACATCACACCTTAGTCTAAAGCATTCGGCACTAAAAAACTTCTGACCAGTTACGTGAACTTAGCTTGCAACCTTAGGAACACATGTTTTAATACGTCTTGTTTGTTCTTTTAAATTGACTGGTGCGTATTTATTCGTCTATTGTTGTTTGCACCTCGATCCGGGGGGGGGGGGAGATGGGTAAAAAAGAAACATTATTATTATTATTATTATTACAAACTTACATACCATTGCTCAAATTGTCCCAGTATCCAGACTCCCTTTCATACAATCACTAAAATGGATAAGGAAACCCCACATTGACTGTCATACAATCACTAAAATCCCATATTGAGTATCATACTATCACCAAAATTGATTAAGCTCCATACTGACTATCCTATAATCAGTAAAACGGATAAGGAAATCCCATATTGACTATCATACAATCACTAAAATCCCATATTGAGTATCATACTATCACCAAAATTGACTTACCTCCATATTGACTATCCTATAATCACTAAAATGGATAAGGAAACCCCACATTGACTATCAGTGTGCACTGTACCCATAGACAGAACTGCTCTGACTCTTCTTCATCCATCCTAAGGAGAAGAGGTTGTATGGGGTACACTTATGGGGTATTGCAATAGGATCTTGTAGCATCTTTGAGACTTGGAAACAAACCAAGTCTATGAAAGCTTATACTACAATGTCTTTTGCTCAGTTAGTCTCAAAGGTGCTACCAGATCCCTCTGCATAAAGACTGTAACAGGGCTTATAGGGTAGAATTCAAAGACCTAGCTGTGTCAGTCTGAAAAATCAGAATGCAAAGGGATCTTGCAGCACCTTTGAGACTAACTGAAAGCTGGTAGCAGGAGCTTTCCTAGACATGAGCCAACTTCTTCAGATGCATTTGGTGGAGTGGAAAGCCCAGAGGCAGACCTGCATTTCCACACCCACAAAGGTTTGATTCCTATGGACATTCTCACTCACACAGAGACTGCTATATAGATCTGTCCCTGGGCAATAGAAATAAGAAGGCGGCTATGCCAAGGGATCTTGTAGCACCACTGAGATTGACTGACAGAGAGAAGCTGGAAGCAGGAGCTTTCCTAGATTTTACTTCCTCAGATGGGGCAGTTAGCCATGCTGGAAGAATGAGGTACCATCCTCAGACCAGTTCTCCACAACCCCTAACAATAACAATAACAATAAGCCAGGCATCCAGACATACAACATAGCACTAAACAATTTTTTTAAAAAGCCACTTTGTCTCATGTCTCCTGAAAAGGTGCTCAGGCACCCTGACTCAATATCCCATCACCCTTTTGCTCCTAAAAGGCACTCCATATCCCATTACCTCTTTTCTCCTAAAAAAGGCACCCAGTCTCTTCTTCTTGAAAAGGCACCCAAGCACCCTGACTCCATATCCCATCACCCTTAACCTCCTGAAAAGACTCCCAGGATCCCTAACTCCATATCCCATTACCCTCTTCCTCCTGGAAATTCACCCAGGCACCCTGTGACTCCATCTCCCCTCACCCTTTACCTTCTGGAAAGACACCCAGGCACCCTGACTCCATACCCCATCACCCCTAACCTCCGGAAAAGATACCCAGGCACCCTGACTCCATATCCCATCACTTTTCCTCCGAAAAGACACCCAGAAGGCCTGATTCCATATCCCATTACCCTCTTCCACCTGGAAATTCAACTAGGTGCCCTGATTCCATACCCCATCACCCTTTACCTCTTGAAAAGTCACCTAGGCACCCTGACTCCACATCCCATCACCCTTTTCCTCCTGAAAAGGCACCTAGGATCACTGACTCCATACCCCATCACCCTTTTCCTCCTGAAAAGACACCCAGCAGCCCTGACTCCATATCCTATCACCCTTTTCCTCCTGAAAAGTCACCTAGGCACCCTGAATCCTCATCCCATCACCCTTTACCACCTGAAAAGACACCCAGCAGCCCTGACTCCATACTCCATCACCCTTTACCTCCTGAAAAGACACCTAGGAGTCCTGACTCAATATCCCTTCACCCTTTTCCTCCTGAAAAGACACCCAGGCACCCTGACACCATATCCAATCAGTCTTTACCTCCTGAAAAGACACCCAGGCACCCTGACTCCATACTCCATCACCCTTTACCTCCTGAAAAGACACCCAGGTACCCTGTGACTCCATCTCCCCTCACCCTTTACCTCCTGGAAAGACACCCAGCAGCCCTGACTCCATACCCCATCACCCCTAACCTCCTGAAAAGATACCCAGGCACCCTGACTCCATATCCCATCACTTTTCCTCCGAAAAGACACCCAGGGGTCCTGACTCAAAATCCCATCACCCTTTACCTCCTGAAAAAGACACTCAGGCACCCTGACTCCATATCCTATCACCCTTTACCTCCTGAAAAGTCACCCAGGCACCCTGGATCCATATCCCATCACTCTTTCCCCCCTGAAAAAGACACTCAGGCACCCTGACTCCATACCCCATCACCCTTTATCTCCTGAAAAAGTCACCCAGGCACCCTGGCTTCATATATGCCATCACTCTTTCCCCCCTGAAAAGACACCCAGGAGCCCTGACTCCGTATCCCATCACCCTTTTCCTCACAAAAAGGCACCCAGGCGCCCTGAGGACTCCCTATATCTCATCCCTAGCCCTCTTTGAGAAGAAGCCAGTCTCTCTCTGTCTCCCTCTCCTTCCCTTGCTGCCTGAGCCTTCCTGCCAGGGCTCCCCTTCCCGCCATTTTAAGCCCCAGCCTCTGCTACTCACCCAGCCCGCCTGGCGCTTCCTCTGGGGCGGAGGGTGAGGGAACAACCGAGCCTCAATCCGGATCCCTCCTGGCGCCTCCTTCTCCTTCTCCTTCTCCTCCTCCAGCTCCTCCTTCTCCTTCAAAGCCAGGCCAGGCCTAGTGGGGCCTGCTTTGGATGGAGCTAAGGAAGGAGGAAGAGGAGGACAAGGGCCGCAGGGAAGATGGATTCAATACCCTGGCATGGAGCTCCTGTCTGCACTGCAGAAATAACCCAGTGTGACACCGCTTTGACTTGCTATGGCTCAGTACTAGGGAATGCTGGGATTCGTAGTTTGTTGGGGCAGGTCCTCCTCCTTTTCCAGGCCACCTCCTCCACCATTTCAGCCAGCCTTCTTCTGTCCAGGAGGAACTCCAAAAGGTCCTCCATTTGGAGAATCACTCAGAAGCATGGATTTATATTTATATTATGTGTTTTTAGCTTTTGTTTTCTCTCTCCAGGAGGAATTCCAAAATGTCCTCCACTTTTGAGCATCACTCAGAAGCATGGATTTATATTTATATTAAGTGTTTTTAGCTTTTGTTTTCTCTCTCCAGGAGGAATTCCAAAAGGTCCTCCATTTGGAGAATCACTAAGAAGCATCAATTTATATTTATATTAAATGTTTTGAGCTTTTATTTGCTGTCTCCAGGAGGAATTCCAAAAGGTCCTCCATTTTGAACATCACTAAGAAGCATCAATTTATATTAAGTGTTCTGAGCTTTTATTTTCTGTCTCCAGGAGGAATTAGTAGGAATTTATATTTATATTTAGTGTTTTTCGATTTTATTTTCTCTCCCGGAGGAATTCCAACATTTCTTCCATTTTGAGCATCATTAAGAAGCAGGAATTGATATTTATATTAAGTATCTTGAGTTTTTATTTTCTCTCCAGGAGGAATTCCAACATTTCCTCCATTTGGAGAATCACTCAGAAGCATGAATTTACATTTCTATTAGTGTTTTGAGCTTTTATTGTGCTCATGGCCTACATTTTTTTTCTGTAATGTCCTACATTTTGTGGTGCCTTGTCCTCCTGTGTGGTTAGGACATCTGGTCACCCTCCCCTGAGTTCCTATCTGAACTGCAGAAATAATCCAGTTTGACACCGCTTTAACTGCCATGGCTCAGTGCTAGGGAATCCTGGGATTTGTAATTTGTTGGGGCACCAGAAATAGGATGACCAGTGGTCCTCCATTTCAGCCTTCTGTCCAAGAGGAATTGCAAAAGGTCCTCCATTTTGAGCAGGACTTAGAAGCATGAATTTATATGAGTGTTTTTAGCTTTTATTTGGTCATGTCCTATATTTTTTTTCAGAAATGTCCTATATTTTGAGGTGTTTTGTCCTCCTTTGAGGTCACTCTGCCTGGAGCTCCTTTCTGAACTTAAGAAGTAAAGCAGTTTGACACCACTTTTAACTTCCATGGCTCCACAATATGGAATCCTGGGATTTGTAGTTTGTTGGGGCACCTGAACCATGGTTATTAAAGTGATGTCTAATTCATTTGTAAGCTGCTTCAATAGCCTTTTGGCTGAAGAGGGGGGTATAAATACTCCATAATCATCATCATCATAATAATGTCAAACTGCATTATTCTGCAAAGACAGACATAGCAGTGCCACTCCGGAAAATCAGTATACCAAGGGATCTTTCAGCACCTTTGAGATAAACAGTGCAACTAACTACACTATAGAACAGGGGTCGGCAACTTTTTGTTGCCGGGGGGCTGGGAGGGGGGAGAAATGGCGCCGGGGGGCGGTGTGTGCGCGCTTGTGCGCACGCGAGCACTTGCCCCCCGCATGCACATGCGCACAATGCCCACCGTCATGCGCATGCGTGCATGGGGGCGCCATTTTGGAAGGCCCAAAGGCGAACTCGCATGGTGCCGGCTCCGTTGGGCCTTACAAAATGGCTCCCACCGCCATGCGCATGCACGCGAGAGCGCGGCTGCCATTTTGGATGCCAAAATGGCGCCCATTCTTGCACACGCATGCGCACGATGGCGGGCGCCATTTTCGAACACTGTCGTGCACATGCGTGCGCAAGCGTGGGTGCCATTTTGGACGCCAAAATGGTGCCTGCGCTTGCACGCGGTGCGGCGGCGGCATGCGTGCGGCGGCAACAATGGCGGGACCAGCCACGGGCCGGTCCCAAGGACTCCGCGGGCCGCGCTCAGCCCATGGACCGTAGGTTGCCGACCCCTGCTATAGAAATAATGCGGTCTGACACCACCTTAAGCCCCGTAGCTCCACCTGGTGGAATTCTGGGATCTGTAGTTTCGCAAAGCCTTTAGCCTTCTCAACCAGAAGAGTGCCTCACCAAACTACAAATCCCAGGATTCTGTAGAATGGCACCGTGGCAGTTGAGGTCAAACTGCATTATTTCTACAGTGACTGTAGAAGGTGCAGTCTCTCTGAAAGACAGAGCTTTTGGGAGCATGAGCTTTTGTAGACTGATCCAAAACACACTGCAGAAATAACCCAGTTTGAGACCTCTTTAACTACCCTGGCTCAATGCTAGGGAATTCTGGGAATTGTAGTTTTGTGAGACATTTAGCCTTCTCTGTCACAGAGCTCTGGTGCCACAATAAACTACAGTTTCCAGGATTCCCTAGCACTGAGCCAGGGCAGTTAAAGCAGTCTGAAACAGGATTATTTCTGCAGTGTGTTTTGGACCTTGAGTCTAGTTCCTCAGATGCATCTGAGGAAGCAGGCCCAAGTCTACGAAAGCTCTTGCTCCCAACTTCTGTCTTTCAATTAGTCTCAAAGGTGGTGCAAGATCCCTTTCTTATTTCTGAAGTGCAGACTAGACCTCAGATATGGCTGGGGATATAGAAGAAAGAAGAACTAACAAAATGAATTTCAAAAGGGAGAAATGTAAGGTACTAAACCTAGGGAGAAAAAAATGAAATGCATAGATAAAGGATGGGGGAGACTTGGCTTAACAGGACTACATATGAAAGGGATCTCGGAGTCCTAGTAGACCACAAGTTGAACATGAATCAACAGTGTGATGCTGCAGCTAAAGAGGCCAATGCGATTCTAGGCTGCATCAATAGAAGTATAGTGTCTAGATCAAAGGAAGTAATAGTGCCACTGTATTCTGCTTTGGTTAGGCCTCACCTGCAACAACGCTATGTCCAGTTATGGGCACCACAATTCAAAAGGATGTTGACAAGCAGGAGTGTGTCCAGAAGAGAGTGACTAAAATGGTGGAGGGTCTGGAAACCATTCCCTATGAGGAGCAACTTGTGGAGCTGGATATGTTTAGCCTGGAGAAGAGAAGGTTAATGGTGACATGATTTTGTTGTTATTGTTGTTAACTGCCCTCAAGTCGATCTCAATGAGGCCCTATGGATGAGAGATCTCCAAGACCCTCTGTCCTCCACTACTCTGCTTAACTGCTGCAATCCCTAATACTCGTGACCTCCTTAATAGAGTCCATCCATCTAGCATGTGGCCTTCCTCTCTTCCTACTTTCCTCCACCTTCCCCAGTATTATTGTCTTTTCTAATGAGTCTTCTCTCCTCAGGATGTGTCTGAAGTACAACAGCCTCAGTTTGGTCATCTTGGCTTCCAGGGAGGTTTCTGGCTTAATCTGCTCTAGGACCCATTTGTTTATCCTTAACCCTGTTTAACTATTTGAAGGGATGCCATATTGAGGATGGAGCAAGCTTGTTTTCTGCTGCTCCAGAGAGTAGGACATGGAGCAACAGATTCAAACTATAGGAAGAGAGATTCCAACTCAACATTAGGAGGAACTTTCTGACAGTAAGAGCTGTTCAACAGTGGAACACACTCCCTCGGAGAATGGTGGAGTCTCCTTTGGAGGTCTTTAAACAGAGGCTGGATGGCCTTCTGTCACAGGGGGTGCTTTGGTTGAGGAAGGAAAAAGCAACATGGGATATACAGTAATAGAAATAAAAATTAGAAATTAGAAAAAAAATAGAAATAAAAATATGTATGTGAATGTCAAAGTGACTAAGCAGGAGCAATCAGGAAGATACACAGGTGAAAAAGATAATATAATTAAGAAGCCTTGAGAGCCAAGGACAAAGTTATAGAAGGTATATTGAAAACACCTGTGATAGATTGCAAACACCTGAGACTCATTAAGTGGTCAAGGTAAAGTGATGAAACACTTGGGTTGGTCTTAGGTATGGGATGATCTATGTGGACCAATCAAGATGTATGTACACACCCACTGGGTGGAAACTGACTGGTGGGTGGTGTCTAACAATGGCTATAAATTGCAATGTTTGCTAATGTACATTGTGGAGTAGTGTGGAGTTGTTTGGAGATATTGTGATTTGTAGGGTATATAGTATTTATGTATATAGTAGAATAAAGTAGATCTTTTATATAAGACTACTGAGTTGTCTGGTGTCTTGAGGGAAGATACAAGAGCCAGAAGAATCCTGGAGAAGTTTGGAGACATCTCAGGAAGAAGAGAGAGAAGGCTTGGAGAGTTTGTCAGGGTCTTCAGCCTATTCTCTGAAACTCTGCTGCTTGGGAAAGAAGCATCAACCACTGATCAAAGCTGGTCAGCTCTGCTGCATAACAAGGTGGTGAGTTAGAGCCAGAGGTGAAGAGCTACAACTCCCATCATCCCTGACACTTTCTGACAGTAAGAGCTGTTCAACATTGGAACACACTCCCTCGGAGAATGGTGGAGTCTCCTTTGGAGGTCTGTAAACAGAGGCTGGATGGCCTTCTGTCACAGGGGGTGCTTTGGTTGAGAGTTCCTGCATGGCAAAATGGGGTTGGACTGGATGGCCCTTGGGGTCTCTTCCAACTCTATGGTTCTAGTGGGGTTGTGGTTCTTTGTGAGGCCTAGGCTGGAGAGGGGACTGCAGGGTGGGTCCCTATCATCCCTGGCAGCTACTGAGCTCACTTTACACTGTGCTCATGCCCCCAAGACTATCTTAACCCACCCTGGCCTTAGGAAACACCATCCCTCCTGCTGTTGTCCCTCAACTTCTATTAAAACTGAGCTTGTCACCTCATCGCCATCCCCACATTTGATTTTTTTATGACTATCCATTTGTTGTTGTGTATCTCAAGTTGTTTCTGACTTATGGCGACCCTAAGGCTATCATGGGGTTTTCTTGGCAAGATTTGTTCAGAGGAGGTTTGCAACCATTGCCTTCCCCTAAGGCTGAGAGAGTGTGACCCACGGTGACTCTATCATGGGGTTTTGTTAGGCTAAGAGAGTGTGACTTGCCCACTTGCCCATATTATCTTGGTCACCCAGTGGCCAAGCTGGGAATTGAACCATGGTCTCCAGAGTCTTAGTCCAACATTCAAACCACTATTCTGTGTTGGCCCCATATGCAATTTGCAAAATGCAGGACATTACCAAACAAAAGGTAGAAACACAAATATAGATATAAATTCATGCTTTCCAGTCACGTCCAAAATGGTGGACATTTTCAAATTCCTCCTGGACAATAGGCTGAAATGTAGGACAGGTCTTGGAAAAGGAGGATGTGTCTGATCATCCTGAATTCCTCTAAATCACTTGGGTTTGTTTTCAGGCAAGAGAGGCAAGCATGTAAGACTTTCCTTGGGGAAGAGGAGGTAAAGGAGCTTGTGTGTGGCTAAGATCTCACAATCCAGCATTTCTTCCCTTTGTGTTTGTACACACAAACCATATTTTAAAAGCTGGTGGAAAGGACCATATACAGTAGTCCTCTAAAAAATCTCAGTCAATGGATGTTACTGATCAATAAAACCCATTAATCACAGATTAAAATGCAGCATTGTTAGCTGCAGCTCATTAAAATTCATGATCTGGCCAACTTCAATGCAGGTGACATTTAAGGAAAGATTATCCACTTTCTTAACTACCGTATAGCTGACACACAAATAGTAAGCATATATATATATATATATATATATATATATATACATACACACACACACACACACACACACACACACACAGTGATGTAAATTCTCTGAGCTGTATTCATAATAGAACCAAAACACCACCAGCAGAGTGACCAGATGTCCTCCTTTTCCAGGACATGTCCCACATTTCAACCTATCCAGAAGGAATTTCAAAATTTCCTCCAATTTGAGCATGACAAAAGAAGCATACATTTGTATTTAGATGACTATTTTTAGCTTTTATTTAGTCATGTCTTCCCTTTCTCTTGGATGTCCTCCATTTTGCAGTGCTTTCTCCTCCTTGGCGGTGATGACATCTGGTCACCCTGACCACCATCCATATGTTAGCTGAAGAACAATATTTAGGGACTGCTACCTCCCATAGCTCCATCTAGATTGAGCATGCTCAGTGAGTATGAAATGCGGCAAATTTATTATTATTATTATTATTATTATTATTATTATTATTTTCTTATATGCCAGCTTTCTCCCAACATAGGAATTCAAAGCGACTACAGCAAATTTAAAAACAACACAATTTAAAACAGTACAACATTAAAATGTGTAAATATAAAATATTAAAAACGATTAAACAATTTTAAAAGTAGGCAGAAATGGGGGGGGAATGGCAGCTCTTGGCAGAAGAGCTCTGCGCTGCAAAACGTTATTGCAGATCCCGCTTGGTTTCATGTATTTTCATATATATATTTTTTCGTGTCGTTTACTTTGTATCTGCTTTTTTAAAAGGTGAAATACCATTCAGAACAGGTTGACTTAGAGATAAATGTAAGTATATTCAAACCAATTCAATTTTCAACTGTGCAAAAAATCTACACGTGGGATATTTTATGCTGAAAACAGCTTTTGTTTGCTGTTTTGATGTTTTCTGCATATAAAAGCACATGTTCTGTGCAGGAAAATTATCTGTGAACAGATAATTACTTTTTTGTGGAGAAAATGTCATTTTCTTCAACAAAAACCAGGTATGTTTTTATGCAGGTCCCAGATTAGAGAGCCAGCATTGTGTTGTGGTTTGAATGTTGGACTATGACTCTGGAGAACAGACTCTGAAATCCCATTTTGGCCTTGGAAATCCACTGAATGACCTTGGACAAGCCATGCTCTCTCAGCCTCAGGGGAAGGCAATGGCAAACCTCTGAACAAATCTTGCCAGGAAAATCCCATGATAGATTTGCCTTTGGATCACCTTAAGTCAGAAATTATTTTAAGCCACACAACAACATTATTCACACCATGGACCATTGAAGAGGTTAATTCTGCTGTCTTCAGTTGAGCTGTTTAATCAACAATATTCTGCATGGGGAGTGGTTTTAAATGTTGAAAGAACATCAGTCTGGACATTTGTGGAGGTGCTTATTGTTACTTCTTTTTTTAAGTTGTGGTTTGTGCCTCCCAAATTGATTCCAGATTATGGCAACGCTAAGGCGAATTCATCCCAGGGTTTTCTTGGAAGGATTTGTTCAGGTGAGGTTTGGCGTTGTCTTCCTCTGAGGCTGAGGGTATGACTTGCCCAAGATCACCCAGTATGTCTCCATGACTGAGTTGGGATTTCAGAGTCCTAGTCCAACATTCGGACCTCTACACCATACTGGTCCCCTGTTGGTACAGTCAGCCCTCATTATCCATGGATTTTTGTTTTTTTATCCACAGATTCAAGCCTCCATGGCTTGAAAATATTCAAAAAATATATAAATTCCCAAAGCAAACCTTGATTTTGTCATTTTATATAAGGGACACTATTTCACTGTGCCATTGTATTTAATGGGACTAGAGCATCCATGGATTTTGGTATCCATGAGGGGGGTGTCCTGAAACCAATCCCCAGTGGATACCAAGGTCCCACTGTACTTATAACTTTTGTGTAATAACATAAACTTCCTAACACAGAAAGCAAAATAAGAGGTGCCCTTCTACTAATTCCTGAGTACTGGGCATCCAGACATTTTGAACCTCTCTAGACAGCTTGAGGAAACCACCAACCCACTGTATGGGCCTTATCACGCAGAGGCAAATTGCTTAAATCCCATGCAGAAACAGGATTGAAAAAAAAAAACCACAAAAGCGGGTTGTTTTTCAGACATATTTGTGTAAAGGAGAAATAACACGACATTAACCTGAATGGAAAGTCGCCAAGACCCACTCCTTTTTACTTTCGGAAAATCCCGAAAGTAAAAAGGAGCGGGTTTTGTTGGCTTTCTGTTTGGTTTATTTTCACGTTATTTCTCTTTCACATAAACGTCGTCTGAAAAACAACCTGCTTTTTCACTTTAAATCTACCGGTAGTTTCTGCACGGGATTCCTATGGACCTTATCATACGGAGGCAAATTGCTTAAATCCCATGCAGAAACGGGATTTCAAAATCTGAAAAAACCCTGCAAAAGCAAGTTGTTTTTCAGACGTATTTGTGTAAAGGAGAAATAACAGGACATTAACCCGAACAGAAAGTCACCAAAACCCGGTCCTTTTTACTTTCGGAGTAAAAGGAGCGGGTTTTGTCAGATTTCTGTTTGGGTTATTTTTGTGTTATTTCTCTTTCACACAAACGTCGTCTAAAAACAATCCGCAATTGTGGGTTTTGTCTACTTTCTGTTCGGATTAACCCTGACCGTCATGTAAAAAACAACCCGCAAAAGAGGATTGTTTTCACTTTAAATCTAGTTTTTGCACGGGATTTGTCCCATGTGATAAACTCCTATGTCAACACACATTCCCTTGCCAGTCGCCAGAGGTGGCATCAGAATCAGTACCTGCTAAGAGTCCAGGGGCTAAACAGTCGGTTAATGGAACATGGGTGGCAGTGGTCAAGTTTTCTCTGAGTAGGATTGTATCTGTACACATACCCTCCAGTATTTCACAGATGAAAACCAGGACACATGTGGCCAAGCAACACTGAAACGTGGTCAATGTGGCAAAACGTATTAGTGGGGAAGAACCCCCAAGCTAGGAGAGGCTGCAGCAGTTGGCTCTTGCCTGAGACTACTGGGAAGGCCTTTCTATCCTATCCTATCCTATCCTATCCTATCCTATCCTATCCTCCCATTGAGCTAATTGAGTGTAAACTGCTTTTGCCTTTTGGCTTTAATTTTCAGCTATTGAAGCAAATCAAGAACAAGGAAGAAAAGTGGAAGCAGAAGAGAGAAACGGACATTTTAAAAGCAACTGGAAAAAGTAAGATGGCAGAGATTTAATTTGGACTGTCCCTACCCAAACTGAACTGTAGTGGGTTTTCATAAGTCTCAGCTGGCAGAAGGTTACGTACTTTGTCCACTTAGGCAATGAACACTGAAAACTAAACCTGACAGCACCTTCCAACTACAAACCTGAACTTCATGAGGAGTTTAACCTACTCTTACTATTAGCATGCTCATCATATTTCCAGTTGCATGCCATTTTCCTAGGAATAAACGGCATCCAAACAGCTTGGAGAGTGTTTAAAAACTATAGGAGGACAACAGCCCACAATGGCACCCTTTGGATAGTGTTAGATTCTAATTCCTTTGAATCCCAACAGTTGTGGCCAATGGTCAGACATGATGGGAGATTTAATCTAATGTCCAAGGGCCACATTCAAATTCCCCACCTAACACATGATTCCCATGCATTAGGGAATCACCAGCCACTGAGTATTAGGTTCTGTTATCCTCAATTAGCTAATGACTTGCAAGTATAAGTTTGAGTCTGCACTACACATGTATGTATATCAGTGAACTGAGTGCAAATTACTGCTGAGTAAGTAAATATGCAAATTTAGTGTTGTAACTCCAGGTCATAACAGAAAGCATTAGAAATACATAATCATTAAAACAGCAACTTCAAAGTAAATTATAATTTTAAAAAAGTATGTAGGTTTATGTCTCAAGGCTTGAGGAAAACTCCAAAATAATGTCAGGAGAGATGTTTCAGTCCAACTATTAATCCAGATTAATTGCAAATACAAGCAGTTTCTGAAGGGAAAGAAGCATTCCTACCACAAAGTCCAATAGAAAGAGCAGGTCTCTGTTTAATTTTTAGAAAATGATAGAAAATTTTGGACTTAGTTGTCACTGATACCCAGGCCTCCAATTTCACCTTCGATACTCATATTCCAGCAAAGCTATGATATTGCTAAGTAGGCATTTATTGGATTATAATATAAGACTCCAGATTTTATTCCATTCAAGATGATATTGTTCCCTTCTCAACCATTTATGCCAACTAGCCTGTGAAAAGGGTTAAGAGACAGTGACTGGAGACCAATATAACCCAATGAGATTTTATGGATGAGTGAGATTTGAAAATGAGATTACTACACGTGGCTTTTAGAGCCGGAAAAAAGTGGCTTTGTCAATACTTAGCACATGACGATGCCTCCAACCCATAGCTGCTGTGTCCCTGAAACACAGGGCCTCTTTTTTCATTGATGGGGGAAACCCATCAATAACCTCCCAGTTGCGCTAGTCCTTATGTACAAGACATCGCTGCCAGGACAGTTGTGATATTGGCACTCATATGGTGTCTGTGTCTCCTCCTCTCCCCCACCTACCACTGCTATTCCCAAGAAGGCTATTTATTTATTTATTTATTTATTTATTTAAAAAAAACCAACCACCTTAACTCACAGTACCAGAGCTCTGGAACTGTGTAAAAAGTTTTATAAAAATAGCTGAAAAACATGCTGGGTCGGGAATAGGGAAGGAAGGAAGAGTTAAGGATCAAGAAGGGTGTGCGATGGCAGACGCAGCCCCAATTGTGCAACTGACAAGATGTGCAACAATGGCAGCTCTAAAAACCAGTACGTTTCCAATTTTTTTAAACTGATACGATTGCCACAAAAACAGGGCTCATGTTCCTGAAACTCTCTGGATCTAGTCTGAAATATTACATCATGCCAGTTCTAAACTGCTATAAACATCCTCATTTACAAATAGAAAATTAATGACATGCGTGATTTCTGTTAAGATGTGGGTTTATATTTAGCTAATGCTCATAACTTCTCCAGTAAGGTCACAGAAATTTGCTCTCCAAATACTGCTGGTGCTCATATATATGCAGATTGCAATTAACTATTGGCCCTGCTAATGAGTCTGCTTAGAACAATCTAATTGTCAGCTGTTTGTGAGCATTCTTCTAAATTATAGTCCAAAAATGCTATTTCATCCTCTTTTTTCGATGCTGTTACAAGCCATCATTCTAAATTCAGAAGAATAAAATGAAATCACTCTTCTTTCAACTGGATATCATACATTTCCAGTCCTCTACAAAAACTGATTGAGCTGAATTATTTTAGCCCATGAAAATGTATTGGGTCAGTCCTGTAATAATCTGTCATTTATAATAGAAGGTGCAGGAATTTCGTTTGTATCAAACCATGTTTTTAATTCAAGTTCCTTAAAATATCAATTGAGTTTATATTTTAGCTATTGTAAGCCCTATAGCAGTGCTACTCAAAGTGGTGGTCTCTGAACCAGTGCCAAGCCCTGAGCCATTAGCTGCTGATCCATGCCAAGTTTCCAGAAGAGAAAGAAGCAATTGCATCCAATGGACACAAATTTGGTGCCAATCCCACACATCAGATGGCCTGAGAACAACTGTCCTTTAGAATCAAAGCCCTAATAGATGCTCAACCTCATACTTTTGTGTATAGTTCCACCAGTTTCAAAGCTTAGTCCTATCAGTGGCATCCCTAAAGTGGGTGTTATCTGGTGTAGAGGAGAAAACTGCCTTGCTGTCCTCCAGCCCGGCCAGACTGCTACAGCTCCCAACCAAAGCCTTCAGGTGAAGGGTCTGGAAACTATGCCCTATGAGGAGAGACTTAGGGAACTAGGTACGTTTAGCCTAGAAAAGAGACGGTTAAGAGGGGATATGATGGCCCTGTTTAAATATTTGAAGGGATGTCATATTGAGGAGGGAGCTAGCTTGTTTTCTGCTGCTCCAGAGAACAGGACCCGGAAAAATGTTTGCAAGCTACAGGAAAAGAGATTCCACCTCAACATTAGGAGGAACCTCCTGACAGTAAGTGCGGTTTGACAGTGGAACACACTCCCTCGGAGAGTGGTGGAGTCTCCTTCTTTGGAGGTCTTTAAACAGAGGCTGGATGACCTTGATTTTGAGTTTCTCCATGGCAGGGGGTTGGACTGGATGGCCCTTCAGAGTCCCACATGGATGCAGCCGCACAAGACTCCAAAGGCAATGTCCTCCCAGCAGCCTCCGTTTAGGGACCAGTATGGCTTCTGGGCAAGCAGGAAAGCACCCTTTAACTGTCCTGGCTCAGTGCTAGAGAATCATGGGAATTGCAGTTTATTGTGGCACCAGAGCTCTCTGACAGAGAAGGCTCAATATCTCAGAAAAAAAAATACAGTTCCCATTATTCCCTAGCACTGAGCCAGGACGGTTAAAGTGACTCAAGTTGCATTATTTCTGGCAGTCTGAAAGGCCCTAAGTGCTGTTTGATGGTGGAACACACTCCCTTGGACAGTGGTGGAGTCTCCTTCTTTGGAGGTCTTTAAACAGAGGCTGGATGGCCATCTGTTGCAAGTGCTTTGGTTGTGAGTTCCTGCATGGCAGGGGGTTGGACTGGATGATCCTTGAGGTCTCTTCCATCTCTAGGATTCCATGAAACTTTAAAGTGCTTCATGGAACCACCTCCCAAAGAAGTGTTTACAGGGTTTGCTGCACATGTTTTTCTGTGACTAAACTGTTGGAGGTAATTCCCTGGTCTTGGGAAGACTGTGTGTAGTAGAGGCTTGCTTGAGACCACCAAGCAGTTACATTTTGAGATATGCTTCTGTTTAATCCCGAAGTACAAAGAAATACTTACATAATTTGATACTACAAGATGGCCAAGATGTGTCGATGGTTTCTAAAGCAGGTATGGGCAATTTGGAAATTCATGGGGACCATTTTACATTACTCTACCAGACCTGGCACCAGCCTCTCCCAAAGAAACTGGAAGTCATTGCTTTTTTAATCTCTGATTGTTGTTGTTTTGCTAAAAGACCACAGAATTACAGAATTCTAGCTCCTTAGAGCTGGAAGGGACCACAAGGATCATCTAATCCAGGGTTCCCTGGACTTTTTGATCCTGGGACCAGTTCACTGGCCCCCAGATCTTCCTGGGAGCCGGAGGCGCTCGCGCATGTGCGTGACTCCGGGCGCCATTTTGTCTTCCAAAATGGTGTCCGGAGTCATGCGCATGCGTGTGGCATCACATGCGCATGCGCACGACTCCAGGCACCATTTTGGAAGCCATTGGCATCTTGCGGCAGGCGTGAGCGGCAGCGGCATCAACGGCAGTGGCGGTGGTGGCGGCGACAGGCCGGTAAGAAGGCCTCGGCGGGCCAGGTCCAGCCCGCGGGCCATAGTTTGGGGACCTCTGATCTAATCCAACCCCTGCCTTGCAGAAATACACAGCTATAGCACTCTCAAGAGATGCCCATCCAACTTCTGTTTAAAAATCTCCAAAGATAGAGAGTCCACCACCCTCCAAAGCACTCTGTTCACTGTTGAACAGCTTTTACAATTAAGAAGTTATTCCTGATGTTTAGGTGGAATCTCTTTTCCTGTAATTTTAATCCATTAGTTTGTGTTCTGGTTTCTGGAGAAGTAGAGAAAAAGTTCACTCCATCTTCTACATGACATCCCTTAAGATGTTTAAAGACGGGTATCATGTCACCTCTCGGTTTTTTATTCTTCTTAATAAACATATTCAGCTCCCTTAATTGTTCCTCATAAGCAGGGGTAGGCAACCTTTCCCCTTTAAGGGCCGAGGGACTTCAGCTCCCAGAAGCCTCAGCCATGTTGGCCAATAGTCCCATGTTGGCCAATAGCTCCTGGGATTCTGGGAGCTGAAGTCCCTCGGCCCTTAAAGGGGAAAGGTTGCCTACCCCTGCTCATAAGGCTTGGTTTCCAGACCTTTTAAAATCTTTGGGGTGCTCTTGGGCCCAGTGCTGCTCCTGAAAAGCCAGGTTGCTGCGGTGGCCAAGACCATCTTTGCCCAGCTTCAACTGATACACCAGCTGTACCCTTTCTTGGGGAAGACAGAACTGACCACAATGGTTCATGTCTTAGGTCCAAAACACACTGCAGAAATTGAGATCACTTTAATTGCCCTGACTCAGTGCTAGGGAATCCTGGGAACTGTAGTTTATTGTGGCACCAGAGTGCTCTGACAGAAAAGGCTGTGTCTCACAAAACAGTTCTCAAAATTCCTTAGCATTGAACCAGGACAGTCAAAGCAGTCTCAAATTGGATTATTTCTGCAGTGTGTTTTGGACCTTAGATACTTCTTGATCAGACTACTGTAATGTGCTTTACATGGGGCTACCCTTGAACAGAAGCTGCAGCTAGTGCAAAATGCAGTAGCCAGATTGGCGCCAGGTGTGCATTTCAGAGGTTCTGCACTGGTTCTGCAAGAACTATACTGGCCTCCAATGTGCTTTCAAGCACAATTCAAAGTGCTGGTGTTGACCTACAAAGCCCACATGATTTGAGGCCAAGATATCCAAAAGACTGACTCTTCCCATATGAACCTGCCAGAAATTTGAAATCTTCAGAGGAGGTGTTTCCCAACACCGTATGAAGTTAGCTTGGTGGGTACACATAACAGGGCTTTTTTTTCGCAGCAGCACCTTGACTGTGGAACTCTCTGCTCAAGAAAGTTACTTGTCCCCCTCTCTTTGAAGCTTCTTTCAGGTAGCCAAAACAGTACTGTTCTGCATGGCATTCAGTGCTTGAAATTGCTGTTTTTAACTGTTTCAAAACTGGATTCCAGGATTGTTTTTAAACTGCTTTTAGGGGGTTTTAGAGCAATTTAATATGTTTTTAATAGGTTTTTAATCTTTGTATTGGTTTTTATTTTTTCATCGCCTCAGGAGTCCTTGTGGGCTGGGATGTGATACAGCAAGACTTTAAATAAAATCTTGGTTGCTCTTCTCTGGACACATTCCAGCTTGTCAATATTCTTGAACTGTGGTGTGCAGAATTGGACAGCTGAGGTCTGACCAAAGTACAACAGAGTGGCACTAATACTGCCTCCCTCGATCCTTGAATTCAGACCAGAAATGTATTGGCAACCACTGCGATTCCTTTAATGCTGAATGGTTTGTATAAATGTTTTAGTCAATAACCTACCTGCTGCTGCATTTTGCAACAGCTGCAGCTTCTGAGTTGTCTTTAAGGACAGTCCCATATGCAGTGCATTTCAGTAAGGGACAGTAGGTTTGTTGTAGCACTGTATACTAAAATATCCAAAATGCTGTGAGTAATATATAGCAAGTTTGCGCTTCTTTTTATTTTTCCATATTTGGACAAGACCTGCATTTCTTGGAGAACCTGTTTTTCCCCCAATAGCGGCTTTGATGCTGCTTGCAAACCATTCTGATCACCTCTTGGACCTGGTGATTCCTTTCCTGGCCTGTAATATACATCCTAGTAAAGCTTTTATTATTGAGTTTTAATTAACTCCTCAGTCTTTTAAAAAAATGACCCACTGGACCTTCTCTTTCAATTTTACTTTTTATCATTTTTCTTCATTTTAGAGAAAGTTCCTCTTCTGAAATCAAAGAGGATTGTGTTGGACTTGGCAATTTTCCACTTACATATAAATTATATTCGATTGCACTGTGGTCAGTGTTTCAAATTGGTTCACTGACTCCGGCATCTTACTGGCTGCCATTTAGGATTAATTCCAGGGTCACCTCCCCTTTGATCAGCACACATGTTCTAGGACATGGTAAATAGGCTATTTGGAAATTGTACTTCTTTGTCATGGCCAGAATATATGGTTATCCAGTCAATTGGAGGTTAATTGAAGTCACAATTACTACGATACTTTCTTCTATGAATAGCTTCCCTGCTCTTATTCTCTGGCAAGAATCAGAAACAGGCCGTCCTGCCCCAGCTTGATTGTCTTTTTTAAAGAGCAACCATTACAGCTACACTTCAGTGCTAATACCTCTCCTGCAAAACCACACACTCCAACTGTTCCAATTTGGCAGGGACAGTTCTGCCATCCCACTTTTTCACTGGCTTTTAAAATGTCCCAGTTTCTCTCTCCTACTTCCACTTCCCCCCTTTGCCCTCAGCTTATTTCCACTGCTGCAAAATGAGTTCATGGTGCAGAAATAGTGAACTCAGTTGGGAGGAGAAGGGTATGGGTGGAATTGTCTCAGAAGGCTCATGCAAAAGCAAACTGCTGCAGCTTCTCTTAGCTTCTATCTTCTTCCTTATTAACAACTTTTGTCATCTTGACTACACTTTGATGTTGCTTAGCCACACCTGTCCTGATTTTCATCTGTGAAATGCTCTCTCTCTCTCTCTCTCAATTTCCCTCTGCCCAGGACAGGTAATCTTTTGCCCTTAGATGGCAGGGACTAGACATTGGGAGTGCCAGTCTGGTGGTCCTAAGTGGTTGCTGGCCCAGCTATGCTCCTGGTCTCTAGTACTAAATTAGTTTGTGGATCTGGTATTGTCATCCACAGTGACTCTGTGAAGTCTGTTCCTTTTGACCTTTCTAATCCATGATACTTCTCCCTCTTTGATGTACAGAGGATCACTGTCCCCAGTATGCCTTTCCTTACCATTTCTACAGAGTCTGTATTTAGAGATGACCATATCCCACTCGTTCATTCTGCTTGCTTTTCCTTATGCCTATTATATCTGTCTCCTCAAAAAATGTATTAATTTATTAATTAAAATATTTATATCTCACCCTCTATCTGACAATTGCAGGGCGACCAGCAATAAAATCAATAAATAATAGCAGCTGTAAAATATTAAAATATATTAGATTGTTTTTCAATTAAATACCAGACAATTAAAAGCTGGTTAAAATAATTTAAAATAGCACAGCTGTAAGACATGTGCAGTCTGGGTAAAATCAGTTAGGCCCAAAGGTTTTAATAAATAGCCCGTCTTTGACTCAACACTGAAGTGATCCCAATATGGATTCCTACAGTGGATTTCATGGCCAAGCCGGGAATCGAATTCTGGTCTCCAGAGGCGTAGTCCAACACAGTAACCATTACGCCATTCTGGCTTCTTGCCGTATAACAAAGTTTATTATGATACCATCTCAGCCAGGTTACTTGGCTGCTTGGACATCTCTCACTTTTACTAATAAAGTTGGTCTCCCTCATATACTTGTCCTACCTTCCAGATTCCCTTCAGACTTTGCAATGTAATATTTCTAGTACTCTTGTTCTGCTAAAGAAAAAAATTTGATAAGTTACACATACCCTTTTCTGTGTATTTTTTTTTAAAAAAGACTTTCTGCTTTGCTTGCTTCTTTCTCTGCTGTTGTCCCTGGGTTAAATTGGGCTGTGAAAGAAATGCTGTTTCTCTGAACATTTAAATAGAAGTTGTCTTACAGAAGGAAACAGATCTCCTAAGAATGGGAATGGGTTAACCCCGGCACAGCATGTGTAAAAACATACCACAGTTTGTCCTTCCTCAGTTGAATGAGTCTTTCTGAATAGATATGTCATGTTGTGCATGCATTATTTTTTCTGACCAATTAATTGGTGATGCTAGCTGTATCTCCATAAATGTTTGCAGAATCTCAGTGTAATTGGTAGACAGGCCTGGTTTGGAACTGAGATACAAAATATTCCACTTGAAAGATAACCACATTCAGTGTGAATTGTGTACATTGCTGGGGACAAGCTGCACGTTCCTCACCATAAAATGTGAATTTGTGCCCAGGTTGTGAATACTTGTGATGTATCAATGGTCTTCATAATAAATGGTCTGAAGATATTACGTTAACCATGTTTGTTCTGTTCTCCAGTCTATTTCTAATCATTGGGATGCTCTTAATGACAGCATCAGCTGCCCAGGGTTCACCAAGAGACTTTATGTTTTCTGGATTCATGTAGCCTCCTTGTATAGTTGGTTCCTAATGCCTGGACAGCATTCATAAAGATTGCCTTCAGAACATGCTTAGTTTCTTATCCATTTATTTTCTTTGTTGCATTTTGTTTGGTTGGTTGGTTGTTTTTGTGGATGGATTCCTGGAAAATATGGGGTGTTTTTTTTTTTTTAATCCAAGGTTAAGAAAAATAGTTGATCATCTCTGCCACCAGTTTTATTTTGTTTCCTTTCCCTGTTGTAGTATAGTCACAATTCAGAAGAGAATCTTAAGAAGCCAGAGTGCTAAGAAAAACTTGATTTTCTCTTCCAGAATTTCTTTTTAATTCCCCATCCTGGGTTTATTCAAAGAAATTATCATTTTTAAAGATACCACACTGGTTTATAAATCAGTATACCTGAGCCAGCTTAAAATTAGAAGCGGGTGGCACCCTGATAGTATCAGACAGATTTAGCCGCTGAAATTGCCACCTGGTTGTAGCCCGCCTCCATCGCTGCTCCGAGGGGCACTCTGGCAGCCATTTTTTCAAGCCAGAAAACTCCCAGCTTTGAAGAGACACGAGGAGCGCCCCTTGGAGCAGCAATGGAGCTGGGCAGCAATTACAGTGACTAAATGTGTCTGATACTATCAGGATGCTGCCAAATTCTAATTTTAATCCGGCTCAGGTAAGCCGGTTTATAAACTAGTACAACAGTCTCTATTGTTTGGTGTAGACTTCGTCTTACAGACACCTCTGTTACCATTCTGTCTTACCATGTCTCAAAACAATTGCAAAAACACATTTTGGCTAGCAATAATTTCACCATATCATAAGGATATGAAGAAGATGCATGAGTTTGTTACTCATCTGAACCGTACATGGAGAGAGAAATCCCAGAGGTTCAAGTGGGGTTCAGGAAAGGAAGAGGCACGAGGGACCACATTGCAAACATACGATGGCTAATGGAGCACACCAGGGAATTCCTAAAGAAAATCAGCATGTGCTTTATAGACTATAGCAAAGCCTTTGACTGCATAGACCATGAAAGGCTATGGAATGCCCTTAAAGACATGGGAGTGCCAACAGATCTGATAGTCCTAAAGAGGAATCTGTACTCGGGACAAGAGGCTACTGTCAGAACAGAACATGGAGAAACAGAATGGTTCCTAATTGGCAAAGGAGTCAGACAAGGCTGCATCCTATCATCCTATCTGTTCAACTTATATGCAGAACATATTATAAGAAAAACAGGCTTGGACACAGAAGATGGAGGAGTGAAAATAGGAAGGAATATCAACAATCTAAGGACCTTTGCAGACTGCCAGAAATAGTGCAAATTGAGGCTACTTTAACTGCCCTGACTCAGTGCTAGGAAATCATGGGAACTGTAGTTTATTGTGGCACCAGAGCTCTCTGACAGAGAAGGCTCAATGTCTCAGAAAAAATACAATTCCCATGATTCCCTAACACTGAGCCAGGAAAGTTAAAGTGGACTCAATTTGCACTATATCTGGCAGTCTGCAGAGGCATGTGCAGATGACACCATAGTACTAGTAGAAAACCTCACAGATCTGGAACACCTACTAAGGAAGATAAAAAAAGAAAGGGTTAAGGCAGGGTTAATGTTGAACATAAAGAAAACAGAAATAATGACCACCAAGGACTTTCATAAGTTCAACCTAGACAATGGGGGGAAGCAGACGGGCGGCACGGGGCCGCCCCAGGAAGCTGCGCCGCGGGGCCGAGGTATCCGCACACCTCAGCCCCGCAGTGCAGCTTCGCCACCCCTGGAAGGAGCATTAAAATAGCGCTCCTTCCACAAATCGCCGAAGGTGCGCCGCAAAAGGCTGCCAGCGCACCTTTGGCGGCTTTTCCGCTGCAGCGCATGCGGACGCTGCAGCGGAAAAACATCCTCGGAGCCCCGCCCTGCGGAAGGCCGGCTGCTCCGAGGACGTTTTGGGGAAGGGGTTGGGGCGCCCAGCGTGTGGCTGCCCCTCCCCTTCCTTGCTCTGAAGACAGCGCTTTGCGCCGTCTGCTTACCCCAATGAAGAAATAGAAATAGTAAAAGAATTCCCATACCTGTGATCAAACATTGATAGAAATGGGGACTGCAGTCAGGAAATCAAAAGAAGATTAAGAATGCGGAGGGTGGCTATGAAAGAACTAGAAAAGATTCTGAAATGCAAAGATATACAACTCAGCACAAAAGTTAGAATCGTACAAACTATTGTATTTCCTATTACCATGTATAGATGCGAGAGCTGGATTGTTAAGAAAGATGATAGGAAGAAAATAAATTCTTTTGAGATGTGGTGCTGGAGAAGAGCGGTGAGGAACTCATGGACAGCCAAAAGGACCAATAAGTTTTGGCCAGGACAAAGGAGAAGGAGGAGGCTTTCCAGGCCAGTTTCTGAAAGAAAGGAGAAAGAGAAGGAGGCTTTCCAGGCAGTTTCTGCCAGGAAAGGAGAAAGGAAAGGAGGCTTTCCAGGCCAGTTCCTGCTAGGAAAGAGGAAGAAAGCAGTTTCCAGGCAGCCATTTTGAGTGATTTTTTTTAAAAAATTCTGTTTAAAAACACTTGGGGACAGTGTGACTGTTACTCAGTGGGTGGGGCTTTGTTAAGTCGCATTTGCGAGTCAATAGGGGGTGTGCTAGCCAGTTAGCTCTATACAACTCCTCCCAGAGGCCAGTTTCAGGTCAGTTTTGGCCAGGGCAGGGGAGAAGGAGGAGGCTTTCCAGGCCAGTTTCTGAAAGAAAGGAAAAAGAGAAGGAGGCTTTCCAGGCAGTTTCTGCCAGGAAAGGAGAAAGAGAAGGAGGCTTTCCAGGCCAGTTCCTGCTAGGAAAGAGGAAGAAAGCCGTTTCCAGGCAGCCATTTTGAGTGGGTGAGGTTTTTTTTTTAAAACACTTGGGGACAGTGTGACTGTTACTCAGCGGGTGGGGCTTTGTTAAGTCGCATTTGCGAGTCAATAGGGGGTGTGCTAGCCAGTTAGCTCTACACAATTGCTCCTAGAGGCCAGTTTTAGGTCCGTTTCGGCCAGGACAGGGGAGAAGGAGGAGGCTTTCCAGGCCAGTTTCTGAAAGAAAGGAGAAAGAGAAGGAGGCTTTCCAGGCAGTTTCTGCCAGGAAAGGAGAAAGAGAAGGAGGCTTTCCAGGCTAGTTCCTGCTAGGAAAGAGGAAGAAAGCAGTTTCCAGGCAGCCATTTTGAGTGGGTGAATTTTTTTAAATTCTTTTTTTAAAACACTTGGGGACAGTGTTATAACCACTACTAATTGTAGAAAAGTTCCAGTCATCAGCAGACTTTAACACTGGTGTTAGCGAGGGGTTTTCTTTGAGGAGGAAAGCCGTAGTCTTCTTTCAGGTACTAATTAAGACTTAGTATGAACACTGAAGGAACTGCTGCCGTCACCTGCAATACCTGTGGGATGTTTGTCTTCTTACCTACAGATGTGGGGAACTACACATGCTCCAAGTGCAAGTTGGTAGCCCTCTTGGAGGAGAAAGTACAGCAGCTGGAGGCGCAGGTAGCTACACTTCAGCGTATTAGGGGGCAAGAGGCTTTCCTAGACAGAACGGAATGAACAGCCTTGGATGGGGACCACAAAGAGGAAGTTGCTAGGGAAGAGAAGGTCACATCACATACACAGGAGGTAGACAGCTGGAGGAATGTCACATGCAGAAGTAGGGAGACCAGGGTTCGTTCTGGGAGCTTGCAGCTACAGAATCGATTGCTGCTAAGCCTCGGAGGAGGCGTGTGGTCATGGTGGGGGACCCCTTGCTAAGGGGGACAGAAGCAGTGATTTGTGGACCTGTCAAGATGTCTCGGGAGGTGTGTCATCTCCTTGGGGCAAAGATCCAAGATGTGACAGAGAGGCTGACAAGACTGGTCAAGCCTACTGACCAATATCCCTTCCTTTTGGTCCATGTGGGAACGAATGACACAGCAAGACACAGCCTTCAGAACATCAAAAGGGATTACGAGGCTCTAGGTAAGAAGCTGAAAGAAATGGAGGCACAGATTGTCATCTCGTCTCTTCTGCCAGTTGAAGGGCATGGTCCAGGAAGAGAGAGGAAAATAGCAGATGTCAACAATTGGCTTTGCAGATGGTGTCATCGAGAACGATTTGGATTCTTAGATCATGGGCTGTGTTTCCATGAGGGCGGATTCCTGGCAAGGGATGGGCTGCATCTCACGCCAGTTGGAAGAAACATTTTTGCCAACAGTCTCAAGAATTTGATTAGGAGGGCTTTAAACTGAACTATGTGGGGAAGGGAGACAGCGTCCTGGAAGACAAAAGGACTGGAAAAAATAGTCAAACTGTCATAGAGGAAACAAGGCAAACAGTACCGGGACCCAACAGTGGGAGGCAAAAAAACGTGCACAGGCAGCAAGTAAGGGGGACATATTGTCTTAGATGTCTCTACACCAGCGGTTCTCAAATAGTGGGGCGCGCCCCCCCAGGGGGGTGCGAGGCTCTGTAAAGGGGGCCCCGTTACGGCTGGAGAGAGGGAGATTGTCCCAGCGCAGCCCCAGTAGCAGCCCAATGTGCCCTATCCTGATTGGTCAAACCCGCCCATGTGACTATTTACAGTCACGCGGGGGGGCATGAAATGTTTTCTTCTTTCCTGGGGGGGGCGTGACAGAAAATAATGGAGAAGCACTGCTCTACACTAATGCACAGAGCATGGGAAATAAGCAAGATGAACTTGAACTCCTAGCACAACAAAGCAAATATGATATAATAGGCATCACTGAAACCTGGTGGGATGAGTCTCATGACTGGAATGTGGAAATACAGGGGTATAACCTTTTCAAGAGAAACAAGCCAAACAGGAAAGGAGGAGGAATAGCATTATATGTCAGGGATATTTACATCAGTGAAGAAATCCAGGACATCAATCCTGGAAGCCAGGTGGAGAGCATCTGGATAAAAATTAAAGGGGAGGGAAACAACAGGGATGTTAGTGTGGGAGTCTACTACAGACCCCCAACTCAGGCAGAAGAATTGGATGATGCCTTTCTAGAACAGATGACCACACACTCAGAAAGGAGAAATATAGTAGTGATGGGTGACTTCAACTATCCTGATATTTGCTGGAAGTCAAACTCAGCAAAATCTTCAAGGTCTAGCAAATTCCTCACTTGCCTTGAAGACAATTTCATTGTTCAAAAGGTGGAAGAGGCAACAAGGGAGTCAGCTATCTTGGATCTGATCCTAACTAACAGGGAAGACCTAGTTAATGAGGTGCAAGTGGTTGGATCCTTAGGCGGGAGTGATCATGTCCTCCTGGAGTTTATTATACAGTGGAAAGGAGAAGCCAGGCATAGTCAGACACGCATTCTAGACTTTAGGAAAGCTGATTTTACTAAACTTAGAGAAATACTGGGGGTGATCCCATGGACAGGAATACTAAAAGAGAAGGGAGTTCAAGACGGATGGGAGTTTCTCAAAAGGGAGATACTGAAGGCACAATTTCAAACCATGCCAACGAGGAGGAAAAATGGGAGGTGTCTCAAGAAACCAGGATGGATGACTAAGGAACTTGCAACTGAACTATGTTTTAAATGGAACATGTATAAGAAATGGAAAAATGGGGAAATCACCAAAAAGGAATTCAAACAAATAGCACATGTAGGGGTAAAGTCAGAAAAGCTAAAGCGCAGAATGAACTCAGGCTTGCTAGAGAGGTTAAGAACAATAAAAAGGGCTTTTTTGGGTATGTCAGCAGCAAAAGGAAGAAGAAGGAAATGGTAGGGCCACTGTGTGGAGAAGATGGCAAAAAGTTATCAGGGGACAGAGAAAAGGCAGAATTACTCAACACTTTCTTTGCTTCAGTCTTCCCAGAAAAGGCAAAGGGTGCTCAACCTGAGGATAATGGAGCAGAGGACAGAATAGGAGAATTTCAGCACAGAATAAGTAAAGAGATAGTACAGAAATATCTGGTTAATCTAAATGAATATAAGTCTCCAGGACCAGATGAATAACATCCAAGGGTACTAAAAGAACTGGCAAATGTAATATTGGAACCATTGGCAATAATCTTTGAGAACTCCTGGAGAACAGGAGAAGTCCCAGCAGACTGGAGGAGGGCAAATGTTGTCCCCATCTTCAAAAAGGGGAAAAAAGAGGATCCCAACAATTATCGTCCAGTTAGTCTGACGTCAATACCGGAAAAGATTCTGGAGCAGATCATTAAACAGAGAGTCTGTGAACATCTGGAAGGTAATTTCATAATCACAAAAAGTCAACATGGGTTTCAGAGAAACAGGTAATGCCAGACAAATCTGATCTCTTTTTTTGATAAAACTACCAGCTTGGTAGATGAAGGGAGTGCTGTGGATATAGTATATCTTGATTTCAGTAAGGCCTTTGACAAGGTTCCCCATGACATTCGTGCAAACAAGCTGGTAAAATGTGGGCTAGACAAAGTAACTGTTACATGGATTTGTAATTGGTTGACTGGTCGAACCCAAAGGGTGCTCAACAATGGCTCCTTTTCAACCTGGAAAGAAGTGACCAGTGGGGTGCTACAGGGCTCTGTCCTGGGCCCAGTGCTATTCAATATCTTTATTAATGACTTGGATGACAGTATTGGGGGCATAGTTATCAAATTTGCAGACGACACCTAATTAGGAGGAGTAGCTAATACCCCAGAGGACAGGATCAAAATTCAAAATGACTTGAACAGACTAGAAAGCTGGGCCAAAGCTAACAAAATGCACAGATGCACAGCAGTTCCAAGTCTGTGAGGTTTTCTGCCAGTACTATGGTGTCATCTGCATATCTTAGGCCTCTACAGACGGCCCCTTTAGGCTGTCCTGGAAGCAGGGATGGGGACGGGCACACCAGCTGCCTCAATCCCTCCCCAAAGACGTCCTGATGCCATGCGCCATTACACATGGCGCGCAGCGTCAGGACATCTTTCCAGCACAGCCTTTTGATGCGCTGCCCTGGAAGGGATGCTGAAGAGCTGCGCAACGGCTCTTAGGGCACCCTTTTTGCCAGCTCTGAAAGGAACAGCATTTTGCTGCTCCTTTCCGAGTGTCCAAAGGGAGGATTGGGGCCGAGGCATCTGGCAGCCTCGGCCTCGATCCTCCGCTTCCTGGGGCAGCCCAGGGCCGCCCATCTGCATCCCCTCTGAGATTGTTGATATTCCTTCCTCCTATTTTCACGCCTCCTTCTGTGTCCAAACCTGCTTTTCTTATACTATCTTCTGCATACCAGTTGAACAGGTAGGGTGAAAGGATGCAGCCTTGTCTGACTCCCTTGCCAATTGGGAACCATTCTGTTTCTCCATGTTCTGTTCAGACAGTAGGTAGATTAGTAACTGGTTGACTGACTGAACCCAAAAGGTGTTCAGCAATGGCTCCTCTTCATCCTGGAGAGAAGTGACCAGTGGGGTGCCACAGGGTCTGTCCTGGGCCCAGTGCTATTCAGCATCATTATCAATGACTTGGATAAAATAATAGGGGACATGCTTCTCAAATTTGCAGATGACATCAAATTAGGAGGAATAGCTAATACCCCAGAGGCCAGGATGCAAATTCAAAATGTCCTTAATAGATTAGAAAGCTGGGCCAAAGTTAACAAAAAGAATTTCAACACAGAGAAATGTAAGGTACTGCACTTAAGGCAAAAAAATAAATTGCATAGATATAAGATGTGGGACACCTAGCTTAATGTGACTATGTGTGAAAGGGATCTAGGAGTTCTAGTAGACCACAAGTTGAACATGAGTCAACAGTGCGATGCGGCAGCTAAAAAGGCCAATGCGATTTTAGGTTGCATCAATAGAAGTATAGTATCTAGATCAGGGGTAGGCAACCTTTTTGCGACCTGGGCCGGTCCCCCGAAGCCCCGGTCTCCGCTGGGCTGAGGGGGGGGGGAATGGTGGCGCGCCATAGGTTGCCGTAGGTTGCCGGTCCCTGATCTAGATCATGGGTTGGCAACCTATGCCCCATGGGCCGGGTGCGGCCCGCGGAGGCCTTGGGACCCGCCCCGGCCGGTCCCGCCGCTGCCGCCCCCCATGCGAGTGCGGGTGCCATTTTGGAAGGCCCCATAGCGGCTGCGCAGCCTCCGTGGGGCCTTCCCTGGGCCCTGGCAAGGCCCTAGGGTGCCTGCGCGGGGCGAATTTGTCCCGCTCAGGCACCCTGGAGCCTTCCAAAATGGCCCCCCCCACATGGACGCATGCGCGTGGGGGGCCAAGTGCATGTGCGCAAGCACGCGTGCCCCCACCCGGCCCCCGCGCCATTTCTCCCCCCTCCCGGCCCCCCGGCAACAAAGGTTGCCGACCCCTGATCTAGATCAAGGGAAGTAAGAGTGCCACTGTATTCTGCTTTGGTCAGGCCTCACCTGGAATACTGTGTCCAGTTCTGGGCACCACAATTCAAAAAGGATGTTGAAAAACTGGAGTATGTTCAGAGGAGGGCGACTAAAACAGTGAAGGGTCTGGAAACCATGCCCTATGGGAAATGGGAAATGGGTATGTTTAGCCTAGAGAAGAGACGGTTAAGAGGTGATATGACAGCCCTGATTAAATATTTGAAGGGATGTCATATTGAGGAGGGAGCAAGTTTGCTTTCTACTGCTGCAGTGAACAGGACCCAGAACAATGGATGCAAGCTACAGGAAAACTCCCTCAAAGGTTGGTGGAGTCTTCTTCTTTGGAAGGCCATCTGTTGGGGATGCTTTGATTTTGAGTTCCTGCATGGCAAGAGGTTGGACTGGATGGCCTTTGGGGTCTCTTACAACTCTATGATTCTATGAAGAAAAATAGTTAATCATCTCTGCCACCAGCTTTGTCTGCTGTAGTATTGTCACAATTCAAAAGAGAATCTGAAGCAGCCAGAGTGCTAAGAAAACTTGATTTTCTCTTCCAGAATTTCTTTTTAATTCTCCATCCTGAAGTTTACTCAAAGAATTCATCATTATTGTTTGCTGTCGACTTTTTTTTTTACAGACACCTCTGTTACCATTCTGTGTCGCCATGCCTCAAAACAATTTCAAAAACATATTTTGGCTGGCAGTAATTTCACCATATACTCATTCCCATGTAATCTACATCATCATTTCGTTTTGGTTCAATGTAACTCATATACAGTCAGTCCTCCACATTTGTGGCCTTGACTTAGGCAGATCTGATTATTCACTAATTTGATTAATAAGTTCTCTCTAGGAATTTCTAGGTCATCCACTGTGATTATATGGTCAACTTGCACCAAAAACTGCACTGGAGGACCTAGTGATTCCTCGAGAGACAACTTCTTTGGGCATTTGTAGGTCCTCCAGCGCAATTCTATAGTTAACCTCTGGCAAATGTTGACCATAGAGTTACACTGGAGGACTAGAGATTCCTACAAAGGTGTTAACTCAGCTAAAAATATAGTGGAATACTTCAAATGGGGAAAACATAATGTAGATCCCTGTGCTCCAAATCAGAATGGACAAGAACAAAACCAGAAAAACTTTTGGTGTTTTCCCGTCTGTACAGATGAACCCACTGACTGCTTATTACCCAGAACAGACAGTAGAAAATGGATTCAGTGGCTGCATCTGCTCAGCAGAAATAATTTGGTTTGACACCACTTTAAATGCCATGGCTCCATGTGATGGAATTCTGGGATTTGTAGTTTTGTGAGCTATTTAGCCTTCTCTGTCAGAGAGCTCTGGTGCCACAGCAAACTACAAATCTCAGAATTCTATATTATGGAGTCGTGGCAGTTAAAGCGGTGTTAAATTAGATTAATTCTGCCATGCGGATACATCCAGTGGAAATATAGAGGCTTACTGAATCATTCCCATGTAATCCTTAATGCCTGTTGGACTGGACAGTTCAAGTATTCTGGGCATTTTTATTCTGGGAAATCCCGTGAATGATTTGTCCCTGGCTATTCCCGGGATAAATCAATCCTCTTTAATAGCGATGTGTGACTTTTCCAAGATAATGTTTTAAACCCTCAATTTCCCCCCATGTAATAAACTCCAAAGGCACCTCTAGTTGGTAATGAAGAAAGCAATGCAGATTAAAGTTCTTATCACAGTACACTGTTGGAGGGAACATTATTTCTACACTGCAGAAATACAGTAGGCCCTTGATGTCCGCTGTAGTTTGGTATTGTCATGCCCAGCCTGGCTGAGGACCCAGAAGAGGACTCTGAGTCGGGGCCTGAGCCTCAGCCTGGCCTTAGCTCTGATCTTAGAGCCCCAGCAGAGTCTGTGGCCTCAGAAGAGACGCAGCAGCCAAATCTCCAGGCTGTAGAGCCTTCTAGTACTGTGGGCAAGGAGGAGGAGGAGGACAAGAAGAATCACATACCTACCTTAAGCCAGAGAATATCTGAAAAGGCGTGCCTCTGGTGCTCGAGGAGGCTTTATGCAAAATGTCAGTTCATTAAAGACCACTTGCACTAATGAGGGCTGATGATAAAAGCCTGGGAAGGACGGCAGAACTTTTGTCAGAAGTTAACTGAGTTTCCTGGCAAAAGCACACTGTTTACTGATTCTTGGTTTGACTTCTTGGCTTGGAGCTTTGGCTCTCGGATTGACTGACCATTCTGCTTCTCTGGAAACCATGACCTTTTTGCACTACTTGACTACCTTCCTGGCTTGACCCTTTGGCTTCTTCCCTGACTGACCGCAGACTTTGTTACTGGACTCTGCCTTGTTTGTAAGTCTGCTCTTTGAGACTTACTTTGACTCCACAACTCTGTGTGGAATTCCTTTGTTTGTTTTGGACTTGCTATCAGTTATTTGGCTGCTTTCCCGGACAGGTTCCAGCATTCCCCTGTGGATACCAAAATCCGCGGATGCTCATGTCCCATGAAATACAAGGGCATAATAAAATGGTGTCCCTTATATAAAATGGCAAAAACAATGTGTACTTTTTGGAATGCATGTTTCTTTGAATATTTTCAATCCATTGATAAAAAAAATCTATGGGTATGGAGGGCCAGCTATAATGCAGTTTGATGCCACTTTGAATGCTGTAGCTCCATCCTATGGAATCCTGGAATTTGTAATTTACAGGGTTTTAGCCTTCTTTGGAGAGCCAGCATGGAATAGTGGTTTGAGCATTGGACTATGACTCTGGACAACAGGGTTCAAATCCTGGCTTGGCTATGGAAGCTTGCTCAGTGACCTTGGGCAAGTCATACCCTCTCAGCCTCAGAGAATGGCAACAGCAAACCCCCTCTAAAAACCCATGATAGGGTCGCCTAGACTCGGAAGCGACTTGAAGGCACACAACAACAAAACCTTCTCTGCCAGAGAGTGCTGGTCCCTTATGAAACTGCAAATCCCAGGTTTCTGTAGGATAGAACCATGGCAGTCAAACTGTCAAACTGCATCATTTCTACAGTGCAGAAACAATGTACCCTCCAACAGTGTAGTGCGATGAGAACATTAATCTGTGTCGCTTTCTTCATTACCAACTAGGGTTGCCCTTATTGCTTATCGTAAAAGTGGTATAAATGACATCAAACTCAAATTATTTCTACAGCATAGATACATCCATGAGAGCCAGCATGGCATAGTGGTTTCAGCATTGGGCTAGAACACTGAGAGAACAGAGTTCAAATCCTGGCTCTGTCATGAAAACCCATGGGGGTGACCTTGGCCAAGTCACACACTCTTGGCCTCAGAGGATGCCAATGGCAAACCCCCTCTGAGGAAACTTGCCCAGAAATCCCCATGATAGGGTCTCCACTTATCACTGGAAACAACTTGGAAATCTTACTACAGCAAGGTGCACCCACAGCGTTATGCTACACTGTCATACTATACACTTGCTATCCAGGGATAGGCAACCTGTCCCCTTTAAGGGCCGAGGGACTTCAGCTCCCAGAATCCCAGGAGCTATTGGCCAACATGGGACTATTGGCCAACATGGCTGAGGCTTCTGGGAGCTGAAGTCCCTCGGCCCTTAAAGGGGAAAGATTGCCTATGCTATATGTTATTCACTTCAGTGTTATGGTATACAGTTCATGCTATACTGCTACACCCCTTCAACTGCCATGGCAACATCCTGAGGCATCCTGGGATTTGCACTGTATAGGGAGGGGGCATTGAAAAGGCTCAGCCAGAAGCTCTGACCTCACTACACTACAAGGACGTTGCCTTGGCAGTTGGGGTATAGCAGTAGCGCTTGATAAAAAGCGAGTCTTTTAATCCAACCAGCTTCCCGTAGCGCCCTCATTATGAATGACGTAATGCCGGAGATGAGGAACTGTCCCTATTGGAGTGGGACGGGCAAGGCGAAAGGCCCATCGTTTTAGTCTCGCGAGAGTTGAGGTGTAGCTCCGCCTAGTCTTTCCGTGCTCTTGTCCCGACTCCTGGTTGCGTAGCAACGGCTGAGCACAGAGCGGCGTCGATGGGCGTGGCGCAGAGGGGTTACGCAGAGACGCCGCCGGGGTTGAGGGCATTTCTAAGATGGCGGCGGCAGTGACAGTGGGGCGGCAGTGGAGGGGGCTCTTGAGGTGGGCTCGGCCGGTGGGACCCAGGCGGCCCCCTGGAGGCCCACAGCGGAGCTTCCACGGCTCTGCGCCGGCCGCTGCTCAGGTAGGGGAACCGGGGAAGGGAGGCGGAGGTCGTGCTCTTCTCTGACAGGGTTTTCCAAGCTGAAAGGGGAGAGGAAAGGGCGCCCGACCCAATGTTTTTTTATTGCTCTGTGCCTTCAGGTTGTTTCCGACTTATGGCGACCCTGAGGCGATCCTGTTATGGAGCTTTCGTGGCAAGATTTGTTCAGAGGAGGTTTGCCATTTCCTTCCCCTGAGGCTGAGAGAGTGTGACTTTGCCTAAGGGTCACCCAGTGGGTTTAGCCCCCACCTTGAGAACGCCTTGGTTTCCCTACCTATTATGAGGTAGGAAATGGCACTCTGCACATGCTCAGTATGCAGAGGGGTCTTGCAGCAGATGTGAGGAAGCAGGCTCAAGTCTGGGGCTTCATTGACACCTCCTTAACTGCCCTAGCTCAATGCTGTGGAATTCTGGGGTTGAGAATTTGTTGTGCTACTAGAGCTCTCCGACAGAGAATAATAATAATAATAAAATTAATTTTTATCCCGCCCTTTGGGAACCCAATCAGGGCGGCTTACAACAGTTAAAAAGATACAGATAAAGCTAAATGTCTCCCCATACTACAATTCCCAGAATTCCATAGTATTGAGCCATGGCAGTTAAAGCAGTGTCAAACTGGATTATCTCTGCACTGCAAATGCAGTCCTGAAAAGCTCCTGCTACCAGTTTCTCTCTTTTAAATTAATCTCAAAGTTGCTGCAAGATCCCTTTGCATCCTGATTTCCCAGACTAACTCAAGCAGGTCTTTAGATTTTCAGGACTGGTCACACTTCACTGAGTTACTTCTTCACCCCCAACTATGGGCCTTTACAGACTGCCAGAAATAGTGCAGCTTGAGTCCACTTTAACTGCCCTGGCTCAGTGCTAGGGAATCATGGGAATTGTAGTTTTTTTCTGAGACATTGGGCCTTCTCTGTCAGAGAGCTCTGGTGCCACAATAAACTACAGTTCCCATGATTCCCTAGCACTGAGCCAGGGCAGTTAAAGTGGACTCAAGCTGCATTATTTCTGGCAGGCTGTAAAGGCCCTATCTTAAATGCTTCTTCCTCCCCAACTATCTTAAATGCTTGCATTTTCAGTAGTCAGTAACCTTTCCTTTTAAATACCCCCCCCAAAAAAAACGCAAGGATTCTCTCATATGACAGGTAACTGTGTACAGCCGACCTCTCTCCCTCCAATAAAGTATGAAAAGGGCTCTTGCAGCACCTTTGAGACTAACCAGAAGCTGGTAGCATGAGCTTTCCTAGACTTGAGCCTACATCTGAGGAAGTAGGTTCAATCCTATGTAAGCTCATGCTACCAACTTCTTTCTTTCAGTTAGTCTCAAAGGTGCTGCAAGATCTCTTTGCATCCTGATTTTCCAGACTAACACAGCTGCGTCTTTGAATTCTGCATATGCTCATATGCATATGCTTGAAGCCAGCATGGTGTAGTGCTTTGAACATTGGTCTCTTGAGACTAAGGTTTGAATTCAAGCTCTGCCAGGTTAAACTCACTGGGTTCCCTATGGGCAAGACACACATTTTCAGCCTCAGAGGATGGCAATGGCAAACGCCCTCAGAAGAAATTTGCCAAGAAAACTGTGATTGGTTCACCTTAGGTCATCATAAGTCAGAAATGAATTGAAGGCACTCAGCAAGAAAAGCAAACCTCCTCTGAACAAATTCTGCCAAGAAACCCCTTGTGATGGGTTCATCTTAGGGTTGCCCTAAGTCAACTATAACAACAACAAAGTGAAAATTGACTTGTTAACTCAGGATTGTCCTCCTGTACCTTCCTCTTGCTTGTTTTCTTTTTAAATGGTGCTAGTGGAGGATGGCTTCTTTCTTTGAGTTTCTTCCAACTTTATAGATGGCCTGGTGTATGTTAAGTAATAACAGTGGTGTGGGGAAAGGGCTTTGGTTCAGTGTTCAGAGCCAGTTGCTTTTTTGTTCTATGGAGAACTTGACAGTGCAATCTTGTACCTGTCTACTCAGAAGTAAGTCCCATTAAGTTCAGTAGGACTTATTTGTAGGTAAGTAGGCATAGGAGTCAGTTTGGTGTAGTAGTTTGAGTGTTGAACTACAGTTCTGGAGACCAAGGTTTGACTCTCCGCTTGGCCATGAAAACCCACTGGCTAACCTTGGGCAAGTCACACACTCTCAGCCTCAGAGGAAGTTACTGGCAAAAAAAAAAAAAAGCCATCTGAACAAATCTGGCCAAGAAAATAATGTGATAGGCTTGCCTTAAGGCCACCAGAAGTAGGAAATGACTTTAAGGCAAACAACAACAAGAAGTAGACATAGGGCCTTTACAGAGTGCCAGAAATAGTGCAAATTGAGTCCACTTTAACTGTCCTGGCTCAGTGCTAGGGAATCATGGGAACTGTAGTTTATTGTGGCACCAGAGCTCTCTGACAGAGAAGGCTCAGTGTTTCAGAAAAAAAATACAATTCCCATGATTCCCTAGCACTGATCCAGGGCAGTTAAAGTGGACTCAGTTTGCACTATTTCTAGCAGTCTGCAAAGGCCCATAGACTTGCCACCTTGATAGGGCTGGAAAAGTGGCTTTTCCCGTTACTATGGGAAAGGTGCTTTTATGCTTGTGTATATCTGTAAAATGTTAATATTTATTAAAGGTGAGCAATGATTAGCTTTCCTACAGCCTGTCATGCATCTCGTCATGTGTTAAGCACTCAGACCCATGGTCTAGCCTTTGCGCAAGGTTCCCTGGCAGGTGAGGGCTCTTCAGGACAGTGTGGGATGACAGAAGTTTCTATCACTTAGAGCAGCTATTTCACATTTGCAAAGATTTGTCAGATATGCTGCACAAGGAAATGTTTTGATGAAAATAGATTTAAATGATTTGGGTTTAATTTCCTTAAAATAGTTTGATTCAGGCTTTGATTGAATTTATTGAAGAACGTTTGTTCAGGTTAGTTTGCCTTTCTAAAAGGCATTGTTGTGTATGTATGTATGTATGTATATAAGCAGACTTGGAAGCATCCAGGTGCCCTGTAACATTATTCCCCAAAGAATTAATGAAGAAATGGCAGCTCTCTTTGAGAAGCCATTCACTAAAGTACTGATTTTGAAGGTATGGTATGTGATGGACTGGTGGGTTGTGCAGACAGGATTCTCCAGGTGTTGGCAGAAGATCCATTGTTTGGTTGCTGTACAAAGGGGGGGGAATGGGTTCTTGGGACTTTAGAGTGGTTAAATCACTAAAGATGTATGAATATGGGCTGTTGATGCGTGCGGGATGAGACCTTATTCATAGACAGATGATGGGAGGGGGGTGTAGTATCTCTCTAGTTCAGCCTTTCCCAACTTGGTCTTGGACCTGGCTTTAGCCCCAGCCAATGTGATAAAGAATCCCGGAATTTCTGGTCCAAAGCATCTGAAGGGCACCAGGTTGGGGGGGTCTGGACTGAGTTTTGCTGTGAATACAGATAATATGCTGGAAATAAACCTTGTCAATGTCCAATAGAACAGAGTTTCAGGAGAGTTCAGCAGCCAGAAAAACACAGAATAGGAACTGTTTGCAACAGGAAGGATAAAAAGCAAGTCACTAATGTTCATAGTGTCATCCCTTCAGTCTTGGTACATATAATAGGTTTGATCTGGAAATCTTAAATCTTCTTGTACCTCTACCCCCTCCTCTTTGCTGATAGTTTAACAAAATGAAAATGTGTCTTGTCCAAATATGGGTAGTGTTCTAGTTGGCTGTTGAGACTTTTGCAGAAGTGGTTTATTATGAGAAGGCATCAGTTGAGCCAGAATTGCTATCATGATGTAGCCAGGCATGCACGAATAAGTTAGAGCTTTTGTAGAACATTCCTCCTAGAGAAAGGGGGAATATCTCACAAATACAGGGCAGGTGGAGGCTTCAGATGTTGGTGAACCTCAGCTCCCTTTAGCTCAGGTCCACATAACCAATGGGAAGGGCTGTCAAGAGTTGCAGCTCAACAAACTTTGGAAGGCAGCACTTTACCCAACTCTGCACTAACCCATCTTTCCTACTTCCTTGGTGAGACTGTTGCAGATTATGCACTTTTCTAATAGATGTTCCCAGTTCAACTGCCAATTGAAATATATGTCTTACTGGAACAGAGAAGATTATTGCAAAGTAAATGACTTGTGGATTGTGACATAAATATGTCTGTGATTAATAGGTAACTGTCCGTGATGCTTTAAACCAGGCTTTGGATGAGGAGCTGGAGAGGGATGAAAAGGTTTTCCTGCTGGGAGAGGAAGTTGCTCAGTATGATGGAGCATACAAGGTAAGTAAATGCTCAGTGCAGTACTATGAAGGGCACAACTGATTCATTATTTAAAAGAGCATATTTATTATTATTACTATTTTATTCATTTATATCCTGTCTTTTTCCCAGTAATGGAGCTTGAGGCAGTTTATATATTATTAAAGCCAGTACAGAAAAAAAAATGTGCAAAAAAAAATCAGTGTCCATACCACTGTTTGGTATTAAAACAAACAATATATCAAATGGAAACCATTTTAAAATTTATTAAAATACAGAATATAATAGAATATTTAGTAATAATATAACCTCCGCCTTTTAAATCTACAGATTAGCAGAGGACTTTGGAAGAAATATGGCGATAAGAGAATAATAGATACTCCTATATCAGAGGTATAGAACATATTTTTTTAACATTTTAGTATTGGGCTAAACAAATTTGAATCAAAAGCTGTCCACCAGCAAGTGTCTTTAAAATGCATTTTTAAAAATCTGTGATGAAAGTTTCAGTCTCCATTATATTTTGCTGTTTTCTCCCCAGATGGGCTTTACTGGAATTGCTGTGGGAGCTGCCATGGTATGTACCTTCTATATCTGTTAATGAATGTATGAAGCTTTAAATGCAGGATGTTACTAATTTTGGTTTTAAAAGAATTAAGCAATAATTGTTAATAATAAATAATTGCTATTTACATAGCAACATATTTGTCTATGCCAACTAAGAAAGAACAAACATGACAGATTCTTATTCCAAGAAGGGGGAAACTGGAGACAGAGATAAACAGAGTGACAATGCACAATTCTTTCTTATCACATTAACAAGGCTACTTTGTTTTAACAGGCCGGCTTGAGACCTGTTTGTGAATTCATGACTTTCAACTTCTCCATGCAAGCTATTGATCACATTATAAACTCAGCTGCCAAAACATTCTACATGTCTTCTGGTCTGGTACCTGTCCCCATTGTCTTCAGGGGTCCAAATGGAGCATCGGCAGGAGTAGCAGCTCAGCATTCCCAGTGTTTTGCAGCTTGGTATGGACACTGCCCTGGACTGAAAGTAGTCAGCCCTTGGAGTGCAGAAGATGCAAAAGGTCTCCTTAAAACATCAATCCGGGATGATAATCCAGGTGAATGAAGTAAAAAACACTGTGTGTGTACGATTGCTATCTTTTTGAGTAATATCTGCCTTAAATCTTACTGCAATCACTGGCATTTCAAATACAAATTTGACTTATACCACTTATCCTGTACTGAGTGTTCCAGACTTGGCTGAGAATTTGAGATGCTATTCTAGAAAGAGGAAAGAACTTACTCTTTTTACTCTCCAGAGAGACTAAACAGGTTATTTGATTTGGTTGTTCTGTTTTCTCCCCTGCTACTTTTCTTGAGCTAGGCTTTATACATGTTTTTGGATTTGATTTTAGGCTTACACTGCAAATTTCTGTTTATTATTAATAATAATAATAATAAAATTTATTTATACCCCGCCCCTTTGAGATCAATCAGGGCAGCTTACAGTAAAAAGTGCAATGCAACAATAAAAACAAATTACCTCCCTCCCACCCCTTAAAAAGTTATTAAATCAATTACAAGTTAAAAATAAACAGAGTTAAAACAACAATCACCGGTGTGCAATAAAGCGACAGAGGACTGCGGTAATATAATAAATAGTTTTCGGGGAGACAGATAGGGCTCTCCTAAAAAAAGGAGGGGACTGAGGCCGGGATATTCTATCCTGGAAAGGCTTGCCGAAGAGATCCATCTTGACAGCTTTTTTAAAGCTGTCTAAAGATGTTAATTGGCGGATCTCGTCCGGCAAGCCGTTCCACAATTTGGGGGTGACAACGGAAAAAGCCCTCTGGGAGGTAGCTGAAAGCCTAGATTTTTGAGGCTGCAGCAAATTCCTCCCAGAGGACCGGAGAGCGCAGGGAGGATTATAAGGGAGAAGGCGGTCCCTGAGATAGTTTGGACCCAAGCCATTTAGGGCTTTAAAGGTGATAACCAACACCTTGTACTGAGCCCGGAAGCTGATAGGCAGCCAGTGGAGGGACCTTAGTACTGGAGTAATGTGGTCCCTCCTGGATGTTCCTGATACTAATCTTGCTGCCATATTTTGCACCAGCTGTAGTTTCTGAACCAAGCACAAGGGTAGCCCCATGTAGAGCGCATTACAGAAATCTAGGCGTGAGGTTACCAGTGCGTGAACAACAGTCTTGAGATCCCTTACTTCCAGAAAAGGGCGCAGCTGGCGTATCAGCCGAAGCTGATAACAGGCGCTCCTGTCGCATTTACCTGATTCGTCATCAGGAGCGACGAGTCAAGGAGCACCCCCAGACTGCGAACACAGTCACTGGACGAGAGTGTGACCCCATCCAGAATTGCAACCCAATTCTTGTTTTCAGGGCTGCTACCATGAGCACCTCCGTCTCGTTCGGATTCAGCTTCAATCTGTTTTTCCTCATCCAGCCCATTACCGCCCAAAGACATTCATTGAGAGAAGAGACGCCATTGGAACGAGACACTGAGAAATAGATTTGGGTGTCATCAGCGTACTGATAGCACCCAGCTCCATAACTCCGTATAATCTCACCTAGCAGCTTCATATAGATGTTACATAACATCGGGGACAGAATAGCACCCTGTGGAACCCCACAGGTGAGCTCTCTTTTGTTGGAGCTACTGTCCCCGAGCAGCACCCTCTGGGACCTTCCTGAGAGGAAGGACCGGAACCACTGGAGTGCAGTGCCTCCGATACCTAGCCCCTTCAGGCGATCCAAGAGAATGCTGTGGTCTATCATATCAAAAGCCACTGAGAGGTCTAGGAGCACCAACAGGGTCACACTACCCCTGTCGATGCTCAGACACAGATCGTCGGTCAAGGCAACCATGGCAGTCTCAACCCCAAAGCCTGTCCTGAAGCCAGTTTGAAATGGGACTGTTTGCTTTGGGGACTGTTACATGCTAAAAGCAGTCTATAAATACAGCAAAAGAACAAGATTATAAATGTTGTGCCTCTTTGGTGGAATCATACTTTTATTATAATGAGCTGAAGCAGATGTGAATTGAAGGTGCAGTATTACATAGTGGTAGCCCACTGTAGCTGTCCCAGGCTCTGTAGTTCACCTCAGATAGGCTAGGCTGCCTCCTTGCCATCTTCCTCTGGCAAGCAGTCTTCTTTGATAGGCTTTTCATGACTAGATGTTTTTCAAGGAAGGGGTTAATAGGGTGCTATATTGTTTTTTGACTTTTAGGTTTTAAATTGTTTTTGATATTGATAGGTTAATTCCAAAAAAGAAACAATGAGCCACCGTGTTGTAGTGGTTTGAGTGTTGGACTATGTCTCTGGGGACCAGGGTGACCTTGTGCAAGTCACGCTCTTAGCCTCAGATGAATACACTGGCAACCCCGACCCCTGAACAGACCTTGCTAAGTCAATCCCCATGATAGGGTTCACCATAAATCAGAAATGACTTGAAGGCACACAACAACAAAGTTTAATTTCTTCTTAAGGTGATCTTTTATGTTTTGACTATATAGTGTTTTATGTTAATTTGTAAACCACTTTGAGCTCTATCTTTGGAGAAAGGTGAGGTATAAATAAACTGTTATTACAAAAGCCCTTCATAGTTGAGATCTAAACAGTCTTGCAGTTAGTCCCATGAATGTAAGAGCACTTTAGTTCTGCAGGCAGAAATTTCTCATACTGCCTAAATTGTAAACTTAAGTGTTAAATTTAAATTTGGGCTATCCCAAGCTGCTTATGTAAGTCTAACCTGTATAATTATGCAACTTTAAATAAATATACTGAAATGGCATAAAACCATCTGAATGCATGTGAGGGGGGGGGGAATCTGGACAGAATTATAATGTTTAGAGGGTTGTAGGCAGGATAGTAGAGGTAAAGGACGTAGGAGAAAATGTAAGACTTGGCATATAGGGTTATTGGTATATAGTCAGGAAGCAAAAGGTGAAACAGACATCCTTCTTACTAATCTAGTACACCTCTAACATTGAATTTTGAACAGATGCCACCTGAATGTTTTTGATCCATTTTATTACAACTCTAAAAGGATAAAGAGATGATGAATAAAAAATGAAATCTGCAGACTTCCAACCCGGCTGGTTTTGCTGTGTAGAATTTTGGAGCCTTTCCTTATTTAGATGGCTTAATTTTGGAAGGAAGTTATTCTTGTTTGATAATAGTTTTTGATTGAAAAACTGGTTTGAATTGGACAAACTAGTTACTCTTCTGAAATAATGGTAAGGTGTTAGTTACTTCCCCCCCCCCTTCAATTGACTAAACTTCATGCTTGCAACTGTTCATGCTTTTATCAGCTCATCTTCAATAGAAATGAATGAGCAAATTTGTAAGCTGATGCAAATGAAGTGATAATATACACATTGTGAAGTCATAGGCTTTCATGGCCGGCATCCATAGTTTTTTTGTGGTTTTTTTTTTTTTTTTCGGGCTGTGTGGCCATGTTCTGAAAGAGTTTCTTTCTGACGTTTCGCCAGCATCTGTGGCTAGCATCTTCAGAGGGTTTTCTGAAGATGCTAGCCACAGATGCTGGCGAAACGTCAGAAAGAAACTCTTTCAGAACATGGCCACACAGCCCGAAAAAACCCACAAATATACACATTTCTAATTCCCACCTGAGTATTTCAAATCTGTGTGCTGAGGATGCTCAAATTTCTCCACATTAAGGTATCTAAATCTAAATTTCTGGAGTCTAAGCAAGCTGCATGAGCCATCATTGGCTTGGCCTGTTCTATATGCTTTATCAGACATGAGCACAGGGATGTTTTTGTTTAGCTCAGCATTCTCCAACTTGCTGTCTTCCTGTGCTGAACTAAATGTGCCATATGCTGGCTGGTGATAATAGGAGTTGTAATCCAACATTTGGCAGGTATTGGGTTGGGCAAGATTGATTTGGCTCCCTAAAACCACAGGTGGGAATGTGTGATCTTTATTCTGTAGTTCTTTGACTACAAATGTAATTGATTTGTCAAGTATTTGGACAACTAGCTCAGATTTATGTTTTTAATTCTTTGTAGTCGTAATGTTGGAAAACGAGTTGATGTATGGTGTGCCCTTTGAAATGTCTGAAGATGCTCTGTCAAAGGACTTCGTAGTTCCTATCGGAAAGGCTAAGATAGAAAGACAAGGTAAGCAAAACTACTAGTTGACGTTGCAGTAGTTCGGTATTTCAGTTGTTTGCGTTGAACTGTGCAGTCAGCTAGAAAACCCTTTGTTAATGCATGTTCCTTTTTTGTACAAAGATATGTCGAAAGGATTGTGCTGCAAGCCTATCAAATACTTGGTTGTATCCTGCCCTGATGTGTACTTAGGAATTTGGTTTGAAATGTTTGATTCTGCTCTATGAAAGTGTGTTTCACTCTATGTTGAGAACCAATAAGAATTTTTAGTTTTCATCACTATCCAAGGGGAACAGTCTTTAAATGTGATGTGTATTGCTTTTGCTATCCCATGGCTGAATTGTCCTTTAGAGATGTTACTATATTTGAAGGTTGCGTGCCAAGTACTTTCTTGGCCAGCTCTGTCTGATATTCAGTTAATGACTACAGAAGTAACAAGTAAACCAGAGTAACAATATATGCTGTGTATTTGCCAATAAAGACTAAAAATAAATAACTTAGAGCAGTGAAACATGCACACATGCACACAATATTAAAGGGCACACATTTAATGAGACAACTTTATATAAATTGTTCCAGTTACAGCTACTGAACATAAACTGATATTTTAGAATGAGGCATACAATTATTAAGTGAAAAACGGTGTCAATAACCATAGTAGCTGATGCTTTAAATATGCTCAGCCTTCATTGGTGGCTAGTTTATAGTCTTTACCATGCTACACTGTGACTATAAAGAGGCTTCTGTTTCTTCTCTGGTTCTCAAAAAGAGAGAGGTTTCCCTTGGCTAAATCTGCACCACAGAAATAAGCCAGTGTGACACCACTTTAACTGCCAGGGCTGTGCTATGGAATTCTGTTTGTTGTGACACCAGAGCGCTCTGACAGAGAAGGCTAAACATATCACAAAACTACAATTTCCCGAATTCCATAGCATTGAGCCATGACAGTTAAAGGTGTGACAAACTGGATTATTTCTGCAGTGCAGATGTGTCACTGGAGATGAACATATATAAAGATCTGCAGTTTGTCATTGATGAGAATGGGAAGATTTGGCTTGCCTTTTTAAGCTAGCTGTTGATGAAGCATATCACATTTGGATTGTTAAAAGAATCTGCTATTGTAAGCCAAGCTGTTTTTCACTTAGGAAATAATTTATGTGTTTCATGTTAATATTGGTTTGTGTATAATATCTGTACTGTATTTGCAGCAATTTATATAGAGTTGATTCGTTACATGTTAGGAGTCAAACAATATGTATACGATTAGTTGCTCTGGGTTGTTATATTTTTTTTAGTTTACTGACATATACATAGCATGTATTATTTCGTTATATTCTTCGTTGATACACAATCATTACATTGAAAGCCTGATCCTCCTTTTCCTAAGTTTTCTTGTTGGCTGGAATAGATAAAAATGTGAGGATTTCTTTTGTGAAAATGCTCTGTCATGCTCTGACCTCTTTCTGTCTTGCCATTATTCTTAGAACCTTAGAATATAATTTATCCCTGTGTCTGATAAACATCATCTTCTATGAATTCGACTTCTAATTCCCTTCTTGATAGTAAGAGTTTTGCATACTCAGTTTTTAAGGTCAGCAGATAATGAAGAATATTCAGGCCGTTTCTAATGAATGTTCTAACGTTACTAGACACTTTTTATTAAAACAGTTAATACTGTTTGAGAGATGGTCAATAAATCTTTCATTTGAGATTTTTAAAAATTAAGCAGCATGATGACTGCTAGATACCTTGCTGTTAAGAACACGAGGAAGATGCCTTGTAGACCAAACCGTATAGCAGTTCTCAGTCCTCATCAGCCTCTTGTGTTTCAGGAAACCACATCACCTTAGTGTCTCATTCACGACCTGTTGGCCACTGTCTGGAAGCAGCTGCTGTCCTTGCCAAAGATGGGGTGGAGTGTGAGGTTTGTGTCATTTGCTAGGATTGTAATCCAGTTTTTTGGAAGCTGTTTGCATTTCATTGCTTCTTCCATGAAGGGGAAAGGGAGGGGGGATGCTCTAGACTGTCAAAGTAAAGCAAGTTTTGCACTGAGAGAAATGGAATTATGTGATATATATATATGTTGTCTTGACTTTTATTAGGGTTACAGCATTTTTATTCAGTTAATAGAATATATGAAGCTCCCTTTTCTTGACTGACCAGATCCCTGGCCTTTCTCAGTGCCACTGTCTAAAGTGGTAGGGACTGAATCTGGGACTTTCTGTATTGGAAACAAGGGCTATGCCACTCAGATATCATCATCCAATAGAACTTTTCTGCTTATTAAACAGAATTAACTCAATATTGTGTTAACTTCGCTTTCATATAAAAACAGTAGATTGAGTGCCATGAAGATACCGTTTTTATCTCACCAAGAAAAGACTGTTTTTAATGATGGTGATACGTATCTTATTAAAACAATTGTTTCTTTTTCAAACTATTGCATTACTACATGCAGATTTAATGGGCCCATTGATTTAGAACACTGTTTACCAAACTTTGGTCCTCCAGGTGTTTACCTTCATGCAATTCATATAACTCCACCTTAATCTGAAGGAAAGTCTAGTTGTGTAAGTGTGTAGTTCACATTAAAGCTTCAGCTTTGCATGGCAAGTTGCTCTTCTATCCATGAAAGGATGTTGAAGACCATTTCCATCAATTCTTCCCTCCAGCATCACTGGTGCCCCACCCCAGATGAATTTTGGAAAAGATGGAGAAGTCTGTTTTCTGAATGTTGTTCTGCTCCAAGCCTAGGTTCTGTGCTTGTTGTCTGGACTGGACATGATGTGATCTGAAGAGTGCTCAAATCTCCCCCACAGGTGATAAATCTCCGTAGCATTAGACCAATGGATATTGAAACTATTGAGGCCAGTGTTATGAAGACAAATAATCTTGTGACCGTGGAAGGTGGTTGGCCCCAGTTTGGAGTGGGAGCTGAAATCTGTGCCAGGATTATGGAAGGTATGGTTGTATTTGGTGGTCTACAAATCAGTTTACTGTCTCTTTTTACTTGTGTTTATCATGTGAAGGAAGTTAAACATTAAAGGAAATTACAATCGGTTTCCAGTAATCATTTGGATTAGAGGTGGGAACCATAGGGCTTTGATATATTTTTTCCAGTAGCCAAAGGAAACAAAACCAGTGTGCAGAATGTTGGGAGTTGTCCAACATATGGAAGGACATGTGATTCCCACCCCAGTTAAGATCTTTGGAATACAAATAAAATTGCTTTACATTCCTCTCTGGGTGTGTTTGTTATAGTACAGGCCCATCTGTGCTGCTGCTGATGTCCTTGCATTTAAAGAGAAGAAAGGTGACTTTTTTCGTAGATACTCTGGTTCTTCAGGAGTTTTTGACTTTCAGCTCCAAGAAGCCATAGCCACCATAACCAATGTCCAGGAATCCTGGGAGTTGGAAGTCCAAAATGCGTGGAGCAGGGGTAGGCAACCTTTCCCCTTTAAGGGCCGAGGGACTTCAGTTCCCAGAATCCCAGGAGCTATTGGCCAACATGGGACTATTGGCCAACATGGCTGAGGCTTCTGGGAGCTGAAGTCCCTCGGCCCTTAAAGGGGAAAGGTTGCCTACCCCTGGCGTGGAGGGTCAAAGTTAGGGAATTTCTGATTTAGAGTTTCTACTTTACAAAATGGCACTGTAGAGTTTTTTTTAAAAACTGATGTGAAATTCAGTATGTAACGATTAAATTATAAGGTACATTATTCCACAGGATTTTAGCTCAAGTGAAATATTTTTAAAGTGATTTTTTTCACCTGAAACATTTAAAACAGCAATTCTTGACACTGTTCGCTGTTTCTGAAAAATGAGCAGAGCCTTAATTAAACTTCAGACTTTTATGTCTGGATTTTTAGTCTGCTGTCAGTTCTCTATGTAGTAGCTCCTTTACTAGGCATAGAGCAGACTAGGCTGTAGTGCAAGCAGAGGTGATTCAAACACTGAGGGAGAGAGAACTCCCCCCCCCCCCCGTATATCCAACTTTTTTACATTGAGAGATGAGTTGTACTGTTTCATTCTGCCTCCAGGTCCTGCTTTCAACCACTTGGATGCACCCGTTGTTCGTGTAACAGGTGCAGATGTTCCTATGCCTTACGCAAAAATTTTGGAGGATAACTGCATACCTCAAGTAAAGGACATAATATTTGCTGTGAAGAAAACACTAAATATTTAGTTCTTTTACGTATTGGAGACTGGATGTGCTATTCAACTATATGTCTTCAAAAATATTTATGGAATGTATTACAAGCCTTTGTATACAGAATTGCACCTTGTAAAACACATGGGGAGGGTGGCAATGTGGAAGGAAGTAATGCTAGTTACATAATCTGTTACAGGACATATACTGCTTCTTTATCCTTTCAAGAAGGAAAAAAGTGAGACTTAAATGTAAAATTGCAATAATATTCAGTATCCAAACTACTACCATGAAGGAACTTTTGTTATGATTGTACATCATCAGGTCTCCTTTGATTGGCAGTCCCTAATTTATCAAGACTCAGCTTGTGCATACTTTGTAACTTACAGTGCTTGAAATAAAAAGAGTAACAAAAAGATTAAGAATGTATATCCTGTTGGAAGTGAAATCTTAAAATCAAAATTGCATACTTGAAAAAGCTTAAGCAGACTAAACTCTAAATTTTGTTTCAAAATGTACACTTAACTCATGGTGGCTGGTAACATTTAGATGAGGCAGAAATATACATCACTCACAACAGAGTGAAGTTTTTGTGGACACACCTAAACTCATTCATTTTATAGACACACTCACAAACATGAAAGAAATCTACAGCCACAAGAAAAGCAGATAAAATAAACATTACTACTTCCCATGCATTTTAATGTTACCCCTCTCCACTTTTGAATAGTTGGTTTGGATGCAACCAATTTCCCATGTTCTTCCCTCCTCCCCCAATAGGAATATAGGATTTCTTTACCGTCCCCTTCCCCCCCAAAATTGTCAAAAACATTCACCATAATTGGATAAATAATATTAAAACATTCGGCTGGTTTGTTTTAACCCAGCACCAATGAAATTCTATTGACATTTATTTTAATAAAAATATGACTGAGTATATCACAGGTTACATGAACTCTTATACACAATGGCATTCTCTGCATAGTAACAAACACTGATGTATACTTGACTTTAAAAATGGATTACTAATAATCCTTAAAGTGCAATTTAAGGGTTTGAGCAAATAGAAAAAGGGATTCCCCCCCAAAAAAAGATTGTGTTGGTTCAGCTCTTCTGTTAACTCCTAGCTCAAGAGCTCACATGGATGCTACAGCTGGTCTGATGGAAATACCCTGCAAGTCCTCTAAACTGCCTTAATTGTACTCTTGTATTTATGGTCATGTCAGGACTAAGTGTTTTTCAGGGAGAGAAGACAACTTTTAACCAGAGATTCAATTTTCAGATTAAGTGATTTTTTTTTTTTTTACCAGAACTAAAGTAACTCAATGCATCACACATCAGTGTAGTGTGGTTAACTTTTCAGAATCCTTGGAAGCAGGCTTAAGCAAACAAACTGTCTGTTATCACAGAGCTTTTGAATTTTTTATTCTATTAGAAGGAATGCTACCTACCAAAACAAGATTCCATAAAGAGTATGAGTTCCTTTCCACCAGAAATGACACTTTGCCATTTTGGAGGGTGAAGTCGGAAACAGTCCTGCCACCAAAACGATTGCTTGGGGAGGGTTGGGGGCTTAAAATGGCTCTAATCAGGCAGCTGAAAAATAAAGACACCACCAGGCAGTGGCTAAATGAAATTGTTATGAGAAAGAATTGTTTCTAGAACACAAGTGGAAAATATATCCAAGAGGAGTTGGTGTGATCGGTTTCAGCTGATTCTGGGAGCACTGTAGTCACAGGTTTCTGTTTTCTTCAGAGCTCCTTTCTGGAAATTCTGAATGGAGCTGAGTAAGGCACCCCGACTTGTGTTGTTAACAAGCCGTGGGTCAGACTGCGTTGGCACATCCAAATTTGGAGGAAGGGGCGGAACTGCTGGTGGTGGAGGCGGTGAAGGAATTGTTGAGGCACCTGCTGAAGAGAAGATAGGTAAGAGATGAACTTCATTTAATATACATGGTACTGGGCAAAACAGCAATAACAACAAGTCTGATAAAGCTGCTAAATGTACAAAAGAAAAAAGAGAAACTCATGCGCATAAGCCAAAAGGCATTGAGAGTAAAATAAAAGAGCCAGGGGAGCACAGACATACTGAAGAAGGATGAGTGCATGTAAAATGGCAAGCAGTGTAGTCACATTAAGATGCTGTATACAGTCATAAGGGCCAGTAACTATGGGAAAGAAATTCTTGTCCCAAGTCTGGTCCTTAAGCGGAAAAGTTGGCTCATAGATGGGTTATAGAATGCCTATAACTTAACTGCAATTCCCTACGGTTCTTGGGAGACAACCTCTAATAAGGTCACGGTACTGTTTCAGAAGGACAAATCAGCTTGTTTAAAGTAGCCCTCAATTTTTCAGCCTTTTATTTCCAAATAGCAAGTATAGTGACACCACAAGAAATCTCAACAACTGTTGAAAAGTGTTTAGACCTAGTACAAAACGTAGCAGTCAGACTGGTGATATATGATCTCTAATGTGCAAGTGAGACCAATTTTGAATCAACTGTACTGACTTCCAATTCATTTTCAAACCAATTTAATGAGCATATTTTGAATGTTAAAACTCTAAACAGCATCAGATCAAGATATATCTGAAATGCCACTTCCTCCCACATGAGCCTGCCCATAAACAGATCTTCATCTGAGACCCTGTTGTATGTACAGCCACCAAGAGAGAGGATAGATGGATGGAGAAAAAGAGGCTCCCCCCCCCCCTTTTTACACCATTTCCACTGTGTAACTCCTTCCCAAAATTGTTCACTTAGGCCCATTCACCAGGCCCTTAGGTTTTAAAGTTGTTTGGGCTTCATTTTGTTGTGATTATAAGGGGTTTTGTGTGATTATATATTGTTGTGAAGGCTATGATGGACAGAAAGCCATGTATAAAATACTTTAAATGAGTGTGGAATTTGCAACTCTCCCTCTCCAGATGTTGCTAGACTGTAGCTCCCAGCAGCCCCAACCAGCATAGCCAATGGTCAGACATGCTGGGAGCACCCATTCAACAAAATCTGTGAGGCCACACAATTTCCACCCTTGCTTTAAATAATTTCACAAACTGACTGCTGATGTCAGTACATTTGTCCCTCCTGATTCGCAGGGGATCCGTTTTGGACCCCCACCCCACTCCACCCCCCACGAATTGGAAATATTGCAGATATTCAAGCCCCATTGGTTATAATGGCGGCATGCTCCCACATGTGCCATTGCACACGTGCCGTGGGTACAGATGCCATTTTGTCCCTCCTCGCTTGCCATCCACAAACGAGGAGGGATGAGTGTACTTGTTTTTTATGCATACAAAAAATTAATCACCAAAGTCATATCTTTATTAGATCCTAACTTCCAAAATGACCTTGACACAAACAGGTTGGCTCCTTATTATGACTTTGTAAATCTATCTACCCATTATAATTTGACATAGTACCATAACAAAGTCAAGACAATTTTTTGGCTACATTTCTTTCACTGTAAAATGGGATTTAAGATGTATGTCAGACACCACTTTGACAACATCTGGTACTAGGAAGGCTAATATGAACCATGTGCTTTATTTATCTTATCTACACTGAAGTTATAGTCATGGTTTACAGACTAAAATGAAGACTGCTGTTCACGTATTTCAGTGAAGAAGAATTTATTCCAAAATGCATGGGGTATATTCTGTCAGCATATCTAAAAGTCTCCTCTCCTCCCTCCTCCTTTACTTTCTGGCACCTTTTCATTTTTTCCTCTCCAGACCAATGCATAAACAGAAGGAGCATGGCACTTTTTGTAGGAGGGTGCACTAATAATGATAAAATATACATTTGATAGGTACCAGTACTACAAAGCAACCTTTTCTGCATTTTCGTTCATACAAGTACACTTGATTTCTCTAAGGACACATTCACTTTGGCTTCTTTCTCTATAGCAGGGGTAGGCAACCTTTCTCCTTTAAGGGGCGAGGGACTTCAGCTCCCAGAATCCCAGGAGCTATTGGCCAACATGGGACTATTGGCCAACATGGGACTATTGGCCAACATGGCTGAGGCTTCTGGGAGCTGAAGTCCCTCGGCCCTTAAAGGGGAAAAGTTGCCTACCCCTGCTCTATAGCCTCTCAACACCATGTCAGAATTGAGCTGCAAAGGAGTGCACACAGACTGTGTCCTCCAGCAGTTGTGGATGCCCTTTGGAGTGGAAGTTCATGGAGCTTTCTTGGAAAAATCTGTTCAGAGGAGGTTTGCCATTGCCTTTCCCTGAGGCTGAGAGTGTGTGACTTGCCCAAGGTCACCCAATGGGTTTCATGGCTGATCTGGGAACAGAACTCTGGTCTCCAGAATCACAGTCGAACACTCAAACCACTACGCCACGCTGAGTCTCTGTGCCAGGTTAGTTTAACCAAATAAGTCATATTTGATCCCTTGGAATGAACATGCTTATGATAGCAAGGATTCAATTAACCCAATCTTTCTAGAAACAGTTAGTTCTCTGAAACATCTATTCCAGCAACAGTCTTTCTAAATGCTGTGTTTTTGTTGATAATTAGTGTAATATGAACAAAAGAAAAGGAATTTTCTGGCCAAAAAAATGCATAAAGGTTGACAAAATGACGGGTGTTGAAAACAGAATATAGGGAAAACAGCACATGCCAGCAGCCAAGAGTAACCATATGACCTTGCAAATTTAAAAGGTTAACAACAAAGCAGCATCCAAAAGAAGTACAGTACATAGGGTGAGAAGGGGGAACTTGTAGTCATGTAGATGGTGTTGAATGATAACACCATCATGCTTCACCCATGCTACCTAGGGCTGATGGGATCTGGAGTGTCACAAGTTTCCCACTGTTGGCATAGGAATTTGTATTCCAAACAAAGTAGATTGTAATGGTAAATAAAATTTAACCAACCACAAGAAAAAGGAAGAGAAGTCACCAAATACAGAGATGAAAGGGCAACATTAAAAACGAGTAATGGTGCAGAGAATTCAGCATCCAAAGTAAATTGGTAGCAACTAATAACAAATCAAAGTGCTAGCAATCCAATGCAAGGCTGGTTTTTGTACTTAAAACAATGCACACACGCCTGTTCTTAGATCTAGCCCTTGGGTGTACAGTACACATTTTTTGCTTCATAATACTGATCTTGCGCTATTTCAATTCAACACATTCTACCTATCGAGCTGTGAATGGCCTTCTCATATGACAAAAGCAATGGGAGGGAATACTTATTTCCTCCAACTGGTGTGCCCACTGAAGCAAAAACTATATAGCCTTTTCCCTCTGGGTTTCCTCTCCTTAGTGTGTTCACTTCACTAGTGAATCTTGTTGCACCAGTGTCACAAAGCATAACATTGTTATTACTTACTAGGATAGGAAGCAACTTAGATCGCAAGCGGAGCATCTCTTTTTGTCTTGCAAATGGGAGTTAAAAATTCTTTATTTCCTGGTGTACCCACATACACAGAAGGAGAAGTGGCCTGACTGCATGAACAGCCACATCTTGAAAAAAGGCATACTTGGGACTAGCATCATTTTTTTTCCTCCTGTAAGATTTTTAACATCTTTGTATGCTGAGGAAGCCAGTGAGGCTTCAAAAGCCTGCAACATGTATTTTGTGCATTTTGGTTGATAAAGATATTAGTTTTGTGGATTTTGGATGTTATTGTACTTTGCTAAATGGCCAACATGGCTACCCCTATTGAATGACCTCCCACCCCCAGGCATAACCATCTTGCAAGATTCGTTTTTAATTAATGTAAGGCCACATGCAACTCCACAGTGCTACTGAGACAGAAGGAGTAGTCATGAAGCTCATAAAAAAGCAAGAATGCCTAACTCTAATAAGACTTTCTCTTTCCAATGCCATTTTGTAAACAACTTGTGTGTTTCATGTTTATTTCTCTGGACTGGAGGCTGTCTTCTCCCTTATATAGCAGAAGCGGATCTGCTTTTTCTCCACTGCTCCAAAAAGCAGGAAGGACATCTCCCTGTCCACGAACCCATGGCCAGCTTCAGAGCAGAAATATTTTGCAGTGCACCACTCATGCAACACCAACAAACAGGCTATTCCCGCTCATTTTAAAATCTCTGTTTGAAATCAGTTTTTGGAGTTGCCTGAATCCCTCCCCCAATTCCTTATGCACTGCTCACAGAGCAGATTAACTGATGGTACTGTTAAATTTGCAGATGTTGCTATCTATCTTTTCTTCCTGTGTATTAAGCACCTTCACACTTTTACTCATGGAGGGCACCTGTAAGTATACATTGTGCTTGTAAGAGTCTTATCTTTAAGGATATTCAAATACTAGATGGGGGAAATAATTTGTGCTCCCCCTGAAAGTAAGCGAAGTTAATAACAGCCTACCTGCCAATGTTGAGGCCTTCACTCCCACACCTTAAAAACAGCTGTGTCCCTGCCACTGGCAGTATACTCTCATGGCTACCTTGGCCAACAACAACAAATATTAAACTAAACTAAACAAACTAAAATTGGCTCCTATCCGCTTTTTCCCAAGCAGGGTGATATTTGTACTTTCCTCAAGCCATTGTTCACCTTTGCCTTCCTCTGAGGCTGAGAGAGTGAGACTTCTCCAAGGTTTCTGTGGCTGATCTGGATTTGAACCTTGATCTCCTGAGTCATAGCTCAATGCACAAAGCACTACATGACACTAGCTCTCACAGTGAACAGTACCATTTGTTTTTTCTTCTGTATCTTTGAAGAGGCATTCATACTATGTTCAAATATATCTCCATATTTTCCAAACCAGTCAACTAATTAAAATCAGCACGATCTATTTGCAACCCTACATCATTCATTATCAAGGTGACAGCAAAAAGGGGTTCATTAGAATTCTGCCTCAGAAAACATCATGACACATTTTCAAAAAATGGATTTAGTGTCTTGCAATACCAGGTCCTCCTTTGGTTATTTAATGGGGAGAAGGGACAGCAAAAAATATTTGGGGTGTGGTTTGGAAAACCTCATCAAGATTATCTATGATTAAATCCCTCGTGATGTTTTCCCCCCCTTTCAGTTTTGAGATTTCATACTCCAAACATCTTTAAAGAGAAGGATATCAAATTACTTTACCCAGAATTCACGTTCAAAATGGTGCATGCTCTACTGAGGACGGCAGAAAGGAGAGAGACAGGGAAAAGAGCACAACAGTCATTATTATGATATTCAAAGAAGGCCATTCAGCAACAGCACACACAGAGAAAGAGATTACAGACATCAGTAAATATGAGCACAGTTAGGAGCACAGTGGTTAGACAAACTGGCCTGTTGGTCTGCTTTTCTTAGTCCCAAAAGGAATTATCTGTAGACACAAGCATCCAAGTTGAGGCACATACAGTACAGGCTTCATTATACACATTGTTCCCCAATCCATCTTTCGGAAAAAGTGCAATGAAATATAAACCTGCTCTATACTGTCAAAAACCCTGACCGACATGGTCCAGGGTTATCCTTTTGGACAGGCAGTGACTTTCCATGGGCTGAAGCAAAGGCCTCACTCAGCCCTGCTATCCAGAGGTGCTCAGCGTTGAAGCTGGGAACTTCGGTTTGCAAAGCATGGGTTTTACTGTTGAACTAAGAATTGATTGTTTCAGTCCTTGAGAGTAACAAGAGATTTTAACAACACAGCATTTATTCACTGTTCAGTCACTGTAGTCCAAAGAAAAGATTTAAAAAAAATATTTGCAAAATCCATTTCATACAGAAGGCATATCCACAAAACACAAAACGGTTCAGTCCTGTCAAGTTCTAAGGAATGAGAGTTTCATGGTTCTGCAGCAATGCAAACTGAGTCAGCAGCTACTGGGATATAGGCTGCATCTGCACTGCAGAAATAATCCAGGTTGACACTGCTTTAACTGCCATGGGTCAATGCTATGGAATTCTGGGATTTGAAGTTTGATGTGGCACCAGAGGTCTCTGACAGAGAAGGCTAAATAGCTCACAAAACTACAAATCCCAGAATTGCATAGCACTGAGCCATGGCAGTTAACATGTCAACATGGATTATTTCTGCAGTGTGGATACAGCCAGTGATCAGCTTTCCAAAGAGTGTGCCCAATGCACTGCCACTAAAATCGCCTCCTCACTAGTGACTTAAATCCTCACTATTCCTGACAGGAGACATTCTTCAAGGCTTCAATCTTATGCATATCTACTGGAAAGTAAGCCTCATTCTACCTGGTGGGACTTACCTCTGAGTAGACATGCCCATATTTAAGTTATAAGGAAAGGCAAATACAACTAGTATTACTTAGTGTTTACTTGGAAACAGCTAATTCCATAAGCAGGACATGATAAATTAGAAGTACACTCAGCCCTCCACATTCACTGGGGTTAGGGGCACAGGAATGGAAAACAGTAAATAACAAAAACACTATGTTTTTACCTGAGATAACACCTCTATATGAATCTCTAGGTCCTCTAATGCAACTCTGGTCAACATCTGCTAGGCGCTGACCATAGAATTGCTCTGGAAAAGCTACAAATGCCTAGTAGAGTGTTCTCTCTAGGAATCTATAGGTACTTCAGTGCAACTTTTGGTTAAAGTTGACCACACAGTTGCGCTGGAGGCCTAGAGATTCCTAGATAACATATTAATAAAATCCATGAATAATCAAATCCTCAAAAGTCAATGCCACAAATGTGGAGGGACAAGTATGTTCCATTATATTCCAAGTATTATATTACAAGTATTCCATTCCACTATTACCTCTCTCAGACCTTTAGCAATTCACAACTCAGATGTGCAAATAGCATGTTTGCATGCTGAGGTAGTCTGACCTTAGATATGTGGACAAGGCTATGGATCACTCTGCTAAATGTTCTACCCCTTGAACACACACATATATCCTAATTTTCTGCAAAACAGATGTCTGTTTAAAAGCTCAGAGGAATATGATCCAGTTGGAAAGAGTATGTACTAGAAGAACAGAGACTATGGGAATGGCCATAAATCTACGAAGAAGACAATCTGGGGAATTGTCTGAAATATTTATTGCTGCTAAAAGGAAAAAACAATTGTTCCGAATTCTATATGAAAGGATTTTAGGCCTACATTTCTTTCTCGCAGAACATCCTGAAGAAGCAACAATATGTTTCTTAACTGGGCAGAAAAAGGCTGGCTGGAGGGGTAATGGTTTTGCTTTTTGCACCGTTAACAACAGTAGCCCCCTCAGACAGAATCTCCCAATAGTTCCAGTCAGGCCCCTTCCCCTGCTTCCTGTATCCCAAAGCACTAACTGGAGCTACTGGAAGTATTTTATTGGAGCTGTACAAGGTTTGTGGACTGAGCTTGGGCAATCATGCTGCAGCATTCATGATTTTTCATCCAACCAATTATATTTATATAGAAGGCTATCCCCAGATACATATGGCCTCAATATAATGCAGAATGTCTGGGAAGAGTGCCTGAGAAATGGAACAAGAATTGTTCTTCTGTTCCTCCCTGTTTGTAAGAGTCATGATAGATTTGTTGTTGTTGTTGTTGTTGTTGTTGTTGTTGTTGTGTGTCTTCAAGCCATTTCCAACTTATGGTGACCCTAAAGGAGACCTATCATGAGGAGTGTGTGACTCGCCCAAGGTCACCCAGCGGGTTTCCATGGCTGAGTGGGGAATTGAACCCTGGCCTCCAGGATTGTAGTCCAAAATGCTTAAACTACTATACTAGGGGTAGGCAACCTTTCCCAGAAGCCTCAGCCATCTTGGCCAATAGTCCCATGTTGACCAATAGCTCCTGGGATTCTGGGAGCTGAAGTCCCTCGGCCCTTAAAGGGGAAAGGTTGCCTACCCCTGCATTACACCATGGTGGCTCTCCAGGGCAGACTACAATGTGAAAATCCAAAGGAACTTAGAGAGGCACTAGGAGATCTTATTGACATGGTTCATGACATCCTTCATGCTACAACGTTCGGCAACCAAATGGGTGCAGAACAGAAATCCTGCACCAACTGAGCTGTCCATTACAGCTGCCACATACTAACCAATTGACCGTTTCCCCATGCATCCTGTGGTACTGCATTCCTTGGTATGTTTGTTCAATCCCGGCAGAATAAGTTTTCTACTTGGTATGGTACCAAGTGAAGAGAAAGGAAACAGCCCAAGCCTTTATCAGAAATGAAGAAGTGACTAGTCTGAACCTAACATGACCTAATTTTATTTACCATAAGAATTTCCATACCTACCAATGTGTTTAAGATTACAAACCAAGAGCACATATGCAGGCAGTACTAATCTTTATTACTAGAGGTTGCAAGTGCCTTGCTGGGCCAGGATCAGATCCACTCTTTCTAGTAACCTTTGCAAAGCAACCAGGAAGTGCAAGGTGGTCCATGTGAAACTGGCTAGTCGATTTGCTTTCTATCCATCCCCAATGTAGGAAACTTATGTACAGAGAAATCTCTGCATAGAAACAAGTCTTCCTGAATTCAATGAGACTTACTCCCATGTAGCTAAGCCAAAAACTGAATGGAAAGGGGGATAGCAAACATGTAAACGAGACAGACATCACTGTATCACATCTTCTCTTTTATTCTAAAGAACCATCTTCCCAGCGATGTTTCTAAGCCAGAAAAATTGATTTTTAAAATAAGAGAGAACAACCTGACAGTGTAGTATCTCCCCCCAAAAGACCCAAAACATGCAAACAAGCATGCAAAAGTACATAAAGCAAAAGCAGCTTATTTATATACCGCTTCATATCACGCTATGGGATGTCTAAGCGGTTTACAACTGTGAGCTGATTGCCCCCCAACAATCTGGGTACTCATTTTAGCGACCTCGGAAGGATGCAGGCCTGAGTCGAGCCCCAGCCCTGGCTGGTATTGAACTCGCAACCTTATGGTTTTATGAGTGAGTGGCTGCAGTACAGGCATTTAACCACTGCGCCACATGTGCTGAAGACCCAGAGCTATAGATACTTATGCAGTCATCAGTATCTGCCACCATCTAAATAAGTAAAGCAAACAGAATTTTGGGAGTTGTTTTTCCACTGGGGTTAAGGAAATAATTGCAGCCATTTCACTCTAGATGCCAATTGTGTAAGGTGCCACCCTTGTAGGATTTCCTCTTCACCATTCCTCTATGGATAGCTGGCCCAATGGAAAACATAACACAATCACTCTGAGGACCATTTCATCCACCACGAATCCAAGTACCAGCCACTTGGATGGTGATCGGCAAACCACAAACACACAGAGATTTGTATCAATGCAACACATTCATCTTAACATCCACAAAAATGAGATGACAGAAAATGCAAAACCTAGTCTTGCTTAGGGAGATGCATGTATTCATCTTTTAGCAACAGTCTGATTATTTCAAGATACTGCTACTGATTTTTCAAAACCATTAAAGGGTAGAATTTTTCACCATATGATTACATTTGTTAAGATGATAATGCAGATCTGCCTCAACCTGTTGCTCCACCCTGCAAGAATTAACTCTATCAAGGGCTTGTCTGTGCTTTAGCTTTACGACAGTTTTATTTATTGCTGCTTACAAGTAACTTACATCTGCATCTATCCTAAAACAATCTGGGAACTGATAGAAGTAATATTTGTGTAAATCACACTCCCCTTCTAAGAGTGTGACCTAGAATTTATTACAATATATATTATAAGAAGTATATGGATGTGGGCAGAAATCCTGAGCTAATCTTGGCTAACAAAACTGTCATTTTGTCTTCTCTGATCTACTGAACAAAGGAGGTGAAGCTCATACATCATTTAGTATATTTTTGGCAGGAATGCTGAAATCCCAGCCAGCAGCCAAGTTAAGCAACATGCCTGATTACTGTGCTCTGCCACAGTCCTCAGCAAGTATGGGGAGGATTACAAAGCACCGCTTTGCTTTATCTGTTGCTTCATCTTCATCTCTCTTTACTCCTGGTCTTGCTGATCCTGCAGCCAAGCAGCTGTGGTTGTAGATTTTGTTACTGTGTGCCTTCAAGTTGCATCTGACATGGAAACCCTAAGACAAACCTATCACAAGGTATTCTGCAGCTGAGAGGGTGTGACTCACCCAGTGAGTTACTGTGGCCCTAGAGTCCTAGTCCTATGCTCAAATCACTACACTGCACTGTCTCCTTGTAATTTATTACCTCACAAAGGTTCTCACTTCAGAAAAGGGAAAAGTGAATTAAGAAATAAGGGAGTGGTGAAGGCAAATATGCACACTGCATATTTTCCCAACTGAAAGATCTAACATCCCATGAAAGCATCGAGGTTTATATGAAACATTTCCAAGCATGTGGCTCTGAAATAGCTGTTGTGCAGCTGATTAGCTGATGCAGCTAACAGTCTGGTTAAGAAAGAACAATGCACCAGAGGAAAAATGTTTTACAATTTTGATAAACTCAGCAGTGCTTATGCCTGAATGTGACACAGATTTTAAGACAATGAAGGAGAACACACATCAGCACCTAAATAAGGGAATGTTTTTTCTGGGCACATTTTCCAGGTTCTGCCACTGTTATTTTATTTGTGACAGCTGAAAAATTGGCTTTTGTATGTAAGCTTTGAAAAAATGTAAGGTACTGCACTTAGGGCAAAAAAAATGAAATGCATAGATATAAGATGGGGGACACCTGGCTTAATGAGGCTACATATAAAAGGGATCTAGGAATCCTAGTAGACCACAAGTTGAACATGAGTCAACAGTGTGATGCGGCAGCTAAAAAGGCCAATGCAATTTTAGGCTGCATTAATAGAAGTATAGTATCTAGATCAAGGAAGTAATAGTGCCACTGTATTCTGCTTTGGTCAGGCCTCACCTGGAATACTGTGTCCAGTTCTGGGCACCACAATTCAAAAAGGATGCTGAAAAACTGGAGCGTGTCCAGAGGAGGGCGACTAAAATGGTGAAGGGTCTGGAAACCATGCCCTATGAGAAACGACTTAGGGAACTGGGTATGTTTAGCCTAGAGAAGAGACGGTTAAGAGGTGATATGATAGCCCTGTTTAAATATTTGAAGGAATGTCATATTGAGGAGGGAGCTAGCTTGTTTTCTGCTGCTCCAGAGAATAGGACTCGGAACAATGGATGCAAGCTGCAGGAAAAGAGGGAGGGTGGTGGAGTCTCCTTCTTTGGAGGTCTTTAAGCAGAGGCTGGATGGCCTTGATTTTGAGTTTCTCCATGGCAGGGGGTTGGACTGGATGGCCCTTCAGAGTCCCACATAGATTCAGCTGCACAAGACTCCAAAGACAATGTCCTCCCAGCAGCCTCCGTTTAGGGACCAGTATGGCTTCTGGGCAAGCAGGAAAGCACCCTTTCTTGCTCACCCAGTAGCCATGCCACTCCCTTTGGATTTACCCCCACCAGCTGACACACATCCCCCCCTTTGGGGTGTCACCCAGTGCGGACCACATCCCCGCACCTCCCTTGTGACATCACTGAGTCCTATACAGGTTTATTTCCACACAAGCTTGTTTTTCTGCTGCTCCAGAGAATAGGACCCAGAGCAATGGATACAACTACAGGAAAAGAAATTCTACCTCAACATTAGGACAGTAAGAGCTGTTTGACGGTGGAACACACTCCCTTGAAGAGAGTCTCCTTCTTTGGAGGTCTTTAAACAGAGGCTGGATGGCCATCTGTTGCAAGTGCTTTGGTTGTGAGTTCCTGCATGGCAGGGGGTTGGACTGGATGGCCCTTGCGGTCTCTTCCAACTCTATGTTTCTATGATTCTATGACATTTAAATTCAACCATTTGTTAGAGTAACAGACACAACTGTTTCATTGCCCTCTGCTACTTCAATGACTGCTATTGTTTTACATTATTTTAAGTGATCCTGAAGATGAGTCTTTGATTGAAGGACTGGATATAATATTTTTTAAAAATAAATAGGTGAGATGAGAAAGTGCAGCAAATAATAAAGGTAACATAAAGGCACTGTTCAACAGGGTCCTCAGATGGATGTCTTATATACAACATACTACATTAAATATTCACATATAGTAACAAGGATGTCTGTTCTTTATGAGTGTGCAGAGACTTAAAACCACAGAGTGATGCTTACTCTGAAGTCCTGTTCACATTCTGGACTTCTCTGTCAAGGGGAATATACTGTATAACCTAATTCTATTAGCATTTTCTTTATTGGGAAGCAATGTCTCATGGTGGATAGAATTGGCTCTCTAAGGTTTTATCTGGACAGGGTTTTAAATGGCTCTGTTCTAGACCTAGTCCTGCTTCTATGTGCATGCGTGCACAAATATGTATTATTTCAGTTGTACACTATTTCATATGGTACACAAAGTAAATAAATAAGCAGCCAACTAAGTTTACACAGCTGCTCCAACATTTCTCAAGGTCCAACATCAACTGATGTCAAATTGTCTCTTTGCTTTTAATATCTGGGTTTTAAAAACAGCTTTAACTGGGGGGAGAATACTGACCATAGCAAGTGTAGAGGGGGGAGTGACCCTTTCCTCTTCTGCTCTAGCCATGGGGGGGATCACTACTTCAAGACCAGTAAGAAGAGATCCCACCTCCACCCCCATTAATGCTAGTGAGGGATTTCTTCCCAGTGCAAATGCCACATTGAGATGAGGGACTTTCCTCCCCTTTCAGGACCACAGCCAAGGAGGAAAGAGCTCCATCTTCTCTTCCGCATCTGCTATGTTCTTGATCTCTGTTACCCTCCAGCTGATGCTATTTGCATTTTTTTTAAAATCTGGCATGTTAAATTATTTATTTACCTTCACCCTTAGTTTGGAAGTCAAATGCACTAGCAACTGTAAAGGGGCTCTTAGTAAGGATGCTCTAAATATTAGTATGGGAGGTTGTGCTTTGGGAGCAGAATTGTCTAAAATGAGAGGCTGTAGCTGAGCTTTGGGATGATGAGGAAAGCAATAACAGCAGCACCAAGATGCAGAGTGTGCTGGAAAAATCTGGGTCAGATTGATACTAGCATGTTATCAGTGTAACAAGTAAACCTAAGCATAAGTTCGGTAGTTTAAAAGGCAAGCTTCTTAAATGGTGGCAGTATTCCAGAGGACTAAAAACAAACACCTCACTCAAATGCAGAATTGCAGTCAGTATGCTGAAACAATTCCTATCAGTAAACTCATGCAACCACTGTCATTTCTATAAAGTGTGCGAAGATTTCCACTGCAAGCAAGTACAAAAGAGCATCAGTAGAAGGACAAGCTATTACAAACCATGAAGTTTATACAGCTTAGAAGACTACTTTGCATGCAATGGTTGGGAAAAATTAATAGCTTTCATTTTAGGAAATCATCAGCCCTGTGGACAAAATTTCATGGAGGGATGTGGAGATTATCTGCATACAAACCTCTTCTTTCCACAAAGCATAAAAATAGCATGCTGTCTAAATATTTTTACCTATCATAAAATGGGTCAACAAAAAACTCCTGTGATACCACCCTGCTGCCCCCCAATAGCATATTCACATGACAAAACAAGACAACAAACCTAAACTCAGAAAGTCGTAAGCTATCATTCAATTTAATATATGCCACTTTGTTTAATATTCACTTGCAACTATTACATTCATATGTAGATGTGCCATAGAGCTACTCTGGGATGGACACTGAGGGCTACACACATACAAAACTTTTTATTTTCTATAATACAATTGCATCTTCCAAGTGCTTCATCCATAATACTTATCTAGCCCTTACTGTACAATTCTAATCCTGTCAGCATTATTATCTGTAAGATGTAAACAGGAAGACACTAGTTGGCCTAAAGCTAAAGTCATGATAGAGTTGGGATCAAAATCAGACACTCTTTGAAACTCAGGGCCTTTGCAGACTGCTAGAAATAGTGCAAATTGAGTCCACTTTAACTGCCCTGGCTCAGTGCTAGGGAATCATGGGAATTGTATTTTTTTCTGAGACATTGAGCCTTCTCTGTCAGAGAGCTCTGGTGCCACAATAAACTATAATTCCCATGATTCCCTAGCACTGAGCCAGAACAGTTAAAGTGGACTCAATTTGCACTATTTCTGGCAGTCTGTAAAGGCCCTCAGTCTCTTCTCTGACACACTATGCTGCTACTAGACTTACAGCCACCTGTTGTCACTGGGTTGACAGAGGTGCTTCAAACCCTTTCCTCTCTTGCTGGAAATAAATTGCATCAAGTCCCTGAACTATTTCTCCTTTGCTGACGTGTCAAATAACAGCTGTGCATACTGCTGAGCCAGGAGTTGGATGGAGTATTAATCTCAGTGCACACAAAGAAATTATTGAATAACAAAAGCAGGAAACATGGATGGAGTCCACATAGTGCTAATACTGCAAATATTATTTGGCAAATTCTGAACAGCACTCAGGGGTGAGGTAGCCGGATTAAAGGTTTCTCAAGGATTACCATGGAAGTTGCTAAACAAAAAGGTTGATGCAGATTCTTCACTACCAAACAGAAGCCCAAAATCTGAACTCTTTATCTGTCTGCACAGCAAAAATAGGCAGATTTTTAGGTAAGCATTTTTTTTATCCTAAAAGACATGATGGTTCACCTTTTGATTAGCAACACACCAAGACACTGATAGGCAAGCAGTGTTTTGATGCTTTTAACTCACCTGCTGTAAAAGGTGGAACAGGAGAAGAAGGCGACGTTAGAGGCGAGCTAGCCCCAGAGCCTGCTGAATAAAAACATTCACAGTTGCTTATGAGTTGCAATTTCAAAATCCACTTCCCTGCTTAACAAGAGACACACTGGAATAACTGGCATAAACTACAAGTCTGACAAAACAAGCGCAAGTGAGAAACTGTGGGCCAAACTATATATTCAATTGCGTACATTACTAGAGGTCTGCAAACCAAGTCCTATGAGGACCAACTTAGGGAGCTGGGTATATTTAGCCTGGAAAAGCGAAGGGTAAGAGGTGATATGATAGCCCTGTTTAAATATTTGAAGGGGTGTCCTATTGAGGACGGAGCAAACTTGTTCTCTGCTGTTTCAGAGACTAGGACACAGAGCAATGGATTCAAAAGAGATTCCACCTACGAGGGGGTATTGTAAAATAATAATTATCAGATGGAAGTTATTATGGTATATTGATGAAATTTTGTCAGTGTCATTATTGATCCCTAAGTGCATGATGTTGGAAAAAATCAGCTCATTGTGTCCTTTATTTTTGTGATAGGTTGTGCCAGAAGTGACTTCAGGTCAGAATGCACAGGGAAGCTGTTGAAATCACAAACACCTGGACAACCAATAGGAAAGAAGAAACCCTGAAAATAAATCCCTGGAGCAGGCACAAGATACTTCATTCTTTTCCACAGGCAATTCAAAATCACATTCTCCTGTGCTTCTTATAATTCACCAATGACTATGCAAGACCCATTTTACTTGGGGGTGAGGGAACAGTCCATGGGGCAAGTGTTGAACAAACCTTGGTTGGGGAATTCTGACAGTAGTGGCCCAAGGCCTCCAGAAGATAATAAACTGGGAAAGGTTGGGTTAAGCATCCCCTACTACTAGCAACTATTCTATCCAAATTCACAACTTCCCACCACTCCATTTCACTCTTTTTTTTTAAAGTAACAAACTCATGCATCTTCTCCATATCATTTGACTTGACCAATTTAGTTTTGCATGTGGAATATGTTGTCAGTGGTCTGCAAAAAAAGACCTCCTGCCAGTTCCTGGTAGCCAGCTTCCTCTTTTCGTGGTTCAAACAGATGTATCATGTTCTCAAGCAGGACATTTGCCCAAATTAGTTGCTATAAGCAGAAGTGAAATTTTTCACCCCAGTTCTCTTAACTTATATTAAGATGATGCATGTAATTTCAGCTTCTGGTCTCAGTGAACCAATCCAATCAATCTGTCATAGACAAAGGAGTAAAGGGTGGTGGTGATATGGGAAGCTGATGGTTGGTCTACCACAATCAGACCAAGTCTACATTAGTTCTCATTCTCATAAGGAGACAGATTAATAAGGTAATCCTAAATATGGCAATCATTATCCCAGAGAAAGCTCCACATATTCACAACTTGATCTTTGATGATGTTCAGACAAGAGTAGCAGCAATCCTCACTTTTCAACATTGAAATCTGCAGTGATCATAGACTCCATGACAGTCATAAAGCCTTCCTGAGGGCCTCCAGTCACAACAAGTTTCTTGTCGTGGTGCAGCTAATTACCTGAATTATTTGAGTTGCTGTATTTCATAGTTTGTTCTTCCCCACTCTCGAAGGCTGAGCGTTTAGACTTCTACAGACATCACACCAGACCAAAAAAAAAAAAAAAAAGAGAGAGAGAAAGGATGGAACAATTTCCAGATATTTCATTCATTGCCATTTCATTCCCACATTGCCCCCCTTAATCCTCAATTTTTTTGGTCATTTTTCACAGGCCAGTCTTGTTAGAATTAGGACACAACTTCTGAGTAGTACAAGTACCAACTGCAGCACTTAACAGGATCTAAAAATCATCAATATTGTTGTAACATGAAATTAGTTCAAAAGAGTAATCCTGAGACTTGGATTCTGAACCTTCCCCTATCATTAGTTAGAACTATTCTGCTCATTACCTTGACATGCAAATGGAAAAGAAGAAACTGCCCCTCTACATATGCACAATCTTCCACTAACCTGGTCAGACTTTTCCACTGCCATAGAAAGCAGAGGTGGGCAACTGTATGGGGAACAGAGGCCAATTTTAACCCCTTCAGTCTCCCCACAGGCTGCACCCACCTGTCCTGTTCCAAAGGTAGCTCTGTGTTCTGCTATGTATCAGTTAAGTTAGGGCCTTTACAGACTGCCAGAAATAATGCAGCTTGAGGCCACTTTAACTGTCCTGGCTCAGTGTTAGGGAATCATGGGAATTGTAGTTTTTTTCTGAGACATTGAGCCTTCTCTGTCAGAGAGCTCTGGTGCCACAATAAACCACAGTTCCCATGATTCCTTAGTACTGAGTCAGGGCAGTTAAAGTGGACTCAATTTGCACTATTTCTGGCAATCTGTAAAGGCCCAGACCTAAAATGATCTTACATCTCTTCAAGTTGCCATTTGTGGCCAATATAGAAGCAAATATGGAGGCACTTTGGCAGGGCTGGTGGTTAGGGGATGTATGGGAGGGCATGGAAGAGTGCTTTGCATTCATTTCCTGCATTTTGGTGTGGTTTTCAAGTGAATATAGCCTGTAATTTGAGTCCAAAGTTTTTTTAAAAAATTAAGTGGCATTTCAGGGGCTTTGGGGGACTTGCAGAGAGCGTAAGGATCCTGTATACATTCCTAAGTTATTTGTGGGAAATATAAAAATGAGAAGAACAATAAGTTACAAAATAGACAGCTGTCCATTCTTGTTTAAACAAAAAACAAAGATAATGGAAATAACAATTTTAGAAGACTCTTTTATCCATCTTATATCAGTTTGAGTGCTGGACTATGACTCTGGAGACCAGGGTTTGAATTCCAGCTGGAAACATACTGGATGACCTTGAGCAAGTCACACACTCTCAACCTCAGGGAAATACAATGGCAAACCTCCTCTGAACACATCTCATCAAGAAAATCTGTAATAGGTTCACCTTAGGGTCACCATAAGTCAAAAACAACTGGAGGGCACACAACAACAAATTGCCATGCTGCTTACTTTTCGCGCCAAGATCTTCCTCCTTTTTTTCTCTTCCTCTGAACCATGATGAGACTGAGCTCTCGTCAGTCTTCTGTGCTGATGAATCTTTGAAGTAAAAGGGAAACAATTTAAAAAGAAGCCAGTGACATCCATTTACAGTTTTTAAAAAAACAATTTGCCCAGAATCTAACAAATCTGTTTGATGCTTTTCTTACTGGTAATGAAGTGTGCTTTCTCCACCACCATTTTTTCTTCTTCTGCCATACACGAGGTGGTGCAGTGAGGAGCCATGGTGGTGCAGTGGTTAAATGCCTGTACTGCAGCCACTCACTCACAAACCACAAGGTTGCGAGTTCAATACCAGCAAGGGCTTAGGCTCAACTCAGGCTTGCATCCTTCCGAAGTTGCTAAAATGAATACCCAGCTTATTGGGGGCAATTAGCTTACAGTTGTAAACTGCTTAGAGACTGCATAGCGTGGTATGAAGCGGTATATAAATGAAACTGCTATTGCTGCTATATACGAGAATTATCAATTTATAATCTCAACCCTGTTACATTAAATCCAGGGCCTTCGAACTGTGTAGCAGGCCTCTGCGCTTGTTGTTATTATTTGTTAATGATAATTGCTTTTTAACGCCATACATTTGAAGGTAGGGACATTAGCACAATGGGGGGAGGGCTGAACAGCTAAAAAATTACCAGTTTCTGTTCTTCTACTAGTCTCTTCTCTATACATTCTTTGGCAATCTTCAGTGCTTCTTTTAATTTAGTTGGAATCTGATAAAGAGAAAAGATTTGCTGGTATGGTCACATAATCCAGTGGTTGATCACTGAAGAATTCTGAGCCCAAAAATTTTTCTATCAAAGCTGGACTGTGACTACAACTTTCCTTATTCCAACAGACTTAATAGGCCAGAGGATGTGGTTATTTAGCAATTCTGCAGGAATCAGAAATCCTTGTTGAACTACTGTCAATCACCCAGAATTTTACCAGCACCCTTGCTTAACTGTGTAGTAGAGGGTTATGCCACCACTTGACTGGGGCCGTGTTGTCTTCCACCAATAGCATCCCACTGGATGGCACTCACAAATGACATTATAAGCAGGAAAGATCATTCACCAGGCAGCCTCACAGATGAGAACTAGCAAAGGGGGGGGGGGAACCTCTATTTTGGACATAGTGGGTAGCCTAGAAGAACAGGACTACAATATTGCACTGGCACATATGTAAGAATGACCAATAAATACAGAGAGAATGAAGGAAGAAAATAGATAGGTGGCAAAAGGAAAGAACCAAGAGGGAGGAAGTTTGAGATGCAGTCATTCATTCTGATTTGGCAAACTGTGCATTTTGCTTTGTTTTTGTAATCTGAAATAAACTTAAATAAATGTGAGGTATTAATTATGAATGATAATAACAAAGAGGTTGAACTATTTTAGTGAAAGAAGTGAAAATACAGTTCTGACATAGGTAGTGTATGTTGATGTTTATGGCAAAATCTTTGGGGAGAGGTAAAGTTGGAGTAATCGATGTCAGCAGTCTGGCTGGGAGAGAGGAGCAATTAAGATGGACTAAAATTGTCAGAATTTACTGACAACATAAGAAACAGATTCACATTACTAAGCATAATAGACCGAGAACCAGAGGAACTATGGTCTGAAGCTAGGAACATGATAAAAGAAGAATGCAGACAGAAACTTTCAATAAACAAAAAGAAAGAGAAAAAACCCATGGACGACAGAAAAAACACTACAAGCAATAAAAGAAGAGAAGAAAAACAAAAGAGAGAGAGGAACAAACGAAGAATTATGAATGCAACAATACAACGGTTTGTGCGGAAAGATAAAGAAAATTACTACAATGACCAATGCAGAGAAATAGAAGACAGTAAAAAAAAGGGAAGAACAAGAGATCTATTTCACAAGATCTGGGAAATCAAAGCAAAATTCAAACCAAGGACTGGGACGATCTATGACAATAAAAACAACAATTCTAGACCAAGAAGGAATAAAAAGACATTGGATGCAATACACAGAAGAATTATACAAAAGAGATGACAAAACAAAGGACACATGAAATGAAGAGCCATATGAAGATGAACCCCAAATTCTAAAAAGTGAGGTGGAAACTGCAATAAAAGAAATAGCAAAAAACAAATAACCAAGAACAGATGATATTCCAATTGAAGTGCTGCAATTCACACTGACAGAGTCATCCATCTCTAGTGCTAACCAATATATGTCAACAGATATGGAAAGCAAAACAATGGCCAACAGATTGGAAGCAATCAATATACATCCCGATCCACAAAAAGGGAGACACAAGAGACTGCAGCAACTATAGAACCATAGCACCATCCCACACAAGCAAAATCATGCTCAAAATTCTGCAACAGACTCCAACCATACATGGAGAGAGAAATCCCAGAGGTCCAAGCAGGGTTCAGGAAAGGAAGAAGTACGAGGGATCACATTGTAAACATATGATGGCTAATGGAGCACACGAGGGAATTCCAAAAGAAAATCAGCATGTGCTTTATAGACTATAGCAAAGCCTTTGACTGCACAGATCATGAAAGGCTATGGAATGCCCTTAAAGACATGGGAGTACCAACACATCTGACAGCCCTGATGAGGAATCTGTACTCAGGACAAGAGGTTACTGTCAGAACAGAACACGGAGAAACAGAATGGTTCCCAATTGGCAAAGGGATCAGACAAGGCTGTATCCTTTCATCCTATCTGTTCAACTTGTATGCAGGACATATTATAAGAAAAGCAAGCTTTGGACACAGAAGAAGAGGAAGTGAAAATAGGAAGAAGGAATATCAACAATCTGAGATATGCAGATGAAACCATAGTACTAGCAGAAAACCTCACAGACCTGGAACACGTACTAAGGAAGATCAAAGAAGAAAATGCTAAGGCAGGCTTAATGTTGAACATAAAGAAAACAAAAATAATGACCACTGAGGACCTTCACAATTTCAACCTAGACAATGAAGAAATAGAAATAGTAAAATAATTCCCATACCTGGGATCAAATATTTATACAAATGGAGACTGCAGTCAGTAAATCAGAAGAAGACTAAGAATGGGGAAGGTGGCTATGAAAGAACTATAAAAGATTGTAAAATGCAAAGATATACAACTCAAAACTAAAGTTAGAGTCATACAAACCAGTGTATTCTCTATTACCATGTATGGATGTGAGAGCTGGACAGTTAAAAAAGATGATAGGAGGAAAATCAATTCCTTCGAGATGTGGGGCTGAAGAGTGCTGAGGATTCCATGGACAGCTAAAATGACAAACAAATGGGTCCTAGAGCAGGTCAAGCCAGAAATATCCCTGGAGGCCATGATGACATGACTTAGACTGTCATACTTTGGACTCATCATGAGAAGGCATGAATCATTGGAAAAAACAATAATGTTGGGAAAGGTGGAGGGAGGGAGGAAGAGAGGAAGGCCACATGCCAGATGGATGGACTCTATTAAGGAGGTCACAGGTATGGGGTTGCAGGAATTAAGCAGAGCAGTGAAAGACAGAGGGTCTTGGAGATGTCCTCATCCATAGGGTTGTCATGAGTCGAAACTGACCTGAGGGAAGTTAACAACAAACAACAAAAAAATTGTGTACCTCCATGCAATTTTAAGAAAATGGCTCTTAGGAAAAAGAAGAAAACAACACCTGTTTAGTACAGAGGATCACAGAGAAATAGTTTTATGTTCAGGTTATCTGCAACCTTGAAAGTGCAAAGGAGCATTTTTAAAATTTTAACCTTGCATGCCAAGAAAAAAGAGAATGAGAGGAAAGTGGGAGTTAAGTGGAAGCGTGAGAAATTCTGACAAAGAAACTTATTATCCAGATATTCAATAAAAATTAAAGCTAACATTATACACAGACCTACTGCCATTTGTCAAGAGGATAATGTGTCAGTGACTGTAATTTTAGTGTGGAGAATGGGGAGGGCTAGTTGATATAAGAAGAAAATTGTCAGCAACTGTACCTTAAACTGTGTTTTTTCTGAATTTGTTAAAAGGACATCACTGAACAACCTGAAGAAAAAACAGATGATACATTTTCAAAAGCTAAGTACCAGCATGGCCATATTTAGCCCTTTCTTGCAAAGCTAATACAGGATATGGATTCCTTATCCGAAATGCCTGGGACCAGAAATGTTTTCGATTTCAGATTTTGGAATATTTGTATATACATAACGAGATACATTGGAGAGGAGACCGAAATCTAATTATGTTTTATTTACAACTTATAAACATAGCCTGATGGTAATATTATACATGATATTTTTAATAATTTTGTTCATGAAACAAATTTTCTGTACAGTGAACCACCAGAAAGCAAAGATGTCATTATCTCAGCCAGACATGTGGACAAATTTGGATTTTGGAGTATTTCGGATTTCAGAATTCCTGATAAAAGATACTCAACCTGTAATTTCAACTAGTATTACAGGCCTCCTTTATCTCAAGTTTTATAAAACCTCATAGGAACTGAACTTCATGGATGTAGCAATGTAAAGCAATGTGAAGTCGTAGGCTTTCATGGCCGGCATCCATAGATTTTTGTGGCTTTTTCAGGCTGTGTGGCCATGTTCTAGAAGAGTTTCTTTCTGAAGTTTCGCTAGCATCTGTGGCTGGCATCTTCAGAGAAGATGCTGGCGAAATGTCAAAAAGAAACTCTTCTAGAACATGTCCACACAGCCCGAAAAACCCATAAAAAACAATGCAGAGCAAGTCATTTGGATTAAGGCACTCCCTATGTGATTTAACTCGGGCTTGCAATAGAACTGTCGAAACTGCTGAAACTGTGCTGAGGAGTAGCTTTAGAGAAACTGTTTGCCACATGACACTCAATCTATGAGTTACCATTCAAATAGTCACCTTGACAGGCCACACAGACAACTTTATCATGGAATCTAAATTCAGTTGTAAGACTCTCTAGTCCTTATTGTACACTTCTCTTTGCCAATGACAACTTACGGCATTTGTAAGAGACGGGAGACGGCTGGCATCCCATTCTTCAGGGCTTCAGGAGAAATAATGGATTCTAACACAGTCACTAAAGTGGGAGAAAAATCAGAGAAACCAAACTAAAGAGAGAACGATCATGATACAGACATACAAACAAAGAGACCTGCTGCATCTGAAGCCTATACGGCTTAGGTCCAGACTATCATAAAGACAGTATCTCCCCCTATGAACCTGCAAGTACTCTTAAGATCTTCAGGGGAAGCCTTTCTCTCGGCCCTGCTACCATCACTGGCTCAGTTGGTGAGGACAGAAGAGAGAAAGCCTTCTCATGGCTGCTCCCACTTTCTGGAACAACCCCGTCTCTGATCTCCTTTCACCAGCAGGCAAAAACTTTTCTTTTCAAACAGGCTTTTAATATGTAACTGCATCCAGGGAGGCTTCTTACTGGGGTTTTTGCTTTTGTATCTTTATAATGATTTTATATTTTAAACTTAGTATGTTTTTAATGATTTTGTATTTTTAACTGGTTACATTAATGTGGTTTAACTGTGCTTTAAAATTCTACTTTTTACTGTTGTTGTTTTATAGCATCCTTTGTTATCCACCTTGAGTCAAGTTTGGCCGAAAGATGGAATATTAAATAAATAAATAAATAAATAATCTTTTTTAAAGGTTGGATAAAAAAATCAGCACCAGTGAATAGAGGATGATTTAGGATCTTTCAAAGAGCAGTAATATAATGTAATTTATACACATATGACATTGCGTTTGCATGATGTGAGCATCTGAGGCCGGCGTTTCAAAACTTAGGAGATGTCATGAGATTGCTAAGGCATGCATACTTTTAAAAAAAAGTCTAACAGTGCAAACCAGAGTACTTTAAGGGCTAACAGGAACATACCATCTGACCTCCTGACAACTGCCACCTCAAAGGCAAGTCATACTCTGGGAAACAACAAGCCAACTCAAATGATGGGGTTTCTATACTTTGCCACAATGAGTTTCCTAATTAGGAGAAACAATTGCCTTTACATTCAAATACATGCTCTTAGTCTGAGGCTGGCAGATAGGAAAGTGGGGGAGGAAAGATCAGTACTACTTAAATCGACAATATAGTTTTAAACACAAGAAAAGGAGCAGAGAACTACCTGCATTGTCTTGATTTGGGGGCAGGGGAGTGGCATAACACAAAGCAAATGGGAGGGGTGGGATAGTTGAGCTGGTCATTGAGAAGTTGTTTGCATAATCCAAGTAGGGCAGGACACCTCACTTTAAGAAATATTGCCCAGTATTCTCTATCATCTACTTGGTTAAGTATTCTTAAATAAGTAACCTTTTCTGGCAAGACAACCAACCCCCAAACTTGACAGAAATGTCATTCACCTGTACTCCGATCACTAGCAGAATGGAATTCTCTTTTGCCAGGCAGCTAATTAAAGTAGTGAGGGGGGTTATGACTGTAAAGTAGTGGGGGGGGAAGGGAGTTATGATTGTTGCTATAGTATCATAATTGTGACTAAGTGGCAGTTGTAAAAATGGAACAGTTACCTAGATTTACAGATCCTTAATGGTTCTGTATTCATGACTAATACTTAAGTTATAATTTTTACAATATTCTCATGATTCCCCAAACTACTCTACCAGGCATCAGCTGCATGGGAATAAGAAGGTCCATTCTGCCAGCAAACCGAACATAGATGAATGTTTCTATCAGGTCGAGCTGGGAAAGGTGACTTGGTTAAGAGCGCAAAACCTCCTGCAGAGTGCCATAGAATGGTTAGATGTGATTAGTCACATCTAATCATTCTAGCTTGAAGAAGCAGAGGTATGAGAACTGCCAATCAGCAAAAAGGCATCCTGCAGAAGTTTTGCACTCTATGTGGATAACTCTAAATAAAATATGTATAAGAGAAACACCAGTATTCCTTATTTCTTCCTAAAGTGGGTAGAAATGTTGGTCCAGCTGGTTGACTAACCTACAGACATGGATGGTGCAGGAGGGAAACTATCCACTGGAACAGAATCTGGGGGTCTCCCATATGTCATTTCGTATAGCAAATGGCCAAAGCAATGGACATCAACAGCTTCTAAAGTCTGAAAAGAAGGCAAACAATGAAAAACACATTGCTGGAATATCTTCATGATATCCCACGAATACTAATTATCTCTATTTGCATCATACATGTCAAGAGTGGCTAACTGCTGCAGACTTTTTCTTGGAACTCTCTGGTGGGCCTGCCAAAATTGTCCCAAATAAGCAAAATCAGAAGTGGCCATAAGTTTACTTCTGATTTTGAAAAATGAGCATGCTTAAAATATTAAAGAGTGTAGGAAGCATTTTTTTTAAGAGGTAAACTGCCACTCCTGGAGGCTTCTGGGAGATGCAATTCATTCTTTATTTGGCCAGAAGAAGAGTGATGTTGGGAATTTGGAGGGGATGAGGGCTGCAAAAATAGCCTTAGGGGGAGATGTGCATCTCCAGTGATGCACTCTCCCTACATCTGTTTGTATAAATTGTTATTCCCAGCATACTGAGCATACTGTTATATCACAAGTTCATGTTCTGTACACAACAAGTAACAAAATAGAAGTGTTTAAGAAGTATGATATAACTTCTACAACAGTACTATACAATTGAAAAATGCCAGCTAAAGCTGATGCCAGTTATTCAGCCCTACAGGATTGTCAGAGGAGGCACAACTCCCATCAGATAGGTTTAGCATTATCTTTCTCCAGTCCAGTGCTCTTCAAGTGTCTTGGGCTACAACTGATACATTTAGCCATGGTAGGTAGCAATGGCGGGGCTAGGCCTAAGAATGAGGGAAGACGGAGAGCCACTAAAAACTGTATGCATGCAGACACACACCTCCTGGGAATCAGATTCATCTAGCGAGTGTGCACCATGAATAGTGCCTGTGTGTGAGGAAACCCTGGATTTTCTGTAGCTCCAAATAATGACTATCTGAATATTTATTATGCAATCTAACATTCATCTGGAAAAGTCAACTAGCTACAATGAGGTATAAAACTGCATTTTAGACTTTGGTTATTACTTTCATTCTCCCTGTAGGAAAAAACATAACCGAACCAACACCCACTTGAGGCCTTGCTTGTTTTTCTGCTTTTTGGTGCAGGCCTCCCTCTATTTCTTCTCCTCTTACTCCCTAAACTGAAACATCAGTTTCCTCTTGCAACCGAAAAAGTCAGAAGCCTCTATATGATTTCTAGGCTTCTAGGCTTTACTGATTTTCTACCTAACTAGCTTTTTTGTCATATTAATAGAACTTTAAAAACTACTTCATCGCATCAAAAATGTTAATGAATTCCCACAACAATAACATATATTTTCATATGTTTATTCCAACATACATTGATTTTACGGAACTGAGTAAAATAAGACCGATAGAAGGACGGCAGTCCCAGCAATGAATTCTCCAAGTCCAACAATCTGCATGTGTCCCCATCCAGCATCACATTAGATGCATGAAGGTGGCCATAAGGAAATCCTTTATCGTGCAAGAACTTTAGAACCTACAAGACCAAACAAACACAAAGTTGTTATTTTGACTGAGGTAACTAATTCTTCTAGTAAATACACTGTGCATCCTCGCCACTTTCAATAAACTTCAGAATCAGGGCATTCCTTAAAGGCTTTTATTCCGTGATTATTATCAGGCCTGCAAATGGAACTTGCAGCACCTCTGAGACTAACTTAAAGATAAAAGTTGTTAGTATGAGCTTTTGTAGACTTGAGCCTACTTGCACCTGAAATGCATTTAAAGAAGTAGGCTCAAGTCTACAAAAGCTCATGCTAACAACTTCTATTTTTCAGTTAATCTCAACGATGCTGCAAGATCCCTTTGCATACTGATCTTCCAGACTAACACAGTTATGTCTTTACATTACCAGGCCTGCTCACACTTCACTGAGTTGCTTCTTTTGCCCCAACTATCTTAAATGCTTGCATTTTCAGTACTCAATATCCCTTCCTTTCCCACTCATATATTAAGTCTCAGTTTTATCTCATGCTGTCATGTTTATTGTTTCATCACCATCTTTCCTTCTCAAGACATCTGTTTCACTTGGGACAACTACATTTGGGCTCATTTGATTTTGGTTATACATCACATCTAGAACACTTTGGATGGTCTTAGATGTGCATTGACTTAGAAGGCCTGCTTCACAAGCAATGTCTTTCACATGGGAACTGACCTGTAATGTGAGCACAACAGCAAGGTTTTTTGCCCCCAGCTTGCTATGTTTTGCAGGAAAGGCATGCATCTCTCATGGATCTTCTCTGGAAAACTCATTTGGAAAGTAAATTCCAACAAACATTTTGGGCATGTAAAAATTACAACTCAATTGGGCTTTAGTTACACTTTTGTACTGTCTGGGTAAATACAATTTTCATGTGAACTGTCTGTCTTAACTATGAATGTACTTTATACAATAAAAAAACCAACTTGCCTCTAATATTTGTCTGCCAAACGTTTTTATCTGATGAAGCTCAAGACCTTGAATTTTTTTCGGGTTGCAGTATTTCTTCAGAAATTGATCTTTTGGTTTTGCCTTTAAAAATAAATAGTTATAATTATCAATACCAAACATCAGAGAACATAGCAGATCAGCACTAGTTTTTTTTTTCAGTTTCAAAAAAGTTATTGTTTTACTAAGTAGCTAAGAAAATTTTTAGGGATGTCACTTGATTAAAGAAATTTCATTCAACTTTTTTAGGCCAATGTAAATATATACATGTAAATAAATCACAGGTTCTGAAGCAAAATCAAAACAAAACCCACACACATAACTTGCTTTTTAGATGAGAGGGCATTCCCTTTTATGTGCCTCTTAAAGTGGTGTGACACTCTTTCGTATTGTTTACCTCACTTAAGGCCCTAAGCAGACGACTAATAAAGTCGTCTTCTGGGCAGAGAAGAGGAGGGGCAGCCGCACGAACGGCGCCCCTTCCTCTCTCCGAGGTCGCCCCCAGATGCGCCGGCCGTCCACACGACCGGCGCATTGGGGATGACCTCACGGCGCAGCGCCCACATGCGCTGCGCCATTTGAGTCAGAGAAAGTGCGCCCGCCGCTTTTGCGGCGCACTTTCTCTGACATCTAAAAGGAGCGCCAATTTGGTGCTCCTTTTAGAGTCGCCGGCGGTGCGCCTGGATGCGGAGGCTGCAGCCCCGCGGCGCTCCGTTCGGCGGCGGCTCCGGGGCCTCCGTCTGCTGAGGCCCTTAAGTCACTTTACTTTTCTTGTGACTTCCAATCTATTTGTGAAACTGCTTCACTCTTGTGTAAATGTCAGAGGTATACTTTAACTATGCTGCAAAAAACTTTGACTGTTAGTAGTGTGGATATTCAATCAAACTGCAGACAAGCTTTTACTAAAACAATAACAGAACTTTATTTAGAAGATGCTTTAAACGATAGATATTTAGTTATAGGTGAATAAGACATTTGTTACTTTATGTATTTGTGTTACTTGTTTCACTTGAGAGTTTTACTTTTGAAGTAGCCAAATGCATGTGTGTGTACCTATTGGGCTTTTACCATAAGTTTCCATGAGTTTCTATGATTGCTGTTTGGGGGTCAGGCTAGATAGCTACTTGGAACCTTGTAAGAATAATAAGTTTTTTTCTATCTCTCTTGAGACTCAAGCATTGTTCCACTTCAGGGACACCGTTTACTCTGATAAAACTTCCTGTACTGTAAACTTTCCCTCTGTTCTGCAAACATTTTCCTGTACTGAAAACAATCTTTGCCCAAGTAAGAAGTGCTGAATATTGTGAAACCAGTTATCCAAGGAGGAAGGGGGGAAAAATGCTCTTTGTGTATGTGTGACCCTATAAAAAGATGTTCAGCTGCACCATTCGGGGCTCAACACCTTTGGAAAGTTATTTCCTGCTCAGCCCACTAGCGTAATTTTATTTTTTCCCCAAATAAAACAGCTCACTTTCCTTACTTTGGGAGGTCTCTGGTCCCATTTTTCTGCTACACTTTCTTAGTTTCAACTTTGTTACAATGACAATTTCCTGTACACCACTCTCCTCAGAGAAGAAGAGTTACCGTTACCCAGGATCCTCACACAGTCCTTCTTTTGGATTATTCTCCTTGAACCTAATTAATAAACCTGCCACTATGGCTATCTATATCCCTCAGGATACTGCTTCACTATTACTCCCTCACTTGGAATTCTTCATAAGTTTTAAGTCCCTCATTTCTAGACTATAACACTCAGTTTCTATCTAGAAACCTCACAATAACTGTCCCTCACAGCTCTAAATTCAACTCTATCTGATTCCAACAGTCACCAACCGTATTTTTCATCTCCAGCCTTCGATATGTTTGGCTGTCGCCAGATCGTTTTCTATTGGCTGCTGCTAGGGCTAGTGAAGTTCTGCCTTCTCTCCACAAATGGTTCTTGCTAATACTATCTTCAGTTTCAAATAGGTACTTCATCAAAAAGACTATATGAATATATATTAAAATCTGTTTCTCATGTTTATTAAAAACAGACTCAATCTTGCATGCATCTATGGGGTTGCATCAACATACAGTCAGATTAGACCTGATGCAGCCAGTGAGATTTGCATTAGTTTGACTAATGCAAGTCCCACTGACTTCACTGGATCTACCTGAACTATGACTAAATCAGGAACTAACCCAGCAGAGCAATTCATACACTGAACCTGTAGAGTACAGTCTCAAGTCTATTTTAACATATTTGCTAAATTCATACTTACATTACCTTATATATCAGGTCTTTTAGTGTTCCTTTTTCATTGAAGGGTCTGATTACTAGTGCAGAAGATTCACTGGCTGTTGCAAAAGTGACTTTATAAATATAGGGATGCTGTCAAAGGAAGAAGAAAAAAACCTTTAACAGACTCATCCTCTACACATTTATTCAATAACCCCCAGATCAATGAGGCTTACTCCTGAGTAGGTGTGCATAGGAGCACATCTCAAGACACACATGCTAACTAAAGGTAAAGGTAAAGGTATTCCCTGTTGACAAGGTTGTCAAGTTGTGTCTGACCATAGGGGTGGTGCTCACAAAGAGCCAAAGAACCAGCGTTGTCAGAGATTAATCTGTGATCATGTGGCCAACATGATTGCACAGAAGAACTCTGTTTACCTTCCCGGTGAAGTGGTACCTATTTATCTACTTGCATTTGCATGCTTTCGAACTGCTAGGCTGGCAGAAGCTGGGACGAGTGGCAGGAGCTCACCCCATCACGTAGCACCCAGGCTTCGAACTGCCAACCTGCCAATCTTGCAATTAACAGAGTGAGCGTCTTAACCACTTCAGCCACTGCATCCCTAACTAAGTTCCACTAAAATTCCAATATTTGCTCAGCTGAGTCAGAAGAAATGGAAATCCTGGCTACCCAAATTAAACTAATTACAAACAAGCCAGCTTTACTATCTGAGCTTAAAGCAGAGATCCTGTGCAACAGGCACTTAAACCAAATGGGGATTTGGTAGCAGAGAGTAGAAAAGGGATGTGAGAAACATCATTAAGGGCCAAACAAATGCTGCCAGGAAAACTGCTGTGCATCTCATTTCCCATACCATAACTTATCTCATGCTGCAATGCTACAGCATTCCCCTCTAGGGGCACCAGATGATGTGCGGTGGGAAATCACAGAATAAGGCCAAGGAAAATTTCTGTAGAGAAGGAGTCACCTTTGGGAGGCATTAACCCTCCCAGGAGACCTTGGATACTATACCCCTCACCACAAACACTCCACCATAAAAAAAACCCCTCTACTTTTGTCCCCTCCATGTCCTCTAGGTTACGTGGGGGCACAGTCCCCCCCACAATCATTTTAGACCCAGGAGATGGCTTTTCTTAAAATAGGAATTGACTGGAAGGTCACTTCCAGTTTACTTCTGGTTTTAAAAAGTGCCTTTCCTGGGCCTAAAATGGCCTGGGTGTCCCAAAACATGGCAAAAATGCCCCTTATGTTCCCTGGAAGGCATTTTGGAGTAAAATGTTTTGACCCCTGGGGGCCACATGTAGCCTGATGTAGAGTAAAGGGAAAGCTCAGAATCAACACTCCTTGGCAGAAGTCCCATGTTCAGCCTTATCTACTTTGAACTACAGAAACTACAAAACAAATGCAGGTACCAATGCTAACTTTAAACAAGGCCAAGCAAGTCTTTTTGGTGCTTTTTATCTCACTATGAGCTCTTTCAGACTGGTCTAAAAAGTGTGAACTCTCATAATTTAGCTCCTTGGATTTTGCCAGTTGGTATCACCTCTGCATCCATTCATTCCACTCTTTTGGGGAGTTGGGGGTAGACATTTGTAGTGATTTTTTTATCTCCATTAGGGCTCTTCTAAAGGTACCGTATTTGTAAAACTGGGGCAGGGTTTGTAAATGTGGTTCTATGGTTTGAAGGACAAATTGTTTCTCTCAAAGTTTTTAATTATTATTTTTTTTAGTGTCATAGTGCAAAAGTGCTATTTTACAATTGTATGATAGCATTTAACTGTAAAGAAAATGCAAAAAAGAAGAAGACAGAAAGTAGAGGCATACCTTTGGTCTAATATGCCTTGAAATAAAAAGAAATCCACTTGAATGTGGGAATAAAATGCTACTGCCAGTGCTGGGAATTGCCAGAAATTCTAAGAGAAGCCTTGTTTGGATATTTTTAAAATCCCTGAAAGCTACAGCAACATATACCACAATCTCCAGGAATCTTCCAACACATTTGCCCTCTCTGGAGGAGCTGTGTGTGTGTAATCAGTGCATTTCTGTAGGGATGTCTTTCCTGCCCTTCAATGTTTGCTCATTTGAGTAATTTTCACTGACTGTAGTTTTTACAGTTCCCTTCTCTTTGGTGCTTTTTGACTGCAATCCCTCACCCACAAAGTTCACCTAAAAATTAAACTGTACTGTATTTTTATACTTACTTTAAACAAAGCCTTTTCACCACTATGCATGAGGTCAATAAGTTTGTCGATGCTTGGATGTTCTTATCAGCTCCCAGCAACTGTTAAGATCATTGTCTGCCTCTTTTTACATTTCTATTCTTCTCATCCCACTTCCAGAACGTGGATAAGCATCTGCTAACTGAGGCAATGCTCCACTCATTTGCTGAAGTTGGCTGCAGCTTATGAAAATTTATGCCAAATAAAACTTGCTTTAGCCTAAGGTATCACTAAACTCTACTGTTGTTTTGAAAAGGATAGGCATTGTCTACCAAACCATCACTCAATTTACAACCACCCCTATATTTATAACACAGATAAATGGTTGGAAATCAGAAAATATATATTTTTTCCCTTGGAACAAGGGAGGCTAAAAATGGCAAGGTTGCCTCTGCATGCCGCCTTGAAAATCAGAGGCAGATGACTGTTTCCAAAACATTTACCTAGCCAAGTCAGGTGCTCCTGGAATGCGGCCATCCCTGGCACTTGCATAGGTGGGTCTAGAGTTGGTCTGGGTCTGGGTTTTCAATATTAAAAATAGCTATTCATACAGATATCAAGAAAACAAAACTCAACAGCAAGGAAGGTTAAATGGATAGAGTTCTGGAAAAAGCAGGAGGGTAAAGTATGAGAACTTTTTCTTACCTCATTTATCTAAATAAATCAAGATTAAGTCAAGATCAATAAAAAAATTATGGCAGTATTTCAGGATTTGTTTTCAGAATGTACTTATACTGATCATTTAAAAAAAAACAACAACTCTGTTTATCCTTGTTCTGGACCTCGACTGATTTGTTTAGCTGCTAGCAAATAAACCATTAAGGTCAAAGAGTCAGCCTTAATCTGCATTGTCCTTTGCTTCCAGAAAGTATTTTGTAACAGGTAGTGTCTATTATATGCTTCCTGTCTAAATTAACATTTGACCTTGCTAGCAGGATTCTCTTTGCCAATGTTCCCAGTATTATCAGTGTGACTGAGTAACCTACATCTCTGCATATCACATCACACCCCTCACACTATTTCATACTGAATTTTTCAAATGATTGTTATTTTGACACTTTATATCAAACATCTCTCTCAATCTGACATCATTAGCCATATTAGCTACACTTGATGGAAGCTGTAGTCAGAAACATTTGTGCTACCCAGTTTTTTGAAAGGAAAGAAGTATAACATTTCCAAGAGATGCCTACAAGACACTTTTAGACCACTGTGATGGAAAAAGCAATCCATAGCTGTGACCTCACCTCTCTAAATGTCCATGTCTATTAAGAATAATTTATAGGATCATTGTTTGAAATCAAGGTGGGGCATAGTAGCTTTCTCACTACTGATCTTCATGAAATCTGGTGTTATGACAAATGAAAGAGCATAGGTGTGGTGTCCTTTTTGTACTCACAGAACAAGAAGAAAGAAGTTTCACAGCACACTGAAGATCTTTGTCTGACAGGTATTTGTCAGGGCCAAGGTCTGCCTGGAAATACAACAGATATGAAGTTGCAACAAGATTCTTTAAGAAAAACACACAACAACAACAACCATCCCCTATGTTAGTGATGTTATTAAGTAGCTACTTCACAGAGGCACCTAGGAACTTTTGCTCCTGATTTTTATGAAGCGTTTTGTTAAATCTACCCCACTGACCCCATAGCTGGGAGAGGCACACCAGTAACCACAAATCTGCTTGATCAACTGTGTTCAATTTCCACTTGGTCACAGTGTGATGAGAGGACAATTCATGTCACTGCTGCAGTGGAAACATCAATCTCCCCAGCCCCCAAATCAAGTAAGAGCGATCTGGGTGGGGCCTGCTCGGATTCACGTGCATCCTACAGACTGCAAAAGGTAGTGTTTTCTAATGCATTCTGTAATGTGATGCTATAGAGCCCCTAAGGAACAGCAGTGGCACTGAATGCTATGTAAGAGGCCTAAGAATCTCAGCTGTACTGTCTGATCTATTTGCTGTGGAAGGAGATGCAGCCCTCCTAGCCATCATCTGCTTTCTTTTCTCCACCTGCACTTTATATAGTTGGCTCTCTGTATCCATGGATTCTACCACCCATAGCTAGAAAATATTAAAAAATAAATATAAATTCCAAAAAGCAAACCTTGATTTTGTTATTTTCTATAAGGGACACCATTTTACCATGCCACTGTATATAACAGGACATGAGCATAAAGTGATTTTGGTATCCATAGGGGGTCCTGAAACCAAACCCCATCGGATACCAAGAGCCCACTGTACCTTGTTGGTGTAAATATAACAGATCCAACTGAAAGCAAATCAGGCAACTACATTGCTTTAGTCTCTGCTTCACTCACATTTCATCTCTCTCTTTCCCCCCCCCCCTCTCTTTATCCATAGTATCAGGATTAGTATATATAAGTCAGGTATACTTCTCATAACATTTCATCTTTATTTTGTATTTATATGTATTTTAGTTTTGCTCCCTGCTCTAGCAGATGATAGATAGAAAGAAAGCTGGCATGAAAAATAGGTTCTGTCTAACAATACAGATCCTCAGGGATCACCAAACTGTGCAAGTTATAGTCAGTGCAAGAGTCACAAAGACCACTGCTACAGTCCACAATTGTTCTCATTTTGCTTCTTCTGCTGTTTGCCAGTTTACAACTAACACTGCTCTCAGCACAGTATTATAACTCCAGACAAAAACAAACAAACAGATACACACACACTTATATATATATACACACACACACAGAGCCTGGGCATAAAGGAAGAGATCAAAGGGGCATCTGCTAACTCATGATGCACTTTTGGAAAGAGAAGTAAAACCACAAGAGAGATAAACTTGCCCAGCTTAAAGCTAGCCGTTCCTTTGGTTGATTCTTAATCTTCATTAAGAAATATTTCTTCCGTATCCTCCAGCCTAAAAATAAATCACCAACAGTTTACATTACTATTGCAGCAGAACTTTGAAAAATGATTTGGGTTTGTACATAAGACCCAGTCAGAAATGTGCACTCAGTAGGATCCCATTTCCAATTCTGCATCAATGCAATTTTGTTCAGAAATCTAACAGCATCGCTTCATTACTTTTGCTTCCTCAAAGGAGCAACAAATGGGTCATGGTATACATGAAGTGGACATGTTTACTTGCTCTGGCAGTTAAAACAATCTAAGCTATAGGATGCAAAGACCTCTCCCTGAGGGCCAGACTAGAAATGATGCCATTCTCAAACCAAACCAGACCATTTCAGACCACAACCCTGGCAGAATGGGGCAAGTGAGCAGATGGCATTAATTCTCTGCTCCCTACTACAGTCCCAATCTGGATCATAGCTCATATGGCTGATATTTGTATTGGAACAAAAGGTTATAATGGCAAAAGTCAGATGACAGAGGCAGGGATTTTCCTCCCCCCCCCTCCAATCAGGGATTAGTTCACCCCTCATAATACGTTTTCTTTACATTTTTAAAAGTAGATATATAATTGCTAATTGCATATCTGATATAGCACTTAGTTTGGCCTTGAACATTGAATGCAGATACTAGGTCCAAAACACACTGCAGAAATAATCTAGTTTGAGACCTCTTTACCTGGCTCAATGCTAGGGAATTCTGGGAACTGTTGTTTTGTAAGACATTTAGCCTTCTCTGTCAGGGAGCTCTAGCGCCACAATAAATTACAATTCCCAGGATTCCCTGATACTCAGCCAGGGCAGTTAAAGCTGTCTCAAACTGAATTATTTCTGCAATGTGTTTTGGACTCTAGTTAAGAGAACATATCACTGGACTGGACAGTCCACAAGGGAATTTTTGTAGTCTGTGGCACAATCACTTATCCAAACAAGCAGAACTCTTACCTATATCTTTTAATGGTTCCACTACTTCCCACTTTGGTTCTGACCGAAAGAACATTGAAACATGTTGTAAGGCAATTTCTGCAAAGATAATTTTTGGACAGCTGTTATACACAGATTAATAAATATCACCAATGAAGCATGTTTTCTTTTTAAAACAAAATGAAATAGGGAATCACAAGGATTTTCTCCAGTTCACTCAAGACAGAACATATTTCCATTTAAATGTGAAATAGTCTGCACAGCCAAAATTAAATGGATTTTGTACGGGGGTCTACAGAAAATCCTGAGCCAGACATGAGTAGGTTTTTATGAGGGCAACACACAGTAAATGCTGGGACATGTTATTTAAAAAGATGCATGACTGGTAAAAATATAAGCAGCTTTTATCCTCAAGCTAGTACTGAAAACAAGAAAACCATATCCAGAGTGACCAGATGTCCTAACCACAAATGAGGACAAGGCACCACAAAATGTAGAACATTCAAGAAAAATGGAAGACATTACAAAATATTATCTAAAAACACTAATAGAAATAGAAATGCATGCTTCTTAGTCATGCTCAAAATAGAAAATATTTTAAAATTCCTCCTGGACAGGTTGATATGTAGAACATGTCCTGGAAAAGAAGAATGCCTGGTCACCCTGACCACATCACTTGTCAAGAACTAATGGTCCTAGTTAGCTGTCTTTATCAGTGGAGGAGAGGCAACTATAAACTGAAATACACAGCTTGGAAGTTTTACCTTTTTGGACTAAAATTTCTGGAATCCCCCAGTCAGCATGTCCCTACTGCTGCCTGGGTGATCATGCTAACTATAGTCCAAAAAAGGAATGTTTCTGAGGTCTGCACTCATGCAAAAGGTATGCTGAAACAATACATTTAACCTCACAAATGAAAGCCAGCCATGCATTGTAATCTGTTCTAAAATGCTTTCTAGTTTACAAGCACATTTGAAAGCCCACATTAAAAGAATACTCTGTGTGTGTGTGTGTGATCTGCCCAGAATATTTGCAATTCATTAAGTTTCCTCTAATGCATGGACATACATAAATGGATGCCTAGATTTCAGTTTAGTTCTATAAAGATACATTTTCTGTGCATCAACGCTGGGCACTGCATCACAGCAGGTAGAGATAGATCAGGAAATCCAAAAGTTAACAACATTCCCTTCTCATAGTCACCCTACTGTGTTCAGGTGTTTCACTTCCAAGGATAAAAGTGATGAACGGTGGGGGAGAAGGCCCTGGGCTGTGAAATGTTTAGGCAAAACAACCTAACAAGGACACCACAGGTCTGGCAGCAGGCATTTCCATGAGTCGAGGGGGCCAATACTGAACTTACAACTTTTCAGCTCATTAGTTTCAAATGCACAGAGGTCTCCTGCTGTCTCACAGACTTTTAAAAAAGTGGAGAAAACTGTGAAAGTCTGGCTAACTGAAAAACACAAGATGCCAATTGCAGTCAAAAATAAATGGACCCCTATTTAAGTACAAAAGCAAGACTCCTGATAACAGAATTTTCCTCAAGTGTTTTCTTCTATCTTTACCTGGCCCTCTCTGCTTCTCCCAAATTTGGTACAATTGGCTGACCTGTTCCAGTGATTCAAGTTATCCAGCTGCCTGGCCCTTGGTTTGCAAGGCCTTGTGAGACATTAGCTGGCTTGGCACAAGACCCCAGTGGTATAAGACCTCTAGAGCCCAATGGCTGCACCAGTGTTCAGATATGCAACTGGTCAAACTGCTCCAGGATAATGGGTAAATCCTGAGATTTTGAAATCCATGAGATGCAGCATAGTAAAATAATGCTGAACTGAATCAACGTCCTGGGCTTTTTTGAACAAGAGCATGTTGGGTATAAATCCAAGTGAACTGGGGGGAAAATGTCATCTTCTAAAAAGGCCCAGTACTCAGTGAATATTCAGTGGAATAGTGAGATTCCACTGAAGGTTATCTTAAAAGTAATTTTGTTTTATAGTTTTTTGTGGGTTTTTCAGGCTGTGTGGCCATGTTCTAGAAGAATTTCTTTCTGACGTTTCGCCAGCATCTGAAGATGCCAGCCACAGATGCTGGCAAAATGGCAGAAAGAAACTCTTCTAGAACATGGCCACACAGCCCGAAAAACCCACAAAAAACTATGGATGCCGGCCATGAAAGCCTACGACTTAATTTTGTTTTGTTTTGAATTCTTCATCATTTTCTACAGAAATATATCAAAACAGGAAGTCATCCCCTGAATGGTCCATTGCTAGCCTTTCATACCTCATTCCCTTCCCTTATAGCAAACACACTTTAGTGTCAATCTTATAGAAATTCTAGACATTTAAGTTCCACTTAAAATGGAATCCTATAAATGTCTACCTACTTCCTGAGTTTAGTTCCCTTAAAGCAGGAATTTCATTATTCTTGGCTTGGTACTACTACACTGAAGAGTATGGAGTTCATTTTTTTCTATCTCAATTAGAATCTGGCAGTCTGCCATGGGATGTGGTTTGTTGTTGTATTACATTTGGTTAATGTAATGTTATAAATGTTCATATGTTTTAAGTGTTATATTAGAGGTTATGCATCATTAAGTATACGGGTGAAATTGGGGTTTGTTGAGAGTGATGGGAGTGATAGTGTTGGTTTAAAGTTACTATAGGTTCAAAGTAAAGATAACTGCCTAGCTGAAGAATGTGCAGATGTGTGGGGGATGATTTTCTCAGGGCAGTCTCCTGGAAAAGAAAATAAGAGAGAAAAGCAAAAGTATGTGAAGAGAGGGGGGTGAACAAATAAGGCTGGGCATAAGGATGCTTTAATTTGTAAACGAATCAAGGTAAAGCATGCACAAGTATAGAGCATGGCATTGCTTATTCTTTTTCCCCCTTTTTATTTATTAATTTTAAAAGGATATTGTTTATTCTAGGCTTGTGCTTGTGGATGATGGTATTTCTGTCTGCAGACGTCTTCCTCTTAACTTCTCCAGTTGCTAAAATAAAAGTTTGCTATTTGAATACAGAACATTGGTTTACTGAACTGTGGGGAGTGGGCAGTTCTGATACCTATCTCCCATCTGCCTTTCAAAAAGAATACATAGATTTCAATTTGGTTTCAAGTCCCTTCAAGAAGGAGAGGAACTTCTTGTGATCAGAGATTGGAACTTATGCATGAATATAATTAGCATTAGGTCTCAGAGGTGGGTAGGGGTAGCCAGAATGTAAAATACATTTTGTCCCATCAGAATTTTGTGCAACTTTGAGGGTGTTTTCTGGAGAACAATATGAGATGCAGATAATATTTCATTTTCTATATCCTCCCTCCATGATACATGCCCCTGGCATATTTCACTCCAGGGCAAATGGAATATGTGGTAGTAAGAAACAGGCACAGCAAGCAGTAAAGCAGGAGGGAGGAGGTACAGGAAGAAGCCTGTGGCATGCTGCTTTGAGATGCAGAGGAAAGAAAAGGAAGGCCTTCCATGCAGAAAAACAGCAAGGGGGGAATAGATGACAGATGAGATAAGAGGAAGGGGAGGAAGAGAGAGGAGTAAAGAAAGAGCAGAGGGAATCACACAAGAATAAGATACAAAGAGTAAGGATGGCATAAGGAAAAAGGAAAAGACAAAACAAAGTAGTCAAATAGAAAGGCTGAGAGGTAGGGAGACTGGATAGATAAGAGAAAACGACACAGGCTACTAGAGAAGGAGAAGGAGATAGATGGAGAAAAAAGAATCACAGGAGACAAAGAATATGAACTGGGCTCTAACTGCTCATCTGTCTCTTTTTCTTTAAAATATTTTTTGTAGTATTATCTTGGTGGAATAGTTGGTACTCACTCACTCACTCACTAACCACAAGGTTGGGAATTCAATCCCAGCCAAGGGCTCATGGTCGACTCAGCCTTGCATCCCTCCGAGGTCACTAAATAAGTAGTGATGAGGGCAATGAGCTTACAGTAGTAAACCACTTAGAGACTGCTCAGCGCAGTATGAAGCAGTATATAAATGAAGCTGCTATTGCTATTGCTACTGGTGGGGGGTAAAGTGGGAGCATGAAGTGAGTCTAGCATACAGTTTCTATTTATAGATAAAGGTTTTTGTTTCCTGCAATTTTTCTACATGCTTATTTCTTTTTAACCTCACTCATTTCCTTTCAGTGGGTGGCTGAAAATGTTGATTTTCCAAAAAGCAAGTAGCTGTTTTCTTCTTTCCCAAGCTCAAAACAGGCATGGGGAAAGAATGAAATCATGGAAGGATTGTTCAATGCCATTCTGATAAGATTTAATACAGTAATGTACTGGAAATTTAAACGTTAAGTTAGAACTGACATAAAATAAGCAGAGTCTTTTTAACACAAATGTAATCAAGATAGGCTTTTGTAGATTTTAGTGTAAATGAAATGTAGCAGTGCTTTTTCACTTACTTCCCTCTCTCTGATTGTATCTCATAAAACAGATATGTTCATGCAGTAAACTGATTGTTGTTGTTAACTACCCTTAAGGCATCCCTGACTCATGATGTCCCCTGTGGATGAGACCTCTTATCCTCCCCTGCTCTGCTTAGGTTCTGCAAACTTAAGGCTCATGGTCTCCTTGATTGAGTCTATCTACCTAGCATACATTCTTCCTCTCTTTCTGCTGCCCTCTACTTTCCCTAGCATTACTGTCTTTTTGGGTGAGTCATGGCTTCTCATAATGTGGCCAAAGCATGACAGCCTCAGTTTCATTATTTTAGGCTTCCAGGGAGAGTTCAGGCTTGTTTTAGGATCCATTCGTTTGCCTTTTGAGTTTCCATGGTATCCTCAGCACTCTTCTTCAGCACCACATCTCAGATGAGTTCGTTTTCTTTCTGTTGGCTTTCTTCATTGTCCAGCTCTCACATCCGTACATGGTGATAGGGAATATAATGGCTTGGACGATTCTAATTTTAGTGCTCATTTGTATATCTTTACACTTTAGGATCTTGTCTAGTCCTTTCATGGCTGACCTTCCCATCAACTCTAGTGATAACTGAAATATGCCAACAAATATGGAAAACAACACAGTGGCCATCAGATTTGAAACAATCAATATAATCCCAATCCACAAAAAGGACTACAATGGACTACAGCAACTATAGGACCATACCATTAACTTCCCATGAAAACAAAATTACATGCAAAATTCTGCAGCACATATGGAGAGAGAAATCCCAGAAGTGCAAGCAGGGTTCAGAAAAGGAAGAGGCACTAAGGACTACATTGGAAACATACAACAGTTAATGGAGCGCAACAGGGAATTTCAGGAGGAAATCTGGACCACAAATCTACTCTCCCAAATTTACTCTTACCTAATTGTCCATAAATCTTAATGGATAATTAAAGTAAAGTTTAGTACAGGAGGTGTAAAACAATTCCCTTACCTGTATAGTTTACAGAATAGTTGTTTGGATCCAAAAATTTCTTTACTGGTTCACAGTTGGACAGTATATGATTGGAGGTGATTACATTGAGATAGTTCTGGAGCCCTTTCTGTCTTTCTGCTATGAATTCACGATCCATGTTTCCAATCAACTTTTTGGGAGGAAGAGGTAGGCTAAGAGCAGAAACCTTTAAAACAAAAATGTTAAGTTGAAAAGATCCAATGAAAGGTATAAATAGAAACATAAGAGCAATAAGGCACTATTTTAAAAAACACAGTTAAGTATCAGTTACCTTGCAAATGATAATGGCTCTAGTAAGACACCACAGTAAACGGGTAACAGAAACATGCCATATTATGCCTTGTATTTGTGTGTTCTTCACCTTCCAGTACAAATGAAAGAAGGCAGGAGGCCTTTACTCCTATTCTTTTATTAACCATTGTATAATAGTACAAATTAACCCTAAACTATGGTTACTGTTAACTGTGGCTTGTTGAAACAGATTGTTTCATAACCCATAACTTGAAATTAGCTTATTTCAAACTATAGTTAAGAGTAACCACATTCCTCACAGTCATATAAAGTAAAGCTTTGATTAATCCAAAATGGAAGTTCCATACTTCTCCTCACAATCATACCAGAAGGAAGTAAAGGGAGGAATGAAAATGTGAACCTGAGACTCAGTGGAGGTAGTTGAAAATATGAATGCAATCATTGACATAAAATTTATATTTTATTATTATAAACCCAGAACAGAGCTGCTAAACCAAACTTCACCATATGCCATACACGTTATGACACTGTATCAGGTCAGCCAACCCTGAATGCCATCTTAAGCATCATTTTCATTACATCATAGTCATGGTGTTAATATAGATTTTTAAAGGGTAGAAAAAAAATGTTAGTGGGTGGTTGTTTACTCTTCCAAAACAAATTCACATGTGAGATGGCGATTTAGTCTGTGTTAATTGCATAGACATGAAGAGAGAATAACAGAACAGATACTTTGTAAAATGATTTTGTAAACAGATATCATGCATATTTTCTTGTATATGTATGAAAATCAGGAGTTGAGTGGATAAACATGCAACACAAATAAAACTACTAAAAGATGCAAAACCATAAAACACAAATGGGCTTTGGATAAAAGCACTAACCCTTCACAATCTGCAAATTATAAGCAAATACAACAATGCCAAATACATATGCAAATATTTCTCCCATTCAGTGATTCTTGGTTTTTCACTTCAGCAGTTACTATTTTATTTCTACTTTGTATCAACATCTTCTATGTGGGCTGAAATACATGGGGTGGGACCAAGGATGTAATTTTTCACCAAATTTCTTCTCAAAGGAAACAAGTAGTTATAGAAATTTTCTTTCTGCTGCAAGAAAGTCTATGGAAAGCGCACAGTTTTCTAAGCCAATTTGCCAACTCAGTATTTATCCAGTGCAAAATTTGCACATGGTTGTTTTGCCAGGAAAAAAAACATTTTCTGTGCAGGAAATAATATTTCTATGCAGAAATATTATTTTCTGTGTAGAAATAGCTTTTTTTTTGCACAGAAAATGATGTTTTCTATGTAAATCAAGAATAAGTCACCCATAACAGCATTTTCCACAAAGGAAACAGCTTTTTATATACAAGAAGTGAGATCTCTGTATAGAATTATTATTTTCTGTACAGAAATAGCTATTTCTTGCACCAGAAATTCTGCTTCCTCCACACAACACCAGTGAAAATTTTAATTGGTCCAGAATTCTTTAATCAGGATTTCTCAGCACTAATAAAACAAGTTTTCAAATTTTTAAAATATTTTCCCATCCTGAGATAGAGGTAGAATTGTGCATGTAGTGCTTTGCACCATTTGTGCTGATGTGATGTGCTGAAGGTAAGTCATTTGATTGTCCCACTGTACAGCCTATGAGAGCCAGCATCATGTAGTGGTTTGAGCATAGGACTAGGAGTCTGGAGATCGAGGTCTGATTCCCCACTTGGAAATGGAAACCTGCTGGGTGACCTTGGGTGAGTCACATCCTCTCAGCCCCCCCCCCAAAAAAAACACCTGTGATAGGGTCGCCATAAGTCGGAGATGACGCGAAGGTACACAACAACACAACCTATATCTGCATAAGAGGGTACAGAATATAGAGAAACAGAATGGTTCCAATTGGTAAGGGCTCATGTATCATATGGAAAGAGGGATTAGATCTGGAAGGAGGTGATGTGAAAATTGGGGACAGGAACATCAATGTTTTAAGATATGCAGATGACGCTACAGAAAATAGCAAAAACTTTGAAGGATGTCTGATGAAAGCTAAGGCAGAAAGTACAGAAAGCAGGGTTTCTGTTGAATATTAAGAAAACAAAAATAATGACTACAGATGATTTACATAACTTTAAAATGCATGATGATGTGGTCTCAAGATGGATTATTTCTGGCTGGCTGTTCAGGCCCTTAGACTGTTTTTTTCTGGTAAGAAAGGGACAGAAGAAATAGATGGAAAACATACAAATTGAAGATGGTATTACCTGGCCCCCTTGTAAAATTCCATGAAGGAAATAATTAATAATAATGGAATAATCCACAAAAGCATTCAGTTTCACAATAAAGATTCTGAAACTTCAGTTACAAGAAAGGAAATTGCATGCAAGCAAGGTTTTCCAATGTAAAAGGCAGTGAATTGTCATTGGAAACAGAAAAAATTTTCTTGCTTAAGAGCCCAATTAGCAAACATTAGCATCATGAAGTAACTCCAGTTTGCCAAAGCTTTTAAACCTCAGACTATTTCCTATTTCTTTGTACATTAAGCATCTAATTCTGCTAAACTGTAGATGTAAAAGCCAGTAAGGAAAATTCTGTCAAGATTAAAATTCTGTTGCCAACTTTCCCAAAAATATGAAAGTGTCCACATTACTGAAACATTAAATCAAAAGAAACTCTGACTTGTCTCTTCCTTTTGTCCTCTTTCCTAAGCAATTAAGAACCACCTACCCACAGAAAGCAAATGTACAGTATATTCCACTTTTCAAAGTTTTTCCTCTTCAACATTTTCCTTTACACAAGAAGTACAAAGGTTAAATTCCTGCAAGTGTAGCTCTTAGCCCACCAACTGACACCAGATGTGGCCCTGGGGCAAATATGCTCCTCTGACAAGTAAAACACAAAACTTTTTTCTCCAGGCTAATCTGTGCCGGAGATGTAAAAGATGGATGCAGCAGGAGAGACAGATGTTGGAAAGATCAAGTGGCCATTGACCTCGTGGTCATTCTACTATAGAAAGGGAGGACAATTTATGGTTTTCCAGATTTTATCAGTCTATAGTTCCCCTCACTCCTCCCCACTCTCTATTGGCTAGGGCTGATGGGATTTGCAATCAAACCATGTCTGGAAGGTGGCAAATGATCTATCCCTGTCTGAAGGCAAGCTCTTCCCATCAAATATACATTTTTCTTTTTGTTTTTTGTGGGGTTTTTCGGGCTGTGTGGTCATGTTCTAGAAGAAACTCTTCTAGAACATGGCCACACAGCCCGAAAAACCCACAAAAAACTATGGATGCCAGCCATGAAAGCCTACGACTTCACATTGGAAATTTCTTTCTTTTCTTTATAAAAATAAGTAGAGCCAGCATGGCATAATAATAATAATAATAATAATAATAATAATAATAATAATAATAATAATAATAATAATTCCTGCCTCTCCCAATGGATCAAGGTGGGAGTACAGCATAGTGGTTTTGAGGTGGAAAAGTTTCAATAATCAATATATTTTAACTATGTTAGAATTGTAAAAAATAGATGCCAAGTGGCCAGATAGAGAGGATTCTGGGAGTTGAGGCCCCTGAGAAGAGATGAAATGCTTGAAGATTTTAACAGCAGGAATGCTTAGAATGTTTAGGGTCAGACTGCCCTCTTGAAGGACCCTATTGCATTAAGATGCCAGAGTCGTGTATAGCAGCCACAATAAATCACTGATAGGAAACACAGGAACTCTGTGCAAAGGGCCCATGGTACCATCTTCTGCTGATAAGAAGCATTGGAATGTGGCCAGATGTGCTTTAAGTAGGTTATAATGTATTCTAAAATATTTACTCTTATTGCTTGAGATTCTATATGTTTAAAGTTTGAAACATTCAATGAGGTGTAAGAATTGGATTTCTTTGTTTGGAAGTGTATAAATGTAGGTAGGGCCTTTACAGACTGCCAGAAATAATGCAACTCGAGTCCACTTTAACTGTTCTGGCTCAGTGCTAGGGAATCATGGGAACTGTAGTTTATTGTGGCACCAGAGCTCTCTGACAGAGAAGGCTCAATGTCTCAGAAAAAACTACAGTTCCCATGATTCCCTAACATTGAGTCAGGACAGTTAAAGTAGTCCCAAGTTGCATTATTTCTGGCAGTCTGTAAAGGCCCATAGCCATTTTTCTTCTGTTCGTGGCCCAAAACTTTGGAATGCTAATTTCTTTTGGGACTGCCGGCATAATAAATCTGTGTTTACAAATTGATTTTGGTCACCTCTCTTGCTTCTGCTCTGCCAGTAACTGAAGCTGCTGTGGGCTCATAGATTGCTTATTTCTACTACAGTTTGAGTGTCTCCACTGTCTCTATAGCCAAGCCCTACAATACAACCAAATATATACAGACCCATCAAACAGACACTCTAAATCAGGTATTTGACTGACTATATGGTGTACTGCAGGGGTAGGCAACCTTTTTGAGCCGGGGGCCAGGTTGCTGTCCCTCAGACAATTGGGGGGCTGAAGCACCATAAATAAATAAATAAATAGATAAATAAATAAAATTTTAAAAATATTTAAAAAAAACATGCATGCACACTATCTCAGCCCCAGAAAAGCCATGGCAAAAGCCCTGTGGAGATTTTGCCAAGAAAACCCCAAGAAGAAGTAATAACAACAATAATCAATATTATCATGGCGGGCGGCAGCGGCAGGCCCGGCCTGGGGCTAGTCCAAAGGTCTCGGGGGGCTGCATCTGGCCCCCGGGCCTTAGGTTGCCTACCCCTGGTGTAGTGGTTTAAGTCCTGGACTACGACTCTGGAGACCAGGATTCGATTCCCAGTTCGGCCATGAAACCCACTGCATGACCTTGGGCAAGTCACACACTCTCAAGCTCAGGGGAAGGCAATGGCAAACCTCCTTTGAACAAATCATGCCAAGAAAACCCCATGATAGGTTAGCCTTAGTGTCGCTGTAAGTAGGAAACAAATGGAAGGCACACAACAACAATTCTTGCCTCTAGGAAAAGGTTGGTTAAGCCTTGCCTAAATCACTTGGTAATCATATTCTCCCACTTCCAGACCACTTATTGGCATGATGTAATGCTCTCTTGTTGAGAAAATGCTCTCCTTTTCCCCTCCTGTGCTCCATCTCAAATCCATGGCATTGGATCTTCATTTAAGCAAGGGGTGAGCAAAACCCAGACCTACAGGTGCTGCTAGATGATAACTCTCATGTTCCCTAGTCAGCCTAGCCAATGTGGAGAGTTCCAATCCCACAACATGTGGAGGGTCACACATTTCCCAGCCCAACTTGGAAAGAGGTATAAGGCACCAACAAATAAAGTGTACAAAATAGTGCAAAGCTGCCAAAAAGGAGTGTATCAAAGTGAGACTCTGAGCCACATTCAGCAGGAGTAATGGCTCACTAAAAATAGGGTTGCTTCACCAAAAAAAGCCAAAGTTTGATTAAATCTTTCTAATCATTTATTGGCTATAAAATGCCAGTTTTTAAGATTTTACCAAGTACAGTTGGCTATTTTGTGTCACCAGAACAAGCTACTGCTATTTGAGGCAACTAGAAAAGCATAACAGCCATATTATTTTGACTGGGCACCATCCAGAAAATTGCAAAACTTTTCTGCAGCCTAGCTGGGGGTGACTCATGTTCTTCATGGTGAAAGCAAAGGGTCAGAGAGCAGAGAACTCCCAAAACCAACAAGAACACTTAGAACTGAATGTACCAATTTTTCTACTGATAATTTCATCTAAATGTTGGAATAATTTCATTGCCAGTGTGAGGATTTATGACGAAATTGAGTCCTTTTAATAAAATTAAAAAAATCACCTAATACTTCCAAGATGCAAATGATTCACAATTTCATATGAGATACTTTAAAACAGGGGTAGGCAACCTTTCCCCTTTAAGGGCCGAGGGACTTCAGCTCCCAGAAGCCTCAGCCATGTTGGGCAATAGTCCCATGTTGGCCAATAGCTCCTGGGATTCTGGGAGCTGAAGTCCCTCGGCCCTTAAAGGGGAAAGGTTGCCTACCCCTGCTTTAAAAGAATCAGCTTTACATTTAATCTGGTTGTTAGTAATGAACTGGATGAAGGTAAAAAAATTGAAGCATCATCCTGACAAGATAGAGGTGCTCCTCATCAGTCAAAAACCAGGTCAGAGAACAGGCAGACAACCTATGCTTTATGGAATTACATTTCTTGTGGAAGCTCACATTCGAGGTTTGGGCGTACTGGTTGACTCAATGCCTCTGTGCTCAGATTCAATCAGTAGCCAGGACTGCATTTGCAAAATTAAACCAAATGCACCATTTCCACCTGTTCCTGGAAATGTCTGAATTGGCTACAGCAAGACATGCTTTAGTTAAATCCCCTCTGGATAACAGTAATGCCTTCTATGTATTATTTATTTATTTCCAGGATTTATATCCCGCCTTTCTCCCACAGTGTAGGGCTGCCTTTGGAAAATGTCCAGAAACTTCAGCAGGGCCAGGATGCTGACACCACACTGCTGACCACAGCTAGCTCTAGAGAGAACAGGAACTTCTTCTGACAATGTCATTGGCAATCGATCTGTTTCCTGGCACAGTTCAGAGTGCTGATTATAACCCACAAAGCCCTGTATGTCTTAGATTCAGATATCTGAAGGACCTGTGGTGCTATTAACTGCCCTCGAGTCAACCCTGATTCATGAAGACCCTGTGGATGAAACATCTTCAAGACTCTCTGTCCTCCACTGCTCTGCTTAGGTCCTGCAAATTTAGACCCATGACCAATCTAACTGAATCTGTCTTCCTTTTTTCCTTCTACTCTCCACCTTTAGTAGCATTTTTTTTCCTAATGAATCATGTCTTTTCATGATGTGGTCAAAGTACAACAGCCTCAGTCTAGTTATCTTGACTTCCAGGGAGATTTCAGGCTTGATCTGTACAAGAACCAATTTGTTTGTTTTATATGGAGAGGACCTTACCTTTCCATACAAACCTACCCAAGGGGAGGATCTCTTAGTCCCACCACCCTTATCAGCACATTTGATGAGGATGCCAGAGAGTGATCTCTCATTTGTCACTCCCAGGCTTGGAGCTTCCTTCCACTGGAGGTTAAACAGTACCCCTACCCTGTTCTTCTACTGGCAGGAAAAGTTATTTTTAGTTAGACAAGCATTTGGCCATCAACTGGTTGTCTCAGAAACGTCTTTTACTGGTGCATGGTACACCTCAAAGATGACAAAATATAGGCTGGCGTACTCTGGACACATAATGAGAAGGCATGAATATTTGAAAAAAAATAATGCTAGGAAAGGCGGAAAGAAGGCCCTATGCCAGATGGATGGACTTTATTAAAGAGATCATGAGTATGAGTTTGCAGGAGTTGGGCAGAGCAGTGGAGAACAGGGTCTTGGAGATGTCTCAAGTTGCCATGGGTCGAGATCAACACGAAGGCAGTTACAACAACAAGAAACACTAAAAAAACACATCCTTTTTGTTTTGTTTTAAATGCTCCTAAATTGTTTTAATTCACTATTTCATTTTAATATGATAATGTACAGTCAGCCCTCTATACCACGGATTCTTTATCCACAGATTCAATCATCCACAGCTTGAAAATATTCCAAAAATATGTAAATTCCAAAAAGCAAACCTTAATTTTACTATTTTATGTAAGAGACACCATTTTAAATGCCATTGTACTTAATGGGGCTTGAGCATCCACAGATTTTGGTATCCATGGGGGGATCTGGAACCAAACCACTGTGGATACCAAGGGCCCACTGTATTTGAATTGCCTTTTAGTGTTATAAGTGCCTGGTTTTTAGCTGTTGTTATTTGTTATTGTTGCTGTGTGCCTCCAGGTCATTTTTGACTTAGCAACCCTAAGGCAAACCTACCACAGGGTTTTCCTAGCAAGTTTCTTCAGAGGTGGTTTGCCATTGGCATCCTCTGAAGCTGAGAGAGTGTAACTGGTCAAAGGTCACCCAGTGGGTTTTTGTGATTGAGTGGGAAATCAATCCCCGATCCCCAGAGTTGTAGTCCAATGCTCAAACCACTACACCATGATGGCTATCGGTTTTTAGCTGTACTCTGTTTTTATTCATATTGTAAGCCATCTCCAGAAGAAAAGTGGGATAAAATAAATAAATAAAGCTGCTGTGGACAGTATAGCACTGGATTTTCTTCTGTTGAGGCAGGGAGAACCCAATTCAATTTTCCTTTTTAAAAAATGCATTTATTTAATCGATATCCTGCTTTTCTCCTGGTATAGGAGCCCAGGTAGCTTACAAATAATTAAAAACAGGGTATAACTAAAAGAAAACATTTGTACAAAAGTTAAAAAACAACTAAGCAATTCAATTAAAAATACAAAGTTAAAACAATATAAAACACAATTATAATATAATAAGAATATAAACACAAAATCCCATTAAAAGTCCTTTCTGCTACATGAACTATAAGCAAAGGCCTTCCTGAATTAAAAAAAAGTATTTGTCTGCTGGAGGAAGGAGAGGATAGAGGGGTCCAACCAAAGCTCCTATGAGAAGGAATTGTACTGTGTTTTTTTCTCCAAAAGAATTATGAGTTTCTATAGAGGAAACAGGAAGGTTGGTTCATAGAATTTGTAAATACAGCAAAATTGCTTCTTCCTTTGTCTGCAGGATGTTTTTCTAGCGAAACACTAGCTGAACTCACCCAATTTCCCTGAAAAGCAATTACTGTCTTTCTGCTGAAGTGATGCTTTTATTAATCTATACTTGGGATGATGATGAGGCTTTTCAGTGGGGTCCAAATGTTGGACTCCAGTACCTATCAGTCCTCTACAGAATGCTGAGTGGTCAAGAATCATAGGATTGCAGTCCAACAACAAATGGAGGACCAGAAATCATCCATCCTGGGTTTAGCCCGTTATATATCCAAAGTATATCTGCATTCATATTTTAAATATACAGTATACTTCTTAAATAGACAGTATACAACACCTTAAAATTCCACTGAAGCTAGCTGAGGAAGCATCTTATATGACTATGTTCCCTATTAATGTTATCAGACTGTCCAGAAAAGTTCTTAAAATATCAAAGGAGAATGGAGCACTAACGCAAGAAAAGATCACATGGAAAAACATATGAATGATGGGTGGCCAAAACACAGCCCTGGGACTGCATGCAGGCCCTAGAATTGTTTTTAAATCCTTCAATCTTCCCAGACTCCCTGGTTGTCGTTGTTGTGTGCCTTCAAGTCATTTCTGATTCATGGCAACCCTATCATGAAATTTTCTTAGCAAGTTTCTCTAGAGGAGGTTTGCCATTGCCTTCCGCTGAGGCTAAGAAAGTGTGATTTGCCCAAGTTTATTCAGTGGGTTCATGGCCGAGGTGGGAATCGAACCATGGTCTTCAGGGTAATAGCCCAATACTACAAACACCACACTGACTCTGTAGAATACTGACCAAAAAAAGGGGGAACAGGAAGAACTGCATTTCTTGGAAGTGGTAAATCACTTTTTAAGATAGTTTGTAGGGGTCTCCTAAACTGTTTAACACCCTATCCATCCATATATATATATATTCCAGCCTCTTTGGAGCTTTTTTCCTTCTCTCTTTGTGGGGCATATCTGGCAGCTGGGCAGCCCCCAAATGGTTCCAAGTGCAGAAAACTGGCATCCAGACCCATCCTAATAGCCCACTCCTGATATAAATGACCGTTGGACTTGAGTACAACTTACAAAACATCCTGTAGTCAGTTTTAAAAGCAGTCAGGAAACAGCACTGTGTACTTCGTTCTGTCGTAAAATAAATTTTCTATGTACACCCACACATAAAACATTATCAATGATTTTTAAATGCAATTCAAGTATTTTAAACACCCATGGGACCAATCCTAATGGGAAAGAGAGAACTTCATGACTGCCAGATCCAAAATCCTATTATAGCCAAGGATTCCTGCAGCCAGGGATGAAGGCAATTGGGGGGAAGAATGTGGCTTTTTCTTATCTCTCTCCCAGACCCCTGTTGTTCTTTCCCAGATCGCCCTCATTCCTTGTGATGTAGTGGTTTGAACAATGGACTTGGACTCTGGAGACCAGGGTTCAACCATGGAAACCCATGGGGTGACCTTGTGCATGTCACACTTAGCTTGAGAGGATGGCAATGGCAAATGCCCTGTGAAGAAACTTGCCAAGAAAACCGCATGGTAGGTTCACCTTAGGGTTGCCCTAAGTCAGAAACAACTTGAAGGCACACAACAACAACAATACTCAGAAGAGTATCCACAGAATGAATAGGCATAAGATCCAGTTTTCAGGGCTGCTGCCACCAGACGATCACACATAGGCATTTTCCAATGCCTATATAAATAAATAAATATCAACCTGTGGCTCACTTTCTTTCCACCCACAGAGACTGAGGTCCAAAGCAGACCGACAAGAAATGCCAGCTTTAGGGTGGCATGGGAGAGTGGCGTACACACAGTGCATGCCCTAACTCCACCCCCAAGAAGGCATCACGCTGTCTGCTGAACCAGACGGCGGGCAGCGTTGCAATGTTCCTGCGGTGCGACATTCATACGTGCCACATTGCAGAAACAGGGAAAAGCTGCGGTGATGGCAAAAAGTGCGCCTTTTTTCCACCCCAAAAAGAAGCGGCATTTTGCTGCTTCTTTTTGGGGGTGGAAAAACACTGGATCAGGGCCGCAGAATGTGATCTGGCACTCAAAGGGGCAGTGCAGAATCAGCCTTTCGGGGCAATCTGTTTTGCTCCTGAGAGGTCTGAACCATCCAACAGCCCCTCAGCTACCCTCTTTGGGAGCTTAGGATTGCTCCTGTAATATAATGATTATTTACATTTGGCCCCGTTTTCATGGGGGATCTGTTCCGGACCCACTCCCCCGCGAAAACGGAGACTCGCCAATATTCATGCCCCACAGGCATGAATGGGGCACACCCCATTGATTTGAACGGAGGTCACCCCTCCATGAATATTCAAAACTGCAAAACCTCAAGTCTACGAGAATGGAGGGGCGACTGTATTATACTTATTATATACTATATCTATTATATAAAATATATAAATATATTATATTTATTATATAAAGTAGAAAGAGAGGAAGACCACATGCTAGATAGATGGACTCAATTAAGGATATCACAGGTATGCATCTGCAAGAACTTAGAAGAATAGTGGAGGACAGGGAGTCTTGGAGATATCTCATCCACAGGGTTGCCATGAGTCTAGATCAGCTTGAGATTGGTTAACAACAACAAACACATATTTAAAATAGTTCTCTGCTGTTGATCAACAAAGCATTATCTGGAAAGGGCACTTATAAAAGTTTTGAGTGTTTCCTTTTCTGTCATTCTGAGAATGTAACATAGTACAGGAACAGGGCATTATAATATACCTCCATCCGGTTGTATATAGCATCAGGGACTCAGCCCACACTAAGACAACTCTTATACCATGTGCATCAGACAGAGAGTGGGCTGGGAATGAAAGGATCTGTTGAAACCCACTCTGATGAAATCCTGTAACGATTAACTTCCTTTGTCTGCCTGCAAGTCACTGAACATTTCTTTACCATACAACTGCTCCCCTATATTATCCCATGCTCACTAAAAGGAAATCATGTCCTCGGAGTGTACGAGTACACAGTAGCTGCAGTGTCTGGAAAATGAAAGAACAGTTCTCAGTGACAGGGGGAAAAACACCACAGGATGAAAAGCATCAGAAAGTGCTTTGGATGCAGACAAAATGATTGCACATGCTGCATTTCAGTGCTTGAGGTTAATATGACTTTTGTTTGACAAGTATGAAAGAAAGGGAAATGTTTTAGCTACAAAAGATGAATCAAGTTAGGATAATGCTGAATGTCAACATTTGCCACTTTCCCATGTTCAGATTTCAAGTGGTCAGACTCTACATTACTAGTAGCAACACTGAATCATAGAGTTGGGAGAAACCACAAGGGCCATCCAGTCCAACCCCCCTGCCATGCAGGAACTTACAATCAAAGCACCCCCGACAGATGGCTATTGAGACTCTGTTTAAAAACCTCCAAAGGAGACTCCACCATTCTCCAAGGGAGTTTATTTCACTGTCAAACAGCTCTTACTGCCAGGAAGTTCCTCCTAATGTTGAGCTGGAATCTCTTTTCCTCTAGTTTGAATCCATTGCTCTGGGTCTTACTTTCTGGAGCAGCAGAAAACAAGCTTGCTCCATCCTCAATATGGCATCCCTTCAAATATTTAAATACAGCTATCATGTCACCCCTTAACCTTCTCTTCAAGAGACCCCAAGGGCCATCCAGTCCAACCCCATTCTGCCATGCAGGAACACAGAATCAAAGCACTCCCAAAAGACGGCCATCCTGCCTGTTTAAAGATCTCAAAGGAAGAGATTCCACTACACACCAAGGCAGTGTATTCCAATGCTGAGCAGCTCTTACTGTCAGGAAGTTCTTCCTAATGTTTAGGTAGAATCTCTTTTCCTGTAGTTTGAATCCACTGCTCCATGTCCTAGTCTCCAGAGCAGCAGAAAATAAGCTTGCTCCTTCTTCCATATGACACCCTTTCAAAAATATGACAACTGGGCGTATAAGACGACCCCCAACTTTCCCAGTTAAAATATAGAGTTTGGGATATACTCGCCGTATAAGACGACCCCCTCTTCCAACGCACACCAAATAAAATTTTTAAAAACATCAGATTTGATTTCAATATGGTAATTTTAATTCAAATGCTTATGACATGCAGGTACTTAGTAGGAAAACTGTCACTTATAAACATAAGGCTGTTTGTCATCAAACATGTAAACATAAAACAGTGAGACATTTAGCATTCTCTGTCAGAGAACTCTGGTGCCACAACAAACTACAGCTCCAATGTTCCCTAGCATTTATTTCTTCAGTGTGTTTTGGATCTTACTTTTTAAAAAATAGTCCAGATTTAAATGCTGCTTTAAAAATTATTTCTATCTCCCAGCTATGACATGGTTGGGGGGAAATGAGAAAGTGTTGAGGGGAAGGACTGTCAATATACTAGGTGTTGCATTCTGGGGTATGTACAATTTGTGGCCAAGTAAGTGACCCTGGGCATGTCACAAACTCTCAGCCTCAGAGGATGGTAATGGCAACATCCATTTGAAGAAACATGCCAAGAAAACTTCATGATAAGGTTGCCTTAGGGCCGCCGTAAGTCGGAAAGGACTTGAAGACACACAAGAACAACAAAAAAGTCTGCAATTGTTTCATAGGTAGAACATGGGAATAGGAGCCAGCATGGTGTAGTGGTCTGACTGATGGACTACCACTCTGGAGACCTGGGTTTGATTCCCCACTCTGCCATGAAACCCACTGGGTGAACTTGGACAAGTCACACACTCTCAGCCTCTGGGGAAGACAATGGCAAACATCCTCTGAACCAGTCTTGCCAGGAAAACCCCAGGATAGGCTCACCTTAGGGTTCCTCTCTTCCTCCTCCTCCTCCTCCTTTTTCCTCCCTCTCACCTGGCCTTTCTCTCCTCCTCCTCCTCCCTCTCCCCCTCAACGCACTCACCACACTGAGCGAGACCCTCAGCAAGATCAGGGAGGAGGCGGCGGCGGTGGCTTGGACGGGGGGAAGAGGAGGAGGAAGCGGGCCGAGGCGCGATGTTTCTGGGAAGGCCTCCCTTCCTCCCTCGCCGCCTTGGGCTGGCCTGCCCTCCTCTGCCCTGCCCTGCCCGTCCCGCCTCTCCGCCGCCCAAATCCCTTGTCCCTCTGTGAGCCACAGGCAAGATGGGCGGCAGAGAGGCGGGACAGGCAGGGCAGAGGAGGGCAGACCAGCCCAAGGCGGTGAAGGAGGAAGGGAGGCCTTCCCAGAAACATCGCGCCTTGGCCCGCTTCCTCCTCATCTTCCCCCAGGCCAAGCCACCGCCACTGCCACCGCCTCCTCCCTGATCTTGTTGAGGGTCTCACCCAGTGCGGTGAGTGTGCTGAGGGGGAGAAGGAGGGAAACAAAATGGCGGCCGGGCTGAGGGGAGTCCTCTTGCCTGGCCTCTCTTCCTGGTGTCTAACACGACCCCCCCCGACTTTTGAGAAGATTTTCCGGGGTTAAAAAGTCGTCTTATATGACAGAAGATACGGGAAACATGACTATTATGTCACCTCTTAACCTTCTCTTCTCCAGGCTAAACATCCCCAGCTCCCTAAGCTGTTCCTCATAGGGCATGGTTTCAAGAACTTTCACCATTTTGGTCACCCTCCTCTTTACACACTCCAGTTTTTCAACATCCTTTTTGAATTGTGGTGCCCAGAACTGGGCACAGTATTCCAGGTGAGATCTAACCAAAACAGAAAACAGTGGCACTATTACTTCTCTTGATCTAGACACTATACTTCTATTGATGCAGCCTAGGATTGCATTGGCTTTTCTAGCTGCTGCATCACACTGCTGACTCATGTTCAGTTTGTGGTCTACTTAAAACTGCTGGATCCCTTTCACATGTACTACTGTCAAGCCAGGTTTCATCCATCCATTTCATTATTACTGTAAAAGTGAAGTACCCTAGATTTCTCCCTGTTGGAATTCCTTTTGTTAGTTTTGGCCCAGTTTTTTAAGCTATTAAGATGATTTTGATTTGTGTTCCTGTCCTCTGGGCTACTGCCCCTAATTTAGTGTCATTTGCAAATTTGATAAGCATGCCCTCTGTTCCATCATTCAAGTCACTGATAAAGATACTGAATAACACTAGGCCCAGGACAGAACCCTGTAGCACCCCACTGGTCACTTCTCTCCAGGATGAAGAGGAGCCATTGGTGAGCACCCATATAGATGATGGTGTTCTGCATGGCCTTTGATCCTTGAAATTTCTCTGGTTGTTTTAACTGTCTAGTTTTAAATTATTGTTAAGGGAGGTTTTTAGGTTGTTTTAGAAGTTTTATCTAAGTATTTAATGTTTAAAATGTTTTTATCTGTTGTACCTTGCCTTGGGGGGGGGGCATAGTGAGCTGAGAGGTGATACATAAATAGTTTAAATCATGAAAGAATAGCAAAGCCTTAGTTTTCCAAAACCCAAATCCAACAGCCACAGTCCCCCCAAAAAACAGGCCCTCTGGATTAATTAGATTTACTTAAGTACTGATTTACCATTCAGCAATTAACTCAAGGAATACGTAATGTATTCCCTATTACCATGTATGGATGTAAGAGCTGAACAGTCAAGAAAGAAGATAGGAGGAAAATCAATTCCTTTGAGATGTGGTGCTGGAGAAGAGTGCTGAGGATCCCATGGACAGCTAAAAGGACAAACAAATGGAGGAGATCAAGCTAGAAATATCCCTAGAAGCCAAGATGGCAACCTATGGCCCGCGGGCCAGATGCAGCCCGCGGAGGCCTTGGGACTCGCCCGTGGCCAGTCCTGCCGCTGCTGCCGCCGCGCACAAACGCGGTCACCATTTTGGCTTCCAAAATGGCACCCACGTTTGCGCATGCATGTGCACGGCAGCCGGTGCCATTTTCGCACGGTGTCGGCGCCGTTGGGCCTTCCCAAATGGCGCTCTGTGTCATGCGCATGCGCGCATGCGTGGGGGCACCATTTTGGAACACTCAACGCACCATGTGCATGCACACAGCACCACTGGGTATTCCAAGATGGCACCCCCACACGTGTGCACATGTGCATGATGTGGGCATTGTGCGCATGTGCACGTGCAGGGGCAAACGCGCACGCACAAGCGTGCGCATACCCGCCCGGCCCCAGCGCCATTTACCCCCCAGCCCCCCAGCAAAAAAAGTTGCCGACCCCTGACTTAGACTGTCATACTTTGGACGCATAATGAGAAGGCTTGAATTGTTGGAAAAGACAATAATGTTAGGAAAGGTGGAGGGAAGTAGAGAGGAAGGCCACATGCTATATGGATGGACTTGATTAAAGAGACCATAAATATGAGTTTGCAGGAGCTGGGCAGAGCAGTAGAGGATGGGTGGGGTGGGGGCTGGAGATGTCTCATCTATAGGGTGTCCATGGGTCGAGATCGACGCAAAGGCAGTTAACAACAACAAATTAACTCAATGCATGCACTGTAGTTAGGACCAGCAACTGGGTTTTGGTCTCAGATTACAAACGGGTACTTTATTATTTATATTTATTAAGTCTGTTTTTCTAGTGTTTTCTGTTTTGCCTGTTGATCTGAATACTCGCTTTTTTCATTGATTTACATGCAAATGCTCCTTTAAAAATACAGTATTACAAGTACAGAGGTTGAAGAATTTGCAGGTTCTTATACAAAAATCCTACCAGGTGGAATAATGTGTGGTCTAGAAGTTAACCACTTGATCTCATACTTTTGAATTTGCCAATGCAGGTCTTGGCTCAAAAACTCTACCATCAAAACATTTCAAAGAGTTTGGGTAATGGAGTTTTAATATACTTAATTTAATAAGAAAAACTTGTAAATTCATATATTGAAATTTATACTATTATAATTATATATTTTAAAATGTAATTAAAACAGTTTTTGGACTGAATAGACTGCAGTTTAATGTAGAGATTTATGAACACATACAAAAATCACACAAACCGGGAAAAAACAACTGATTCATGTACTGACACTTTAAACACAGGTTAGCATAAAAAGAAGGAAAAACCTTTTACCTGCAAACTATTATTCAGCAAATCAAAGTCACTGTATCGTCTTATAATCTGCAAAAGAACAGAGAATTAATGCTGGTTTAATACATTTTGGATATAACTGCACATGAACCACATTAGCTGTATATCTCAGGCTAACTTCAATTCCAGATTCTCTTATCAGCACATGAGCTTCAGGAGAATACCTCTAACAGCAAGGCATGGTGATGAAGATTTCATGAGGAAGACAGGGAGGAGCATCATACTAGATGCAAAACCTCTCAAGAGAACAGGAGGAAAAAGAAATCTCCTGCTCATTTTCTTCACTGTAGTCATCCTTTTGCCAGGGAAGTGTCACTTCAATTTAATTCCACACAGAAACACCCCATGGTAACATTATAACATTTGTATTCAGGTTTAATGGTTTGCTTGTGACTTCCCAGACAGCTGAATAACAAATTATTCTTATATCCATGTTGTTTCTATAAAAATAAAGTCTTCACTAAAACCGAACATAAGAATATTATGTTGTGCTGTTTTAAATTTATCTCCTTTGGACATCTACTTTAAGAAAAATCTGTCACTCTTTCCAGAAACCTTTGCAACATAGTACTTGGAAGCTCAACACATTACAGAATTACTGTACTATGGACTTTATCACACTGGGACAATTGGAAGTATAAATGGTGTTTATCCCGTGAAAATCGTGCATTCATGATTAAGATTTTCAAGCAACATCGCTATTAAAGTGCCATTATCTCGGGAATATCTAGCAAAAATCACGCAATTGAGATAAAAGTTTTCACATGACGGCATGATCAAAAGCGATTAAAGCGCCATTATCCCGGGAATAACCAGGCAATAAACAGCAACAAATCATTCACAAGAAAATCCCGTGAATGATTTGTTGCTATATATTGCCTGGTTATTCCCGGGGATAATGACTTTTTTATTGCACTTCCTGTGAAAATCTTAATCACGTTTTAATAGTGATTGCACAATTTTCACAGGATAAACCTTGTTTAAACTTCCAATTTTCTCCCATGATATAAACTCCTATGTTACCTTATGAGTATGTCATTTCTACTAAACAAGTATGACCACCAACAAACATTTAGCACTTGCTAAATGCCAGGCGCTTTTCAAGGACCCATGTGCTCTCCACAAATGTTTGTTGGAGGTCATACCTGTATTGGGAAGGTGCTGCTCAGTCAGAACTCTCCAGCTCATATACATCGCTTGCACATTACGAATGGCCGTCCAAGAACTAATTCAACCAGTACACAAGCAGATTAGATGAGAAAACAAAAAGAAAAACCACAGAAGCAACCATGCAGGATTGGGGGTAGAGGACAAGGAAAGGAAAGCATGGTCCCTGGAGAAGCAAAAGCTTGCTAAGATGGGTTGTTCTACTAGGGAAAGAGAAAAGGTCAACAATCAATATCATGGCCATGGCATATAGCCTAATGTTGAATCAATTACGAAGCATGAGACTTGGGCTCAGCTGGTACCCTGCTTCTTAATTCTATAAAGAGATGCTGAAAGGGTTCTGGCAATTATCCCTATCCCTCTAGGCTAGGCTTATACTTTATATTAGAGATATATAAACTACTTTTGGAAGAGATTTGAATGATCTGGAGGTTTGTGCTTGTAAGCATCTTGCTATGCTTGGTCTTTATGTTTGTGGTATACTCTGACATTGAATTCTTATCTTGAAATGGGAATGAAAGGGTGGATGCAATAGTAACATGTGGGCTATTGTTGTCCTGAAGCTGTGAGTTGGACTTAATTGTCTTTTAGTTCATAATGGCCTTTCTTGTCAGATCACAGAAAAAATACCACCACATAAATATACTCTCTTTCTAAAACTAATAAACAAAATGAGAAACATCAATTTCATATACATTTGGCTGTTAAACCAGTATCAAGAAGATCAAGAGAAAGATGAAATATTACATAGTTTTTTGTGGGGTTTTCGGGCTGTGTGGCCATGTTCTAGAAGAGTTTCTTTCTGACGTTTCGCCAGCATCTGTGGCTGGCATCTTCAGAGAATCCTGGAATGGTATTTTGCATTTGCAGCAAATGCAAATGCAAATGGGAAACCAACCAGGGTCAGGGGCTTTCCCAGCAGACAATATCCTTGTTTGCATATCCTCCCACCCTGAAGCCATGCCATTAACAACAGACAATACCTATTCAACACAGAACAATACACAGTTTATATGGGAATCACCCCTCCCTACCCAGGGTCTCACAGTATATAGATCCACTCTCTTCCATTCCAGTATTCTCTGAAGATGCCAGCCACAGATGCTGGCAAAACGTCGCCACACAGCCCGAAAAACCCACAAAAAACTATGGATGCCAGCCATGAAAGCCTACGACTTCACAATGAAATATTACAATTCACTTTGGCTACACTAATCTTAATTGCCTTGGAAACATCTACGTTTTGTTTGAATTAACTGACAGAGTGAAATGAATGCAGAACAGAGTGAACAGGAGCAACACATCAAATTATAATGCTATTGTACAACCACTTTCACTTAAAAATTAACTGAACAAAAGTATCACATGGCATCTACTGAAAATAATAGAATTTGTGCACTGGCAAGTCTACCTGAAAGACTCTGTTTTCCTATACAAGGCTGCCTAAGTCTGCAGGGGAGGGTTTTCTTATGGTCCCATCATTATTACAGGCCCAAGCAGTGCGAAGAAGAGAAAGAGCCTTCTCAGTGGCTGCTCCCAAGCTATAGAATTCTCTCTCAAAGGAAGTTGGCTGGGCACTGCCTCCTCTCCTTCTGCTGGCAGTTAAAAACTTTTTTAAAAAAAATTAAACAGGCATTTGGCAATTAACTGGCTGTACAGGATTTTTTTAAAAAAAAATAGGGATGTGTGCTGCATTTTCATATTTTTATTGGTTTTTAAACGGATTTCTACTATTTAAAATTACAGGTGCTTTCACATGATAGCTACTTTAATTCCTTTTTAAAATTTTTATATCATCAACTTTTAATATTTTGTTTTAACTTTGTTATAAGCTGCCTTGGATCCCTTGTCAGAAGAAAGATGGGCTATAAAGTAAATAAATAAATAAAAACGCATAAATGAAGCCCAATTTAGTTGGCCAATCAAGGTTTTAATGAGGTGGCCTTGTTATGTTATGTTGACTTTAACAGAAGAACAGGATGGGGTTTGGGGTTTGTATGTTTTTTGTTTTATTTAAGAGTTTTAAAAGTTACCTGCCAACTATTTTCCATGGAAATTCCTCTTTGCACTCGAATGATGTATTCCTAGAAATGAGAGAGGAAATAGATTTAGAAATCTGAGATGACAAGAAATAATTCAACACTGTTTTAATCAAAAGGCTGATGCAAAAAAACACTAAGTCGACTTATCCATGAGTCAATATAATTACTTTAGCTCTTATAAAAAGAGGAACTAGCTCCTGGTGAAAGGCAAGAGTATAATCTGTTCTAGAAGAACTGACCCCCCCCCCATTTTTTCATCCATCCAACCTGTAGTATAAGCACAAGCACTTATGCCTGCTGAAATTTTGTAAGTTCTTTGGCATCGTTTTCCTTTGCTTCATCCTTTAGTCCCTTTGTTACATGCCCCTACGTTTTACCCTTGACTTATCCACAGGTCATATCAAAATCCATGATTTTGGCCCCCAAACCTGCCCTCGACTTATATATGAGGTCAACTTCTAGTCGAGTATATATGGTAATCTAAATTTGACAGCATTAATATACCTCAAGTGCATGAGCTTTGTTTTCTTCCAAAGTTAGACAAGTCTCTGCCTTTTGATCCTCCTTCCACCCCTCATGCTGGGTTATGTTTCATCCTTTACTTCATGATTTCCTCCATCTCCAAACTTTTGACTGACTATTTGTACTCCTCCAAATAAAGTAGGGGTGGCAATCAGGTACCCTTCAGATGTTGGATTGCAACTCCCAGTAGCAGTAGACAGCATAGCCAGTGGTAAGGAAAGCTGAGAGTGGCAGTACAACATCTTGAGAGCAACACAATCCTCATGCTTGCTGTAAAGTATATACATTTCCTTACTCTAAATTCTAAATATACTGAAAAATTCTGGGTTGCTGGGGCCTTGCTGTATCAAAGGATGCAAATTATCCTTGGGTTAGACCAGGGGTAGGCAACCTTTCCCCTTTAAGGGCCGAGGGACTTCAGCTCCCAGAAGCCTCAGGCATGCTGGCCAATAGTCCCATGTTGGCCAATAGCTCCTGGGATCCTGGGAGCTGAAGTCCCTCGGCCCTTAAAGGGGAAAGGTTGCCTACCCCTGGGTTAGACAGTTCCAAATAGTTCCCAGCTTTTTCCCTGGCTTCTTAACACTCTGTTTGTAAACCAAACATTGTAGAAGACAGGAAACTATCAGGTAAAGATATCAAAAAGCAAGGGTATATATATGCCAAGTTGTTATTTTGGATATGCCCATTAGGTTGCTTTGTGGACTATCAACTGCAAGTATAAGGATCTCCAAACTCAAGAATAACTTCTAGGATATTCTAGAGCAGGGGTCCCCAAACTACGGCCCACGCCGCTCCTGCTGCCGCAGCTGCCGCTCACGCGCACCACCAAACACCATTTTGTCTTCCAAAATGGCATCCAGAGTCGTGCGCAAGCGCACCTCCAGCCCACCAGAGATCTGGGGACCAGCGAACCAGCCCCCAGATGAAAAAGTTTGGGGACCCCTGTTCTAGACAACTAGAATATTCTGTCTATTGATATAATGTAATTGTCGACTAAGGGAATTGTATATGTTTATCAAGTATTTAAGCACTCAAAAGCTACTTAGTAAACCTTAAAACAATACTGTATTTATCCCACTTAGAAAAAAAGAGCAAACAAAATAAGAATGTTCTTCAGAGAATTAATTTGTAAGACATTTCTATGAATTATGGCTGCCTTCTAAACTGGAGGTGCTCCATGTTGTCCTAGAGCCTAATTGCATGAGAAAAAAAGCAGAAACAGAGCCAGAGAGTAGTGGCTCTCTCTGTGCCTTTCCGCATGATGTTGTAGTGCTTCAGTTCTCTTCCTGCAGGACAGCTGTAAAAGGACATCTTTTTTCTAGCTGAAAAAAATCTATGTGGCCGTCTCCCATGCAAAGAGAACTGAAGTGTTACTACATCATGTGGTAAGGCACAGAGAAAGCCGCTACTCTCCGGCTCTGTTTTCACCTTCTTTTCTTGTGAGATAAGGCTCCCAGTTTCATACATCTTTATTTCAGATTTTAAACACTAGTCCCTAAAGCATACTAAGCAGTTTAGAAATTAAAATGCCACATTACGGATGTACATGATTACTATCTAAATTCTGTAGAACAAATAAAGTCAGACTGCCATACACCTAGAGCAGCTGTATCATATTGGTATTTTTCTAAGTGTCTGACATATTCACTGCAAAGTTTCGGTTACTTTGAACACCAAATATTGCAGGCCTCTCTAATAAACTCTCCACTGACAGATTATCTGCATTTTACCTACCAGGTCTAAATTTAATTCTACTACCAGCCCCATACAACATATGAAATGGTCACGGAAATCACCTACCCAGCATTCATAAGTCTCAAGCATTGTTTCCAGTACACAATAAGCAAAGAAGTCAAGTATGAAAATGGAGTACCCATTTCTCAATCCCTACACCAGACAGTTGCAATTGGTTATTATTTCTCAGTTTACTTACAATTTTATATATTGTGAAAATGCATAGGTGTTTCCATACTTTTAGGGAAGAGCTTTCTACATAGTATATGAAGCAGCCCTGAGTTGAAACACTGGAGCAAGAGGCAGCAACACCCTCACAGTGCTATCAAAACACAATTTGAGGATCCATAACTTGACCAGGCAAAAGCACACCTCTCTCTGTATCTTTCTTCCTCTGAGTAAAAGGCCATCTATGATGAGGTACTGATGAAGTTCCAGTCAGAGCTCAATCATTTCCACCTATCCATCATTGAATATTATTGAATATAGACCAGGCCACACAACACTTTCACTGTACAACTATATAACGCACAAATAAGTACTGTACTACTCCACATACTATATTAGTCCAGCTTTAACTCACAGCATACCACAAAATCCACTGTCAATATAGCCAAGCCTTCCAGTACAATCAAATCTACATAGATCCATCAGTCAGACACTCTAAACTTCTGTATTTAAATCACAGGCTTTTCGTACGGAGATATATTCTGAGAGGGTTTACATCATTGCCTTCCTATATGGCTGAGAGAGTGTGACTTCCCCAAGGTTGGCCAAGTGGGGATTCGAATCCTGATCTCCTGGAGTCCTAGTCCAACACTCAAACCTCTATATCATGCTGAATCTCTTATCAAACAAGTGGTTATTTGCAAGTCATAAACTATAGTTGTTGTTCCTCCCATGTTCTATGACACAGGCACAATTCAAAGGCTGAAGAAATAAAATGTTGCAGCAGGATTGAAGCTAAGCAGGTCTGGGCTAGTTCAGCGCTTGGGTGGGAAATGTCTTTTATTCTTGTGTACACTGCCTTGCACTCCAAGATGGAAGAACAAAGAGACAAAGGTGTAGCAAAATAAAATAAATGAAGCAGAAGTTTCATCCACAGAGGTAAGCTATCCCAAACTGTCACACACGCATAAACCACACATCCTAGCCAGCCTTATTCTTCCTTGTCCTTCAGCTTTCTGTGTGCAGAAAATATTTTGCTCCTTAGCCAGGAAACCAGTATGTTAAACTTTCCTCCTGCAAAGCACTTGATCTCTTATCTTGTGATAAAAGCAGCAACACTCCTTAGAGCTGCACAGCTTATAAAGAAGGCCAAGGCAAGAGCAAGATTGATGCATTCTGAAAAATGGGAAAGTGCGAAATCTATGCAACAATACGAAAAAAGTGGGGAAAGTTAGAAGAAATCTTAAAAAGAATTAAGCCAATTAATTAAACTACATAAGAAGTTGGAAAAATTTGTAAAATTATTATCTGAATAGGATTAACACAATTATGTTTAAGATACATTTTATTTTCTTTAGTTAATAGCTAGAATAAAATGTATTTATATGTAGACACTGATAAACATTTATGAACATGCTGTACATTAGCCAGGAGCTAGAACCAAAATTGAGAGAAGAATTGTTTAATTTGAAAAAGTTAATTATGGTTATAATGTTCTACAACTTGTGTGTTTTCCGTTATGGAAAAGTGATGTTATAATTTTTTTTAACTATTAAATAAAAATTTTAAAAAATGGGAAAGTGCCATATTATACTGTATATATCAAGGGGCCTACTGAACAGATCATTTAGGGCCTCTACAGACGGCCACCTCAACCCCTCCCCGAAGACGTCATCACGGTGTGTGCCGTTATGCATGGTGCACGCCGTCAGGACGTCCTCCCGGCACAGCGTCTTGACGCACTGCGCTGGAAGGACCGCAGAAGAGCCGCATGGTGGCTCTTCGGGCGCCCTATTTACCGGCTCTGAAAGGAGCGGTATTTTGGGGCTCCTTTCAGGGCCGGGAAGAGGGAGGATTGGGGCCGAGGCATGGGGCAACCTCAGTCCCAATCCTCCACTTCCCAGGGCAGCCCAGGGCCGCTTGTCTGCATTCCCCTTTAGTCTAATAATCCAACTCTGATGTTGTTTTTACTCCAGTATTCCCTCTGAGATCAGATCATTACTTCACACTTTCTGGATGAAGATTTTTAGGTGCAATGCTAGAGAAGAGAATACATCTGATATTAGTTTCTTATGCTCATCCACTGGAAAAAAAAAACTTTCAGTCCACCAAGAAGGTAATAGCAGTCTTTTCAAGGCCACAATTCAGTCATCCGCAAGTGAAGTCGTGAAAGTGGGGTGCCAGGGGTTTTGCAGGGTATGCCTGGAGCATAATTAAGGAAAATGCCAGAGGTCCCAGTGCAAATTTGATGCCTAAACACCACCAGGCCAAGGCCAAGAGGCGGATGAAAGGCCCTCCTTCCATCTTAACTGTTCCCACCCTGGCCTTGAACGGAGAGAAGAACCAGCGGTATCTGCTGGGTTTGATCCCCTTCCCACTGCCTTTCCCTTCTCCTTTTGTATGATGTCTTTTTAGATTGTAAGCCTGAGGGCAGGGAACTGTCTAATTAAAAATTTGTAAGCAGCTCTGAGAGCCTTTGTGGCTGAAAAGCAGGGTATAAATATTCAGAAGAAGAAGAAGAAGAAGAAGAAGAAGAAGAACAACAACAACAACAACATAGTTGTGATAGCTGCTTTGGGCCTCACCCTAGACTTTCTTGCATTTGGAATAGCAATAGTCAGCAGCCCATCTCCACCAGCGCTAAAGACAAGCAATAGGCAGGGTCCACTGTCAACCCAGCTCCTGAACCTTCCACTGAACACAGTGGCCCTATGCCCCCATCCCAGCCACAACCACATAAAATTAGTTTGTTGTTGTTGTATACTGCCCTCGAATCGATCTCGACTCATGGCAGCTCTATAGATAAGAGATCTCCAAGACCCTCTGTCCTCCACTGCTCTGCTTAATTCCTGCAACTCCTTAATACCTGTGACCTCTTAATAGAGTCCATCCATCTAGCATGTGGCTTTCTTCTCTTCCTACTTCCCTCCACCTTTCCCAGTATTGTTTTTTTTTTGCAAAGAGTCCTCCCTTCTCATGATGTGTTCGAAGGACAACAGCCTCAGTTTGGTCATCTTGGCTTCCAGGGAGTTTTCTTGTTTGATCTGCTCTAGGACCCACTTGTTTGTCCTTTTGGCTGTCCATGGGATCCTCAGAGCTCTTCTCCAGCACCACATCTCAAATGAGTTGATTTTCTTCCTATCATCTTTCTTAACTGTCCACCTCTCACATCCATACATGGTAATAGGGAATACAATGGTTTGTATGTTTCTAACTTTTGTTCTGAGTTGTATATCTTTGCATTTTAGGATCTTTTCTAGTTCTTTCATAGCCACCCTCCCCATTCTTAATCTTTTGATTCCCTGAATACAGTCCCCATTTCTATCAATGTTTGATCCCAGGTATGGGTATTATTTTACTGTTTCTATTTCTTCATTGTCTAGGTTGGACCTGTAAAGGTCCTTGGTGGTCATTATTTTTGTTTTCTTTATGTTCAGCATTAAGCCTGCCTTAGCCCTTTCTTCTTTGATCTTCCTTAGTAGGTGTTCCATGTCCGTGAGGTTTTCTGCTAGTATTACGGTGTCATCTGCATATTTCAGATTGTTGATATTCCTTCCTCCTAATTTCACTCCTCCTTTTTCTGTGTCCATGCGTGATTTTCTTATAATACATTCTGCATACAAGTTGAACAGATAGGGTGAAAGGATACAGCCTTATCTGACTCCTTTGCCAATTGGGAACCATTCTGTTTCTCCATGTTCTCTTCTAACAGTAGCCTCTTGTCCTGAGAACAGATTCCTCATCAGAACTATCAGGTGTGTTGGCACTCCCATGTCTTTAAGGGCAGTCCATAGCCTTTAATGATCTAAGCCAGGAGTAGGCAACCTTTTTGAGCCGGGGGCCGGGTTGCTGTCCCTCAGACAATTGGGGGGGGGGGGCCGAAGCACCAAAAATAAATAAATAATTAAATAAATTTTAAAAAATCAAAAAATTTAAAAAAAAAATATGCATGCACACTCTCTCAGCCCCAGAAAAGCCATGGCAAAACCCCTGTGGAGATTTTGCCAAGAAAACCCCAAGAACAAGTACGGTAATAACAACAATAATCAATATTATCATGGCGGGCGGTGGCAGCGGAGGGTGGCGGGGGCGGCAGTACTAAGCACATTTACTTGACGTTATGCTTGAATTAAATAAAGGACACCCCCTCCCCGAGTAATGATGGTCATCTAATTGTGGAGCCCAGCAGACTATTCACAAATAAAGGTCAAATTTCAATGGGATTAGAAGGAAAACAAAAAGAAGACTCTTATTGATCCAAGAACAGAGCCTTCATAAATAAAATTGAGATTTTATTCACATGATATGTATTAGTATGACATGAGAAAGTACCACAGTCACCCCTCAGTATCTATGGATTTTTTAATCAATGGATTCAAGGATCTAGTTTGAAAATATTTTAAAAATATATAAATTCCGAAAGAAAACCTTGATTTTGCCATTTTATATAAGGGACACTATATTGCTATGTTATTGTATTTAATGGGATTTGAGCATCTAGATTCTGGTATCCATGTGGGGTCCTGGAACAAAACCCCAGCAGATTTCAAGGGCACATTGTACACCTATATATGAATGCATAGGAACTTCTACATTAGTAATGTCTATATTTTAAATCGATAGTCCTAGTATGAACCTTTCCATACCTTCATCGCCTGAATCCCTTTCTCTTAAGTCTTATTTCTCAGAGTCAGGCAGGTACTGACCACAGGTGGTACTCCTACAAGTGCAGTTGACCTGGTATCAAATGTGATACCCTTTTGGTACCAGGCAAACCCTAATCCTTCTGGCATTATCCATTAAATGTTCCAAATCTGCTGTTTTTATTGTTTGCTACCTTCAATGTGGTCTATTGTGCTGCTGCATTTATTTATTTTTATAACTACGTTTTTAGAATTTCAGTTTTAGCTTATCATTTGTTTGCTCTTGTGAAAGCCTATGCTGAAGATCAATGTAAAAATTCTACATTAATAAATAAAACATACGGTAAAATGGTGTCGCTGTAGTACAGTGTATACACAGCCCCCATTCATGCTGTTTTACTCTCATCATCGAGAGATGGGAGCAGCACAGTACAGAGATCTATAGCACACCCAGCTCCTGTTCAAGTGTGCCATAAACTCTTGCAGCCTGTGCCCTTTCTGTCAACCAGCTGCACTTTGGTATAGTAAATGACACATTTCACAAACAATCCAACGTAGCACAAAACAAGATCTCCAGCTTAAAGAAATGTAATATTGTTTCAGATGACACATTCCTTGTCCCATTATTATTATTATTATTATTATTATTATTAAGTATTTATACCCCGCTCTTCAGCCAAAGGCTATCAGAGCGGCTTACAAGTGGATTAATGACGGTTCCCTGCCCTCAGGCTTACAATCTAAAAAGACAAGACACATAAGGAGAAGGAATGGTGGTGGGGAAGGGGGATAAGTCCATCAGATCTTCTCTCCCTCAAAAGCCTGGACCAAAGCAGATGGACTGGAGGGAGGGCCCTTCTTCTTCTTCAGGCTAGACCCGGTAAGATGGCCTGCCTTCTCTCCCTCCAGATGATGGTGGATGGAGGGAGGGCCCTTCTTCTTCTAACTTAATAACTTAATGCCAGCAAGGGTTACTACATTAAATATCAGGCATGGCTACTTCTAGAGCACGTCTGCACAACATACAGCCCGGGGGCCACATATGGCCCACCAAAGGATTTTGAGCAGCCCATGAGGATGTGGAACAACTTCAAGGCTCCTCTGCTGCTCAGTCTCCTCCTGGGGAGAAGGTATGTAGAGAAGGAGGAGGAAGGGTAAACGCTCACCCTGCAAAGGCTCCTCTGCCACCTGACTTTCTCCTGAGGAGGAGGAGGAGGAAAAGGAGGAGGAGGAGGCAAATACCTGCCCTACAAGGCTCCTCCACTGCTTGGCTTTCTCCTGAGAAGGCTGGATGGAGGAGGAGGAGGAGGAGGAGGAGGAGGAGGAGGATGGGCAAATGCTTGCCCCTCAAGGCTCCTCAGCTGCCTGGCTTTTTGCCAAGGAGAAGGCCAGGCAGTGATGGAGGAGGACAGGTAAATGCTTGCCCTGCAATGTTCCTCCACCACCCTGCCTTGTCCTGAGGAGAAGGCCAGGAGGCAGCAGTGGAAGAGGATAGGCAAACACCCACCCTGCATGACTCCTCCACTGCTAGGCTTTCTAGGATGAGTGGAGGAGGAAGAGGAAGACAGGCAAATACTCCCCTGCAAGGCTCCTCCTATGCCCAGCTTTCTCCTGAGAAGGCTGGGTAGCAGAGGAGGAAGAGGGGCAAACTCTCGCTCTCAAGGCTCCTCGGTCACTCGGCCTCCTCCCGAGGGGAAGTCCAGGTCCGGGTCCGGGTCGAGGAGGAGAAGGACAGGCAAGACTGCTCTGCTGCTCAGCCATCTCCTGAGGAGAGGGCATGGGCAGAGGAGGAGAAGGAGGAGGAGGGCAGAATTAATATTAATTAATTATAATATTATATGTATTATAATATATATAACTATAATTAATATTATTAATTAATATTTGATTAAAACATATCTGAGGCCCAAAGAAGTTTAGAAGTTCATTTTAATTTTGGCCCCCATCTACTGCCAAGTTGTGTAGGTCTGTTCGAGAGCCAGCATGGCATAGTGGTTTGAGTGCTGGACTATGACTCTGGAGACCAGGGTTTGATTCCCAGCCATGAAACCTACTGGGTTACCTTGGGCAAGTCATATGCTCTCATCCTCAGGAGAAGGCAATAGCAAACCTCCTCTGAACAAATCGTGCCAAGAAAATCCCATGACAGGTTGGCCTTAGGGTTGCTGTAAGTTGGAAATAACTTGGAAGGCATACAACAACAACAACAACAACAACAACAAAGCTATTTTCAGGTAGAGGCTGCTATACAAGCCATATATGTAAGTTGATTGTTCAAAGCAAAGAACTGCCAGCCAATCTATATGCACTAGGAATCCACATGCAGCAAACTGCAAAACCTACACATGGCTTGCATGTTAATTTCCCACAAGCAAGGGCTTTCTTTTCAGGAATGTATAGCTTACAAAGAGCCCTGAAACCTCTCAATTCACCCTGAAGTGTAACTATAGCAAGCAAGCAAAGAACATTGCTCAGTGTTCAAATGCTCATACCAGACTACAATTGTGTCCCTATTCAAACTAAACAGAATCAGCTAATGAGACAGAAAAGCAGACATTAAGTATCCATAACTAGCAGCAAACAATGGCATTTAAATAACCTTTTAAATGAATTTAAGATGAGATTAATCCCTACCCCCAACCATTTCCCTACCTTTAGGTCCCAGGCACTTCTGGGTCCTAACATCCACTGGAGCTCATTACAACACACAATAACATTCTGTCTCCATCATTGGAGACAACTTGCTGAGTGGAGCAAGTGGAGTTTCATTTTTATTGTCTTACTAAAAAATCTGCAAACCAAATGATCTCACAAAACTCAGGAACTCTAAGCCCTTGGGCAGAAACATTACTAAAGCAATCCCAATCAGAAGCTACACCACCAGAACTTCAAACTGCTGAGAATGCTTTATGTTTTCCAAACAATATACCTATGTCTGAAGGACAGGAGTCATTTCTACCGCTCATCTTACTTAACCTGATAGATAGAACCCAAAACTGGGTTGTGCCCTAATGTTGCTGGTCACTGCAGAACCACGCTTTTAAATATTTTGCTTTAAGAAACAGACAAATAGAAAACAGTGTGCAAAGGCAGGGGGGAACAGCTGAAGATTATTGATCTATATATTGTCTCTGGCCTAGATTTGTAGATCCTAATTCTAGTGTGGTCATGCCCTTTTTGTCTTGTGAGTAGAATCTGCCACTGGCACACAAGCCTGAAGCTTGTTTATGGCTGCCAAACCAGTTACAGGCCACTACCAATCTGTCAACCTGCCACCACTGAAGATGTGAGACAAATATAAAGTTAGTGAGGATGTTTGCATTTCCAGACCACCTCTGGTTCCCAGGGCATTTCTAAAAGAGAGTAGTATAATAGATACAGTTATTACACACACACATAAACAGTCCCTCCATTTTGCTACTAGATTCAAGATAAATAATAGGAAGTCAAAACATGGTATTTGGAATATTTCCTAATAAAATGAGGAGGAGTGACCTGCAGCTGAAAACAGCTGCCAGGAGAAGAGCCAAGCATCCCTTCCACCACCACCCAAGCTAAAAAGGCTCCTTTCTAAACAGGTTTTGCTTTTCATTAAAAGAAACCAACAACGGCTGGTTTTTGTGATATTAGTGTGTATTAGGATTAGTAATGAGTGTGTTGTTTATTGTGATTAATGTTAATTAATATGTTGTCTATTGTTGTAAATGTTTCAGGCTTATATGATACTGTAATAGATTATATACCATATAAGCTATGTAATATGTAATATACCGTATTGTTCTAATATTGTCTTGTGTATTTTAGAAATAAAATTAATTAAAAAGAAAGAAAGAAACCAACAACAATTCAGCAGTCATGCCCCGTCTACACAGAGTTTGCCCTTATACTTCCCAATTAAGGAACTATTTATTTGTTACTGATATTTAAATAAAGATAAATATGTTTCATAACCAAGAATGATTCCCAAGGCAGCTTGGTTGAGACCTAAAAATGGAATGAAACAATAAAATCTGAAATAGCCCTGCAAGTCATGGAGAACAAGCAAATCTAAACGTTTTCCTAGTCTAAACAAAGCTCTTGACTAGTCTCTTTAATACCAGGAAGAAAGGAGCAGGCTAAGCCCCTCACAACAAGGTGTTTCAAGGGGTCACAGCAGTAAAGTCTCTTTTCAGTTGTTGCTGCTCACAACACTTCAGATAGAAGGAGCATCAATAATATGTCCTTTCCTGTTAATCTTATGACAGAAAGATGTGCTCATATTTAGAACTGAGGCATTATAGAAAGACCCAGAAACCCACTACACTACAATAAAGTAATATACTCCCTGACTTCAGTCAATCTACCTGCCCCACTTTGAACTAGTGTCATTTCAAGGTGCTTTTCAAAATGCATCCAAAGTGAGCACACACCTAACTAATCTAGCAGTTATCAGGCACAGATGTGTTTGCAATTCCCAGACCCGGTTTTTTTTTTTGAGAATGTGAGAATCAGTGAAACCACACTTCCAATTTGCACATTTCTGTAACTTCCCAGGCAGACCAATAATTTACTCCAAAGTTAACATGGCACCCACCATCAACAATTCAGTCTCATTTCCCCCACCAACCCAATCCACCCTTGTCAGCAACACCAAGCAGAAATACCTTACTAGGATTTGAAGAAAGGACAGAAACTGGTGTCCTAACACACCAACTACAGTAGACTCTAAATAAACAACTTCCCCTAGGAGTATTATGTAGCTGTTAAATGATATGGGATTCAAAATTGGACTACTTTCCAATACCAGCCTCTGAATTATGCCAGACAAGTAGAAGCAAAACCATGAAGAACACAGTTTCTAGTGCTTGAAAACCATGTTTTAAAATAATGAATTTAGAATGACCTCTGAATATCTGAAGTGCCATACTTCTCAGCGTTTTGTATGACCATGATAACTAGCAACTTTAAAAAAAATTAATTTGCAAAGTTCAGTCAAGCACATAGGATGTTTCAAGAGTTTCAAAGACACTTGTGTAGCCTATTCTTCAGAAGATCTGTCACCTATATTTATCCAGTAAAATGTTTACATCAAAAGACAGCAAGTTATGCTTATTCTCATCTTACTTCACAGTTCAATACAGGGAGGTCAAGGAAACTGACAGGATAACAAGGGCAGCAAGGTACAATATAGCAACAAAACAAAACCCCATGAGCACACTATTATTTCCTTGTACAATTGTTTTGAGTTTATCTCCAGAGAGGCAAAATAAAACTTCAGATATGGCTGAACAGACCTTTGAAACAACCAACAAAATCCACTAGTATTCTTGTTTCTGGTGTACTTCTGATTAAAATAACATCTCTCTATTGGAATATTCCACTGTGTCTAACAAAACAGAAATTCAAAGATAACAAGATCAAGGCTCAAAATTATTTTATTGTTCACTTTTTAACACAAAGACACACCCTATGCAGTATTTTGGTTGGACACCCATTTTTAAAAAATAATGTTCATTGAGATTATATAATATAAGTCTAAAGACATTCTAAAACATTAAACATAGAGCCAAGAGAGGAAAGGGGGGAAGCATCCAAAACTTACAATCATATATCTCTACAAACCCTTTAACCCCCATCCCCCTACTAAAATATAAAATAGAATAAAAGGCTTCCCAGTTCTCTCCAGATGTGTTACCAGGACTTATCCTAAAATCGCCTCTAAAATTAATTACAATAACAGAAAATAAATTTCTCTAATATTATCTTCATTAAGCAACATTTCTTTCTGTTATAGTTATATAATAACCTGGGGGAAAACAGATGTTATCAATTGTATCTCAAAACCTAAACTAATAAATATGGAAATAAGAGGTATGGAAAGATAATAATAGAAAGAAATATATAAAAAAATAGAATGCACTAAAATGAAAGTAAGATGGATATAGATATTAATACAAATAGGTTTAAATAATGAAAAGTGTAATTTGGGATTTGTTTTAAATGAATAAGTAGCATGCTTACTTTGGAAGAACTATAGAAGTTTTTTTTTTTTTGTATATTGGTAATATTTTGAATAGATTGAGTATGTACTCAAGATTAAGAAATGTATATAATGTATATATATAAAATTAATAAAAATATATGGGGGGGGGGGGGAACCTAAACTAATAATTTCTCGTTCTTGTTGTTTTATATACATAGTCTATAAAAGGTTCCCATATATGTAAAAAGATTTCCAGTGTATTCCTTCTAATTAAATTAGTTAATTTATCCATTTCAGTTATTTCCAACAATTTCTCTATCCACTCTGCACAATCTGTAATTTATCCTTTTTCCATTATGTAGCAAATACTACTGTATTGTAGACGCATTTTTAAATACTTATTGTCAGTGAAACTTTGCCTTGCCTATCTCATTTTTGAGCCAACAACCTCCATTGGGAAACCCACATAAACCAAAGCCCAAAACACATAGCAGAAATAATAATCCAGTTTGAGACCGCTTTAACTGCCCTGGCTCAGTGCTAGGGAATCCTGAGAATTGTAGTTTATTCTGGCACCAGAGCTCTCTGACAGAGAAGGCTAAATGCCTCACAAAAACTACAGCTCCCAAAATTCTTTAGCATTGACCCAGGGCAATTAAAGCAATCTCAAACTGGATTATTTCTACAGTGTGTTTTGGACCCAAGGCAGAATGAAGAGACCAGAGTAAACCTTTGCATTCCCTTTATATCTTCTGGATTAAAAATAAACTGATCAGAAATGTTTCAGTGGCTAATGTTACATGGTTTGCTTAATTTAAAAAAAAAACACGCTTCTTCAGAAATTGAATCAATAAACTTTATCAGGCTGGAGTGGCTGGAATAGCAAGCTGAAAAGAAACGCTGAAATCACTAACAGCATTTTATCAAGACAGCTTGAAGTACTTCTCCCCCCCCTTTTTTTTTAGTGTAACTACTTTTTTTTACTGATGTCAAGCCATTGCAGACATACAATTCACAGATATAGCCATGTTAGTCCGTAGAATCACTATGTAGAGAGATCTTGTAGCACCTTTGAGACTAAATGAAAGAAAGAAATTGGCAGCATGAGCTTTTGTAGACTTCAGTCTACTTCCTACTTCCAAATGCATCTGAGGAAGTAGACTGAAGTCTACGAAAGCTCATGCTGCCAATTTCTTTCTTTCAATAAGGGCCTTTGCAGACTGCTAGAAATAGTGCAAATTGAGTCCACTTTAAGGGTTAGGGTTAGGGTTAGGGTTAGGGAATCATGGGAACTGTATTTTATTGTGGCACCAGAGCTCTCTGACAAAGAAGGCTCAATGTCTCAGAAAAAACAACAACAATTCCCATGATTCCCTAGCACTAACCCTAACCCTTATTTGCACTATTTCTGGCAGTCTGTAAAGGCCTTAAGTCTCAAAGGTGCTACAAGATCTCTCTACTTACTCACTGCAGATATAAAAAGAGTGGAGGGGAAGAAAAGGGATGCGGGCTAATATGATGCCCAATTTGCTAAGGAAAGATTTGTGTGGGATTTTCAAATATGTGGAGCTTGCGAGTTAAGAGTGATTTTAGGCCTCACACTTTTTCACTGCCCACACATTCCTGTGTTGTCATTTGAGGAGCACTGAATGCCTGAAAGAAAGGAAAACAGACTCTCTTCCAATTTTTAAAGCTTTCCAGCCCAATTGCCTGGAGGCAACTACTGTTTGCCTCTGGCCAACAGATGAGTAGTTATTTACAAGCCTGTAGAAGAGCCTCAAAAACAAGTACCCAAGCTTTCTTAAAACTATGTTTGGAGAAGGTTAGGAGAAAGAAGCACAGCTATGTTTTTGTTCTGTTTATACAGTCATATTAAACCTGGTTTTATGTATCTGACCATCACAGATATTCAGATTGCTGTTCTTGTCTTGGACAGAGGACAATAGCCTCCTGCTGCAGAAAAGTTTACACATACAAACAATGAACAAATCTAAGGACGTTATCACACGGGGCCCAATCCAAACAAAATCCACACAAAATCCCGAACGATACCGGATTATTGGCCCGTGTTTTCACACGACGTCGCACAGAACCCCGACAGACCCCCCGACAGAAAGTGGAAAGATCCGAGATCTTTTGAATTTCGGTTTCTTCAGGAAATGCAACTGCGCGATGAGGGTGATTCCGCATTTACCGCAAATGTGATCGCCAAATACGTATTGGGGAGCATTTCCCCGTCATTACCCATGGTTCCCGCGAGCATTCCTCTATCTGCGCATGTGCAAGAGGCTCATCTCTACTACATTTACAGGATATTTTCGCTTGTGTGTGGACGTTCTTTGCACTTGCTGTAAATTCGCAATTAAGGTAATGACGTTTGCGGAAACAAGCTTATTTTCGGTTTATTTTCGTAATGCCTCATTTCCACTTTTATTTTCGCTTTCTGGCCCACATGTGATAACGTCCTAAGTCTACAACAAGTGTGCTTTAAACACAAAGCCTCCTTATCCCTAGCATTCTTACCTCTTTCATTCAGAGACAAGATCTTATCTGATGAACCAGATTTTTAAGATCTGTTCCAGCCTAAAAAGGCTTGTAACAATCCACAATACGGTGGGCCCTTGGTAGCCGCTGGGGTTTGGCTTCAGGACCCCCGCCGTGGATACCAAAATCCATGGATGCTCAAGTCCCGTTATATATAATGGCACAGTAAAATTGTGTCCCTTATATAAAATGGCAAAATCAAGGTTTGCTTAAACATTTTCAAACCGTGGATGATTGAGTCCATGGATACAGAGGGTTGACTCCTAAACATTCACAAGGTACATATTGTTAAGTACTACTTATTTCCATAAACAACAAGAAAACTAGCGGAGGATGCTGCAGGATTTACTGTAGTTTCCTTTAGAAAGAGAACTGATGCTATAAATTTGCAATTATACATGTGAAAGGAAGAACTGTTAAAACAGGGAGCATAACCATTGACACTACATCATATATCCAAAGAGAGCAACAGAACCCAAAATGTGCTTCTTTGGTCAACCCACAGTTCTCTCAGCTGCTCCAAAAATCAAAACTGAAATCTATTTTGCATTCCTTACCTCCTCCTCCACAAAACCCATCCCAGAAACTAAGGGCCTTTGCAGACTGCCAGAAATAGTGCACATTGAGTCCACTTTAAGGGTTAGGGTTAGGGAATCATGGGAACTGTATTTTATTGTGGCACCAGAGCTCTCTGACAGAGAAGGCTCAATGTCTCAGAGAAAAAAACAATTCCCATGACTCCCTAGCACTAACCCTAACCCTAAAAGTGGACTCAGTTTGCACTATTTCTGGCAGTCTGCAAAGGCCCTATATTATTTTTTTTAACAAAAATGTGTGGTCTCAGCATCACAACACTGACCACAGCAACTCTACAAAGTGTTTAAGTATAACACAGCATCATGTTACTTGATTGACCTCTGATCAATTTTGTTTGCAGGGGGGAAAAAGGCATGCAGAGTAGGCAACCTTTCCCCTTTAAGGGCCGAGGGACTTCAGCTCCCAGAATCCCGGGAGCTATTGGCCAACATGGGACTATTGGCCAACATGGCTGAGGCTTCTGGGAGCTGAAGTCCCTCGGCCCTTAAAGGGGAAAGGTTGCCTACCCCTGAATTCTCAACTGTGATCTCAGTAACGCCTCAGCAATATAAAAGTTTGGGACTTGCTTGCTTTTTCCCTGGTGTACTTTGTGCTCCCTAAGCATAGCAGCCTGCCTCTGAAGAGCTGGTACTAGGAATAAACAAAAGGGAAAGGTGTTGCATTCAAGTCATGCTCTGATCTTCCCACAACACTTGAACAGGTAAAACCTTGAAAACATTTTTTTAAATCCTAAAAACCAAGGATTTTCTTGTATCACAGGTAACTAAGGTCCAAAACACACTGCAGAAATGCTCCAGTTTGAGACTGCTTTAACTGCCCTGGCTCAGTGCTAGGGAATCCTGGGAATTGTAATTTATTGTGGCCCCAGAGCTCTCTGACAGAAATGGTAAATGTCTCACAAAACTACAGTTCCCAGAATTCCATAGCATTGAGCCAGGGCAATTAAAGCATTTTCAAACTGGATTATTTCTGTAGTGTGTTACGGACCTTAGCACACCTTAGCTCTCCCCCAACACACACACCAATAAGGCATATGTCAGAGTACTTTGTTGTTGTTGTGTGCCTTCAAGTCATTTCTGACTGGTAACCCTATCATGGGGTTTTCTTAGCCATCCACAGAGGCTGAGAGAGTGTGACTTCCCCAAGATCACCCAGTGTGCTGCATGGGTGAGCGGCAATTGAACCCTGGTCTCCAGAGTTGTAGTCCAGCACTCAAACCACTAAGCCACACTAGCTCTCCTACCGTCAGAGAAATGCACTCTTCACTTGCTCAGGAGCACTTCCAGATATCTTAACTTCACATGAATTTGTGGATAAACAGCTGATGCTGGCATCCCTCCACAGCAGCCAGTATACATAGTTGTGAGTGCCTACTACCATTCAAAGACACAGCCGTGTTAGTCTGTTCCAGTTACAGCACCTCAGAAACCCAGGGTGCATCTACACTGTAGAAATAATGCAGTTTGACACCACTTTAAGTGCTGTAGATCCATCCTATGGAATCCTGGAATTTGTAGTTTTACAGCATCTTCAGTCTTCTCCGCCAGAAGAGTGCTAGTGCCTCACCGAACTACAACTCCCAGGATTCTTTAGCCACGGCAGGTAAAGTGGTATCAAACTGCATTATTTATACAGTGCAGATGCACTCTTACGTTTTCTGGCCAATTACTTTCAGTAGGAACATAACCTGAAATAGGACACACCGGCCCTACCATTAGGTGGAGTACATCACACTGTCTCAGCCTCAGGGGAAGGCCATGGCAAACCTTCCCTGAACAAATCTTGCCAAGAAAAGCGTACCGTAGGGTCTCCATAAGTTGGAAATGACTTGAATGCAGACAACACACACCGCTTAGCCTGTACATACTGGAGAATGGTTAAAGTGGTGTGATGAACCCTGAAGAGAGAAAAGAAATTGTAGCATAGTGTGCCAACTATATATTTTATCCTCACAACAACCTTCTGAGATAGGCTAGGTGGAAACACAGCAGCTCCAGCAAAAGTCTTTGGCGCCGAGCAGAGATTTGAACCCAAGCCCTTGTCAGCTATGACTAAGCACACTTTCTCCACCTTTGACATTAAACACACATATATACCAAAGCTGCCTATCCCTATTGCAAGTCCAGCTTCCGTCCTATTTCCTTCCCTCATCTACACTGTAGAAATAATGCAGTTTTGACAACACTTTACCTGCCATGGCTCCATCTTACACAATCCTGGGATTTGTAGTTTGATGGGGTACCAGCGATCTTCTAGTACAGAAGGCTAAAGGGCCTTGTAAAACTGCAAATCCCAAGATGCCATAGGCATAGGATGATGCTATAGCACTTAAAAGCGGTGTCAAACTGCATTATTTCTACAGCGTAGATGCACCCAGAAGAGCCAGCATGGTGGAGTAGTTTGAGCCTTGGAAGACGACTCTGGAGACCAGGGTTTGAATCCCAGCTCACTGGGTGAACTTGGGCAAGTCACACTCTCTCAGCCTTAGGGGAAGGCAATAGCAAACTTCCTCCGAATAAATCTTGCCAAGAAAACCCCACAATTGCCTCACAGTGTCCCCCATTCAAGGCTTGCCTCCTCAGCCTCACAATCCTTACTCCCTCTTAAGGTGACCAAAGGTCCTCACTGCAAAGGAGGACAAGGCACCACAGAACGGAGGACAGTCAAGCATAATGGAGGCCATGTCCAAAATGAAAGCTTCAAGCAATCACAGAAATGCACATCCCTGCTTCTTAGCCAATATCAAAATGTTGGGCATTCTCAAGAAAAATGGAGGACATAACCAAAATAAGTTAAAAACACTCATAGAAATGAAAATTCCTGCTTCCTAGCCATGCTCAAAATGGTAAGCCTTACAACATAAAAGCTCAAAACGCTCATATAAATATCAATTCATGTTCCTTAGTCCTGCTCGAAATGGAGGGCAGTCAATAAAAATGGAGGACCTTACAACAAAAAAGCTCAAAACACTCAGAGAAATGTAAAACCCTGCTAACTGTAGGACCCTGCCAACTAAAAGCTAAAAACACTCATATATAAATATCAATTCATGCTCCTTAGGCCATGCTCAAAATGGAGGGCATACTTAAGAAAAATGGAGGACATGAGCCAAAAAAAAAAAGCTAAAAATACTCCTAGAAATATGTAAATTCCTGCTTCTGAGTCCTGCTTAAAATGGAGGACCTTTGGGCATCCCTCCTGGACAGAAGGCTGAAGTGGAGGACCTGTCCTGGAAAAGGAGGAGGACGCCTGGCCAACCTCTTAGTCCTGCTCAAAATGGAGAACCTATTGGAATCCATTCAGGAGAGAAAGCTAAAATGGAGGACAGATCCTGGCAAAGGAGGAAGACCTCTAGCCACCCTGTTCTTAGTTCTAGTCTAAATGGAGGACCTTTAAGAATCCTTCCTGGACAGAAGGCTGAAATGGAGCATTTCTGTCCACCCTGTTCTCAGTCCTGCTCAAAATGGAGGACTTATTGGAATCCCTCCTGGAGAGAAGGCTGAAAAGGAGGACATCTGGCCACCCTGTTCTTAGCCATGCTCAAAAATGGAGGAACTTTAAGAATCCCTCCTGGAGAGAAGGCTAAAATGGAGGACGCCTGGCCACCCTCTTCTTAGTCCTACTACAAATGGAGGACCTTTAAGAATCCCTCCTGGAGAGAAGGCTGAAATGGAGGACGCCTGGCCACCCTCTTCTTAGTCCTACTATAAATGGAGGACCTTTAAGAATCCCTCCTGGAGAGAAGGCTGAAATGGAGGACCCCTGGCCACCCTGTTCTTAGTCCTACTCTAGATGGAGGACCTTTAATAATCCCTCCTGGACGGAAGGCTGAAATGGAGGACTCTGTTCTGATTCCTGCTCGAAATGGAGGACTTATTCGAATCCCTCCTGGAGAGAAGGCTGAAATGGAGGACCCCTGGCCACCCTCTCCTTAGTCCTACTCTAAATGGAGGACCATTAAGAATCCCTCCTGGAGAGAAGGCTGAAATGGAGGACCCCTGGCCACCCGGTTCTTAGTCCTACTCTAAAAGGAGGACCTTTAAGAATCCCTCCTGGAGAGAAGGCTGAAATGGAGGACCTCTGGCCACCGTCTTCTGAGTTCTGCTCAAAATGGAGGACCTCTGGTCACCCTGCTCTGGGTCCTGCTCAAAATGGAGGACTTGTTGGAACCACTCCTGGAGAGAAGGCTGAAATGGAGGACCCCGGTCACCCTGCTCTGGGTCCTGCTCAAAATGGAGGACTTATTGGAATCCCTCCTGGAGAGAAGGCTGAAATGGAGGACCCCGGTCACCCTGTTCTAGTTAGGTCCTGCTCAAAATGGAGGACCTCTGGTCACCCCGAGGAGGAAGAGGAGGAAGAAAGGGAAGCCCCACTGACCGACCGCCCTCCGTCCCTCCGTCCCTCCTTCCCCGGCTGCCCGTCGGGGGCGCTGACCGTGTGGGAGTGGAGGCTCTGGCTGGCCTCGATGACGGCCGAGAGCGGGGCCGTGTCGTCCAGCAGCACCTTCCCCGCCGGTGGCTTCTCCATGAAGGCCATGGCCGGGGCGAAGGGCAGGATGAGGCTGACGAAGAAGAACCCCTTCCCGGCGGCCCTCGGCTGCCTCCTCGCCCGGCGCCCCGCAAGCACCGCAGGAGGCCAGCGCTGAGGAGGAGGAGGAGGAGGAGGCTGTCAACAGAGCGCCAGGCCCGCCTCCCTTCCTTCGCCCTTCGGCGGCAGCGGCGGGCCTTAAAGGCCCAGGAGCCTCCCCAGCCCAAAGCAGGCCTCCCTCCCTCCGTCCCCTCAGCCATTACTACTCGCTTGGTGTGCGCCTGCCTTCAAGCCCTTTCACACTTATGGCGACCCTATTCTGGGATTTCCTTGGCAAGGTTTCTTCAGAGGGCGTTCGTTGTCAACCATTGTCTCCCCCTGAGGAGGCTGAGAGAGTGTGACTTCGCCCAAGGCCCAGCTGGGAACCAAACCCTGGTCTCCAGAGCCGTCGTCCCAACACTCAAAAGCCACTAGGCCACGCTGACTCTCTCACCAATTATTATTCGTTTGGGGTGTGGGTGTGGGTGTGCCTCGCTGTTTATTTTTTTCTGAGGCGGAGAGAGTGTGACTTTGTGGCGACCCTATCATGGGTTTTTTTTGAAGGGCTGAGAGAGTGTGATTCAAGGCGACCCAAGGGGAGGGGAGGGTGGAGGAGAAGAGAAAGCAGCCACCGCCCTCTCTGCTCTTTTCAGTAACTCGTTTGTTGTATGCCTTCAGGGATTTGTAGTTTTGTGAGGTACCAGCACTCTCTGGCAGAGAAAGAGGCTTTGTTGTTGTGTGCCTTCAAGTTATTTCCATTCTGACTTATGGTGACCCTATCCTGGGGTTTTCTTGGAAAGTTTCTTCGGGGATGGGGGGTAGGGGTGGGGTTTGCCATTGCTTTCCTCTGAGGCTGAGAGAGTGTGACTTGCCCAAGGTCAACCAGTGGGTTTCATGACTGAGCTGGGAATCAAATCCTGGTCTCCAGAGTCATAGTCCTAACATTCAAACCACTAGGTCACACTGGCTTTCACACCAACTAGTACTCACATATTTTTTCCTGAAGTTGACATGGCAACCCTATCATTGGGCTTTCAGGGGCTGAGAGAGTGTGACTCACCCAGGATCACTCAGGGGGAGGAGAGGGAAAGCACCATCCCCTCGCCGCCCTTTCCCCAACTACTGGTCAATTACTATGTGCCTTCAAGTCATTTCTGACCTATGGCGACCCTATCAGTGGTTTTTCTGGGGCTGAGAGAGTGTGACTTGCCAAAGCCACCCATTGGGAGCAGAGCATGGAAGAGAAGGAAAAGCAGCCCTGTTAGGTTTTGATGGGATATATAGTCAATGTTAAAATGTTGAAATGTAAAGATGTGTGTCTGTATTTTTCCATGCTGTGAAAATCTGTTTTCTGAGGCCAGAGTCGCAATTATCAGCCACAGGTGTGTTATAGTCTAAACAAGCTAGCTAACAAGCTGAAAGTCTGTGAGAAACAGTTTTATTTATAAAAGAGTTTTTCATCAACAAGGGATGTTTTGGGAACTGCAGTCACACTCCCCCAGCCCTTTCGCCAACTACTACTTGCTTGTTGTGTGCCTTCAAATCTTTTCCTGCTTTTTTTGTTGCTGCTGTTGTGTGCTTTCAGGTCGTTTCCAATTTATGGAGGCTGAGAGAATGTGACCCACCCAAGGTCACCCAGTGGGTTTACATGGCCGAGCCAGGATTCAAACCCTGGTCTCCAGAGTCTTGGTCCAACACAAACCACTAGGCCACAGTAGATCTCAGTATATACTCTTGTATGTACTGTATGCACAAACACAATCAGGGTTATGTGAGTATTTACACATAAGTCTATGTGTACTACGTATATTTGTCCATGTGCGTGTGTATTATTTTTATACATGTAGACACATGATATTATATATATTGTGTTGATGCATGCCTTCAAGTCATCTCCAACATATGGCAAACCCTATCACAAGGGTCTAATCTGTACTGCAGAATTAATGCAGTTTGACACCGCTTTAACTGCCATGGCTCAATGCTATGGAGTACTGGGAATTGTAGTTCTGTGAGAAATGTAGCCTTCTCTGTCAGGTCTGTCGAACTACAAATCCCTGGATTCCACAGCATTGAGCCAGTTAAAAGTGTTGTCAAACTGCATTATATCTGCAGTGCAGATGCAGCCAGGGTTTCCTGGGGCTGAGAGTGCGTGACTCACCCAAGGTCACCCAGTAAGTTTCTATGGCGGAGTGGGAAATCGAACCCTGATCTCCAGAGCCATAGTCCAGTGCTCAGGCCACTACACCACACTGGCTGTCACTATATAGGCATAGAGACACACAAAAGATTATGTGTTTACGAAGGTATTTTTATTTTATTTGCTCATATTCTGCAATACTAGGACTCAAGGAAGCCTACAAAATATTAAAATCAAAGTAAGTAGATTATAAATATAAAAATCAGTAGACATATATTTAAAATATTTTAAAAGGCAATTAAATGATATGTGGATATTATCATCATCATCATCATCCTGCTTTTCCCTCAATATTGAGATGCCGAGCAGCTTACAATTTAAAAGAACAGTACAATTAAAAACAAATAAAAGTGATGCATTAAAAGAGAATTAAATTATTACAATATTAAAAGAGATCATTCGTTAAAAGAATTAAAAATGCATTAAAAACAGCATGTAAAAAAAAACAAATTATGCAATCATTAAATTGCATCCATTGCAGTCATTTCCTGAAAGCCTACTTTCCAGTGAAAAACACACAGTATTTTATAGATAGCGTGTGCATGTATATACACAGAACTGATACAGATGGTTTGACAAATAGATGGCAGATATAGATAGATGATAGATAGATAGATAGATAGATAGATAGATAGATTTCTTTATTGAAATATATGAACCTGAAGGGGAAAAGGATGCATGTGAGGAGAGATTGGTGAGGATGAAGCCCAGACAGCTTGGGGCCCCAACAAATAGGAAATGTAAATTGAAACGGACAAAAGTATGTGATGTGGTGGTTTGAGTGTTGGACTAGGACTCCAGAAGACCAGGGTTCAAATCAGCCAGGGAAACCAGCTGGGTGACCCTGCAGAAACCATACATTTTCAGATTTAGAGGACGTTAATGGCAAAAACTACCTCTGACTACAATTTGCCGATAGAAGCCTACATTAGGGTTGCCATAAGTTGGAGTCAACTTGTGTTACCCTAAAACAGGGGTAGGCAACCTTTTCCCTTTAAGGGCCGAGGGACTTCAGCTCCCAGAATCCCAGGAGCTATTGGCCAACATGGGACTATTGGCCAACATGGCTGAGGCTTCTGGGAGCTGAAGTCCCTCGGCCCTTAAAGGGGAAAGGTTGCCTACCCCTGCCCTAAAAGGTGGGGGATGTTGAGGGTCCCCACCCACAATGCCAGTGTCTTCTTGACATTTAGTGAAATTACAGCTCAAAAGGAGGTCTGCAAGAGGAGGGTAACTGTGGGGATCTTTTTCACCTCTTTATACCAGCACTAACTGCAGAGAGAGCTCAAGTTTTAAGTTAATAAACTATTTTGTTTAGAAATGTGCAAGGATGCACACAGACATACAAGAACCGAAGCAACCTTAAGAGTCATACAGAAAGAAAAGTGTGGAAGGTTAGATAGAGAAACATTATGGGTTGAAGAGGGTGATAACTACAGATTCTGAAGACAGGTCCTTGGAAAACGCAGAGTATCTCTGACTGTGTCTAAGGGTTAAACAGAGGGAGCTTGGTCCATGAACACCAGGTCTGTGAACAAAGTGGCTAGAGTGGTGGGATGGATACACTTGGGTGTCTGTATCCCCAAATTCTTTATCCACAGATACAAGCATCCACGGCTTGAAAATATTCCCAAAAGTATATAAAAATATATAAATTCCAAAAAGCAAAGTTTGATTTTGCCATTTGATATAAGGGAGCCCATTTTACTAGCCATAGTATTTAATGGGTGAGAGAAATAAATTTGAATTAAACATAAAAAGGATAATCAAAAGGCATATAAAAAGAGTTAAGAACCCATAGGTAGGGTTGAAAAACATGTAAACCTATATACTCATATATTACTTACTTACATGCTATATATTCAATATATCTAATATAGTTTTCAGGTAAAAGTTTTTTTATATCTCATGCACACTTTACAAAAGTGTTTGGGGCTTTAGGTTTCTAATTATATAAAAACACTTGAATACTGTCATTTATAAACACATTGCTTTTGTCAAGAATAATTGGGCTGGTTTATAATAAGAAATGCCCAGTTTGAAATAGGGAGGTAGGCTGAGTCTGAAACAGATAAGAGTGGATGGATTTATAGTTTCATCCTCATTAATTGCAAAGACAGAATTTCTTTCTAAAGGTAATTGAGAGGTCACCAAATGGACATAAACTGATTCTGCGCAATTGACTCATACATTATTCTGGCCCTCCCATGCATAAATTATCCCTATTTTAAATGGTCATGAGATGTATGAACAGATATGTTGTGGGTTGGGCTTTTACATACATGAAAAAGGTGGTCTTAAAATTGATCATATGCCTTAACTAGCCAATAATGTTACAGAGGTAGAAAAATACTGCCAGAGAAATGGAATAAAACCATGCTGTGCCAAGTGTGGGGTGTGCCTACTCGCCTAGGACACCCCTTCTTGCAAGATTGTAAATAATAAATTGGAAATTACTGCTTCACTTGCTTTGTCCTGATTAATTTGATTTGGTACTTAGAAAACTGTATCCCACAATGGGACTTGAGCATCCACAGATTTTGGTATCCACTGGGGGTCCTAGAACCAAGCCCCAGCAGATACCAAGGGCCCATTTTATACCCTTGAGGATTGCACTGTGTTACACTCAATATGACAAAAGTCTTGATGTCTTTCTCAGGGAACTGATGAAAGGATCCGGAAGGGCTGGATGGCCTTAACACCGAAGTGACAATCCATTGATTAGATCTGAGACAATTCTTTGAAGATCGGACAGGAAGGAGGATGGAGGAACATTGTCAGAAGGTGAGGTAAAAGAAGGTGAGGTATAGCCACTGATTGCGCTTCAATGGGAATCTCTTTACTTTCATTGTAAGCAGAAATGCATTGAGCCTGGGAGGGGGGTGCTAGGTGATCAGCAAACCCATTTTCTTAGCTTTATCTAGGTTTCCACATGTCCTCCAGTCAGCGTGACCCCTATATGTGTATAATGTCTAGTTTCCGCAAGTCATTGTGACCTTGGAACAAGCCCAATTCTACATATTAATTATGCAACCATATATCCAGCGGGAGAGTTGTAGAGTATGCTAAAACTTGAAGGTATGTAACAACAAAATAGTGCCATGTAACAAACATTGTTTGGACTACACAATACAGTGGGCCCTTGGTATCTGGGGTTTTCAGACCCTGCATGAATACCAAAATCCATGGATGCTCAAGTCCATTAAATACAATGTCATTTAAAATGGTGCCCCTTATATAAAAATGGTAAAGTCAATGTTTACTTTTTGGAATTTATATATATATTTTTTATTATTTTCAAGCCATGGATGCTTGGACTCGTGGATAAAGGATCCGTGGATATGGAGGGTCGAATGTAATATCCAGTTATCACAAAGTCATGCATGAATTTTAGTAAGAAAAGGAGATGGCAAGCCTGATAAAAAGGTGGAGGGACATAAAAGAAAAGAGGGGTAACTCTCAAGAAAAGGTCCAGATCTCATCTATCTTGGAGGACTGGCTGTGTCAAAGTGTGTGATTATGACAGTAATGTGTCACTGAAATATACCATAAATGTGTTAACATGGTTTAGACACCATTGTGCGAAAGGAGAGATACTTTTTTAAAAACAAAAAAATGTAACTTGAAAATATATGCCATGCAGAAGATCACATACCTTTTATTCCATGTTATAAAGTAAATTAGAGGCCTTGCTTCAGAATAACAGCCAAATCTATTATTATCCCCTTTCATGCTGTTTAATTTTCCACACTTTACTGCAAGTTGGAATGCTTTTAAAGTGTACTTTAGATCACTCCTACTGTTTTGAAAGAGTGTGGATGGATTCCTCCTTTGATTCACTAGGCAGGCTTCCAATGCTTCTTCGCCTAAGAGGCAACAGCACGCCACTTCAAAAGATAATCTGACAGATACGTACATTTCCAAATAAAGCAAGCTTGCATTCTGTTAAGTATATAGGTACATCATGTTGAGGATCCCAGCAGATATCCACCTCATATCCAATCCTACTTATAAGTGTATGAAAAATGAACCAGTCCTATAGCAAAATGTTCAGTCTCACATTTTGCTTAATGTGCTCTAGACCAGAATACAGTCGGCCCTCCATATCCAGGGATGTTTTATCCATGGATGTAATCATCCATGACTTGAAAATATTTCAAAAAATCTAAATTCTAAAAGTAAACCTTTTTACTATGCCATTGTATTTCACAGGGCATGAGCATCCTCAGGTTTTGGTATCCATGGGGGTCCTGGAACCAAATCCTCGCAGATACCAAGGGTCCCCTGTACTGGTTTCTAACAAAATCGTAGCCTAGGGTGATATACCCTTTGCTCCTCCAGATATTTTGACTTCAATTTCCCTTTGCCTAACCCAGCATGACTATTATTTAGGGGTGTTGGAAGCTGAAGTTCAGAGCATCTCAAGGGGCAAACATTCCCCATGCTTGTTGTAGCCAGATCCTATGTTCATTTATAGAATGAATAGAAGACTTCCTTAACAGTACAATCATCTTGGTACCCAAATTGCTACGTTACTGAGATGGCACCCACAAATTAATATATAATAGGGGAACTTTAATAGCTCAAATTGATAGCAGCAAGAGGACTCTGAGTAACTTCAAAGAGTTGGGAATCTCAAATTTTGTCTAATGGTTCCGAAAAATTAGAACTCCAGAGTGCTAAGTACAACTCAGTTTTATTGACTACAGTCATCCCTCCCGATTCGTGGGGAATCCGTTCCACCCGCCCCCCATGAATCGGATAAATCACAAATATCCAAGTCCCATTGGATATAATGGACACATGTGCACCGCAGGAACATGCACCATTTTGTCCCTCCTGGCTTCCCGTCCGTGGAAATTCAAGACCGCAGATGGGAAGTCCGTAAACTAGGAGGAACGACTGTAACAGCAAAGGGGGAAATCACCACTCCTGCACAGACACACAAACTACCTGCCTTGAATCCCATTGTGGGAGAAAGGTGGGATATAAATAAATAATTTTGAAATAAATAAATAATAAATGAAATTAAAGGTAGTAGCTTGTAGCAAGGCTGAGAAAAGGCAATTTTTTTGCCAGTCCAGAAACAGAGTTCCAATCAGAGGATGATGGAAGTGACAGTGGCTCAGCAAGGCTGCCTGAAACATGGGTGGGTGGAGGGCAGCCAGCCTGTGTTGATATGAAGTTCGGCAGCATACTTGCCTTATTTCAGACTGAGCCAACATGTGAGTGCAAAGGCTGGCTTTTTAAAGAATCTTGAGTTAGTTGGGTGGATTTTCCAAGAATGGGATCCCTACCTGGTTGATGGTTTTAACTTCAGGGTTACAAAAGGAAAGTTTTTGGTTAACGGCAGTGACACTGATTTAATCAGTTATAAGATTAGGACAAACCCCAGGAAGTTTGGAATAGGATGGGGTGTGGGACTATACCATGGGTGCTAGCACAAAGATTGGCTTAATGCTTAGGCTAACAAACCTTTGTCACCTTAAAGAGGAAATGCACATAGCAGTTCTTGTGAAAGGAGCAATACTTACATCCCCTTTCCACATGCCCCCAGGTCTGTGTGACCACTCAGGAGAAATTCGCTTAAAGGTCATCATGGTCTGCCCAGGTTCATGCTCTTTGGCCTCTTTGTAACTGCTATTATAATATTTGTACCCCCCCAAATAATGTAGGGTGTAGTAACACTATGCAGGCTTACTCAGAAATAAGCTTTATTGTGCCACTTACTCCTTTAGTATGTATGTTTAGAACTGTGTCCATATTAATTACCATAAGCAAGATAAATCTTATTTTTTTTAGACTTCAAAAGTAAATTTGAATAAAGAATAATTCAGTCCATTTAAAAAAAAACTTATTTATTTCAGTTCCACAAAGAATATTAAATCAACAACAACAAAAAGTTGAAACAGGTTTAGGATATGAGTTCACAGAAAAACATATAAGGGACACTTAACAAGCAATTCCATTAGTGTAGTTATTTAGGTGGCATCGTGCGATTAAGATGAACACAAAAGTTTAATGAGGGAGCCTTTCATGATGGGGAGCAGAAAGTTCAAACAGAAAGTGTCTCTCCATAATTCAGCAGTTCCTGACGATGGTCTGAGCAAATGTGAGGTAGTCGTAACATATTCAGTACCAGTAAGAATTGTCCAGTAAGAGTTGTCCAATTGTTTGGCATAAAATATTTTATTTTATTTAGCCTATTTATGAACTTTAAAATACAGCACAGCACGATTGATTTTAACAGAGGGGTGGGGTATAAATAAATTTTATTATTATTATCATCATTATTAACTGCATTAGCACTTTGGCATTTACTGTATGTTTGGTGATCTGAATGAATTCTCACTTGCTTTAAGAAAGGAGTTTAATTTATTCATTTTTACATTTTCGGGTATGGCATCCTGTATGATTTTTCATAACTATGTTCAGAAGACTATTTTTAAATGGAAAACAGTGATTCATCAGAATTAGATCAGCCACCACCTTCTTCTCTATTGTCTTTCTCTAATATTGCCAAATCTGTATTGCAGAGAAGTCTCTGGAGCAGTTAATACCTTGGGCAATGCTTCCAGTGAAAGCTTGAGAGGCAACCAGGGGATGAAAAAACAGAAGAAACGAAACTGCAAGATCAAAAACTAGACACAGCAGAAAGGAAAGTGGAAGTATTGTATGTTTAATACTAAAGCAATGCCATTAGCAGTGGTGTCACTGTTCGACACTGCAGAATTAATGCAGTAAATATAGAATCACAGAGCTGGAAGAGATCCCCAAGGGTCATCTAGTCCAACCCCCCGCCATGCACACAATCAAAGCACTCTCAACAGATGGCCATCCAGCAGTACAAAGTGGTGGTCATTTTTATACCACTTCCTCACAAAATCTCAAACTGATTAGGAAGCTAACGCTCTGAATCACCTGGTGTTAGATGATGACTGGCTGCTAGATGTGAAGTCCCACCACTTGAGAATACCAGATGCCACAATTATTTCCAAGTAAAACTAGGTTTTTTGAAATAGTCAGAGTTCCCATACCTTGGTTCAAATATTGATCAGAAAGGAGACTGTAGTCAAGAAATCAGAAGACTAGGATAGGGAAGGGCAACTATGAAACAGCCAAACAAGATCCTAAAGTGCAAAGACATACTCTGGAGACTAAAGTGAAGATCGTCCAAGCCATTGTATTCCCCATCACCATGTATGGGAAGAAAATCAACTCATTTGAGAAGTGGTGCTGGAGAAAAGTACTGAGAATAAAATGGGCAGCCAAGAAGACAAACAAATGGGTCCTAGAACTAATCAAGCCTGAATTCTCTCTGGAAGCCAAGATGACTAAATTGAGGCTGTTCTACTTTGGCCACATCTTGGGGAAAAATGAATAATTAGAAAAGACAATGATGCTGGGAAAGGTGGAAAGCAGTAGAAAGAGAGGAAGACCACATGCCAGATGATTAGGAATGAGGTGCCCAGGCATCTTCCTTTTCCAGGACATGTCCTACAGTCCAGCCTTCTGTCCAGGAATTTCAAAATGTCCTCAATTTGGAGCCTGGCTAAGAAGGATGCATTTATATTTTTATGAGGGTTTTTAGCTTTTCCTTTGCAATGCCTTCCATTTTTCTTCTATGGCCTACATTTTGTGGTGCCATGTACTCCTTGGCGGTTAGGACACTTGCTCACCCTGATCAGGGAGGACACAGGACTAGACCTGGTAGGCCTGAGCAGAGAGGCTGAGGACAAGGGGTCTTGGACATGTCTCATCCACAGGGTAGCCACAAGTCGACATCAACTCAGAGCAGTTAACAGCAAAGCTAGACTCATTCCCACTACATTATAAACTGGTTTGCTAACCATTTTGAAGTGGTTTAAATGACCCTTGTTTACACTTGAGCCGAATCGCAGAAGTGGTTTGGCGAGGGGCCCCCTGTGCTAGATTAATTTAATGTGCGTCTTTTTGACGCTCATTTCTCCATATCTTTTGCAATAAATCAATTCAGCGCAAGTGTGAATGGGATGCGGATCGGAATCGATTTAAATTTGCCCTTTAAGTTTGCCAGGCGGCTGCAGAGGGTCCATTTTGAATTGATTCATTAGTTAAAGTGAACAAGTGGGTTATTTTACAACAAGAAAATGTGATGCAGCAAATGTAGTGTGAACCACACTCCGCTGTCGAACCGATCCATCAATTTGGATAACAAACTGATTTATTTTTAATTGGAATGAGGCCATAGTTTGTGTTTAGAGCTTCAAAGACAGCCACCCCTCTGCCTGGGGCAAAGCTATATACCAGCGTAGGTAGTTGTTTACCTCTTTTGATCTCAACACACACACACCCTTCCTCTTTCTTCTGAAGACAGACAAGAAACTGCTTTATATGTTCAGTTCCTCTCTAATATTGTACTATCACTCCAGTCCTTCAGCAAATTTCAACTTCTATGTCTAATGGTCCTGGCAGAAAGATGAAGGATGTAATTATGTATGGAAGAAGCAACTACACACCCAGCCAAAACATTACCTTAATGACTTTTTCTGATGTTTGTGATACTGGGAGTTTTCTAATGATTATTCGCTCAAGGGATTTTTAATGTTCCCTGGAGGACTGCCATGCAACATTATTGTGATGGCACAAATGAGCAAGAATTAAGAGAGCCAGAAAACTGCTTCTTGCAGAGGTTTCTAGTTATCTGCAATGTCACTGTACCCAATACCACAACAGTGTCAAGGACACCTTTATCGGTCTGTAAAAGGTGCCTTGTGTAATAATGGTTTCAGAATGTGTAGCTTCAGATTTTTCCCCACTTATATTTCTATGTCCATAGCTAAGGTACATGGAAAACAAAACTTAAGCATGTCTTTTTTCCTCTCTGGTGTTCAAGGTAGCCCTGTTACATACATGTATGAGCAAATGCCTACTCCATGTAATTATATTGATTATCATAGAATCATAGAATCATAGAGTTGGAAGAGACCACAAGGGCCATCCAGTCCAACCCCCTGCCATGCAGGAACTCCCAATCAAAGCATCCCCGACAGATGGCCATCCAGCCTCTGCTTAAAGACCTCCAAGGAAGGAGACTCCACTACTCTCCGAGGGAGTGTGTTCCACTGTCGAACCGCCCTTACTGTCAGGAAGTTCCTCCTAATGTTGAGGTGGAATCTCTTTTCTTGCAGCTTGCATCCATTGTTTCGGGTCCTAGTCTCTGGAGCAGCAGAAAACAAGCTTGTTCCCTCCTCAATATGACATCCCTTCAAATATTTAAACACGGCTATCATATCACCTCTCAGCCTTCTCTTCTCCAGGCTAAACATCCCCAGCTCCCTAAGTCGTTCCTCATAGGGCTTGCTTTCCAGACCCTTCACCATTTTAGTTGCCCTCCTTTGGACACGCTCCACCTTCTCCACATCCTTTTTGAATTGTGGTGCCCAGAACTGGACACAGTATTCCAGGTGAGGCCGGACCAAAGCAGAATATAGTGGCACTATTACTTCTCTTGATCTAGACACTATACTTCTACTGATGCAGATTGTTTGCAAAAAAGTAATATAATGACATGGAGTAGGCATTTGCTCATACATATATGTAACAGGGCTACCTTGAATATCAGGGTTTGATATGAAGGAAAAAAGTATCACCAGTTTGGAAGGGACATGGAGGGAAGCTCAAAAGGGAATCTCCTCCACTAGTTCAAGGGGAAGGTTGTACCTAGGCAGCTGGCCTTCCAACCAATAGCCTCTTGAATAGGCCAGATCTCTTCCCCCCCCCCCCCCCCACATTTATGCACACACACAGAAACACACACGGGGGAGATTTAATGGAAGCTGCAATTCATAGAGCAAAATGTGGCCCTTGTGATGTTGGACTACTTCCTTCAGCCCGAAACAGCAGTCAGTGAAGAATGCTAGAAGCTGCAGTGCAACATGAGGATGGCTGTACAGTCGGCCTTCTGTATCCACAGATTCTTTATCCATGGATCAAGCATCCACAGTTTAAAAATATTAAAAAATTCCAAAAACCAAACCTTGATTTTGCCATTTTGTAAAAAGGACACCATTTTACTATCCATTGTATTTCATGGGATCTGAACATCCAAAGATTTTGGTATCCACAGAGGGTCTTAAAACCAAACCCCAGTGGATACCAAGGACCCACTGTACTTTGTCCACCCTTGTTATAGGAAAAGAACTTCTACAAGATAAGGCTGAGCGAGAGAATAGCTTTCTAGGGATGGCAATGGACTGTGCCTCAAGACAGTGCTGAGCCCCAGGACCACTGCATCAGATCAGTAATGGTGTTCAGTTGCTGCATTCACAGCCTCTGCTTTAATAAAAGTAGGGCTCCAGGCCCCAGGAGATCTGGAAAATAAGGTTGATGAGGTTCCCTGGAAAACTCCAGTTCCACTGGATTTCAGTTTCAATGATTTCAGAAAAGCTAACTGGACAGGAATGAGTTCAGTGCTGGACAAAAACGGAAATAATAAGAACAGTGCAACAAATACCCTGGATTGATTATGTTTTTGAACAAAAGTGACAAAGCAAGCAAAAGGGAACACCTTGGTCTGAATGGAGAGCAATCCTAAAACAGACCAGCAATATTTGTCAGAGGAGACAGTGTCAATTGGATGGATTTATTTACCCATAACCAGTTAAAAGAACTTCCTGAACCTGTACTTCCTGATGATTTCTTGACCAATAGGCCACAAACATCATGAACTGCTGTTGTCTTTGGATTAAGATGGTTTTCTAGCCTAATGTTCTAAGAAACCTATTACCAAAGCACTAACAACATAGCTGCTCCTGCTGTTCATCCTTTCTAGTTAATGGACTCAATCAACCTTAAATACCCAAAAATACTTTGGAGAAAATTGACTACACTACTGCTGAAAAAAATACTTCACAGTATTAGATTTTCTTTCTAGAATTAGCAAACATGGACAGGTATGACCTCTGCTGCCTGTCATTCTTCATTAGTCCAGCCCATATGGGGCCAGAGACTGGGAGGCAGGCAGGCCTGATCTCATTTTCAGACAGGATTTTAGCTTTAGAGAAAGAGAAAAGGCAGTTAGATTTCTTTCTTCATATTCACATTTGAGCCAACGGCCACAGAAGAGATGGGTAGGATAAAGGATATGGAGAATTTAGGATCCAACCATAATCTTGACCCAAATGAAATTGTTGGAAATAAAGGACATTTTGAATATGTATATTAAGTATTCAGCCCAGAGTTTTTGCACTACCAACTAAATGGGAAGTTAAAACTGGGCAATCCTTCTGAGGTGGAATTGCAACTCCCAGCATTCCTCACCAGCGGCAAGGCTGGTTTGGGTTGATGAAGTTGCAGTCCAACAACACATGGAAAGCCACATGACTCCTATCTGATTCAAACCAACCACTGGAGGTAACTGCTCAAGGAACACTTTATTTTGCTATTTTTACTTGCTTATTTTCTAACCACTTTCCTACCTAAGCTTTATGAATGAGCCTGTCAAATCTATTATAAGCTTTCTTGCTTAAGAGTTGTTGGTGGTGTCATAGTAATACTAACAAAGGGAAGATGAACTCAGTAATCGCAAACTGAGTGAGCTTGTGTCTCAAGACTCCTCTTCCTCATAGTTAGCATTTATCTGGGGGCATCCAAAAGCAACTTGATGTTGCAGTAACAAAACAGCCACTGCTAACAGATTAAACACACTGCCACAATCTTTTTCCCAACTTGGTGCCTTCAAGACATGTTGGACTATAACCCCCATTATCATTTGCTAGCACAGCAACAGGGTATCATTAGTAGCACTTAGATACTAAGCTAAGACCTTCCTCTTCCAGTGGGCATACAGTCCTTCATTTTTACTTCTAGTTTTATTAAATTTTATTGCTCTCTTTTAAACATTTTGCTATTTCAACATTCTACTATTTTTCAGCCAATTTACTTGCTTGTATTGTGAAATATATGATTTTTATGTATTGTTTTTATATATGTAAATCACCAAGCAGAAATAGCCAGCTTGCTATTTAAATAAGTAATGATGGGATTATAATCCAACATATCTGGAAATTGGGGAAGCCTGCTGCACAGGCTTGGATGGAGTGCTATACTCCTATGGAAAAAAACAGGACTTCAAAAGCAACAAAAATGCTCCATAAAGGCAGGGGTTTATACACACACCCCGTAAAGGCAAAGGTAAATGACTGAATATGGGGGAGAAAAAAATCATTCATCAAGGCATAAGTTCCTATTGGAAAATTCCCCCCCAAAATGTTTAGATACAGAAAAACAAGCATGACTTAACATGACACAGCACAGATCTTCCTGTACAGGATGCCGTGAAAGCACAAGGATTATGGAAGATTAAGGAAGAAAAGTGGCCTTAATGTACATACAAAGAACAAGTCTATTTGTGACAGTTCTCATTATCAGATGTTAGCAATTAATGTCAGGTGTGAATCTCCAAGACATTTGCCTAACCATTGTTTACTGATTACAGAACTAGTATGACCTACTGGTCCAAACTAACACCTGCTTTGAATTTTCTTCATCAATTGATCTGGCCAGTGGATAAGCTCAAATTTTAAAATTCAAAGGACTTCACATTTTTTTATACAGTTGCCCCTCCATTTTCGTGAACTTCAAGTCTGCATCCCTCGTCTGTTTGCAGGTGGGGAACAGAGGGGGATAAAATGAGGTGCGCACCTATAGGTACTCATGGTTGCCCACCCCCATTCGAGCCTATGGGGCTTGAATATATGTGGTTTTCCGCTTTCGCAGGGGATCCGTTCCGGACCCCCTCCCTCTCTATTTCTATCTGAACCAACAGCCTTCCAAGGCTTCCCATTGTTCTTGATAAGAGGTATTTTCAATATAGTTTTATAGATGGGAGGTTACTGTCAAAATGCAATACAAAGTATTCCAAGTTTCCAGCAAATTTAGATAACTAATTGATTTGGGATTTCAGAAATTTTGTAAGATGTGTGAGACCACACAAAATGTTTACAAGACATGGATAAAGACAAGATGCCTTTGCTCATGTCCTGTATATTATAACTATACTATTGGCAATATGCTTCATCCTTCTAAGAAATCAGATATATATTGACTCCTCATGACTTCTACTACAAAATGTGATGCACCATGGAATCAGATCTGGGATTTCTGGTCTTCTGGCACCATGACTTTAACAGTACCTTCCATAACAGTCTTGCCACTTTCTATAACTGTACATGACACTGAAATATAAGCAAGACGTCTTTTCAGTTTCTTAACTTCTGCTGAAGCCAAAACCTCCTCTCCAGCATATAAAGGGTTTGGAAATTTAATTTCCTGAGAAAGAAAAACACAGCCATGCCCAGGCATTTTTGTACCCAGAATGGCAGAGATAAGCCCATTGATTAAAACTCCATGTACAATGGTTCTGCCAAATCTTGTCTTTCTTGCATATTCATCATCTAGGTGTAATGGGTTTGTGTCCCCTGTTAAGTCAGAAAAAGTGTCAATATCCTTCTGTGTAAATGTCTTAATCAGCTCAGCCTTGTCTCCAACTTGCATGCATAGGTACTTAACGTAGGGTTGAGTGAAGAATGTAGTGATGACTTCTGGCTTTGTAAGAAACAATCCTTGGAGACTTGGAAACAAAAATCTGCATCTGGACAATGGTATCAACATTTTGGACAGTTCTGTTTTTTTCATTCAGTTGCCTTTTCTGTGGATTTAATCTAGCACCAGCTCTCTGCTGTTTCCAGCTAATGCAAGAAGAAATGGAGAAGTCTAGGGAGAAAGGAAAATGCAAATATATTTGTAAAGCAGAAACAGGAAGCTACTAGTAGCCAAATCAATTCCTTTAGCACAGCAGTTCCCAAACTTTGGTCCTCCTGATATGTTAGACTTCAGCTCTCAGAATTCCTAAAAGGTAGCTGAAGTGACTAGAGCTGCTAGGAGTTGATCCAAAATGCTTGTAGGACCAAAGTTTGGAACCACTGCTTTAGCATAAAGCAACATTTGAGCAACCCATGCCACTGTATGATAGTTGGTTCATTATGATTAAGGGGCAGAAATAAGAGACAACAGTGAGACTAAAAGATCACACACTATTCAATACTGTGTTCCAGTCTGCATATCACAGTAAACCAGGGATCTATGGGAACCCTGGCTTAATACAAGCACTGCACTGGAGCCTGCTTGCTGCTGCATTCAACAATATTTAAACAAACCGTTATGAAACAGGTGTGGTTCCTAACCCGTTTCCTTTTTCTCTGATGGACTGCAGCTTTGTTGCTGTTTGTCAGCTAACCTTTTACTGAAGTTACCCCTAGTCAATGGATATCACCAAATGGTCAACACAAAAAGATCAAAGAAAAAAGTGCAGAGGCAGGATTAATGCTGAACATAAAGAAAACAAAAATAAAGACCACCGAGGACCTTCACAAGTTCAACCTAGAGAATAAAGAAATAGAAAAAGTAAAAGAATTCCCATACCTGGTATCAAACATTGATAGAAATGGGGATTGCAGTCCTGACTGCAGTCAGGAAATCAGAAGAAGACTAAGAATGGGGAGAATGGCTGTGAAAGAACTAGAAAAGATTCTAAAATGCAAGGATATGCAACTCAGCACAAACGTTAGAATCATACAAGCCACTGTATTCCCTATTGCCATGTAAGGATGTGAGAGCTGGACAGTTAAGAAAGATAATAATAAGAAAATCAATGCATTTGAGATGTGTTGCTGGAGAAGGGTGCTTAGGATCCCATGGACAACCAAAAGGACAAACAAATGGGTCCTAGAGCAGATCAAACTGGAACCCTCCCCAGAAGCCTCAACAGTGAGACAGCTTTCTGGCTTATTTTCTTCCCAGTGAGCTGGAGAATAAATACTTAAATGAACTCGAGATTGTTAGGGAAAAGATCAGCCAGCCAGCCAGCCATGTTGGGTTTGCATGTCACAACAAACCATGGCCCTATGGTCCATGTTGTTTTAGTTACTTCAAGTGAATCTTATGGAGTAATTAAAAATGGGCAACAGCATTATAATGCATCCTCAACAACCTGGAATTCTCTTATTCTATCAGAATTCAGGTAAAATTAGTTGATAGTGACAGGTAATTAGTGGTTTATATTCAGAAGGTGGTCCAGGACAAATGCAGGGCAGTGGGGAAAGGGGAGACTATTTTTGTAAGAGGTGACCAAAGAATGATTAAAGTAATAATGTACTGTTGTTGCAATGTGCCCTCAGATCATTTGTGATTTTTAGCAACTCTACCATGGGGATTTCTTTGAAAGACTGGTTCAGAATGGGTCTGCCATTGCCTTCCTCTGAGAAAGTGTAACTTGCCTAAGGTCACGCAGTAGGTTTCCAAAGTTGAATGGGGATTTGAATCCTGGCCTCTGATAGTCCTGACTGAATTGACCCTGAAACCACTACAACAAGGTGGCTCTATAACTACAGTGGCAAAGTAACAGAGAAAGAACCAAACACATAAGGTTCATACAAAGTTGGGCAGTAAGGTTTATTTATGTGTTATTTAATTTCTATCTGATCAGTCTGTAGTAGGAATCAAAGGAAATTTACATTGAGACATAAAAGTACAGTATATTAAATGGACAAAAGATTTTTTAAAACATCATTTTACATTATGTCATCAAAATACACAAAGATGCTATTTTTTCAAATCTATCTCAAACACAGATCTTGACTAGTAAGAGCACAGTGTAATACACATATTTCTACCAGCTGAATGTTCCTGGGCAACAGCCAAGCCTATTAAACAAACAAGGGCATTAACTAAGCTCTGAACTTTGATCAATAAGTTTGTAGTGGAGACAATGAAATGAAACTAACCAAACTGTATGAAGCAGAATGCAAATGAAGCCGCCCCGGTTGTATTTTACAGAGAGGCGGGATATAAATAAATTTTATTATTATTAAGCAGCATAAATGCATAAACCAAATCAACGTCTCTCATATTATGTCCCAACAGTCACTCTATCAAAGAACCTAGGCTCCATGGTGATGGAAATGAAAAGCCTAATTGTTTTCCAGGACGTCTGAAATTTATATGTCTACAGACATGTTTACAGACATTGTGTTATTATATTTACCAAATCATTTATCAAAACATTTATGTGTTATTATATTTACCATAAAAACAGAGATAGAAACATAATTGGTAGTCCTTGGCAGGAAGGACTCTCACTGGTGGACAGAGATTAGAAGAAACACCGATCATTTAAAGCTGCTACCAGCATGTCAAAGGGTCACAAATGGATAATCTCTGGTGGGTAAGGTCAGTAGAAGACAGCATGTTCCACTTGCAGGATGACGTAAGGATTAAAGAAGAGTAAATGCTTAGTAATGGTTATGAACTTCCTGCATCACACACCTAGAGCGCTCCTGTGTCCTACTGATGCTATTTGCACTACTAGATGAGAACCATAGATCCAACAATATATCAATTGCTCCACCCAGAAAGCCAACTGTAGCTATCCAGACTTGTTAGTGTCAGAGGGAAGAAATGAAACCATTGCAATTATTTCTTTATGAAAAAACTATAATTTATCTCCCAAATGTTAATCTTTACTAGGAAATGCTAAAATATGTTTCTCTTTTTTTTTAAATTTTGCAAACATAAAGCAAATTAATCAACTTTCCATACATTTTTATATACTTTTACATCTTAGTCTTTTTTTTAAAAAAAAAAACAAAATCCCCTAAATATCCCCTCCATGCACCCCACCCCCGGAGCCATTTCCATCTTTATACTCCATCCAAAATCTTAACTCCTCCCGTGGAGGCAGTTTTTTCACTTTCAATCTACATGTTAATTTATCATTAATTGCTATCTTCCAAACTTCCTTATACCAATCCTCCAATTTCACATTTATTTTTGTTTTCCAATTTCTTGCTATAATTAATCTCGCAGCAGTAAACAAATTTGTTACAAGATTTTTTTCCTACTTCCATTCTACTTCATTATATATTGATAACAATGCTATATTCGGTTTTCTATCTATCTTTATATTCATAACCTTTTCTATCTCTAATATTACTATTTCCCAGAATTTTTGTACATATTTACATTGCCACCACATATGTAGATATGACCCTACTTCCTGACAACCTCTCCAACAATATTTTGAATTTTCTTTATTTATATTATGTAATCTCAGTGGTGTCAAATACCACTTCCAAATCAGTTTATAATAATTTTCCTTAATTCGCACCGATAAATTTTTCAAATGTCTTTGTTCCCAAATCTTATTCCATTCATTATCAGAAATTTTACATTTCAATTCATCTTCCCATATTTCTTTTAACATAATTTGATCTAATTTTTCCCTTTTATTATCCATTAATATTTTATAAATTTTGCTAGTTATGCCTTTCATATTTTCATTTTCCTCCATTCCTTTTCCTTTCTGAACTATTTGTTCAAATTGTGTATATTTTCCTTTTTCTATATTTTTTTCTTCCAATTCTTAAACCATTGTTTATGTAACCAAGACATGTTTATCCCCTAAATTTTTCTTTTATATTTTCTTTTCCTATCTTTAATTCTATCCAATTTTCTATTTTATCTATTTTCCTTTCTTTAATTCTTTATCTAACAAATCTTTTAAGTTTTTTGGGAAAGATTTTTCCATTATTATTGGTGTTATTATTGAATTTTCATTCATTAATCCTTTTTTATATTTATTCCAAATTTCTAATATATTTTCCATAAATGGATTTCCAATTTCTTTAATTTCTTTCCTACTAATTTCTTTAAAAAAGATTTTCTCTATTTTCATATCTATCTCTTTTCCCCCCATTCCTAACCAATCTAAATCTGGTACGTCCAGCATTCCTTCTATTACATATCTTAAGTAGTTAGCTTCATAATATCCTTTTATATTAGGGAGGCCTAACCCTCCTTTTTTCTGAGACTCATACCAAAATTGTTTATTTAATCTACTTCTTTTCCCTCCATTACAATATATGTTTAGTAACTGTTGCCATTTACTTAATTCTACTTCTGATATTTTTAGTGGTATCATTCTAAATAGGAAATTTAATTTTGGTAAAATTTTCATTTTAACTAACGCTATTCTTCCAAACCATGATAATCGAATTTTCTTATATTCTACTATTTTTTTTCAACTTCTCTCCGTAATACTAAGAATTTTTTCTCTTCCATTTCTTTTAAATCTTTTGTTATATTAATTCCTAAATATTTTATATTACTTTTTATTCTTATCCCTAACTCTTTTTGCTTCATAAGCTCTGATTCTTCCTTTTTTGTATAATTAAATAGCATCATTTCTGTTTTATTCCAATTAATTTGAAGTCCTGTTATCTCACCAAATAAATTCAAATGTTCCTTAATTTCTCCTATTTTATCCTTTAAGTCTTTAATAGTTAATAGTGTATCATCAGCAAATAAACTAATTTTATGTTTTTTTCCCAATCCTATTCCTTCCAAACTACTATCCTTCCTTATAACATTCGCTAACATTTCTATAACCATTGCAAATAATATTGGTGACAACGGGTATCCTTGCCTTGTACCTCTCGTTACTTTTATTTCCTTTGTAATTCCATCATTAACTATTACAAAATATGTTTCTCAAAATGTTAATCCTTATGAGAAATTCCTTATTTATACAGTATGCTACTGGTTGCAAATTATTTTTGGCCACTCCAGCAAATGTTGAAAATAGATCTCCCAAGTCTACTATGCAGAAATCATAAACAAATACTGAACAAACTGTGAAGTGAGTAGGTATCACAAACACACCTCCCTCTATCTGTAGGGTGCAACCCTATACCTGCTTATTTTGGGGTAACCACACTGAAATCATTGGAACTTATTTCTGAGTAGGTATACATAGGACTGCATTGCTAGATGGTTTTATAATCTAGGCCAGACTGACTGACTATTTTCTTAATGCTTACCTGTATTACCCTGAAAGCACAATTTCTGTTCTGATAGGAACCAAGCAGTGTCAGGGCACTCCACAGCTTTACTAAGCCACTATACAAATGAAAGAATTAAGTATATTAATGAAAATTACCAGGAGATACTCCAAAACAAGAAGCAACATGACATGACAAGTAAAACTAAAGATTACTAATCCTGAAGCCTCATTCAATCAGAGTAAGATCCATAACCCTGCATTGCTAGAACTGTCCTATAAACATTTTATGATGAGCAATCAGAACAAACTGAGCAAACCCGATTTATTAATTCTGCAAAAATAATGCTACCTTAATAAACTCTTTTCAAACATCTCTCTTACTCTATAAGATATGCCCTTGCACAGGACTGGAAAAATCCCAGAAAACCTAAAGTTTTCTCAAGTCTGACTACTGCCTTGGAACCTGTTTGCTTATTGTTAGCATAGTGAATGTGTACTGCTAAGTATTGAAGCCTGGCTTCTTGGAATTTGAAATAGGTTTCCAATCATGAACTTGGAAAGAGAAATAAAACAAACAATTTGTGAAAGAAGAGCCATGCAACTAAAGTGACTATTAGATGGCACTTATACAGCTGAGTGGAATCAATACTACATAAATCATTCAGGCTTCTGAGATCATGGATAAACATACAATGACTATATTCATTTCAGTTATTAGAGAGTTTTGTTTTATCTGACAAAGGGGCGTTGCAGACCGGCCTAAAGGGCCGGCCTGGGGCTGGAGTTGGGGCGGGGAAGCTGCACACCAGCTACCCCAACCCCATCAACCCCATCCTGACACTGTCCTGACAGCGCAGCATGCAGACACGATGTGCCAAAAGGGCGCGGAAGAGCCGCGGCACCAGCTGTTAGGGCAGCCTTTTGCCATCCCTAAAAGATGCAGCATTTTGCTGCTCTTTTAGGGGCAGCAAAAGGAAGGATCGGGGCCGCGGAACGGGGTTGCTGTGGCCCCGATTCACCGCTAGCAGGGGTGGCTCAGAGCCTCCCATCTGCATAGCCCCAAAGTTTGCCAAGAATGCATATTCAACATGTTACCTATTAGGTACTCTAAGTATCGCAGACAAGTTTTTTTCTTCATATGTCAATACATCAACAGGCAAAGCTGCTCCAACCTAAAAGGAAACATGTCAGTGTTACTGAAAGGTAAGTTTAATTCTCTAACACAAGAATAAAGAAAATTCTCCTGGCAACTTAAGTTGCATTCCCGCGTTTAAAGGCCATATTCAGTGTACAGACATCATTACAAGCTTGGTAATTAGATCAAGCTAAACAGAGAAGGATTATATTTCTTTCAAACAGATTTTAGTCCAAATTCAAACAAGCAGGATATACAAAGAAAATAGTAAAGAACACCGGGAAGGAAGAACCATACAAGCCTTAATGAATATTGATTTTGAATTTTCCCAACTGTTCTTTCCCTTCCCTTATCACAACTGCAATGTCTCAGCCCTTTAACAGTGGGAGAAACTGTTGTAATATCCTAGTTGAAGTAAAGAGCAGCAAAGGTTCAGGTTCTCTGAACAGCTGCAGGTTCTCCCAGGTTTAAAGGCCATGGTGAATAGCAAAGTGAATTTCAATTCTTCACAGGCAATCCTTCTGCTGGGACCCAATTAAATAAGGGGCTCTTTCAATTACCCCACTCGGATTAACTCCTTGAGCCAATATTTCAGAAGTGTGAATTAAGTAGCTCCCCTGATACTGTTGAACTGCAACTCCCAGCATTGCTCACACAGGCTTATTCTGACTAGGGCTGGTGGGTCTTACAGTCCAACAAATACTGGGAGAGCCACATGATTCTCACTCTTCATATAGTTAAATCAGAAATAGGAAAGAATTCACAGCTTTTTATCTCACAATAACAAGCATTCAACCACAGAAACAGCAACAACATACCTCTCCATGTAAACGTTTCAGAGCGGAGATGATGAGCTGCTTGAACTCGACAGCATTCAGACTAATGTCAGCTTCTTGGAACTCCCTAAAATTTATTTTTTGTCATGAGTCTCATTAATAATTCTCATATATCATAAACACAATATGCTACATAAAAACCTTCAGAGGTAGATGGGGGAATATGAAAGTTTGGAACTTGAACTTACAGATGGATCTTCAGATAATGATATTCAGAAACATTCTTGAGAACTATTCTTTCATAGGAACTAGGCTTGAAGCCTTTACTTCCATCACCAAATTCAATCATCTTATCTGAATTCTAAAAATGGAAAACAGAACATATCAAATCCTACACTCAAAATAATAAATTACAATTATAGTCAAATGTTACTTTTGCTTACAAAAAAGTATGCAATAGAGTGAAAGTATGATGTCTAATAACATCAAAGGTGGACTGTGCTCCTCCTTAAGTTTATTTATTTATTAAATGTATTTATGTATGTATGGACCTTCAAGTCATCTGTCAATTTAGGGCAATTCATTGATTTCATAGGGTTTTCTTAGGCACGGAATACTCAGAAATAGTTTTGCCAGTTCCTTCACCTGAAATATATTGGCAGTTTACTTATTAAAATATAGATACCCCACCTTATAACACCTGTGGAACTTCCTTTTGCGGGAGGCTAGAAGAAAATGAGGAAATTCCGACTTAAAATCACTGTATTGACAACAAGAAGGAAAGTGTATATTATAAAGAAAGGAAGGTACAAATTAGGATAAGACTATGTATTAAAAAGTGTACTGATGGCAATTTGACAAATGAAATTGTAAGTGAAAATGCAATTTTTTGAGAAGAAGATAACTAAATAAAGATAAGTTTAAAAACAAAACAAAACAGGAAGGGCAGCCATGAAGGAGCTAGACAAGATCCTTAAGTGTAAAGGTATATATTTAAATACTAAAGTCAGGATTGTCTATGCCATAGTCTTTCCCATTTCCATGTATGGCTGTGGGAGCTGGACAGTTAAGAAAGCAGACAAGGGGGAAAATCAACTCATTTGAGATGCAGTGCTGGAGAATTGTTTTGAGAATACCATGGAAAAAGACAAATCAATAGGTCCAAGAGCAGACTAGGCACAAACTCCCCTAGATGCCAAGATGACAAAACTGAGACTGTCGTACTTTGGTCTTGTCCTGAGAAGACATGATTCACTAGAAAAGACATTAATGCCTGGGAAAGTAGAGGGCAGCAGAAAAAAAGGAAGCCAAGGCGCATTCCAGATGGAGAGACTCATCAGAGGCCTGAACTGACTGCCAGGAATAATCCATCTTGAGACCACTGTCCAGGCTCAATGCTAGGGAATTATGAGAATTGTAGTTTTTCTGAGACATTGAGCCTTCTCTGTCAGAGAGCTCTGGTGCCATAATAAACTACAGTTCCCATGATTCCCTTGCACTGAGCCAGGGCAGTTAACGTGGACTCAAGCTGCATTATTTCTGGAAGTCTGTTCAGGCCCTCAGTCAAGGAAGCCATGGCTTGTAAGTCTTTGAAGCCTGAGCAGGGCTGCTGATATTTGGGTGCCTTGGAAGTCTCTCATTCACAGGGTCACCATAAATTGAAGTCAACTTGATGGCAGTTAACAACAGCCACAATCAACCTCTGAAGAAATCTCCACACAAACTTTGAAGTATTATTGTGACAATCCTCAAATATGGTCCAAAACACACTGCAGAAATAATCCAGTTTGAGATCGCTTTAACTGCCCTGGCTCAGTGCTAGGGAATCCTGGGAATTGTAGTTTATTGTGGCACCAGAGCTGCCTCTGACAAGGAAGGCTCAATGGGCCTTTGCAGACTGCCAGAAATAGTGCACATTAAATTGAAGCACTGTCCTGGCTCAGTGCTAGGGAATCATGGGAACTGTAATTTATGGTGGCACCAGAGCTCTCTGACAGAGACGGCTCAATGTCACAGAAAAAAATACAGTTCCCATGATTCCCTAGCACTGAGCCAGGGCAGTGCCTCAATTTAATGTGCACTATTTCTGGCAGTCTGCTTAGGCCTAATGTCTCACAAAACTACAGTTCCCTGGGGCAGAATAATTTCGAAGTAAGAAGAGGTTTTGTTTTTTCGAAACCTGAATTTTCAGAGACGTCCAAAATTAGGTGATAGGAAAAAACCCAAAAGCTGCCCAGCTCTTCTCACCAGGAGGTCAAGAAAGCCTCCCTTCCTCACAAGCCCAGAAAAGCTCCCCTTTTGGACTACAACTCCCAGAATCCCCTACCAAGCATGTTCACTACTTAGGATTCTGGGAGTTGTAGTCCGAAAGTAAAAAATTCCCCAGTGATGGAACCAACCAGTCCAGCCTCTATGGGAGTCACTCAATAAGACAACAGAAGCCACTTTCCCAAACGGAAGACCCCAAAACACAAAAGACGTTACCTCACACTCACCTGAGCATCCCTCGCGCGCGCGCATGCGCCGAACCAACGCAGGGGGAAACACGATAGAACTGCCCCCCCCAACCGCACCTGCCAATCAGCGAGGCTCCACCTCCCCTTTTTGCCCAATGGCAGCACTGGAGTCATCAGTAGGCCCGGTCGAGGGCGGACCAATGGAGGAAAGCGAAAGAGATACGACGAATACGATTGGTCAGAGCCTGTGGAGGCTGTGGTTGGTTAGTCCTTAAGCGGCCTCAGCCAATAGGGGGGCTGATGGGTTTCTCACTTTCTCTCACGCCGCCATTTTCCCTTTCAACTTTCTAGAGTAGTGGTTTCCAAACATTGGAGCGCCAGGCTTTTGAACTTCAACTCCCAGAAGCCCCAGCCACCGTGGCCAACAGTCAAGAATTCTGGGAGCTGAAGTCCAAGCATCTGGAGAACTCAAAGTATGGGACCCACTGTTCTACAGAGAGGCCGGCTGTAGTGTTTTTTAGTTGCTTTCCTTTGGCGGCCGAAAGCTAGGCTGCTGGTCTCCGGGATATGGCTCAGTGTTGTGGAATTCTGGGACCTGTAGCTCTCTGACAGAAAAGACTAAATCTCTCTCAAGACTACGAATCCCAGAATCCCATACTATTGAGTCAGGGCAGTTTGACACCTGTTTAACTGCCCTGACTCTACACTATGGGATTCTGGGATTCGTAGTCTTGAGAAAGATTTAACTTTCTCTTCCAGAGAGCTACAGATCCCAGACTCAATACTATGGGATTCAGAGATTTGTAATTTGTGAGAGATTTATCCTTCTTTGTCAGAGAGCTATAAGTCCCAGAATCCCATAGTTTTCAAACATGGCTGATGAAGTGCTATCAAACCGCCCTGACTCAATGCTGTGGGTGTCTGGGGTTTGTAATTTTCTGAGCTAATTTATCCTTCTCTGTCAGAGAACTACAAATCCCTGAATCCCATAGCTTTCAGCCATGGCAGTTAAAGTGATGGTAAACAGTCCTGACTCAATGCTGTGGGAATCTGGGATTTGTTATGCGGGAGATTCATTCATCTTTCTCTGTCAGAGAGCTGCAAATCCCAGAATGCCATAGTATTGAACCATGGCAGATAAACAGTGTCAGACTGCTGTGTCTCAATAGGATTCTAAGATTTGTAGTTATTAGAGAGATTTATCCTCTGTCAGCTACAAATCCCAGAACCCTCTCACACTGAGCCGTGGCAGTTAAAGTGGTGTCAAACTGCTTTATTTCTGCAGTTCAGGTGCAGCCTACTTGCTACTGAAGCAAGGCTACTCATGAGTCTCACACCTGGTCTCAGGCCATGAATGTTTGCTTTTGGGAGGAGGAGATAAATGCCCCCTAACTTCAAGGCCGATGACACCATAATACTAGCAGAAAACCTCACAGACCAATTACTAAGGAAGATCAAAGAAAAAAGTATAGAGGCAGGCTTAAAGTTGAACATCAAAAATAATGACCATTGAGGACCTTCACAAGTTCAACCTAGACAATGAAGAAATAGAAATAGTAAAATAATTCCCACACCTGGTATCAAACATTGATAGAAATGAGACTGCAGTCAGGAAATCAGAAGAAGACTAAGAATTGGGAGGGTGGCTATGAAAGAACTAGAAAAGATTCTAAAATGCAAAGATATACAACTCAGCACAAAAGTCAGAATCATACAAGCCATTGTATTCCCTCTTACCATGTATGGATGTGAGAGCTGGACAATTAAGAAAGATGATAAGAAGAGAATCAATGCCTTTGAGATAATGTGGTGCTGGAGAAGAGTGCTGAGGATCCCATGGACAGCCAAAAGGACAAACAAGTGGGTCCTAGAGCAGATCAAACTGGAAACCTCCCTGGAAGCCAAGATGACCAAACTGAGGCTGTCGTAATTTGGACACATCATGAGAAAAGAGGACTCTTTGGAAAAAATAATAATGCTGGGAAAGGTGGAGGGGAGTAGGAAGAGAGGAAGGCCACATGCCAGATGGATGGACTCTTATTAAGGAGGTCACGGGTATTAAGGGATTGCAGGAATTAAGCAGAGCAGTGGAGGATAGAGGGTCTTGGAGATATCTTATCCATAGGGTCACCATGGGTCAAGATCGACTCGAGGGCAGCTAACAACAACAAAACTTCATGGGGTTTTGTTCCTATAACAGGGCTGCTGTTGAAAGCTAACTCACCAGATGCCACAAGATTACCGCTTCCCTCAGCCTCAGCCAGGATAAATCCAGTTGTTGGAAGCTTTTAGTCCCTTGATATTTGGAGAACTAAGAATCCTTGATGGACAGGTTAGGCTTTCAAACAGTTGTTGCTCTATGCCTTCAAGTTGTTTTGGACTGAAGACAACACTACAGCAAATCTATCACAGGCTTCTTCTTTTTTGGCCATCTATAGCGTAGATGCACCCTCAGGGGTCTTTGTCTGAGGCTGAGGGTGCATCTACGCTATAGAAATAATGCAGTTTGATCCCACTTTAAGTGCTGTAGTGCCATCCTATGGAATTCTGGGCTTTGTAGTTTTACATGGTCTTTAGCCTCTGACATAAGTCAGAAATGCCTTGAAGGCACATAACAATGACAACTAATATGGTTATTTCCCCTCCTTTTGTGTTTTTCTTGCTTTACTACATTGGGATATTTTTATATTTAATTGAGAACCCCTTTGAAGAAGAAGAAGATTGCTGTTAAGTCCTCTGAGTGCCCATGGGATACAGCTGGATATAAATCAAATAAATTAATATCAACCTGTCAATGGCACAGTCCCATGTGGTAGAATTCAAATATATAGCTGTGTCAGTCTGTAGAATCAGTATGTAGAGAGATCTTGTAGCACCTTTGAGACTAACTAAAGATTATTATTGTAAGACGTTGGCAGTCTGAGGAAGTAGGCTTAAGTTTACAAAAGCTCATGCTGCCAACTTCTTTCTTTAGTAAGTCTCAAAGGTACTACAAGATCTCTACATGTTAAATCTGTTTACAAAGATTGCCCCCTCCTCCCACCAACAGTCAGGTGAATAGGTGTCTTTATATGTTGAAGTGCCCTAACCCACAGTCATGAATGAACTCTGGCAGCTGTGATGTTCAACCATTCAGAGAGCTGCTCCATGAGTTCATTTAACCTTGCAGCTGGTTATGCACTATATTCAGAATGGAGGATAGATCTTGTAAGGAACAGTTCTCAAACCCAATCCACTAGGTAGGGTTTGCATCTGTAATCTCTGTGTGTGTCCCTTAAAAGATAAAATCCTGTCAATCAGTTGCTCAGGGGAGGGAGGGCCTTGGTTTACATCTGTTATCAATAGGGTTTGAGTCTTTTAACAGGAGAAACAAAAGGGAAAAGACTATATGTTCCAGAAGTTGGGCTAAAACAAGAGGGAGTTTGTGGCAATTCACCTTAAACAATAAAAAGTTTTGTCTTTGATTGACCATAGTACACTTTATCAACTGCTGTTCACAAAAGCTTAAGACAACCACCGCCAAAACATATGCAAGTATTAAAGATGTTGAACGACAAGGGTCTTTGTTATTTTCCTCCAACAGACTAATCATCCTAGCCACTTGGAAAAAGGCTAAATTGGTCATTGCTTAGGGAAGCAGTGGCTCAAGTGGTTAAGGGGGGTTGCAGACTGTCAAAAATAGTGTGAATTCAGTCCACTTTTAGGGTTAGGGTTAGTGCTAGGGAATCATGGGAATTGTTATTTTTCTGAGACATTGAACCTTCTTTGTCAGAGAACTCTAGTGCCACAATAAAATACAGTCCCCATGATTCCCTAACCTTAACCCTAACCCTAAAAGTGGACTGAATTCACACTATTTCTGACAGTCTGCAACCCCCCTAAGACGCTGACTCTGTTGATTGCAAGATGGGCAAATTGGCAGTTCAAGGCCCAGGTGCTGAATGATGGAGTGAGCTCCTGTCTCTAGTCCCAGCTTCTGCCAACCTAGCAGTTTGAAAGCATGCAAATGCAAGTAGATAAATAGGTACCACTTTGGTGGGAAGGTAATAGAGTTCTGTGCAATCATTCTGGCCACAGGATGTCTCTGACAACATTGTCTCTTTAGCTTAGAAATGGAGATGAACACCAACTTGACAACCTTTTCAATGGGGAATACCTTTACCTTTACCTTTTTAAAATTAGGCTTAGAAACGAAGCCATTTTGATTGATATTAATCAGGAAGGGGAAGCAAGATATATTCTGAAAGATGAAAGGAAACAGCGAGTTTTGATCTGGAGGAAGAGATAACAGAAAATGTAGAAAGAGAGGAATTACCAGCAGGAAGTGGTTTAATTTAAGTATAGATAGGGCCAGGTGTGACATCTAGTGTTCACTTAAGAGCATTGCACCCAGTGGTGGCTCTCCCCTGTGAGTTTTAGAAACACTTGATTCACATTTACTATTCTTTACCCTGAAGAAGCCCTTGAAATAATTTTCAGGTTTCAGAGAATCCCTGCACAAATATATATATATACACACACACAATCTTAAAAAGTTTTTTTAATCATTATATCTCCCTAGCAACCTCTTACAGAACCCTATAGTGCCAGGGACCCTGATTAAGAAATATTGCCTAGACCAAGAATAGAGGATGAGTAACCTTCTACACATTGCTGGAATGCAAGTCCTATTAGTCCTAGCCAGCAAAACCAATGTAAAGGATGATGAAAGTTGCAGTTCATTTGACAATATCTGGAGATCCACCCCAATTTTAGAATTTTAGGTGTATGTCTAAGATTCTTAAATAAACATCTAAATAATGTTAAATTATCCCTACAGCAGAATGAAAAAAGGAATAAGAATAATAGAAAAGAGCAGATGAGAAGCAGTGAGCATAATGGAGATTCCAAGTTTGAATTAGGTGAGCATAATGGAGATTCCAAGTTTGAATTACCTTCAAACCAAGGTATGAAGAAAACATAAGGTGTGAGAGTGAGCATTCTAATATTATTGTAACTGTTAGAATAATATTCCAGGAATCAATGCAGAAAATGATAAGGGCTTGGACCATAATTGTAGCAGAATATTTTAGGAAGAAAAGATGGCATTTTTACAATACAAAGACAACAAAAGTGTTATGATGTGGTAAGAAAATCTACTTGTTATGATGGCACCTAGGCAGCAAACAGGGTTGATGGATAAAGGTAAAAGGATGACAGATGATGGTTTTATTCATTCTTGGTAAAAATATGTTTCCCCGAGTGCCTGTACATATTTATTGAAATCCATATAGCACATTCCATAAAGCCATACGTATTCCTTCATCAGGGGCAAACTGATAAAAGACGTATATATTCTCCTTTGTGCACGTTCAACCACTAAAGAGGACACAGCAGAAAATGAGCTAAAAATAATAGCAAGAATAGTAAAAAGCTCCAGAATCAAAAGATGGCACTAAATATATTGCTGACAGCAGTCAATGGCAAATGAGTGGAGATGGCATTTTCCAAGTCTGAAAGTGCAAGGAGTGTAGGAAGGAAGGTCTAAAACAGAAACCAGGAGGGGGCGCTAGAAGATGGAGGAAAGGCAGACTGCAGGGACCATCAGGGACTGTGATGATTTAAGTAAGAATGTGGGGAGGGGAAGGATTGGGGGGGGGATTGGGGAGATAATTAAAGAATATCAAGGGGCCATTTGTATCAAAAGTGTCAGATAGATAATGGCTTGACCTATGGCTACTGCTTTGGTATACTGATACACACCCTGCCCCAGTCTTGCTCACCTCCAAGCAAGGTTTTCAATTAGTTTTTTAAGGGATGCAGTGGATCAGTGGTTAAGATGCTGACTCTGATGACCGCAAGTTCAGCAGATTGGCAGTTCAAGACCCAAGCACCGTGTGACGGTGTGAGCTCCCATCCCTAGTCCCAGCTTCTGTCAACCTAGCAGTTTGAAAGCATATAAAAGTGCAAATAGATAAATAGGTACCATTATGATGGGAAGGTAACAGCGTTTCATGCAGTCATGCTGGCCCCATGATCACAGTCGTCTCTGACAACACTGGCTCCCTTGGCTTAGAAATGGAGATGAGCACCACCCCCTACAGTCAGACACAACTAGAAAACCATGTCAAAAGGGAAACCTTTACCTTTACTTTGGAAAGCCACCTTTTCCCCAATGAGATCAGGCGGCTAGACTTTGGACGTTATCACACGGGGCAAATCTGCTGGTTAATCCACACAAATTCCAAACAAAAACTGGATTTGTGCCTCACGTTTTCACACAACGTCGCACAGAAACTGGACAGAAAGTGGACAGAAACTGGTGTTATCCGAGATCTTTTGAAATTCGGTTGTTTTGAGGAAATGCATTTTCGAAATTACAGTAATTTCGCATTTACCATAATGTGAAAAGCAAATGTGCATTTGGAAGCATTTCCCCGCATTTTCCCATGGTTCCACGGGGTTTCCCATGGGTCATCGAGGCAGCGTCTCCTTATTACATTTACTTCCGGTTTTGTTTGGGCGACAAACCTGCCGGCCAGACATGAGCCTCTCTGCTTCGTCTTTCTAAATATATCTGTCTTTTACTAGAGATATCGGGCGGTTGTTGATGTGGGGTTTGTGAAGGAACATAATTGGGGATGGGTGCTGCAAGAGAGAAATCACGTTAATGGCGAAAACACGTGGCCAAAGCAATGGGGAAAAGGAAGTGACGAAAACAACAGCCGCCAGCCACGGCGAGCATAGCTATATCTGTGCATGTGCTAGAAGATCATTTCTAGTACATTTACGGGCTTTTCTCACTTGTGTGTGAAAGTTAAATGCGGTGTTAGCATGAGCTTACTGTAATTTCGGAATTAAGGTAATTACGTGTGAAAGCCATTTGTGGAATCAAGGTTTATTTTCGGTTTATTTTCGGGATTTCTTATTTCCACTTTATTATCGCTCTGTGGCCCACGTGTGATAATGTCCTATGACACTCTGAAAGAGCTATTCCAGAGTTTCTGCTGAAAAACAGCATTCACATTGCATTGCACTCGCAGACTGCAGAACAGAAAAATCAAAAGCAGTGGACCAGGCGTGTTGAGTGGCTGTTTCCCATTCAGTCCTTTTGTCAGTGGGAAATGACTTCTCCCAACCCTCCTCTATGGAGCAACAATAATGTGGAGTTCTATTCATCATCTCTACCATCCTGTCTGAAACACAGCAAAACCACTGGGAAATCTGTACAAACACACACTTACCATCCATGAAGCAGCTGTAGATAAATGTCCCTAATGAAATCTTTCTCTCCCAGGGAATCCCAAATACCCACGTTACCCTGGCTGCAAAGCAACTGACTGCATATTTTTCAAACTGTAGTTGGTTTCTTGCTTTTCTTTGTTTGGATGGGTGGAGGGTTATTCTTTATACAGGTGCTTGTATCAGGTTCCCTGTATCGCTCTTCAGACACAAAATGGCACAGGAATTTTTGTTGTTCCAATACATTTAAATGGCTGGAATTCAACACAATTTGGAATGCAGATGATGACCTGCAAAGCTCAGTATGCTTTGGGTTGAGGTTACTTGAAGGACCATGCTTTTATTTATTTTAATATTTGTTCCCCACCCTACATCAAGCATCTCAGGGTGGTATACAAAAAACATTAAAACAAGTTAGCAGTAGCAATAGCACTTACATTTTTATACTGCTTTATAGAGCTAAGCACTCTCTAAACAATTTATAGTGTGTTAGCCAATTGCCCCCAACAAGCTGGGTACTCATTTTACCAACCTACAAAAGGATGGAAGGCTGAGTCAACCTGGAGCCCTGCGGGGATTGAACTCACAATGTTTTGGCTGCAGTACCATCATTTAACCATTGCACCACTAGGGCTCCTATTACAAAATTTAAAACAATAAAATCATTAAATAAACCAAAAGCATATTAGCAAAGCTGTCTTGAGTCCCTGTAGTGGAGGGAAGGTGGGATATAAATAAAGAGAATAATAATATTTTTTTTAAACTAAACAATGTACACCATATTTGGGATGAGGCCCAAAGGTTTTGATGAACGGCCAAGTTTTAATTAAAAGTCATGAGTATTGGTGCCAGTCGGGCCTGCAAAAAGAGGGGTGGGCAATTCCACAATTGAGGTGCCACAGCTAATAAGGCCCTCTCCCATGTCCAGACACAGTTTTTGATCTCACTGGTGGGACACAGAGGAACTCCTTTCCCTACCAGATCTTAATCCTTGGCCAGGCACATATTGGGAGAGATGCTCGCTCAAGTACTGACAGTTCAAGCCATTTAAGGTTTTAAATGTCAGCACCATGCATTCAGATCGGAAATGTATTGGCAGCCATTGAAATTCTTATAAGACAGGTGTGACCATGAGCTTATACAGGATTCCTCTCCTGTCTTATACAGTATAGTTTGAAGCTTTTCTTCCTTCAGAACTATCTCTTTAACCCTTAGTCCTCCCACTGGCTCCAATTTAAATGTCATCACAAGCACTGTGAATTCAGACCGGAAATTTATTGGCAGCCAGTGCAAATCTTTTAGGACAGGGATCATATGCTGTCTCCATTGTACTCCAGTCAGCAGTTGAGCGGCTGCATGTTGCGCTAGCTGCAGATTCTGAGTCTTCTTCAAGGGCAGCCACACTTAGAGCACACTATAGTAGTCTTACCAGAGAAGAGGTGAATGTACCCCTCCTGGTTTCATCCCTGTTAGGCTCCATCCCCAGGAGAAAGCCCAGCAAAGGAGAAGGAGTGAGTGCACCCCTTCTGGCTTCACCTCACCAGGAGGATGCTGTAGTGGTGGCAAAGGAGAAGGGGTGAATGCACTCCTTCCACTCCCCTCACTGCCTTATGTGCCCAGCCACCCCCCTGGCAGACCTGGCTAATTGGGCAGCTGAGCAAACAAGAGGGGCTGCCTCCATCCCCCCCCCCAGCAGCCCCTTCATGACACTATGCCCGGGGACACTACTGCCCCCTTTCCACTACTTTCTTGAGTTTCAAAAACTATTCTTCGTTTCATTTCCCTTGTGTTGCTCATTGAATTCTGCAATCTAATTTGTACAGCAGGGAGGGGAAGACTTGTATGAGAACAATTTTTAAAAAGCAAAACAAAACTAGAACCTAGGACCGACCTCAACATTTTGCAACCCAAGGTGAAGGAGATTCCAGTGACCATTCCATATCCAAAAGACAACTGAGCAAGAAAGCTGAGCCTTTCTTCTACACTTGTGAAAAGTAGTGCCCCCACTGTACTTGGATGCACTACACTAGTGTAAGAGGTGCAAGGCAGAGTGTTTGACTTTCTTTTCCAACACCTTGCTGTCACCTCCCAGCATTTGCTGCCTTTGACAACTGCCTCACTCTGCCTAGGAGTCCCAATATGCCCTAACCAGACCCATGTGGAACAGAAGGGATCAGGAAATTATCCACTACAATCCTGTGATAATGGGCTCTTCCATGATCTGGAAGAGCATGGTGTGGGCTCTCCAGGTAAACAAGAGGTTAATGATATAATGGATTCGTTTACATTTATTTGGGTCAGTATCACAAAGGATTAACAGAGATCATGGGACACAATTGCACAATAGGAATTACCAGCTTGTGAGAAGTGTGAAAGCTTCCAGATGCTCCCAAAATCAGAGGTTATAAAACACAACAACCATGAGGCACAAGAGAGGTATTGCTTGCCTCACCATCCCCAGAGAAACCTGGTCATAGGCTGGACAAGAAGGTCCAGACTCCCAGCTTTTTACATGCAGTTGAAGAGTCAGAACACAAATGGTGTCACGAGTAGAATAGGAATATTTCACTAGTTATATTAGGTCTTTTGTTTCTTTCTATGGTTGGTTAAATGTGGTTTGAGACTGTTTTTGTAACTTTGTAACTAATCGTAAGTAATGCCTGAAGGGAAATACCTTTATGTACAAGATACATTTGACTAATGTTAGATTACAGCTGCCCCTCCCAATTTGCGGGGATCTGTTCCAGACACCCACCTGCGAAAATGGCAGCTCGCTAAAATGTTTGAGCCCCATTGAAACTAATGGTGCGTGCACTCATGGCGCATGTGTGGGGCCATTTTAGCTATAGCTAAATGTCCCTCCCTGCGAAGAGTGAGACCATGAACCCAAAGTCTGCGAACGGGGAAGGATGACTGTACTTGCTTAAAATAAAAGATCTCTCTCTCTCTCTCTCTCTCATAGAATCATAGTCAGAAAAGACCTCAAGGACCATCTAATCCAACCCCCTCTCTGTGTGTCTTGTTCAGTGTGTGCTCATATGTGTGTATGAGGTGCTTATTTTCTGTGGGAGAGGAAAAGAAAATCTCTGCAAAGTCAGAAGTGGGGAAAAGGGCAAACTCCTTAATGGTTCCCAACTAAATCACCAAATGCCTGAGAGAAATGAGTGGATGGTGGCAGCTGATAGAAATGGGTTCCTCTCACCCACTTGAGAGCAGGAGATGGGCCAAATCTCATAACACATCCAATGAGTAATGTGATGTATATTGAAATACAAGCTACTATGGATCAGGGAATCCATGGTAGATAGAGGTCAATGTATTGGATCTGCAACTTGTAAAAGGTAAAGTTCTTTTGTAAGTGACAGAAGTTTGTATTTTGTTGTTGTTGTTAACTGCTGTCAAGTCAACTTCGACTTATGGCAACCCTATGAAGGAGAACTTCCAAGTCACCCTGTTATGAACAGCCCTGCTCAAGTCTTGCAGAATCGGGGCTGTGACTTCCTTAATTTGGTCTATCCATCTGGAATGCAGTCTTCCTCTTTTCCTACTGCCTTCTACCTTAGGACGTTATCAAACGTGGGCCACAAAGTGATAATAAAGTGGAAATGAGAAATCCCGAAAATAAACCAAAAATAAACCTTGATTCCGCAAATGGCTTTCACATGTAATTACCTTAAATGCGAAATTACAGTAAGCGCATTTAATGTTCACACACAAGTGAGAAAAGCCCTCGCCGCGGCTGGCGGATGTTGTTTTCGTCACTTCCTTTTCCCCATTTCATCATTGCTTTGGCCGCGTGTTTTGGCCCCAATAGTGTTCCTTCACAAACCCCACATCAACCACGGCCCGATATCTCTAGTAAAAGACAGATATATTTAGAAAGACGAAGCAGAGAGACTCATGTCTGGCCGGCAGGTTTGTCGCCCAAGCAAAACCGGAAGTAAACGTAATAAGGAGACGCTGTCTTGATGACCCATGGGAAACCCCGCGGAACCATGGGAAAATGTGGGGAAATGCTTCCAAATGCGCATTTGCTTTTCTCATTACAGTAAATGCAAAATGACCTTATTTTCGCATTTGCATTTCCTCAAAACTACCGAATTTCAAAAAATCTCGGATAACACCAGTTTCTGTCCACTTTCTGTCCAGTTTCTGTGTGACGTCGTGTGAAAACGCGAGGCACAAATCCAGTTTTTGTTTGGGATTTATGTGGATTAACCAGCAGATTTGCCCCGTGTGATAACGTCCTTACAAAACTTTACTATTTTTTCTAGTAAGTTGTGTCTTCTCATGATATATCCAAAGTACAACATACTCAATTTAGTCATCCTGGCTTTTAGGGATAGTTCTAGGATCCATTTATTTTTCTTTTTATCATTTCATGGTATCTGTCGAACTCTTCTCCAGCACCACATTTCAAATGAGTTGATCTTCCTATCCGCTTTCTTCATTGTTCAACATTCACTACTATACATAGAAATGGGAAATACAATGGCATGGATAATCCTAACTTTAGTATTCAATGACATACCTTAAGACTTCAGGATCTTGTCTAGTTTCTTCATAGCTGCCCTTTCAAGTCCTAGTCTTCCTCTGATTTCTTGGCTGCAGTCTCCACTCTGGTTAATGACTGAGCCATGATATGGAAAATCTTGAACTATTTCAATGTCTTCATTGTCTACTTTAAAGTTTCTTAAATCATCTGTGATCAATATTTTTGTTTTCTTAATGTTCAATTGTAAACCTGCCATTGTACTTTCTTCCTTCTTCAGTAATTGTTCCAAGTCTTTGCTATTTTCTGCTAGTAGTATAGTGTCATCAGCATATCTAAAACTGTAGCTATTCCTACCCCCAATTTTCATGCCTCCTTCTTCTGAGTCTCATCCTGCTTTATGCATAATACATTCAGTGTACAAGTTAAATAGATAGCCCCATTGAAACTAATGGTGCGTGCACTCATGGTGCATGTGTGGGGCTATTTTAGCTATAGCTAAAATGCTTGCTTGATTCTCTTGCCAATTGGAAACCACCCCATTTCTCTGTATTCTATTCTGATGGTAGCTTCTTATCCTGATTACAGGTTACAAATCAGGACAATCAGATGTTGTGGCACACCTGTTTATTTAAGAGTGAGCCAGAGCTTTTCATGATATATACAATGAAAGGCTTTGTTATAATCTATAATCCACAAGCTGGTTTTGTTTGGAAATTCTTTGCTGCAGTCCATTATCCAACACATGCTTGCAATATGATCTCTAGTGCCTCTCCCTTTCCTGAATCTAGCTTGGACACTGGTATTTCTCACTCTATATGTGGTAAATGTCTTTATTGAATAATTCTGAGCATCAGTTAGTGTCACTGTGTTATTTCTGCAGTGTAGATGAAGCCATAGATCAGGGGTAGGCAACCTTTCCCCTTTAAGGGTCGAGTGACTTCAACTCCCAGAATCCCAGGAGCTACTGGCCAACATGAGACAATTGGCCAACATGGCTGAGGCTTCTGGGAGCTGAAGTCCCTCGGCCCTTAAAGGGGAAAGGTTGCCTACCCCTGCCATAGATTCTATGTTTTAACCTCTTATAGGAATTGTTCTCATTAACTGAACTGTTTTCACTGTCAACATAACAGTTACATGGCTGCCCTGACTCCATCCCAATGCCAATCTGCATGGAGAGTCAGGACACTCTCCTGGCAGCTTGCACACACACTGCGCCAAAAGAGCACAAAAGAGCCACAGTGCCAGCTCTAAGGGCAGCCTTTTGCCACCCCCCAAAGGAGCAGCATTTTGCCACTCTTTTGTGGGCGGCAAAAAGGAGGATTGGGAGGATTGGGGCCAAGAAAAGGAGGATTGGCGCCATGGTGTGTCATCTGCATTGGCCCTGAGACTTCTTTTCTGCTTAATTTTCTTCAGAACCCATTTCTCCTGGAACCCATTTCCCTGGATAAAAGGTAAAGATTTCCCATTTGACAAGGTTGTCAAGTTGTGTCCGACTGTAGAGGGTGGTCCTCATCTCCGTTACTAAGCCGAAGAGCCAGTTTTGTCAAAGACCACTCTGTGATCATGTGGCCAGCATGACTGCATAGAATGCTGTTACATTCCACTTAAATGGTACCTATTTATCTACTTGCACTTTTACATGCTTTCAAACTGCTAGGTTGGTAGAAGCTTGTACTAGGATGGCAGAAGCTGGGACTAGCTCACACCATCACATGGCGCTTGGGTCTTGGACTGCCAACCTCGCAATCGTCTGAGTTGGCATCTTGACCACTACATATCATCATTTGTATCTATTAGGAGTTCCATTGGCTTGGTCACATAAACCTCCCAATTTGTGTAGCCAACAGTATTAGCTTAACAGGCAGGGATAACATCCATAGTCCCCCTGAGTAATTTTAAGCATTGAAATTTTAGAATAGTTGACATGAGAAAATAAACATGTAGCTTTGTAAAATAAATTAGGCTATTTATTTACATTATCAAAACACTTACATTTCACTTCTCTAGAAGAAGACCATAGACTTTTCATTGTCTAGACTCATGACTTATACATTGACACTTCAGAGTCTAGGCTTATGCAATGCTGTAACATAATTATCTGTTGAGGAATTCTATAAATCATTAAACAGGCATCTGTGGAGAAAACCATACTTTCCCATAGGCATCTCAGCAGCATCGGTTATTCCTATAACAGTATCCATGGAGGAAATGAGTCTTTCCACAGAAATCTTTATACATTGGAGTTTAATCACACGGGACAAGTCCTGTGCAAAAACTGGATTTGTTTTTCAGATGACGTTCGGGGTTAACCTGAACATAAAAAACCTCTCAAAAGCAGGTTCTTTTTCAGTCAACGTTAGTGTTAATGAGAATTAATGTGACATTAACCCAAATGGAAACTAGACAAAACCCGAAAGTAAAAAGGGGTGGGTTTTGTCTACTTTCTGATAAGGTTAATGTCACATTAACCCCGTAGTGTGTGGAAAACTACCCAATTTTGTGGGTTTTTTCTGGTTTTTAAATCCCGTTTCTGCACAGGATTTTTGCAGTTTGGCCCCGTGTGATAAACTCCATTGTTATATATCAAGAGCAGAGGCATATATTATCTTTTTTTTTTCCATAAAGAGGCATTGCATTACTGTGCAGTATTCAATGGTCTTACTATCCAGAATTATCATAGAATCATAGAGTTGGAAGAGACCACAAGGGCCATCCAGTCCTACCCCCTGCCATGGAGGAACTCAAAATCAAACCATCCTCGACAGATGGCCATCCAGCCTCTGTTTAATGCTTATCTTATAAACATTATGTTAGAACTAGCCATAGTTGCAGTAGTGAATGGTCCAGAGACCATGAACCTTATCTATTGAACCATCAGGATATATAGTATCTCAAACCTGCCCTTGTGTGCATCAATCAGTGACAGTTTTTACTGGTCTTTTGTAAAAAGACTTGTAATAGTCTGTTTGTTCAAGGTCACCATTGTACATTTAGAAATGAGTTTTTACTGAAGTACACAGCTGCTGCTCATCCATTTACACAAGGCTGGTGGATCACCTTTATTCTGGGCATCTGCCATCAGGCGACTGCCTGTGGTATGGCTCAGCTTGATTATTTATAGAATCATAGAATTATAGAGTTGGAAGAGACCACAAGGGCCATCCAGTCCACCCCCTGCCATGCAGGAACTCCCAATCAAAGCATCCCCGACAGATGGCCATCCAGCCTCTGCTTAAAGACCTCCAAGGAAGGAGACTCCACCACACTCTGAGGGAGCGTGTTCCACTGTCAAACAGTCCTTACTGTCAGGAAGTTCCTCCTAATGTTGAGGTGGAATCTCTTTTCCTGGAGCTTGCATCCATTGTTCCGGGTCCTAGTCTCTGGAGCAGCAGAAAACAAGCTTATTCCCTCCTCAATATGACATCACTTCAAATATTTAAACAAGGCTATCATATCACCTCTTCAACCTTCTCTTCTCCAGGCTAAACATCCCCAGCTCCTTAAGTTGTTCCTCATAGGGCTTGGTTTCCAGACCCTTCACCATTTTAGTTGCCCTCTTGGACACACACCAGTTTCTCCACATCCTTTTTGATGGTGCCCAGAACTGGACACAGTATTCCAGGTGAGGCCTGACCAAAGCAGAATAGAGTGGCACTATTACTTCTCTTGATCTAGATACTATACTTCTAGTGATGCAGCCTAAAATTGCATTGTCCCTTTTAGCTGCTGCATCGCACTGTTGACTCATGTTCAACTTGTGGTCCACCTGGATTCCTAGATCCCTTTCACACGTAGTCTCATTCAGCCAGGTATCCCCCATCGTATATCTGTGCTTTTCGTTTTTCCGCCCTAAGTGCAGTACCTTACATTTCTCCGTGTTGAATTTCATTTTGTTAGCTTTGGCCCAACTTTCTAGTCTGTTCAAGTCATTTTGAATTTTGATCCTGTCTTCTGGGGTATTAGCTACTCCTCATAATTTGGTGTCGTCTGCAAATTTGACAACTATGCCCCCAATACTGTCATCCAAGTCATTGATAAAGATATTCAATAGCACTGGGCCCAGGACAGAGCCCTGTGGCACCCCACTGGTCACTTCTTTCCAGGTTGAAAAGGAGCCATTGCTGAGCACCCTTTGGGTTTGGCCAGTCAACCAATTACAAATCCATGTAACAGTTACTTTGTCTAGCCCACATTTTACCAGCTTATTTGCAATAATGTCATGGAGAACCTTGTCAAAGGCCTTACTGAAATCAAGAAATACTATATCCACAGCATTCCCTTCATCTACCAAGCTGGTAATTTTATCAAAAAAAGAGATCAGATTTGTCTGGCATGACCTATTTCTCTGAAACCCATGTTGACTTTTTGTGATTATGGAATTACCTTCCAGGTGTTCACAGACTCTCTGTTTAATGATCTGCTCCAGAATCTTTCCCGGTATTGATGTCAGACTAACTGGACGATAATTGTTGGGATCCTCTTTTTTCCTCTTTTTGAAGATGGGGGCAACGTTTGCCCTCCTCCAGTCTGCTGGGACTTCTCCTGTTCTCTAGGAGTTCTCAAAGATTATTGCCAGTGGTTCCGATATTACATTTTCCAGTTTTTTTAGTACCCTTGGATGTAATTCATCTGGTCCTGGAGACTTATATTCATTTATTGTACCAATTAAGACTACATTTTCAGTTTTCTGTCTCCCTCTCCCACTTTCTCAGACAGACTCTTTCTTTATCTTATATTTATACATAGGCGTTGATACTTCCGTGGCTGTACACCTGAACACATCACTATATGCTGTTAACTCCAGTCACAGAGTACATTTATTCTTATGCTTCCTTCCAATATAGAGGCTTCAGAGCTTTAAATTGTGCAAAGTGTACACAAAACATAGCATCCAGCCTATAACAGGACACTAAAGACTTTACTAAAGAAAGAAGACCAGGGTGCGAGTCCCCACTCAGACATAGAAACCTATTGGGTGGTTTTGGACACATCACACACTCTCAGCCTCAAAGGAAGGCAAACCAAACCACTTCTGAACAAATCTTACCAAGAAAACTACATGATATGGTTGCCTTAGGGTCACCATAAGTCAGAAAGGACATGAAGTCATACACCACCAACAATAGATATGGAATCTTTTCCAGCAACAAAAGACTTTATAAATAGGATTAAGGGGATCTCAAGTGATGCCATCATAGTTGCTATGGATATTAATTCCTTATATATGAACAATCCACAAGAGGAAGCACATGAGATAATCAAGTCTGTCTTAAATCCATATGATTGATATTTTATCACCCCACACTTAATTTATTTTGGAGCTAGTAGAATTTATCTTTCGAGGAAAATATTTTAGATTTTCCATTTCTATTTTCAAATGAAAAAGGTTGCCATGGACAGTCTTTTTGCTCCCTATGTAACTGTTTATGGCACCTTTGGAAGATGAAATTATTTGTAATCCAGCACCTAATCAGGTCTTTCAGGATATAATACTATATAAACAATTTACTGATGACACTGTTTTAATTCATGAGACCAGAGTGGCTGAGAGTTTTTTTCTTGGAACAATACTGCAGTACTTATATTACAATTAAGTTCATGTAGCTATTCAATAAATATGTCTTTTCATAACTGGACACAGGTTTAGAGAGAAGGAGCTAATATATCTTTACTACACCTACACATCATAACTCTATTCTTTATGACATATTCATTTATGTCAGAATTTCCTGCCTGGTCAGTGATTAAAAAGAAATTTATCACATACCTCTGATTATAACTCTAAGGGAATTATCATTATCCCTATTATTATCAATTCATTATCATACAGATAACTCCTTTCAGCCTCTTTGAAACTTCAGAATGTTTTTGTTAAGAGATTTCTGTAAGCATGTGACTAAAGAAAATTGTTGACAGAATCATGCAACCTTGTGGGATGCTATATGATAGAAATATGTTAAGCTGTATAGGATGGAAACATCAGAACACTAAGACTCAACACAAATTTATTATGGGATCTTTCATGCCCAGTTTTGTTGACAGCAATAACAGTTATGTGGGTTTTCTGGCCATAGCAATGAATCAACAGTGTTTGGAAAGATTTCTGTAAATTGAATAAAATGTCTAAATTGCACAGATCCATGATAGCTGCTATCTTGTCGTGTAGACTTTTGCAAATCTGAAACACTGAGTGAGTTGTTTGCATCTTATTCAAAAGTCAAGCCTTGGGCACTTGCTCTGTGTGCATGCTTTTTTTCATCATAAAACATGACAGTTAACTTACATAGAGAAGTGTTTGTAAAAAATTGTGGTAACCTGGGTGAAAAGTAAAACTCTCCTTTGACCACAATACCAGACAGGCATCAGTCTCATCTTCGGGCATTTGTCTTACCTTCACTATGAGCTTCAAAGTGCCGTCCTAGATGACAAGGGGAACAGTTGATGTTTTCCATCACAGATTTATATCTGGGGTAAAACCTCATGCCTTGTGTAGGTGTGGAGGGTGGCTACATGTACAGGCACACCTGAGCCTGTTAGAACAAATAACTCTTGGGTCATCAAGGGCAAACCATCTCTTTTGCACAATGCATCACTGATTCTTGGCCATCTATCCAATCAGTTCCTATCTCCATCACTGTTTCTCCCCAAAAGACCAGAATGTTTAGGTCCGTACAGAATTCCTTTCCCTCATTTGTTTCTAAACTAATTTTTTCCCCTAGCCTAGTACAGGTGCTAAAAAATGGAGTTGTTTTCCACTGAAGCCAATGGAGGAAGAGGAAAGATCAACCTCCCCCTTATCTGGACAGAACCCTCCGCTTACAGGTAAAAGAGAAAAGAAAAGGATCTTGTAGTGGGGTGTTATGTATTTAATATAGTCTACTTTAAAACTGAAAGGTCTTCCTTCTCACTGAACACAGGGGACCTGAGATTTTCTCCAAGCCATTTTGATGGTTAAAAGATTCATATTGTAGCACTGAAAGGGCAGATAGCCAGCTCCTATTAATCAATGGGTTAAGAATATTGCATTATCAACTCTTTCAAACCTTTGATGGGTAAAGTCAACTTTGCAATGACATTTGTATATCTGGATCACCTTTAATTGATAAATTGATTATTTTATTGGGGTGCTTCCATTTTTCTCTGTTTTGAGGGCCATGTTTGTTCCCCCTTCTTTCCCCCCCTTTTCTTAATATGATGGGGCAAGGGATTAAAAAGAATCCTGAGCTTTTCTGCTGTCATATGTGTTGCTGTGGTTGTATATTTCGTAGGTTGATAGCATACTGGGGTTGCTGCCAAATCCTATGGTTTCTCTCACCTGGCACGTTTTAACTCAAAAACTATACCTGAAATCCTGGGATATTTCACAGCCATCATCTCACCAGTTGGTTCATTTTAGGTTGTTGGCCCCTGGTTAAAATCATTTTAAAAGCAGAGTAGGCAATGGAAGATTCAAACCCCACAATAGCCTTAATCACACAGATCTGCAATTACACACACACACATACACACCATGTGGAGCCTCTACAGGTTTCCCTATGTCTGCACTTTCTGTACTGTGTGCATTGACTCATGGGTAAGGAGTGGAAGGTGTTGCCCATCTTATCTGCCAAGTCAGTTACCCTAAAAGGTAGGGGTACATTGGGGGGGCCCTACCAGCGGTGACAACACGTCTTTGAAATTTGGGAAATTATAGCTCCAAAGGAGGTCTGTGAGAGGAGGGCTACTGCAAGGATCTTTCATCCAAGTATACCAGAACTAACTGTAGAGATTACTCCAGTTTAAGTAAATAAAAGTGTTTTTATTTAAAAAATATACAAGGGTGCACACAAACATACAAAGACTGAGGTGAATGAATGAATCATACAAGGCTATCTGAAAAAAGGGTGTGAGCAGTAGGAAAGAGAGAAGTCAAGATTTAATCCAGAAGAGAAGTTGACTCCATCTTTATTTAGTGGAAAACACAGCACTGTGGCCAGTGCAGTTTGGAGATTGGAAGTGGCTCAGACAGTGTCCAAGGGTTACCCAGAGGGGTGCAACTGTGTAGTAGGGTAGTTGTGTAACAGTAAGGCTAGAATCAAGGCAGAAATTTATACCCCATTGCAAATTCTTGAGATGTGTGCTGTGCCACCAAAGGTGTCCAGAAAGCTGATGACAATACCTCAATGTTCAGATAGGAAAGAGGTGTGGGAATATAGGCATGAGGTGGGATGAGGGTGTGATCTCTGATTGTTTTACAATGCAACTCCTTTGTTTCTCTTGCAAGAGGAAATGAATGGAGCCTGGGGGTTGAGCTAGGTGCTCAGCCAACTCTATTAGCATTTACCTTAATTTCTCTTTAAGTCTCCACATGCCTCTTCTGTCAGTGTGACCCTAACCTGAGTCAGGTCATCACGACCTTCAGAACATACCTAATCTCTAGGTAATAAATATGATATTCCATATTTAGTGTGAGGGGCATAGGATATGCTAACAGTACACAAGCTGACATACAAGTGAACTTTTTTGAATAACAAGAACAACAGTTGTTATTATTAACTTTATTTGTGTCCCAACTTTTCCCTCAAATGAGGACTAAGGGGAAAAGATACTTGTTAAATGCCTTCAAGAGTTTTTGACAAAGACCTCCAAACATTCCTTGAATAGTGGAATTTTGATTTGTCAGTGCAAGAAACAGAACAGAACACTGGGAGGAAAAAGAAAAAGAAAAAAAACAGAAGAAAAAGAAAAAGAACAGAACGGGAGGAAGTCTATAAGTACCATGAAGATAATTGGAAATTATCTTCAGAGCGCAGAAAAAACTGGGGGTTTGTACTACAACTCCCAGAATCCACTAGCCTTCATACAGTCTGAAAAGTAATTTTTCCAAACTTTGGAAAGAGAGTATTATAGCTCCCCTTAAAATTTTAACTCTTCTTTAAAAGAAAAAAAATGGGATATAAATTGGATGATGAGGATGATGAAAGTGGAAGGAAGAGGAGAACCAGGTTTGTATAACCTCCAACATTTCTCAGATGCAAACTGGAACAAGCAACATCAGACTGTGGTCCAGATGTCAAAGATCATTAATGAGGAAGAACATGCAAGCTAGGAGGGACTGCAGCATTTTATGTTCCCTCCTCTCCTCTCTGTATATTGAACTCAGTTTGCAGCAGTTAGAGTAAACTGAAGACATAGGGGGAAAGTGGGAGGAGGAGAGAAAAACTGGGAGATTTGAAAAGCAATTGAAAAAACTTAGGATTAATAGGGACTACCCTTGCTAAATTGGAACAGTTAGAGAGTATGGGTATATTAAACCCCTCTGTCACAAGCTAGGTTCTGACCCTGGAACCCAATTGACCAATATAGAACCAGCAGGCTATAATTCATTTCCCTTTTGCCTTCTCACCAACCAAAGCAATCCCCAGGGTCTTTCTGAGAAGGCAAGGTTTTAGGGAGAAAAGACTGTAGAACTTCTGTGGGCCATATTAGGAATGTGAGTTAAGGGCTCTCCTCCCTACCTTTATCTTGAAGTATCCTGAAACAAAAGAAACTGGAGGATTTGCAATTATTTTTATTTTTAATTTTGTTTTTAACTGCATACCATACTGTTCAAACAAAGTGTCTGTAATCCTGAATTGGCTATATGGTAGATTTGCAAATTAATGTTTACTATATTGTAGATTTGTATAATAACATTTACCTATAAAAAAGATTTTGTTTTATTTAGTTCTGAATAAAGATTATAAAAACTAATCATAAGTGAAATGAAAAAGGTTAGTGGTAGTCACCAACAGTGGGCTTGGAGTCATTAACTTTTTTAGGGTACCTTTCACAGTGAATTGACGCTGAATGAATGCCACCTCGGGGCCCATTCACACCACAGAAATAACCTGGTGTGAAACTGGGTTATTTCCATGACATTCCCACTGGTCCCAAATGTACCCAGCACTGTTTGTGGGGGGCCATGGACAAACCCACTTAACCCAGTATATTCGACACTGGGTCACTAAGTGCGTCTTTTTAAAAGAGCTGCATCGATCCACATCTCCGGTAGTGAGAGTAAGCTATCAAATCAATTCGGATTGTGCTGCATCATTCCCAGAAATGGAGGAGCCTCCATTTTAAGCCAAAATGGTGGCAAGCATGAATGGCAATAGAGTTAAAATGCCACGGAGAGATTAGGAAACGGAAAACGTAATGGGAACACCGATCCAGTATTGCATCACTGCAGAGATCCAGATCTCCTCAGGACAAAAAGTAAGTGTGAATGCCCCGTCAAAGTGTCTCTGAGTGCTGGGACATCCTCCAACACAGGGCTGGAAACTGTGTGGCCCTCCAGATGTTGTGAGACTACAACTCCCATCAGCTCTAGCCAGTCAGGTAGGAGGTTGGGAGTTCCACTTCATGAATGTCTGGAGGGCCACACATTTGCCTGCACTGTTCTACCAAAACCATTTTTGTCAGGGCTTAAGTGGGAAAAGTGGAGTCAAGACTGTGTCCATCTCTCTCCTGGGCACACACTCACTATCAGCCACATGACTAGTTGGTGCCTCCAGAAAATAATCCCATTGACCAAATTGAAGGAAAGTTTGAAAAAGTTACTTGACTACAACTCCCACAGTCTCCCAGACAGTTAGTGGTTAGTAGCCATGGTTCCTGAGGGATTCTGGGATTTGTAATGAAAGCTAACGTTTCCAAGTTCTGTATTTAAGATAGGCATCTCTTTACAGTTAGAAGCAACCATGACAGAGGAGCAAAGTTAATGGTTGGAGAGGTGTAAGAGACATTATGAATCCTAGCCTTTGGGTGGCAGAACTTCTAGTGATTCAAGGATGACAATTAAATGGTCATTGACTGAACAAGTCACTGGAGGCTCTTTCAGCATCATAAAAACTGTTGGCATCCTCCACATGGAGGAGGAAGTGGCTTTATGAACACCTCCACATACCTTAAGCATTTGTATACAAGCTCCTCCACCCAGCTTCAAGATGAAGTGAACAACAACCGAGGCATCAGGGATCAAGTGAGATCAGGGACCACTGCACAACTTCTTATCCCAGGTAGGTGTTTGATATATGTGATAGATTTATGTGAACCTAGCAATAGCTGGGCAATGTTAATGGTGAAAGGCTGGTAGAACAACCCTCAGGATGACAGGCAGGAGGAAAGTTTTGTATTCATTATATATTTCCAAGTTGCTCCTGTTGTGATTTGTCATATGAATCATATCTCTGTGACACTAATGGTTGCAAGATATGAGGGCTTCTTTTATTATTGCAGGTTTGGGAAAGCAACATTTTGGTGTAAGGTAAAAACTAGTTCTTTTGGGGATACAGTATCAAGTGAGATAGTGGTCTTATTTTTGTTGCTGTATGCCTTCAAGTCATTTTTGGCTTATCGTGAACCTAAGGAGACCCTATCACAGGGTTGTCTTAGCAAGATTTGTTCAGAGGAGGTTTACCTTTGCCTTCCTCTGAGGCTGAGAGTATGTGACTTGCCCAAGGTCACTCAGTGGGTTTCCAGCAGGGATTTGAACTATCTAGAGTCATAGTCCAACATTTAAACCACTGGCCATCTAGGAGATGTGTATTGATAATATTTTGTGGTCCTCAAGAAGTCCCAGTTTCCTATGTTTTAGCATGGATACTCAAAGTTGCTTTTAATGCTGTCTGTCCACCAGTAGAATGGAACAGATTCTTCCTTCGCCTTACACTTGCTGTGTATCACCTGTGAGGGTTGTGAGATATCCAGAAAATGTATGGTAATTCAGAAGGGAACAAAACACAGGAGTGCCTTGTTGCATGAGTGGAAATTGGCTTGCTTGATGTTGGATAGAGGCCAGATTATTTAACCTAAAGCTATGAAGAAGACTTAGTTTTCAAACTCTGGTACTTAGGATATAAATATTACAGCAGACAAGAGGGAAATCAAAGTAATCTCTTAGAAAATAATGGTTATGGCAATTTAAAAGGCATGGTCTGAAAACACATAAAATAGCAAGCAACCATGCTGAAGCAAAGCAGATCTAATTTTGGTCAATATCTAAATGGGAGACCATCTGGGAACATACATAGACCTCCTTGGGGCCCATGATGAAAAGAAAAGTGCATAAAAATATTGTTGTTGCTGTTGTTAACAACAATAATAATTTTACTTATATGCTGCCTAGCTCCCAAGTCAGACCCAAGACCGATCACAAAAGATGCTTAAAAACAATAAAATAGTAGAATTTCAAAACACAATTAAGGCACCACATTAACATGACATGTAAAAACCTGAAAAATGCTAAGTTAAAAATACAGAACCATTAAAAACATACCAAAGCAAACACCAGTAAGAAGCTCTCTTGCTTACACATTCAAAGCCTGCTTAAACAAAAAGTTTTTTTGTCCGCCAGTAAAAGGAAAGTAGGGAAGGAGCCAGTCTAGCCTCCTATAGAAGGGAGTTCTAGAGGTTAAGAGCTGCCACCAAGAAGGCTCTCTCTCATGTCCTATCTAAGTGGACCTGTGATGGAGGAGGGACCAAGAGAAAGCCTTCCCCTGAAGATCTTAGTTCTGAGAGGTTCATATGGGGAGATAGTCTGCCCATACACTAAAGTAAAAAAATAAGTAAAAGAATAAAACTGCAAATTATTGTCTTCTGAAAGAAACAGAGACAAATGAATAATGAGAGTGCAATTGTGTTATCTGAATGGAAGTGCACATTACAAAATAAAATGTTGGATTAAAAAATGGGTTATTTGACCAAAACAGGAAGGGCATTTTGCTTCACTGAAAAGGCTTGTGTCATTTTCCTTGGGCAGAACAATTCAGAAGAGTCAGGCTGCATACAAAGAAAACATTTAGGTTGCAATCTTACAGCACCTTACCATGTAGTAAATGCCATTGAATTCAGTGGGATGTACTGTACTTCTGAGTAGAAATGTATATGATTGTGTTGTGAGGTTGTTTCCACATTAGTCATTTTCACTGGAGTGGACGCCGTTGATTCAGAGTCTAGAAAAGTAACTTTGCAAGAATGCAATGCTCAGAATTCCCCAACCACTCTGGTGCCAAGAGACTTTTTAACCTCCATTGATGGGCAGAGCTCTGTATGCTGCACAACGTGGCCCTAGTTACCTACACAGCTCTGCTGCCTCTAAAATGAAAAGCATGAAGTCTTATTGCCACTAGTGAAGGAATAAAAATGTCAATCTAGTCAGCTTCTGTATGTGGAGCTATGAGAGAGTGCTATTCTGTTCTTAGCCCTAGGCAACAAAATGTCTTGGATCAACCCTGTAGATGTCATAACTGGAAAACGTTACATTCCAGTAGCTTTCGTATTACTTTTATTTTTAACAACTTGGTTTGTGGTGCATTTTCTGCCTTTAAATGCAGTTGTTCCACTAAACTGGGGAAATGCTATCGATGCAATTGGTAAAAGAAATAGCTGGTGAAGTTTTTGATGTGGCCATTAAGAAGTCCCATTTCCTGGCTGCACTGTCTTTACATGTTACTGTGCACCTGACCTCCCCAACCTGGTAACTTTCAAATGTGTTAAACCATTGTTATTCAAAATGGCAGTCTGCAAACCAATGGTGGTCTCTGAGCCATCAGCTGCCAGTTTGTGACACGTTTTCAAGAAATTGTGCCAATATGATAATAATGTGACTCAAATATTGCACCAATCCTTGGTACCTTGGGGGGGAATAATTGCCAACCCACTGCATTAGATAGTTTGAGAAGCATTGTTTTAGACTACAATGCCCATCATCCCCAGACAGCATAAATTCCAGACAAGCCAGAGCGCAGAAAAGTTATCTTTTGTACTACTATACTCAGACACACACACCAGTAGCATTCCCAATGCTGGTTAAGGGATTCTGGAAGTTGTGGTATAACAATTTTAAGTTTTTTCCAAGCTCTGCTACTAACCAGCCTTGCCGTTCCCAGGACACTCCATTCCATTTCCCTTCCTCATGATTTCCCATCTCCTTTACTCTCAGACCCAGAACCTGCCCTTTCAGGAGTTCTTTGAGAGGAATGCAGAACAAACAATAATCCATATTCTTTGAAGAAAATAGGAACAGAAGTATTACATGACTCGTTGCAAGACCTGGACATAGTAATTAAGCCTGCAGATCAGAGAGAAGCAGTAATTTTGTAAATAAGCAGAATGGATAAGATAATGAGATGTTTATACAGCAAAGGAATGAGACATCACATAGAACAACCTGTTCCTTAGATCCTGTGGCATAGTTTAGGAGCATTGAGGGTTCAATACAAGCTTATTGTGCATGGGCTATGTACCATAGTCACTCCAATTGTTTTTCTCCTGTTTGGTTTGTAATGTCTTGCCTGATGAAGAAGCCAATGGAGCTTTGAAAGCTTGCAACAAGTATACTGTGCATTTCGGTTGGCCAATAAAGGTATCACTGATTGATTTTTGTTTGAAGTCATTGTATGGATTTTTCTGTTTTATATCTTAGCACAAATCAATTATGCCATATGTTTCTGTCCATGAAGAAAAATATCCCGAGTTTCTGGCGTGTATAGCAGAATACTAGTGTCTTTCCCAATTCCCTATATTTTTCTTTTGCCTGTTAAACAGCTAGGTATATGAATACATGTAATTTTTGTATCAATACTAGTTAGAGTTCTTTAACATGAGGCTTATAAAGAGCTACCTCATTCAGCGTCATATGGTGGTATTTTATCTATAATAAATATACTAGAAAATTGAAACTGTTGTCTGAAATTATGGTAAGGGATGAGAGCAAAGCATACACACTCACACAGGTTTAATATCTGCACCAGTGGCAATATCTTTTTGTGGTAGTGGTACTGTGTGCTCCTGTGAGGCAAGAGGCTATGCTGGCAGCAGAAGTGCTACTGGTGGATCTCCCATTTCAGACAGGATTTTGCTGAGGAGCCAGATAAATGTGCCAAACAACTACTGGGCAGCAACAGTAGCAGAGGGTGGGTGTGACACTGGCAGATGATCTCTCAGAGATAGCATGTTAAGGACAGATGAGAAGCAAAAGTAAAAGGGAACAGAAATAGAATCTGAATCTGAATGCAACTCTCCAATGACTTCTGAGCAGAGATAAGGAGAACTACTATAATAATCAATGCAAAAAAAAAAAAAAACCCCACAAAAAAACAAAAACAAAAACAAACCCAAACAAACAGAAATTAACAACAAAAAAGGAAGAATAAGAGACCTCTTTCACAAGATCCAGGAAATCAAAGGAAATTTAAACCAAGAGTGGGGATGCTCAACAACCAGCAGGAAACACATTACATGACCAAGAAGAAATAAAGAGATGATGGAAACAACACACTGAAGAACTATATAAAAGAGATGAAAGTATGACAGATTCATCTGAAGAAGAACTATATGAAGATGAAATTCCAATTTTAGTATGTGAAATGGATGCTACATTCAGAGCACTTGAGGGAGGGGGATCACCAGGAAAAGAACGCATGCCAGTAGAGCTGCTTCAACTACAGAGATAGAATTTATTCTAGTTCTAACTAAAATCTTTCAACAAATATGGAAAACAAAACAATGATTGGAAATGCTCAATATACATTCCAGTCCCCAAGAATGGGGACAGCAGGGATTACTGTAACCACAGGAACACTGCATTAATCTCCCATGCAAGCAAAGTGTTGCTCAAAATTCTACAATACTTTTACCATATTTGGAGCAAGAAATGCCAAATGTTCAAGCTGAGTTCAGAAAAAGAAGAGGCACTAGGAATCTTATTGTAAATATACATTGGATAATGGAGTGCACCAAAGAATTTCAAAACAAAATCAGCTTGTGCTTTATACACTTTAGCACCAGGAGCCCTGGTGGCACAGTAGTTAAATGCCTGTACTGCAGCCACTCACTCATAAACCACAAGGTTGTGAGTTCAATACTAGCCAGGGCTCAGGCTTGACTCAGGCCTGCATCCTTCCAAGATCGCTAAAATGAGTACCCAACTGTTGGGGGGCAATGAGTTGTAAACAGTTGTTTACAACTGTTTACAATCCTTACAGTTGTAAACCGCTTAGATACTGCATAGCGCAGTATGACGCGATATATAAATGAAGCTGCTTTACTTTGCTTTAGCAAAGCCTTTGATTGTATAGCTCATGAAAGATTCTGGCTCACTATTAAAGAAATGGGTTTGTGACAACATTTGATTGTCCTGATGCATAACCTGTACTCAGGACAAGAGGCAACTGTGGGACAGAATAGAGAGAAACAGAATGGTTTCCAGTTAGCAAGGGGGTCAAGCAAGGCTGCACTTTATTACCACATTTATTAACTTATAACCTGGAAATATCATATGTAAATCAGAGGACCACCATGCTACTAGTAGAAAATAGCAAAGACTTGGAATTATTACTGAAAAAAGCCAAGGAAGAAGGTGCAAAGATGGCTTCCATATCTTGGCTCAGTCATTAATCAGAATGGAGACTGCAGTCAAGAAACCAGAAGAAGACTAGGACTTGGAAGGGCAGCAATAATAATAATAATAATAATAAAAAAATCAGCCCTGGTGGCGCAGTGGTTAAATGCCTGTACTGCAGCCACTCACTCATAGACCACAAGGTTGCGAGTTCAATACCAGCCAGGGCTGAGGCTCGACTCAGGCCTGCATCCTTCCGAGGTTGCTAAAATGAGTACCCAACTGTTGGGGGGCAATGAGCTTACAGTTGTAAACCGCTTAGACATCCCATAGCGCGATATGAAGCGGTATATAAATGAAGCTGCTTTGCTTTGAAGCTGAAGTGTCAAGATATTTTCATTGAACACTAAAGTCAGGATGGTTCATGCCATTGTATTTACCATTTTTACGTATGGTTGTGAAAACTGAAATGTGAAGAAATTTGACAGGAAGAAAATCAACTCATTTGAAATGTGGAACTGGAAAATAATTCTGCAATTACTGTGGACTGCTAAAAAGACAAATCAATGGGTCTTCGAGCAAGTCAGGCCTGAACTCGCACTAGAAGCCAAGATGACTCAATTGAGTCTGTTGTAGTTTGACCATATCATGAGAAGAAAAGACTAATTAGAAAAGAGAATAATGTTTGGTAAGATAGAGGGCAGTAGGAAAAGAGAAAGACCAAATTCCAGAGGGATAGACTCAATCAAGGAATTTGCAAGATTATCAACTGACTAGGAGATCTCTCATTCATGGGGTTGACCTAATTCGAAGCTGACTTGACTGCAGTTAACAACATTAAGATTAATACAAGAGAACAGGTTTGCTATTTCTGGTAGATTTTGTGATTTAGCAGGTACAGTAACAAAAAAGAGGGAAGCAATTATATCAAACTTCCCTCTGCCAAATTTATATCCCTATGCATCTCTTTCTCTAATGTTTCACAATAGATAGATTTGAGTAGCATCTAGTAGATAAGTCTCTTTTGTTTGTGAGGCTCTAATGTGCCAGTATCTCATGAAAACCCAAATAATAGTCTAGGAGTACATGTTAATGAATGTTACATAGTGTCTGCTGTATGTATGATGCACTCAAGCACCACCCACCAAGGCATGTACTGCAATTGTGGGTGAATTGGAAATGGGTCTTGCCCCCATTTTCCGGTTGCTTTGTGTCTATGTGTGTATTTGTGTGCTGTAGTGGTTTGAGTGTTGTATCCAGACTCCAGGAGACCAAGGTTTGAATCCCTGCTTGGACATGGAAACCCACTGGTGACCATAGGCAAGTCATACTATATCAGCCACAGAGGAAACCTCTCAATTAAGGTTGCCAAGAATACCCCATGATAGGATTACTTAAGTCAAAATTGACTGGAAGACACAATCAACCAAATTGAATGTAAATCTTTGCAGCTCTAAAGGAATCCAGATTTAAAAATAAAGTGTATGGTCATTCATAGTTCTGAAGGTATGACCACTCAGGAATTCATAGTTCTGAAGGAATACTCCACTCAGTCTTAAACAATGCTGAGTGGAGTATTCAGTCCATTATGGATTTTAAGCCAAACTTTAAAGGAACTATCCAAAGTGTGAGACCTGCTTTGATGGCGCGCCTTGGATACACTCCTTGGATACACTCCTTTAAAGTTTGCTCTAAAATCTGGAGCAGATTTGCCACCTCATCAGTTGCCAGCGCCTTTAAAAAATTTATAGATTCCCTATCTTGAAAATATAGGAGAGGAAAAATGTACAGATACTTGGAGCAGTGTGGAAAGAGAAAATCATAGTGTCATTTCAGGTTGCTTCTATGTGTGGTTATTTACAGCTGTGTGACTGGTAAAAAAAGTGTTTCCCAAAAGCTACAACAACATTATTTTCCTCTCCATAAATCTAATAAAAATCCCTGTGAGGAAAATGTCAGGGATGGAGATAAGGACTTGCTGAAAGTCTTAGGATATGTTAAGCTATGTCCAGTGTTAGCCCCAACAGGAGCAAGATGATTGAAATCAAAGGGGTTTACACAACTGGTGAATAACAAATCCCAAAACAAGGATGCACTCATGCTTTTCCAGCCCATCCAAATTTAAATAATGATCTGTTACTAGGCTATAGAAGGGTGTGTGGATGTTTTGAATCATCTTTGTGCTGTGCCACCCATAGATGATACATTTCTACCGGTCCCACTCCCAACCATAGCTGCTTTATCTGGGGCCCTCCTCTTCACTTTTCAAATCTTGTGCAAAACAATGCCCATCTGTCTGGCCTATCTTTCCTGTTTCATTTCCAAATCCTTTCATCAGTGATTTCACCCTTTATGCCAATGCTTCCTGGTGGACGATAAGACTTTGGTCTTTGAGGTCATCATGGACTTCATAAAGCTGTCCTGGTGTAGATCTGGACCACAGCTTGGACTACTTTCTTATCTTTCTGGACTACAGCTCCTAGAATCCTTCAGCCAACATGATGAATGGATCAAGACAGGTTGCACACCTACACAGAATTTCTTCAGTAGCAGCTGGTGGCTCCCATGTCAGGGGTGGGTGTGTAAATCTGCTCCTGGTTTTAATCCAAACTTCAGTTGAGCTAGGCTGCATGCCCATGGAGGAATAATCCAGTTTGACACCATTTTCGCTGCCATGACTCAATGCTATGGGATTCTGAGAACTGTAGTTTGTTGTGGTACCAAAGCTCTCTGACAAGAAGGCTAGATGTTTCACAAAATGACAGTTCTCAGAATTCTATAGTACTGAGTCATGGTAGTGAAAGTGGTATCAAACTGGATTATTTCTGCAGTGTGAATGCAACCCTAGTTCAGGTGATAAACCTATTTGGGATAATGTTCATTGCTCTAAATAGTTCCTTAAAGTTCATACTAAAAGATTCACCACTTCACTCACATGGAAACCTGCCACTTAATTTGGAACTGATTTAAGCTACACATAGGGGGGAAGATAAATTAAAAACCAAGTTTAACACTATTAAACCAAATTTGTAAGTGCAGTGCAATCTTGACAGTAATTTCTTTACAGCTTGTAAAAGTTACTTTTGGGAACTACAGCTTCTAGTTTCTCCAGCCAACATGGCCACTGGCAAAACATGCTTGCTTGAGAAATCTGGGAGCTGTAGTCCTAAAAAAGCTCTAAATGTTCCTGACTTCACTTGTGGGGATGGATCTAACTGCAGAAGAAATTTTAACAGGTGAGTCTTAATTTATTATATACTCCCCTCTGCATTTTCCTTTCATCGTAATATCTGACTTTAATTTTCTGTTCTCTTGTCCAATATTTCTTGCCTGCACAGTAAGGAGAACCCTAACTGGCAGTCATGGATCTGAACATCAGCAAGATACTACTGATGATTGTACGCTTCATTGTGGGTATCTTTGACAGAAGATACTCCCTCTGGCCATCCCTATTGTTCAGAATCATGATATGGTGAGTGTCTGTATAGGAAGATATATGACTTGAAGCAGTTAGGTAATTTCAGACTATGGAGTTAATGGTCTTCTGGTTGTGGGGTGGAGAATGCATATTTCGATGGCAGTCTGTTTTATTACTTTTCAAATTATGGAAATCAAATCTTGCTATGTTTGGGATCCCTCCTGCTCATTCTGCTGAGTAGGGAGTTTATTGCATCACTTTTCAGCCCAATTCATGCACGCAACGAGATCAGGCTGGAACGGGGGAAAACAGGTTTCACCGCACATGAAATTGCTGTGTGCTGCCATCCGACCACCACCTGTCCCCGATCCAGCCTCTGCCGGCAGATTTTGGTAATCGGCTGGCAGAGGCTGGATCAGGGACAGGTGATGGTCAGCCAGTAGCGCAGCAGCACTTTAATGTGCTGTAAAACCTTGTCCCATGCATGGATTGGGCTGAAAAGTGCATGCAATAACCCCTAGGCTTCTAGACTTCTGCCATATGAAATGGCTTAGCTCCTGAATGTGAGTTCCTTTTTTTGGATGACATCTCCCAGAAGCCATCAATTTCACACACATACAATGTGTGTTTCTGGAACTTTTTTGTGTGTAAAAAACATGATTTGCACAAACCCCATGATTTTTGCACCCTCCCTCCACATATTTTGATTCAAAGTAATTTTCCAAAAACCCTTTGGAATGGGAGAATAATGGGTGAAATTGTAAGGAAATATTCATTTCCTCCCACAGCACAGCAAGAAGATCACAGACATCATTCTTCCTCACATGTGAGGATGAAACAATAAGAGATTTACATTGCTAGTGTGGATATCTCCCTTCCACACTTTTTAGAATTTAATTTAGAATTTAATTTTGCAAATGAAAAGTTAATAATGAGTAGTAACAGCTGCCTTTATCTCAGAATCAGTCTAGTTCTTAGCTGGGTGTTTATTTAGACTGATAATTCAGAATTTGTGGTGTCTATGGAGCAAAATGAAGAGGTACTATTCAGCTCCAAATTTAGGAAAAGAGAATCCTGTGAGTTCTATTTTGCTCACTCTTGCTCCTTTGTTGGTTATGACCATAGACTCCATCCATTCTTCTTGTTTCTCTCTATGCTTTTAGGTACAAACGTCTGATAAGGGGTGTGACGGTTAAATACATTGAGCATGATGGCTATAGGTTCTGTTACTTTTTCCGAGGAAAGCCTGGATCCCAGCCATCAGTGCTGATGCTTCATGGGTTCTCATTCAACAAAGACATGTGGTTAACTGCCATCAAAGTATGTTTCCAATTTTTTCTGTCCAAAGAGTACTGCAAAAATCAAAACTGATAAGAATAACAATGATGATGATGTAGTAAAACACTTACAAAGCAGTTTACTACTTAATTAAAAATACAAAATATACTATTTTAAAAAAATTAAATAGATTTTATTAAAGATTTAAAAACAACACAAAAATATACTCAACTGTTTAAACAATTTTAAATATACAATATACATATTGATATTAACTTATCCCTTCCATCTAATAATTGCAGGACAGTGTACCTTCCATATCCCCTCAAACTTTTATTTTCTTTCTTGACCCATCTTATTCATCCTCCAGTCATTACCTCTTTCTTCCAAACTTCCTTCCTCTATTGCTTTCTCCCAACCTCATTCCTAAATTCTTTTGTAATAAAACCCTCCTTTAAATTTATAATCAACATACCACCACCCTTTTTCACATACTCATGCCCTCTTAATGACATATTAAAAGCATCTTTTACAAAAGGAAGAAAAATACAAAATATACTATTAAAGCCCCAAGCCACAATTCAGCACACACATCACTAAAAAAAATGTATCTTTACACAGCAGCAAGCCCTGATGTTTTCTTATACTCTCACTTGAAGCTGCTGAAAGTGACTGAACACACCCTTGATGATCACACTCCCTTTTTGGCCTTTACACATGTAGCATTAGGCACATTACTTGTGATGCCCTGCAACAAAATACAGTATAGCATGCTTACAGCCATTCATTCCACCATCTTCACTGGTTTTCCTCCTCCCTGCCCATCTGTCAGTCAATATTCCACACGCACTGAACATGTTCAGTCCTCAATGAGATATGTATGTGGAATTTGTTGTGTATTCCTGCATGAGAGGAGGTTTGACTAGCTGGCCCTTGTTGTCCCCTCCAATTCTAAGATTCTATGGTGTTACCCAAAATGCCAGGGTCCTACAGGGCACCTACAACCAATATTTAATAGGGGGGGGAAAGAGATTTTATTAGCTGAAGTAAAACTTCTGAGAGTTCTTTGGGCAACTAAAAGCAGGGATCAAGCTTATGTATATTGGTTCTGAGAAACAGAACTCCACAGTCCAAGGGCCAAATGTAGTTTTATTTATAACAGCAAAAGGGGAAATCAACTTTCATACAAAAAATGCACATGCACACATACATACAGGCAGTATTTCAAGTGGTTAAGACACTGACTCTGTTGATTGCAAGATCGGCAGGTTGGCAGTTTGAGGCCTCAGTACTGCATGATGGGTGAGCTCCTGTCACTAGTCCCAGCTTCTGCTAACCTAGTAGTTCAAAAGCATGCAAATTCAAGTAGATAAATAGGTACCACTTTGGTGGGAAGGTAAACAGCATTCTGTGCAATCATGCTGGCCACATGATCACAGAGTAGTCTCTGATAACACTGGCTCTTCAGCTTAGTAACAGAGATGAGCACCACCCCTTATGGTCGGACATGACTTGATAACCTTGTCAACGGGGGATACCTTTACCTTTATCTTTAGCAGACAGTGATTTTCAGGATTGCAAAGGGTTATACTGTACCTGATTCCAGGAGCAGAGGTTCCAATTGGGGGGCTCTGTGAAATGGAAATGGCTCAGCAGCTGCCAGAAATGCTGAGGAGTCAGGAGAGATACAAACAGAGTGTTTGCATGACCTCAAAACAAGGCCAAATTGATAGTGCCTGAGCATCTATATTTATAGGACAAAACACATCCTGGGGCAGTTTTGGGATTAAGGTGAAATTCTCAGGAAAGAAGAATAGAACTGGAAATCTGTAAATGGCTGCATAATCAGTGCAATCAGTCGAGAGATAAGCCTTTTTGTTTTCTGTTGTGTGTAAGCACAAGGTCTATCACCCACTATCACTTTTATCAGTGAAGGCATTATGTAAATTCTGATGTTAATTTATCTATCCTAGCCATGTTTTTTAGCTTTCCCCCATGCTGAGCCAGCAGAATCTCCAGATATTGTCACAGAAGTCCTTATAGGGCATGGTTAGTTTCCTGCACTGGGTGCACCCTCTTGGCTAAAATATATCTTTAATATCCAATTGATATCAGAAAAGAGGAGGTGTGCAGAGTGCCAGACCTTGGGATAACAATGATTCTATGAACCCACCCACCCTATTTAGGCCCCTGGTTGCCAGATCTTAGGGCACCAATTACAACCTCAGGGAGTTGGTGTGTTTCCCTGGGTCTCCAGGTTCTGAGACAAATCTCAGGGCAAGCAGAAATGAAGAAGGAAGAAATTTGATTTTTGTATCTCAGGCAGCTCAGGGAACCCTTCTTATCAATTCCCCATTAATTTTAAGACTTGCTGACTCAATGCAAATGTGTTTGTGTATTGTGTTTGTGCAACACTGCTGCATGAAAAATGCAAGAGAGAGGTGAGGAGAATGAAGAAAGAAAAGGCTTCACATGCTTGGCCTTTTTCATGCCGTGCGGAACAAGGCAGGCAATGGAGCCCCAGCATCATGTCTTGTGTTTCTGTTAGTTGTACAAGCCCTGACAACAGTAGTACTGTGTCTGGAAAAATAAAACTCTCCAAGGGCTGGCAGTAAACTTCCACAAGCCCTAGCAGCAATGTAAGACATGGCAAAACCTAGTGGCACTTAGATGGAATGGTGGTAACTGTTGCAACTACTGAGGACATTTCCTTGATTTCTTGGCTGCTGAAAAATTCTTTGCCATCCAGACCCTCACTCTGGAATACCATATTACCCAGTCTGCCTGGTTTTACCAAATTCTGGACCCCTTGTCTTTAATACTTGTTCCCAGCTGATCTAGGGTCCTTGCTAAAACCATGGACCGTGTGCAAAAAACATGGTTTACTACATACACAGAAAAACAGTTCCAGAATCACACATGATACTTGTGTGTGAGAGAGACTGATGTTGTGATGGGACCATCTTGAAGTCCTATATTGCTTTTATCTTCTAACCCCCGAAAGTCCCCTGTTACTAACACTTGCCCTGCTTTTTACCCTTTAAAAACTATCCTTTTTAAAAATATATGTTTTTATTAATAGTGATATAACATACTTAAAATAATATTTAAAAGTATCTTATACAAAGTATTCCATATACAATATGTTATAAATTGCATTACTTATCTATTCTTAATTAACTTATCTAAATCTTATTCATGTTAAACCATTTAATATTAACTAAACCAATAATTAAAAACACATAAAATTATTATTGATATCTTCATTCTTATTTCTGTCTTCTCTTCAACATATATTATTCATAATTCCACTAAAGTATAAAACCATTAATTTATTACTAATTAACATCTCTATAATAAGGGCTCCCCATCACTAGAGCCTAATATCTTCATGTTAAACTACTCTCCAAAATTGTAACTCTTCCTGTGGAGGTGAATCACCTTCCTCTTTTACTAGAACCTTTTATACAAATATCTTCCATATTGCTTCAAAATCATTTCTCTTCATTATTCCTTTTTTTTAACCTTAATTTCACATGTTAACTTATCGTTAATTGGCATTTGCCATACTTCTTTATACCAGTCTTGTGTTTGCAGATCTCCCTAAACTTTCCATTTCTTTGCTATAGTTAATCTTGCTACTGTTAATAAATTTGTAATTAAATCCTTCATAGCCTGGGTGCAGTTGATCTTATCATATATAGACAATAATGCTATCTTTGGGCATATTTATAACTCAATTTCTGTTATATCTTTTATCTCTTTAAATACTAATTGCCAAAATTTCTTTAAAGATCTACAACCCCACCACATATGAATATAAGTACCAATTTCTTGACAACCCCTCCAACATATCCTTGAATAGTTCTTATTTATACAGTTTAACCTTACTGGTGTTAAATACCACCTCCAAATTAATTTATAGTAATTCTAATTTATCTGTATAGATAATTTTTTAAATGACGTTGATTCCAAATTTTTCCCCATTCTTGAATGTTTATCATTTGTGCTAAATCATCCTCCCATATTGTCCTAAGATATTCTTCTTTCTCTTTATGTTTTGATAACAATTTATATATTTTACTTGTAATACCTTTCAAAATTTCCTTTTCCTCCATACTATCTCTTTGCCTAATTATTTGTTCAAATTTAGTATATTCTTTAAATTCTTTAATTTTCCTATTCCAATTTTTTGTCCATTGTTCGAACTGAATACGATTAAACCAGGTTATTTTTGAACTTTGCAATTTCTCTTTTATTTTTCCTTTATCCTCATCCAATCTTTCAACCTATATACTTGCTTCCATAACTCTTTCCTTAATTCTTCCCTTAAATTTATTGGAAATTTTTCAATCATTACTACTGGGGTTAATTTTTCAATCATTACTACTGGGATAGCAGGCATTAATTTTTCTTTGTTTTTTTTCCAAATCTCTAGTATATTCTTTTAAAAAGGGTTTTTTATTTCTTTCATTTCTTTCATGGTAAGGTCCCTAAAAAAATATTTTTCACTTTTTCCTCTATTTCTATTGTTTCCATCTCTAACCAATCTAATTCCCCCTTCTCTTTAATTCCATCTATAATTAATTTCAATTGATTTGCATTATAGTACTATTTTAAATTTGGGAGACCCAGTCTTTCTTCTTTTGGGGATTTGTACCAGTATATTTTATTAATTGTCACTTTTTTATTCCCATTCCAAAGTTGTTCACTAATATTTGCCAATTTTTCATCTCTGCTTCTGATATTTGTATTGGTAAAATCCTGAACAAAAAAATTATCTTAAGTAAAATTTTCATTTCTACTAATGCAATTCTGCCAAACCATGATAACTTAATATTTTTATAATCTTCCAATTTCTGTTTAATTTCTATTCTTAATTTATTATAATTTTGCTCCCCCAATTTTTGTAATTTTTTGTAATACTTATTCCTAAATATCTAATTGTATCATTTAATTTAATATCTATCTTTTTATCCTTTAGAAAATCCTGTTCTTCTGTTTTAGTATAATTAAACAGCATTAACTCCAATTTATTCCAGTTTGCCTGCACCCTTGTCTTGTATCTCTAGAAATCTGAATATGTTCTGTTAGTCCACCGTTCACCATTACTACTGCTGTGTTATTTGAATATAGTTGGTTTATCAGTCCTCTGAATTTTACTCCTATACCTAATTTCTTTAACATTATTTTTAATGCTGGCCATTCCACACAATCAAAAGCTTTATAAATATCTAATGCCATTATTCCCACTTTTTGTTTATTCTTCCTAATTATGTTTATTTTATTCAATACTCTTCCTATTAAATTTGACATTTGTCTTCCTTGCACAAACCTACACTGATCTTTTTAAAGATATTTATGTATAAACATATTCATTCTTTTTACCATTGTTGCTGTTAATACTTTAGCATCTTGATTTATAAGGAATATAGGTCTATATGATCCTGGATCTCTCAAATATTTGTCTGGTTTTGGAATCAATATTATCAATGAATGGTCCCATGATGGTGGGGTCCTTTCTCTGTTTAGAATTTTGTTATATAACACTTCCAATTTAGGTATTAAAATCTTCAAAAATGTTTTATAATATTCTGGTCCCAACCCATCCATTCCTGGTGATTTCCCACCTTTTAATTTATCTATCATCTCTTCTATTTCTTTTTTTGAAACCAATTGTTCCATTATTTCTTTATCCTCCTCTATTTTTTATTTTCCAGTGTTTCTGAATATATTCCTCAATTTTTCCATTGACTTATTCCCTGCTGAATATAATTCTTTGTAATATTCTTCAAATATCTTTATCTTTTCTTTCATCATCCCTGTTTTATCTTTTATTACATCAATCATATTCCTCTCTTTCTTTTTTTGTACTGATTTTGCCAACATTTTAGATTTCCTATTGCTATATTCAAATAACTCCCTCTGTTAATGTATCAAATTTCTCTGGACCTCATCTTTCTATTTTCTCTAATTCATTCTTTTTGCTTGTAATTCTCTATACATTTTTTACTCCTGCCTTTTATGTATTTATTCTCTAATTTTTTAATTTTCATTTCTAATTTTACTTTTCTCCCTGTCATATCTTTACATTACATGTTTCCCTAATACAAATCCCTCTTGCAACTGCTTTCATAGTATCACATAACACAGCTTGAAAAACCTCTCTATTATAGATGTCTCATATATTTTGTCATTCTTTCTTAATCTTACTCACTGTATCTTTATAATTAAGTATTCTGGTGTTCAACCTCCATCTTTTTGCTTCTCTATAATCCTTTTTAACTACAAAATCTATATTTACTAATGCATGATCTGTAACTTTTGTCCCTTCTATTCCTGTATTTAATACCTTTGGAACCATATTTTTGATACAAAAATAAAACCTATTCTTGATTAATTTTTATGAACTGATGAATAATAACTATATTTCTTTTCATCCCTTTAATCAGTCTCCATATATCTTTTAATTCGTTTCTATTCATTACCTTATTCAGGGGTGTAATGTTATTGAATTTATCCCTTGTTATTTGGTCTGATTTATCCTTTCACATATCCATAACCATATTAAAATCTCCTGCCATAATTGTATAACCTCCCTGTATATCCTCCATTTTCTTAAATACTTTTTCATAAAATTCTTTTCATTTTTCATTTGGAGCATACACATTGACCAAATACTCCCCCCCATTGTTCCTTGTATAAGTACAATGCCTTTTTAATCTTTCTTAACTTTTAACACATTAAAACCACATCTTTTAGATATTATGGTTGCTACCCCTCTTGCTTTTAAAATACCATATGCTTTTTCATAAGTAGCAACCCAATTAAGTTTAAGTTTATTTGTCACTTATTTTGCTTGATGCTTTCTCTTTTTTCAACAATGATTCTATCCTTTCTTTTAATTACAGACCCCAATCCTTTCATGTTTAACGTTGCTATCCTTACTTTATTTAACCATATTACTTTTCTGAATTGGCTCTTCAGTGCCCCTACATCCATCCTTTCCCTCCCTCCCTTTTTCACCCTCCCACCCCTCCCTTCCCTACCCCCTGCCCATATATACATTTCTACCCACTTCTTCCCCAAGGTATCCAACCTTGCTCATGGCTTTTACTAGTTCTCTGGCGGGGGGGGGGGGGGGAGCCATAATTCCCAGTGTATAATCAGTTTTTCCCCTAATTGTTTATTAATTGTCTCTTTTATTACATCAGTTTTTCTAGAGTTCTTTTTTCAATTGTTTTAATTTTATTGTCTTTGACTTTATCTTCTATGGTTCCTTGACTCCACCAGTTGCACCCTTGCTGATGTTTTCTTCCTGCTGCTCCATATTTAATTGTTTTAACAGATCCATTCCGTATTCCAGAGAATAGATTTTATGCTGCTTCCCTTTCCACTGAAATTTCAAAAAAAAATAATAAAAAATAAATAAAAATAAAATAAAAAATAAAATAAAATAAAAAATTGGGTACCCCAACTGTATCTTATTCCCTTTTCCCCCCCAGTACTGCAGTGCATGGTTTGACTCCTGTTCTCCAATTGATAGTCTCTGGGCAAAGATCATTATAGATTTCAATGATAGTGTCCCCATATTTCAGTGATTTTGAAAGTTTCCTGATTTCTTGCATTAAAATATCTTTCTTATTTAAACTTGTTACTCTTAAGATCATGTCTCTGGGAACCAGGCCTCTTTTTAGAGTTGTTGTTCTATGCAGACGTTCCACATCCTGTTCTACCCAAGTAATCTGAGAAGCCATACTTTGTAGCCACTTAAGAATTTCCTTCTTCAAGGTCCTTGGTGTTTCGTTTGCCATCTCAGGAAAACCACTGATACGAAGATTATTTCTTCTATTGTGGCCGTCCAGATTTTTCATTGTAATTGGTCCAGTCTTGATGAATGTTCTGAAGTTATCTTCTGTTTAACTTTTTGTTCTTCTTGCAATGAATTTACTTTTTCCCCACTCTTTCAATTTCTTTTTTAATAATCATTTTTTAAATAATTAATTTCATCCATAATTTTATTAGTTAGTTATTGTCTCTGATAATGTTCCATTATTTTTAATGATTGTATCTTTAAAAGCTTCATTGCTTTTGACTTTTCTGTTAACACCTGCAAGAACCATGTTTTCATTTCATCTCCTATGTATCTCCATTATCTGGCTGCGTGCCTAGAGCTTTAGGTTTAGCTCCGGCTTTTTGCATTGTGCCAGTGGATCCAGTTTTCTCTTTCTGCATTGCTTTATTATGAGCCTCAAAATTCTCTTGTGAGTTTACTCTTCTTAAGCATGCACACGCCTTATCTGATGGATGTACAGATTGTCTTTTCCAACTTAAAACTGTTTGTTTCAGTTCTCTTTTTTCACTTTTGGACATCTGCCAACTTTTAATCTATGTTATGTCTCAAACTGCTGACATGCAGTTTATTATATTTTTCTCTCTCAGTTTGTATAATTAATATTTCAATGTTTCTTCAAATCCCACACAATCCAATACAGTCGTCCCTCCCCATTCACGGACTTCCCATTCATTATTTTGAGTTTCTGCAGACAGCAAGCCAGGAGGAACAAAATGGTGCCCATGCACATGCGGAGCCATGCACGGGAGCGTGCCGCCATTATAGTCAATGGTGCTTGAATATCCACGTTTTATCTAGTTCGCTGGGGGCTCTGGAACAGATCCCCCATGTATGAGGGGGATAATTGTACATTTATTGACTGTTTTACTTTAATTTTGTTGTGTTAGTCTTAACTTCCAATCAGTTTAGCAGACAACCAGCTGGCAATTGTGGAAGACAAAAATGCCACTTATTTATCTTTCTTCTCACTAAATCTTTATTTAGGCAGTTCTACTCTATTCTCCTCACATTCCAATTTGTTTATTTATAATTACTCACAATCTTTTTCCATTTAGAAGATTTTTTTTTTGGTTTTTCAAGCTTTGGCTTTCAGGAGAATACAATCTCAGCTCCTTACACACCATCACTTGTGGCTCCTCCCCCTTTTAAAACTATTGTTAAGTGTATAACAGCTAGGGTCCCAAGTGTCTTCATAAACCAGTTTCAATATTTTGGGTACCATGTCTGATCTTCTTTACAGTTTATAGTAATCAATCCAGTCAGAGTCAACCATTGTAAAACAAACAGTAACTTTCTTGAGAAACATACAGAAATAAAATATATTGTGTGTGTTAACTTCAAGCTTAGTATGCTTACATCAAAATCAAACATTTGGCAAGGTTTTAACCAGGGGTCAGCAACATTTTTTGCTGGCGGGCCGGGAGGGGGGGAATGGCGCTGGGGGCCGGTGTACACGCTTGCGCATGCACTTCCCCAGCGCACACATGCACACAACTCCCACCATCGTGCGCATGCGCGTGTGTGTGAGGGGAGCCATTTTTGAAACCAATATGGTGCCCTGTGTCGTGCACGCATGTGCACGATGGCGGGGCGCCATTTTGGCAGCCGCGGGGGTCCCCCAGGAGGGCTCCCTTGGCCACACTGGGCCTCGGGGAGGCTCGGCGCGGCTGCGGGGGTCCCCCAGGAGGGCACCCTCAACTGCGCTGGCTCTCAGAGAGGCCTGGAGCAGCCGCGGGGGTCTTCCGGGGCAAAATGGCACCCTGGAGGACCCCCACGACTGGGAAAGGTGGCAGCGGCCCACGGGTGCGGCCCACGGGCTGTAGGTTGCCGACCCCTGGTTTTAACCATTCTTTATGCTGCTCTCTTTCTAAGCAGAACCATCATCCAGACCTGACTGGACTATAGCAGACCACTGACACAAAACACTCTTTTAAATTTATTTTAAATTCCTCCTCTTGTCAGGAAGCCCTGTCTATCAAAACAGCTGGGCTGCATTTCACTCCTCCCGTGCTATCCATTGCCTGGCAAATAGCTATCAAGCTGCCCTTCACCCCATACAAGCCAATTTCTAAAGGCACTCCATCACAGATGTTTTCTGCACAAAAAACAGCATTTAGCAGAAAAAGCTACATGTGTTGTTGTTTTTGAAACATTGTTTTGCAATTACAAGGTGTTTTTCATGCAAAAAAAATATCATAAATTGCGTGCACACTGTTTCCAAAAGCATACTTTTTTGAGGACAAAATCATGTTCTTTGCACAAAAAATACACTTTTACACAGAAATGCTCTGTTTCTGAGAATAAGAGTACTCAAAACATTTCAGGCCCTATTCACACTACAGTATTATAGCGCTATGTTTTTACATGGCTGAGTTGTATCAAATGCTAGGATTTGTCATTTAGGGCAGCACTAAACATTTCTGGTTGAAAGTTCTAAATACCCTTTCCTAAACTGAAAATCCCAAGATTCCAAAGGATGTTGCCACAGCAGTTAAGGTGGAATCATCACACCACAATTGTGCTATGTGAAAGGCACACTTCTGGCTCACTTTCCAGCCATTTCCTGTCCTGGGAGTTTATCACACAGGATGAATCCTGTGCAGAAACTAGATTTAAAGTGAAAACAACCTGCTTTTATGGGTTGTTTTTCACATGACGTTCAGGGTTGACCCAAACAGAAAGTAGACAAAACCCACAATTGCGGGTTGTTTTTCAGATGATGTTTGTGTAAAAGAGAAATAAAGTGAAAATAACCCGAACAGAAAGTTGACAAAACCTGCTCCTTTTTACTTTCAGGAAATTTTGAAAGTAGAAAGGAGTGGTTTTTGTCGACTTTCCATTTGGGTTATTTTCACATTATTTCTCTTTCTGTCAATGCATCTGAAAAACAACCCACATTTGCAGGTGTTTAGCGGATCTTAAAATCCCGTTTCTGCATGGAATTTGCCTTGGTGTGCCTCCGTGTGATAAACTCCCTGCTCTTGGCACATCCCAAGGACTTAGCCCTGATTAATTTGGCTCTGGAAACTTAGAGAATGGGATACTGTTCAGCTGCTAACCTTCCACCACTTGAGTGGTCACATGAGAACACTTGTGTCTGATATCAGCTATCTTCGGATTTTAACTGATTTTCTTAGCTTTATCTCCCCTACAATCTTTCCACAGCTTTTTCCAAAGAACATCCACATAGTTTGCCTTGACATGCCTGGTCATGGAGAAACCACTCGTCTGCTGGCAGAAAATTATACAGCAGTGGATCAGGCTAAAAAAATACATCAGGTAAGGCCTGAGAGTCATTGTATACCTTGAAGTCTGGCAAGAGAAGGAGGCTAGGCTGCTGAGAATGGTGCTGCCTCCTCCTCTGTCTCTTCCTCTTCTTTTCTACTTGTTTATTTCTTGTGATACTTCTAAACACATTCTCATGACTGTGATCATTTACACGGCTGTAAAAGAGGCTGTGAATCATATCCATTCTTCAGCATTATGTATGACAACTTGCCATCCTTTTCACAAGGAAAATTCTCATGAGCTTGGACTTGCAGCAACATATTCCCTGCCAGATTGCTTATCGGGTCAAAGACAAAGAACTAACCAGAGGAAATATTGATAGTAGCCTGTTCCTGGTTGACAGTTTATGTGCTCACAATGATATTTTAAAAAATTTCAGCAATGCAAGACACACAAAAATGTAATGTGTGGAATCACAAGAGCTTGGAAACATTTCATTTGGATGCCAAATCCCAGAATTGTCTAAAAGAATGGCCCTGTTTCCTCAAAGATTCTAGCTCCTGTCTTGTTGTTGTGTGCCTTCAAGTCATTTCTGACTTAAGCCAACCTTATCAAAGGCTTTCTTTACAAGATTTATTCAGAGGGGATCTGCATTTGCTTTCCTCTGAAGCAGAGAGAATGTGACTTGCCTGAGGTCACCCAGTGGGTTTCCATGGCTGATTGGCCTCCAGAGTTACAGTCCAACACCTAAACCACAACACCATGCTAGTTCCAGCTCCTATAGCCCAGGAAAGCAACTTAACTCTGACACCCCCCTTAACTCTGAAAATTGTATATATCAGGGAAAGGGAACTCCAGCCCTGGACCCCATCTATTCCACAGAGGATCTGGTAAAGGTCTCACCCTTTCCCTAAAACCACTGGGATTTGTAGTTTTGGGAGGCACCAGCACTCTTTGACAGAGAAGGCTAAAGACCTTGTAAAACTACTAATTTCAGGATTCCACAGGCTTGAGCTACAGCATTTAAAATTGTGTCAAACTGCATTATTTCTATAGATGCACCTTTAGTCTGAATTTTAAAGAAGCTATCTTTAACATATTTCAAACATCACTTTGCAATGGGATCTTGTAGCACCTTCGAGATTAACTAAAAGAACTGGCTTATATAAATCTATCTCTGGATTCTCCACTCCAAACATGCATCTGAGGAAGTAGGCTCAAGTCTACAAAAGCTCATGCTACTAGCTTTCTTTCAGTTGGGTCCAAAACACACTGCAGAACTAATCCAGTTTGAGACTGCTTTAACTGCCATGGCTCAATGCTAGGGAATCCTGGCAACTGTAGTTTTGTGAGAAATTTAGTCGTCTCTGTCAGAGAGCTCTGGTGCCACAATAAACTACAATTTCCAGGTTTCCTAGCACTGAGCCAGGGCAGTTAAACCAGTCTCAATCTGAATTAGTTCTGCAGTGTGTTTTGGATCCTGGTCTCAAAGGTGCTACAAGATCCCTTTGCAAACTGACTTTCCAGATTAATATGGCTATGTCTCTGAATTATATTTTGAACATATTTCAGCATCTTGAGCATTCATCTTTAATGGTTCAGCATCTTTAAAATTCAGACTAGAAACATAGAAAGGGTTCATATTTCTACTGACATGAAAGTTACCAGCTGCCACTGACAAGATATCAGTGATTTCAGAAACTGACAAACAGACTCTTAGAAGGTACCCATGATGTCCTTAGAAAAAGGCCCTAATCCATTATTCTTGATGTCTGGCTTCCCATCTCTCCATTTAAAGTTGTCATATACATCACAGCACCATATTTCTCATTTCAGTTTGTTGAATGGACTAAGCTGAACAGAAAGCCTTTCCACCTGGTTGGCATGTCCATGGGCGGAATGATCGCAGGTGTTTATGCTGCTCTCTATCCAGATGAGGTCTGTGCCTTATCCCTCTTTTCCCCACCAGGTGAGTGTTGAAATTCAGTTATTTCAATGGGACTCCCGCAACCACTTAATTCTGAATGAAGAGATCAGGGGCCCTTTCATACAGAGGTTGAATGGACATCTTTCAGGAGTGCCTTAGTTGTGTATCCTTGTATGCATGGCATTGGTCTAGAATCCTTTTGGCCCATTCCAGCTCTACGATTCTCTGATTCTCTGATATAATATAAAATAATAAACATCAGGTTCCTAAACTAACAAAATGACTATCAGTCTATAAAGGGTGGGGGGGGGGAGACTTCATTTTCCCATTTTTCTGAAAATTTCATTCCCTCCCCTCACCCCAGAAAACTAGGGGAAACAGTCCCACTCAACCCCATGGTTTCAAAAATTCCGCAAATTCTACATCTCTATATGTGAACATCTTGGATAGATTCCAGTTATACACCTAGAATCATAGAATCATAGAATCATAGAGTTGGAAGAGACCACAAGGGCCATCCAGTCCAACCCCCTGCCATGCAGGAACTTCCAATCAAAGCATCCCCGACAGATGGCCATCCAGCCTCTGCTTAAAGACCTCCAAGGAAGGAGACTCCACTACTCTCTGAGGGAGTGTGTTCCACTGTCGAACCGCCCTCACTGTCAGGAAGTTCCTCCTAATGTTGAGGTGGAATCTCTTTTCTTGCAGCTTGCATCCATTGTTTCGGGTCCTAGTCTCTGGAGCAGCAGAAAACAAGCTTGTTCCCTCCTCGATATGACATCCCTTCAAATATTTAAACACTGCTATCATATCACCTCTCAGCCTTCTCTTCTCCAGGCTAAACATCCCCAGCTCCCTAAGTTGTTCCTCATAAGGCTTGGTTTCCAGACCCTTCACCATTTTAGTTGCCCTCCTTTGGACACGCTCCAGTTTCTCCACATCCTTTTTGAATTGGGGTGCCCAGAACTGGACACAGTATTCCAGGTGAGGCCGGACCAAAGCAGAATAGAGTGGCACTATTACTTCTCTTGATCTAGACACTATACTTCTACTGATGCAGCCTAAAATTGCATTGGCCTTTTTAGCTGCTGCATCGCACTGTTGACTCATGTTCAACTTGTGGTCCACCTGGATTCCTAGATCCCTTTCACACGTAGTCTCATTCAGCCAGGTGTCCCCCATCGTATATCTGTACTTTTCGTTTTTCCGCCCTAAGTGCAGTACCTTACATTTCTCTGTGTTGAATTTCATTTTGTTAGCTTTGGCCCAACTTTCTAGTCTGTTCAAGTCATTTTGAATTTTGATCCTGTCCTCTGGGGTATTAGCTACTCCTCCTAATTTGGTGTCGTCTGCAAATTTGATAACTATGCCCCCAATACCGTCATCCAAGTCATTAATAAAGATATTGAATAGCACTGGGCCCAGGACAGAGCCCTGTGGCACCCCACTGGTCACTTTTTTCCAAGTTGAAAAGGAGCCATTGTTGAGCACCCTTTGCGTTCGACCAGTTAACCAATTACAAATCCATGTAACAGTTACTTTGTCTAGCCCACATTTTACCAACTTGCTTGCAAGAATGTCATGGGGAACCTTGTCAAAGGCCTTACTGAAATCAAGATATACTATATCCACAGCATTCCCTTCATCTACCAAGCTGGTAATTTTATCAAAAAAAGAGATCAGATTTGTCTGGCATGACCTGTTTCTCTGAAACCCATGTTGACTTTTTGTGATTCTGAAATTATCTTCCAGATGTTCACAGACTCTCTGTTTAATGATCTGCTCCAGAATCTTTCCGGGTATTGATGTCAGACTAACTGGACGATAATTGTTGGGATCCTCTTTTTTCCCCTTTTTGAAGATGGGGACAATATTTGCCCTCCTCCTGTTGACCCCTTCCCTTCCCTTCCCTTCCCTTCCCTTCCCTTCCCTTCCCTTCCCCTTCCCCTTCCCCTTCCCTTCCCTTCCTTCATCTGCTCTTCTACCCCCTCCTCCCTCTGTCACCCACCCAACATTTCACCTAGAGTGGCTACTTATATGTTCCCAAAAAAAAGTACATGGCCAAAAGGAAGCCAAAAGGGTCTGCACAGAATTTGTGCATGCAAATTTATATGCACAACTGCAAATTTAGAAAGAATGATACAGTTGTGAAGGCAAAGGCTTTCATAGCCAGCATCCATAGTTTCTTGTGGGTTTTTCGGGCTATGTGGCCATGTTCTAGAAACGTTTATTCCTGACATTTCGCCAGCATCTGTGGCTGGCATCTTCAGAGAATGCTGACATGGAAGTGAGTGGGGAATGTATATTGTGTGACCCTTGGTTGAGAGGATGTGATTTGCATGTCAATTTGTGTATTGTTCTGTTGTTGAATGGCAAGGCCTCAGGGTGGGAGGATATGCAAGTAGGTTTTCTCTCTATTTAATTAGTGATCCATTGGGCCTTTGCGGACTGCCAGAAATAGTGCACATTAAATTGAGGCACTGCCCTGGCTCAGTGCTAGGGAATCATGGGAACTGTAATTTATTGTGGCACCAGAGCTCTCTGACAGAGAAGGCTCAATGTCCCAGAAAAAAATACAATTCCCATGATTCCCTAGCACTGAGCCATGGCAGTGCCTCAATTTAATGTGCACTATTTCTGGCAGTCTGCAAAGGCCCATTGTCTGCTGGGAAAATCCCTGACCCTGGGTGGTTTTCATTTGCATTTGCTGGGTCTTATTTTGGAGTTTTTCAGGACTGGTAGCCGAACCTGGGCCTCGCTCCCACGTACAGATAAATCAGTTTGCAATCTGAATCGATGGATCAGTTCGACAGCGGAAAGTGGTTCACACTACATTTGCTTTGATCACATTTTCTTGTTGTAAAACTTGTCATTCACATTGACTAATGAATCAATTCAAAATGGACCCTCTTCAGAAGGTCACTGATCACCTCATAGGAAATTGATTCCAATCCGCATCTCATTCACGCTTGCACAGAATAGATTTATTGCAAAAGACGCAGAAAAAATTAGCATCAAAAAGACATGTGTTAAATGGTCTAACTCAGGGGGCCCCTCACCAAAATGTTTCAGCAATTTGGCTCAAGTGCAAACAAGGGTCATTTAAACCTCTTCAAATCAGTTCGCAAACTGGTTTATAATGTACCTTAGTGGGAATGAGGCCCTTGTTTACATTAAGTGTTTCTTCTTTTTTGTTGATGTTGTCTAGGTGTTTGTGAATTTCAGTGGCTTCCCTGTGCATTCTGACCCTGTGCATTCTGATAGTTGTTGGTATGGTCCAAAATTTCAGTGTTTTCAAATAGCATTTTATGGCCAGAATGGTTTATAAGGTGTTCTGCTACTGCTGATTTTTCTGGCTGGCCCAGTCTGCAGTGTCTCTCATGTTCCTTGATTCGTATTTGAACATTGCATTTGGTGGTCCCTATGTAGACTTGCGGTAAACTCTTGCAGCTGTGAAAGGGTCTTTCCCGTCTTTTGTTGAATGAAGCATTTGCTGGATTTTCTTGGTCGGTTTGTAGACCATTTGGTGATTGTATTTCTTCACGTTTCCCTATCCTGTCTGTGACTACCTTCCTTTTGGATAATGATAATAATGATAAAATTGACAGAAATATTTATATCTCACCATCACAGGGAAGATGGTGCCCAGGTAACTTGTGTGACTGAGCATTCTGCTGTCCCTGTTGATGGGGAATTTTAGGGCCCTGCTTAGCCTTCTTTGCTTTTAAACTGGCCATATGTTCAAACAGACAGCTCCTGCAGAGGACTTTCCCTGGTAGTCCTTCAGACAGGGAAAGTTTCTTGGGCAAAGAAAGCAAGAGGACCATCCAGTTTTCACTGCTCTTATGCATCCACCCCTTTTGCCTTTCACTAGCAGATATGAAACCTCCCTACCCACCTCACCACTACCACTACCCTGACAAAAAGGAGAATGTTGTTGTTTTGTTGTGAACCTTCAAGTAATTTCTGACTTGTGGTGACCATAAGGTGACCCTATCACAGAGTACTCTTGGCAAGATTTGTTCAGAGAGGGTTTCCATTGCCTTCCTCTGAGGCTGAGAGAGTGTGACTGGCCCAGCATCTCCCAGTGGTTTCCCAGAGTCCAAGTTCAACACTCAAATCACTATACCATGCCGATTCTCAGAATATTGTACCCTGTGGCAATATTTTGTGGTGGTAGTATTCAAAGACCAGGACATAATCATGTTGGTTTGTATCAGCATGCAAAAGGATCTTGTAGTACCTTTGAGACTAACTGAGGGAAAGATGTTTGTAGACTGAGACTAAGGGGGGTTGCAGATTGCCAGAAATAGTGCAAATTGAGTACACTTTTAGGGTTAGGGTTAGTGCTAGTGAATCATGGGAATTGTTGTTTTTTTTCTGAGACATTGAACCTTCTCTGTCAGAGAGCTCTGATGCCACAATAAAATACAGTTCCCATGATTCCCTAACCCTAACCCTAAAAGTGGACTCAATTTGCACTATTTCTGGCAGTCTGCAACCCCCCTAGGTCTGCTTCATTAGATGCAGCCAATCAGATGCATCTGAAGAAACAGACCCAGTTTACAAAAAACTTCTGTTACAAGCATCTTTCTGTCAGTTAGTCTTGAAGGTGCTACAAGAGCCCTTTGCAATATTATTTGGAATTAGCTCTGATTCCCATTGGTTGGCTTTGGTTTACTATTTATTAACCTCATTTTTAAATTATGCATTCTCTTAGGCCTGCAGTACACAACAGAGAGTGAGTTCATCAGACGTTTGAAGGAGCTGCGGGAATCCTCCAACTCACAGAAAAATCCTCTTGTTCTTATGACTGTACAACAGGGAGAAGACTTACTTAAACTTGGCTTGTACAATCCCAACAAAATAAATATGCAGGTGAAGACAGTTCTTTGAAGAGCACCACTCCTGAAAGCATAAACAGGGAAAAGGGAAGGGGAAAAGGGAATCTAGTAACACCTTTAGGACCAACTTATTTATATTTAAGCATGAGATTTCATGGATATCTACACTTTCTCAGCTGCACTGCTAAATCCACAGGTTTTTAAGCATACTTACACATTTGTGGGACTGTAGTAGATAGGATAGGATACAGAAAAACACAGATTGTTACTCTAGCTATAAATCTTCAGAGTGCTGTGAAGTGATATATGTCTTTCAACTAGGAGTAGTAATCTTTTAGTACTGAAGTGTGAAAACAACTCTGCTTACCAAACTAGGGAACTACCCTATTGCATCATAGATCACAAAAAGAACATTTTCTCATATCATGATAGAAGTTTAGATGTCTAACCACCTACTGCTTCTTTTGAATTTGATTTCCAACTCTTTTTATCTCCAACTCCTTTAGCTCCTTAAGGGATATCTTGAAGATCGAAGACCACACAAGTCTTTTTTCTTAAAATGTAAGTAGAATGGCAAGACTAGGAGTTAGATGGCCATTTCACAGAGGAACCTATATTTGCTCTCAATACAGGACTGAACAGTGAACTATAGTCAAACTTCACTGTTGTAAGACAATGGATTTGCTGCCATTAGAGGAAAGTGGTCTCCATTAACATTCAACATGTCTTTGCCAATTTACAAATGACAGCATCTGTCCATGAGACACCTGGGTAAGGTGGTTGTAAACGTAAACGTAAAATTTATTCGGTCATTGATCAGCAAATACAAATAGCAATCAAATCACAATAAATCGTAATTAAACTCCGATTATAAAAACTTCTAGATTATACTACAATTATAAATGACAAAAATTATAAAATATAGTTATTATACATAAAATGCAGGCACAGGAAACAAAGCAGGGGCCATTAAGCACAGTCCGCATCTGACTCCAGTATCTTCTCAGTTGTCTGTCGATATCGGTCTCGATCAATATTTCAGTTTCTTCTCTTCATTAAAGGGTGTAATTTACATACAATGTAACAAAATTTTGCTACTTTGTATACAATACTAGGTGACTGACAATTCAAAAGGCTACAAACAAATAAGGTATCTGAACATCTTGGAAATTTTTCCAGGAGAGGGGTAATTAGTTGGTGCCGGGTATCTTTATAGAATTGACAGTAAAGGAAGATATGTTCAACAGTTTCAATATCTCCTTCATCGCAGGGGCAAAGCCATGCTTTGAAGGGAATTTTCTTGAACCTTCCTTCCAGAACCGCTGAGGGGAGGGCATTAAATCGAGCTAGGAAAAAAGCTCTTCTAAATTTGGGTAAGGTGACTTGAAACAGGTATGAAGCAGGTGTAGAGATCAGGATTTGTCTATTAATCAAAATATGACCAAGAAAGACAGCAATCTCTGTCTGGCCTTCAATATCAAGCAATCTTTGTTTTATAGCCAGTTTAGCCTGGTCAAAATTTAATTTCAAAATAGAATCCCTCGATAGGCCCAAGATTTTCAGTTTCTTATTTATGGCCAATTCCTAAGAGGATTTATAGGTATCAGCCAAAATACATTTGGTTAGTCCACCTTGCTTTTTATTTAATTTGAGCCAATAGGATAAGATATAAATCCACATACTTGTTTCAATTTTACTGACTCCAGCCTCTCTCCTCAATACCGCATTTGGAACACTGCAACCAACTTGGAAAATTTTCCTTAGGAAATTTGTTTGTACACATTCCAGAGGCAACAAATCATTATAAGGTCCTAACTGAGCACCATACAACAGTTGTGATCTAGCCTTAGCCTGAAAGAGTTTGATTGCAGCTGGAATAAATTGAGCTCCTTTGGAAAAAAAGTACTTTTGGATGACATTTGCTGTTTTTTGAGCATTTTTTGAAACAAAATCTAGGTGAGCAGATCTGTTCCCTCTGGCCTGATATACAATCCCAAGATATCTAAAGGTTTTAACCTGTTCTATAATTTCTTTTTCCAATTTCCAATTTCTTCTCCTTGGTTGTCTAGAGAATGTAATGATTTTAGTTTTAGAGTGATTTATTGTTAGTTTTTCTTCAGCACAATAATGGGCTAGCGATCTTAAGGCTCTCTTAAGTCCAATAGAAGTCAGAGATAGAATGACTACATTGTCTGCATATAACAATAGATTTACATGCCTATTTGCAATTTTAGGAGGATGGAAAGAAGAATCACTCAAAGAAGGAACTAGGGAGTTTATATAATAGTTAAACAAAATAGGGGCAAGAACACACCCTTGTCTAACTCCAATCCTAACTTGAATTTCTTTTGACATATGTCCTGCTAAACTACATCTCACTCTCAGACGGTTATTTTCATGCAATTTGACAAGTAACAAAAGTAATCGTTTGTCAATTGAACTATTCATAAGTTTGTCCCACTGTCTAGGTCTGGAAACAGTGTCAAATGCAGCTTTGAAATCTATGAATACAGCATAAAGAGGGATACCCATTTGCAGATATTTCTCTGTCAGATGTTGCAACAGCAATGCATCATCAATCGTTGATCTTTCAGCTCTAAATCCTGCCTGTTCTTCATTCAGTATATTCTCTGTTTCTAGCCAATCCATTAATTTAGTTTGCAGATGTAATAAAAACATTGATGCAATAACCAAGAAATACAGGAACAAGCAGCAAAATTTTAAAATGGAATTAAAGAAGTAACAGAATAGTAAATAACAGTGAAAAACCTGTGGAACAAAATGGTCATTAATATCACATCTAAAACACATGTGACTCTTAGCATCTAGGAGTCTAGGAGTACCCCCAGATTGCGAACACAGTCCTTAGTGGAGAGTGTGACCCCATTCAGGACTGGGGATTGTAACCCAATACCTGGTTTAGGGGCCCCTACTGTAAGTACATCCGTTTTGTCTGGATTTAGCTTGAGTCAATTTTTCCTCATCCAATCCATTACTGTCTCAAGACATTGATTGAGGGGAGAAATGCCATCCGTCATCATGGCTGCTGACCGAGACATGGAGAAATATATTTGGGTGTCATTGGCATATTGATAACACCCTGCCCTGGGTGTCATCGGCATATTGATAACACCATGTCTCCAGATGATTTCCCCCAGCAGCTTCATATAGATGTTAAATAGCATTGGGGATAGAATGGCACCCTGATGCCACATTTAAACTCTGTTTTTGAAGAGCAACTGTCCCCAAGCATCACCCTCTGGAACCTGCCTGAGAGGAAGGAATGGAACCACCAAATTACAGTGCCTCCAATTCCTAACTCTCCCAGGCGTTCCAAGAAGATGTCATGGTTTATCACGTCAAAAGCCGCTGAGAGATCCAAAAGCACTAACTGGGTCATGCTTCTCCGGTCAATGCTTGGGTGTAGGTCATCTACCAGAGCAACCGTGGCAGTCTCCACCCCATATCCAGGTCTGAAGCCGGTTTGAAATGGATCTAGAAAATCGGTATCATCCAAGATCGCTTGGAGTTGAAAGGTGATGGCCTACTCGATCACCTTGCTCAAAAATGGCAGATGGGATACTGGTCTGTAATTTGTCAAAACCAGGGGATCCAGGGAAGGTTTCTTCAGGAGCTGTCTAACGATCGTTTCCTTTAAGCATGTTGGAATAGATCCTTCCCTGAGCGATGCATTGATGATCCCTTTAAGAAAGGCCATCAAGACATCGCCCCCCTGGATGACCAGCCATGATGGGCAGGGATCGAGGGGGCACATCATCTTCTTCACTTTTCCAAGGATCTTGTCCATGTCATCAGTACTCACTGACTCAGACCGATCCAGTTTAATCTCTAAAACAGGTTTACTGAACACTTCATCAGTCTATTCTGCTATAATCCTGGTGTCTAAGTTGGCACCTATCTGATAGATTTTATCTGCAAAATAGTTGTTAAAAGCATCACAGCAGGCTGTTATCGGGTTAAGTAAAGGGTTCTACACAGGTGGAACCTGTGTCAGTTCCCTCACTACCCTAAACAGCTCTGCTGGATGAGATTCTGCAGATGCAATACGTGCAGAAGAGAAATATTTTTGCGCTGCAAGTATTGCCTCTCTATAGGAACAAAGAAAATTCCTATGGCAACTCTTGTCAGATAGAAGTCAAGTTTTCCTCAAGGTGCGCTCTAGTCATTGCCCAACCCGCTTCATCTTCCTAAGTTCTTCTGTGAATCAAGATTGACAGTTTAGGGCGGGTTGGAAAGGATGCTTGGGAGTGATCGTGTTGATAGCCCTAGTAAGATCGGTGTTCCAGGTTTTGACTAGGGCTTCGACAGGATCACCAGCATTACCAACCAAGGACCATTCTAATAGGTCCTCCACCCCCAGTAGGGTGGAGAGTGGCTCTTAGTTCAACCTTGACCAGGAAATGATCTGTCTATGACAGTGTGGTGGTACTTATTACCTCCACCCACAGATATGCCTGCTCCGTACTAAAGACCGCATCAAGGGTATGACCTGCAGAGTGTGTTGGCCCAACAACCAATTGGGATAGGCCCATGCCTGTCATGGCATCCATGAACTGCTGAGCCGCACTTGTTAAACTGGTCTCGAGAGGGATGTTGAAGTCACCCAGAACTAAAAGTCTGGGCGACTCCAGCAGCAGTTCCGAGACCAGCTGTGTCAGCTTGGATAGGGAGTCTGTTAAGCAACAGAGTGGATGGTATACTGACAGAATCCCTATACTATCCCTGGTCTTCAGGCTTAGGTACATACACTCGAAGTGGTCTATTTTCCGGATTAGGTATCCTGGTCAAGGTGAGATTATCTCTATGAACCAGAGCCACTCCACCGCCACCCGCCCACTTTCCCTTACCTGCTCACTAACAGAGTACCTAGCTGGGAGAGCTTGATTCTGAGGTGATGGCGCTATCTTCTCCCAGCCAGGTCTCTGTGAAACAAGCCAGGTCAGCTTCTTTATCCACGAGGAGATTGTGGATGATATGGGTTTTGCTTTTTACCGACCTGGCATTGCAGACGAGCAAGGTAAGGTTCTGTGGCAAGGTTGGTAAGCTCCCCAACTTACTTTGGGTAACAGAGTGGACTGAAGGTGGGATCACTTTCAGCCATTGAGCCTGCCTTCTTTTGTAACAAAATTCCACACTGTTATCACCATATCTTCTTCTGCCCTGCACAACCTCAATCACTGCTCCCCATGCTTCCTCTACTAGCTGTCCCCCATTACCCTCCACCTGAATAGTTGTTTATTAAGCTCAGAATGCATACATAAGGCTGGTGCGCAGTTTCTGATGGAAGAAGAGGGTGGGCTATATATTCTCCGCCTGGGGCGAAGCTCTAGCCCCCGCTGTCGCACAATCTCCGATGGAGCTCTACCCCAGTCCTTCTCCTGGTGCACAGCCAGGGCAGAGGAAGATGGTGGTGGGGGTGGGCAGAGCAGCCTCCGCCCCAGTCCTTCTCCCGGCGCGCAGCTGGTAGAGAGGAAGATGGTGGGGGGGGCAGGCAGAGCAGCCTCTGCCCCAGTCCTTCTCCCGGCACACACACGGTTCAGAGGAAGATGGTGGTGGGGGCGGACAGAGCAGCCTCTGCCCTACTCCTTCTCTTGGCACGCACCTGGTGCAGAGGAAGATGGGGGGGGCAGGCAGAGCAGCTTCCGCCCCAGTCCTTCTCCCAGTGCACAGCCGGTGCAGAGGAAGATGGAGGTGGGGGTGGGCAGAGCAGCCTCCACTCCAGTCCTTCTCCTGGCACGCAGCTGGTATTGAAGAAGATGGTGGGGGTGGGCAGAGCAGCCTCCCCCCTAGTCCTTCTCCTAGCATACCGGTGCAGAGGAAGATGGTGGTGGGGGCAGGCAGAGCAGCCTCTGCCCCAGTCCTTCTCCCGGCGTGCAGCTGGTACTGAAGAAGATGGTGGGGGTGGGTGGGTGGGCAAAGCAGCCTTGTAGAGTTGTAAAATGATATTTTGGAGGACTCCACACCTCAAAACAGCACCCACCCATAGTCTAAAATTGAAAGAGATGCATTGTGGAGATGAAATGATGACCAAAACAGCCCTAACTCTATTTGTTTTTTGGAAAAGGCTTTTTAGATATGTCCAGCATGAGGTCCAGGTATAGCCTTCATGATAGCATGAGCAAAATAACAGCCCCAACACAGATCATCTGGGGAAAGGAGGACAAGGTAAGGAGTTCAACAAATAAATTGCTGTTTCTGAAAGGGCCATGGCTCAAGTAGACACTTTGACTATTATGTGTGCCAATGTTGTTACCCAAAAAGATGGGGAGACCAACTGTGTTAGTGTCTCCTTAAATATTGAGGGAATTGCTTAGTTCAAGGAGGCCTGCAAGAGCTTGGGTAACCTAAGGGATCATTTTCACCACTGTATACTAGTACCAACTGCAGGTTTAATGAATAAAGAAGGTTTTATTTGGAAATCTGCCAGATTGTTACCCCACATAGAATAGCAATTCAAGCAGAAACACACAAGGCTAACTGGAATAGAGGTATAGAAATTGAATAGCAGAGGCTTAGGGGTGTAGAGGGGATGATATTTACCAGTCTTAAAGAGGAATCCACAGGAAGTCGGGTGTTGCTCAGATGGCGTCTGAAGGTGATACAGGAAGAGGAGGAAGCTCTGGATGGTTGGACAGAGTGCCAGTAAGAGGCAGTTGAATGCACAGAGTGACCATGTGTGGGTTAGATCTTTATAACCTGTTTGATGCCCTCAAGGGTTGCTTAATGTTCTCATACAAAATACAAAGAGTTTGGATGCTCTCTCACAGAATTAACAATAAAGCCAATTTTGGTAGATGGATAACTTTGGATTAACAAAACAGTAATTGGATGTGATTTGCGTAATTATGCTCAAAATTCTGCAACGTAGCCTCCAACCATACATGGAGAGAGAAATCCCAGAGGTCCAAGCGGGGTTCAGAAAAGGCAGAGGCACCAGGGGCCACATTGATATGCAATCTGTTGTCTGTCAGGTACTTCTAGTTTTGGGAAGAACACTGTGTCTAAAGCAAATTGGGGTGTGTGTGTCACAGTAGCTTATCGCACCACACTCTTAAAACAAGGTTATGTTGCTTTAACTGCTCTGACTGCCTCATGTTGCATTTTGGGGTTTATAGTTCAGTGAGGCTTAAAGGCTCTCTGGCTGAATTCTAAATGCCCCTTCCTAAACTACAAGTTCCAGAATGCAACAGGAGGCAGCCAGAGCAGTTAAAATGACCTAGCCCAGGGGTAGGCAACTTTTCCCCTTTAAGGGCCGAGGGACTTCAGCTCCCAGAAGCCTCAGCCATGTTTGCCAATAGTCCCATGTTGGCCAATAGCTCCAGGGATTCTGGGAGCTGAAGTCCCTTGGCCCTTAAAGGGGAAAGGTTGCCTACCCCTGACCTAGCCCATTTTAAGAGTGTGTAGAGCAATAGTCTCCACAGAATGGCCAATCATACCATCTGGAGGCTTCTTGGAGGCATCAGGGCCTCATGTGGCTGTGATCTGGAAGTAGGTTTTGGTTTTGGCTAGAATTCAGGAAGGCACATGTGATAATGGGCCTGCTTCCATTAGCAGAATCAAGCAAGGAAGTACCCTCTCCTCTCCTCTACACTATAGCTTTTGTTGATTCTTAGAGTAAACTAGATACCCAAGCTCTTCAGATGCCAATGCAAGTCAATCCTCTCTGTTGCCTGGCAGCTCATGATACACGTGAAAGGCCTGTTTAAGGCCTGCCCCAAGTCTTTGCCCCAAGGAGGCAAAATTTCAAACCTCTCATGAGATTAGAGCCCAGAACTCTGGTGAGAGGCCCTTCTCTCATGATAATTGAGGCAGACCTAATATGGGGGGGGGGGGGGGAGGGGGTTTGCAGACTGCCAGAAATAGTGCAAATTGAGTCCACTTTTAGGGTTAGGGTTAGTACTAGGGAATCATGGGAATTGTTTTTTTCCTGAGACATTGAGCCTTCTCTGTCAGAGAGCTCTGGTGCCACAATAAAATACACTTCCCATGATTTTCTAACCCTAACCCTAACCCTAAAAGTGGACTCAATTTGCACTATTTCTGGCAGTCTGCAACCCATAGTCAGCCGTCTGTACTCATGGACTTGGAAGTCCATTGTTTTGCATATTCACGGAGGGGCAATCTCTGTTTAAATCAGTGGGGTGTGCCCTATTCAAGCCAATGGGGCTTGAATATTTGCAAATCTCCGTTTTTGGAGGGCCAACTGTTTAGGTCTGATTTGTGTACTGCTCTGTAGTGCGGACAAGAGGACGTGTGGATGCCAGCCACATTTGCAACAGACAGCCCTCATCTGAGGACATTTTGTGTGTAACAAATTTGGGGGCTTGGTCTATTGTGAGTGCAGGTGGCATCCAATTTTGGGAGAAGTTGTTGGACTACAAGCCCCCAAATACTGGGTATTACTTTGCGCCTTCAAGTCATTTCCAACTTACAACTACCCAAATGTGAACTTATCATGGGGGTTTCTCAGCAAGATTTGTTCAGAAGGGGTTTGCCTTTGCTTTCCTTTGAGGCTGAAAGAGTGTGACTTGCCCAAGGTCTCCTAGTGGGTTTTCATAGCCAAGTGGGGATTTGAACCCTGGTCTCTAGAGTCATAGTCCAACACTCAAACCACTAGGTCACACTGGCTGTTGTTCAAATACAGGTAGTTTGTATACAGTGCAAAAGCAGTGGGGAAGAGAGGGAAAGAAATATTGACGTTAAGCCTTTATATTTGCTTTATGGGCAGTGAATTTATTGGTCTGATGAGGAGAAACATTGGCTGTAGGCATCTATATTTGATTGGTGGCCAGTGAATTTACTACCCTGTTGATGATAACAATGATGATGGTGGTCTAGGATTTTCACTCAAACGTTTTCATTCTGATTTATAATTCTCAACATCATATTTATATATTTAGTTTCTTTTTTTAAATGTGACATCCTCCAACAATGTCTTCATTCTTTATTTCTTAGGTGATGGATCCCTCTGGAGCAGAAATCCTAGCTAAAGCCATTCCAGACTCCCAAGTGCATATGCTGGACAAATGTGGACACTTCATAACCCTTGACAGGCCCAAGAAATCTGGAAAACTCATCCTAGAATTCTACCATGCAATCTGTGGCACAGATAGGAATAAGACATCTCAATATATATTGATTTTGAAAACATGCATTTTTAAATTGATTTTAATTCTTCTTTCAAAGCTGAGAACCACACACAAGGATTAGGAGAAATGTGAAATCAAATGGTACAGCTATCTTCTGAATTACACATCAGTCCAAGAAGCATGGTTCACGTCAGTATTCACTAACAACTGAATATCTCAAGCATCCCTGTTAGGCATGCTTAGGAGTGTGCAGCATGGCTGTAATTTCTCATGAAATAGTTAGGCTGGAGGCATGGGTGGGGGAAGGGTTTAAAAATGGAAGAGAGAAGTTAAGTATGAAAATTTTGATCTATGGAATATATGCATGATGAGTTATTGAATTCTATATGTGATCATTTTTTCTTTGAAAAAGTATAATAAATAAAGGGGAAATGATTTTAAGTTACAGGAGGCTATACAGTTGGACCTCTTTATCCACGGATTCTTTATCCATAAATTCAACAATCCACAGCTTGAAAATATTCAAAAAAATATAAATTCCAAAAAGCAAACCCTGATTTTGCCATTGTATATAAGGAACACCATTTCACTACACCATTGTATTTAATGGGACTTGACCATCCACAGATTTTGGTATCCATGGTTGTTCCTGGAACCAAAACCCAGTGGATACCAAGGGCCTATTGTATTTTGATTGAACATTAGAAAGGACCTCTTGTCCATAAGACCAGTTCAGCAATGGAACCAATTATCTATAGCTGTGGTTCTTAACCTGTGATCCATCGATCCCCCGGGGGGGGGGGGGGATAAGGTCCTCACAGCAAAGGCAGGCTGGCTGCCTGAGCTTGTACATTGTGATCCAGCCACAAAGTGGTGCGAAGAAGCAGAAGAAAAGTCTTCCCTCCCCTTCTGTGCCTCTGAGGGCAGATTTAGCAGATGGTGTAATTGCTAATGGGAGATGTAATCTCTGTCAGTTGTCCAGGGCAACCTAAGACTTGTCACTGTTGCTGCAGTTGCAGCCCAGTACAGAACAGCAACAGGCAACCCCAGCCATCCTAAATCAAGGTAAATACAGTGTTTGATGAACTTTAGGGTTTAACATTTTAGGGAGTTCAATCTTGGTGATCCGTGGCAAAAAAAAAGATATTTCATGGGGGTACAGAAAAGCTTAAGAACCACTGATCTGGAGAGATGGTACTATCTCTTTCTCTGGATGTATTCAGCAACTGAACAGTTATCTGCTGGAGATGTTCTAGATGAAGTCCCTGCACTGAGTTGGGGGTTAGACTCAGTGGCCTATGGAACTCTATCCAGTGCTATGACAACGTAATATTACAAGATAAAATAATCCGGTGAGGTGTGAATGGTGGCTGCAATGGTGATAGATGTGGCTGATTTCCATGGCAGTGGGATGGGTACTCTACTGGAGTGAGTACAAACTTTTAAAAAGAGCTAAAGAGTGATCTAAAGTGGTAAACACTATACCAACATATAGGTTTAATTCATAATCTATACCCAGTATAATAATAATACATCATTTCTTTCTACATGTACTATGCCCAGGAGGATTTTTGAGAATTTGTGTCAAGGAAAGCAGATGGCAATATGGCCCCACAAATCCTCTGAAAAAAAGGCACAATGCAAGATCATATATGCTGTATGCTCTGCCTTCCAAACAAATCACTCACAAAGTAGTTTTCAAAAGATTATAATAATTTCACCACAAAATCACCAAATTGTTACTCCAAAAATGGTGGGGGGATTGGGGTGTCCCTACCAACTCAGTGTTACCTTAAATGTTGAGGAAATTAACTTTGCAAGAGGCTGGGTAAATTTTAGGATTGTTGACACCTGTGTATACTGGTAATAACTGAGGAAGACGCCAGGGTTGAGTGAATTAAGAAGGTTTTATTTCGAAAAATGCAACCACAGACACACAATAGCAATTCAAACAGACAAGCATTCAGAGCTAACCAAAATGGAAATATGGAAATTGGATAGCAGAGTTTAAGGGGTTTAAGGAAGACAATATTTACCTGTCTGAAGAGTAGGTCATGAAGTGTCTCAGACCGGGGTCTTAGGGTGACATAGAACATATATGCTACACAGCCAGGGAGATCTGTATACATATTGTGTGCATAGAGGCTAGGTTTTTTGACCTGAAACCTAGTCTCTGGGGATGAGCTATCTTGTAAGATAATAAAGACTTGATATTCTTTCCCAAGAATTGACAATGGGATTCCAGACTGCTTGATGGCTTTAACTTTAGGGTGACAAAAACAGTGATTGGATCAGGACAACCCCAGGGTGAATGGGCAGGGAGTTTGGCAGGAAAAACAGCAGGAGGTAGGCAGAAAGAACTAGCTTACCTTTATCTCTTGGCGCAAGGGGAAATGCAGATGACTTGGGGGGAGGAAGGAGCAATTAGCACACCCATTGGTGTCTGAACAGAATGGAACGGCATGGAACGGGGCGAGAATGCAAGCTACTGCACAGGAGAATGCCGCCGGGAGTCCCCAAACCGTTCCCCAGTCATTCCTGGCAGCCGATTTTGAAGAACAATTCAAAATCGTTCTTCAAAATTGGCTGCCATAGCATGGATGGCATGCTATCCATGAGGACTCCCAGCGCCATCGGCGGCATTCTCCTGTGTGGTAACTTGCGTTCTCACCCTGTTCTGTGCCGTTCTGTTCTGTTCAGTTTCCATTCCTGCAAGTGCCCTGTGATAAACTATTTAGTTTCAAAGAAGGTGCTACAAGATCCCTTTGTATCTTTTTATACAGTCCTGAAAGTAGCTCATGGAGCTATTTCTTACTAACACTGTTACTGTTACTATTGTGCATTTAAAAATGCAGGAAAAATATCAAAGGTATGGATGACTGTCTTCCTCACACCTATTCTCTTTCCATACTGTATTTACCCTATTTTTCTCACACTCTGAAACAGTAGCTCTCAATCAGGGAGGTTCCAAGTGTTAAACTTCAATTCCTATAATCTCTAACCCGGGGTAGGCAACCTTTCCCCTTTAAGGGCCGAGGGACTTCAGCTCCCAGAATCCCAGGAGCTATTGGCCAACATGGGACTATTGGCCAACATGGCTGAGGCTTCTGGGAGCTGAAGTCCCTTGGCCCTTAAAGGGGAAAGGTTGCCTACCCCTGCTCTAACCATTGGGAATGCTGGCTGGGTGTTCTGAGAGTGAATCTAACTATATCTGGAGCCTTCCCAAAATTAAGAACCATTGCTCTAGTATTCCATATGATTTTGCAGGGATTCTTACCTATGAGACCTTAAACTTGATGAAGGAGGCTGCTTTGGTCTCTTTCATACTACACAAATATAGCATTATGGTTCATCTTTTACTACCAGGGCTGCATCCTATGGAATCCTAGGATTTATAGTTTGGTGAGGCACTAGATCTCTTGGGCAGAGAATGCTAAAGACATCATGAAACCTTAAGTGCCACAATTCCATAACATGCAGTCATCGCAGATAAAACTGTGCAGTGAAAAACTGGGTATAAACAAACTGTACAGTGTACAATTGTGTATAATTAATTGTACAGTGGAAAAGAAACTTTCATCTTATTTTCCCCCTGGAAGGGAGCGTGACCCTGGGGAATATTAACAAGCACTTGGATGCAATTAATAAGCACCTGGACTCCTCATCTTCTGAACACAGTTTAGATGTTATATATGAGACATAAGATATTTCCTTCTTACCTTCTCATGAGATAAGATGTCAGAGTCCAGTAGCCACCTGGCCATGGGCCTGGAGTGAGGAGACAGTGGATGCATCAATGCTGCAGAAATAATGCATTTGACACCACTTTACCTACTATGGCTCCATCCTGCAGAATCCTGGAAATCCTTAAGTTTTGTAAGGCTCTTTTTGGCAGAGAAGGCTAAAGACCTTTGTAAAAATCCCAGAATTCCATAGGATGGTGCTACAGCACTTAAAGTGGTGTCAAACTGCATTATTTCTAAAGTGTAGATGCAGCCAGTGTGGCTGACAGTCCCCAAACCCTAAATCCAAGACACCAGAGTGTCTCAAAACCTGAACATGGAATCCTGAATTCTGCATCCCTTGAGCTTGGATTCATTGCAAAGGCAGCACACTCACCTCCAAAAACCTTGCACTCCACAAAGCTGGTATGCCAATGTAGGAAGTGACCCAAGCTTGGGAAAGCTATCTGCAGAAATAATGCAGTTTGATATTGCTTTAACTGTCATGTGAGATATTTAGCCTCCTCTATCAGAGAGCTCTGGTGCCACAGCAAACTACAAATCCCAGGATTCTATAAGATGGGGTCATGGCAGTTAAAACAGCATCAAACTGCATTATTTCTGCAGTGCAAATGAGGCCAAAGACAGGCAGCTGGACCTAGATGCTATTGCCTTTGACAAACTGACAGCAGGATCCATTTCCTAGTTCTTTCCTGAAGAAGAGGGCCACTCCAATACAGTGGGCATGCCACACTGGAAGGCTAACAATCTTCAAATTTAGCTGCCCACTGATTACCACACCCCTATTATTTAAACGGTGATGTGTGTATGCAGACATACTATTTAAGATGTGTGTGCATCACCACACATTGCGTAATATGGGGCACAACCATCTGCATTTTTCCCCATCCATGGAGGGGCATGAAACTGAACCCCTACTGATGGGAAGGGTCCACTGTATTAGTTAGCTTCAGGGTAGCTTTCTCTTTGTTTAAGTTTGGATTGAAAGTTGTATCCTATCTGAATCTATTTGACAATGCTTGTCCTCAGTGTCTGGTGTGTGTGTGTGAGTTGTGACTTCTTCATTAACTTGCTTCCTGTCACATCCCTACAAACAATTTTCCCCAGATCATAAAATTTCTGAGTTCAATATAAATCATTATAAAATGCCCTTCAACTGTCCTGATTTGGCAGGGACAAACCCAATTAACCCTCTGTGGTCCCAGTTTGCAGCTGCTTTTAAAATGTCCCAAGTTCTCTCTCTCTCTCTTCCTCCTACTTCCTCTCTTTGTCCTCAGCTTACTTTTAGTTGCTGCAATTCAAAGTGCAAAAGTAGTTTGCACTTAATTAACTCAGTGAGTTTGCACTTTGATATTGCTTGGCCACATGCATCCTGATTTTCATCTACAAAATGTTGAAGGGCAAATAGATTGAATCCAGAAAACCCCATGATAGGTTCACCTTATGGTTGCCATAAGTCAGAAACAAACACAACTTCAGTATTAGGGATTGCATGAAAGAGTTTTTCCTTTATCAGTGATTAACGTCCCGTTGGAAACACATAAGGGTTTGAATTGCCACAAATTCATGAGATTTGTCCAAGGAAACTTATTTTTAAATGACAGTTTATATATATAGAGAGAGAGAGAGAACGAACACTGGTGTTCTTTAAACCTATAATGGCTAAGAAGAATCTTGGTGCTCAACATGATCATTCTCTCCAACCCACCCACTCCCCATCTTCCTAATCAGTATCATTGCAAAACATGTAAAGATTTTTAAAAACTATAAACTTTCACCTAAATCTAATTGCTAGACTCAGATAAAGTTGAACCAACTAATCAATTGTTGAAGGGTAATTCAACACTTCATGTAAATCCCATTAATTCCATGGACCTAGATGAGCTGGGACTGGCAAGCGGATTTAGGCCTTTATGTTGATTAACCTTGGAAATCAGAGAAGAAATATGATCTTTGTGAATTCTAATATGAATTGAGCTGTCCCACAGATCCATGACAAATGTGTAGCACTTTATCACTGTCCTTTGAACCACCTTAATTTTCCTGTACAGTTCTTGACTTTTGAAAAGAATCATAAAATTCTTCAGAAGTGTGTTATTTGGAAGGATCTTTTGGAAGAAAATTCACTGGGGGAAAAACATATTTAAATACAAATTTTCATGCAAATTTAAAAAGGGACATTATTGAAGGAT